>CM067478.1:7329393-7340374 GCA_034552555.1 Semaprochilodus insignis
TGGTGGAGGGGGAGGTGGGAGAACTCCTTGGCCCTATTGTCCAAACTGTCCCAGACTCTCCCCCCTCAGTGCACACACACATCCAGGGTGCACTTTGTATGGCATTACATGGTCTAATGTTTAATGTTCTAGTAACCAATCAACTAGGGCCCAATCGATAACAGTCAGCCATTAATATCCCGTATCAGCAAAAGTCCAGACGATAAAGCGCCGATATTTAGTGGTTTATATTATGCTGTAATAAACAGGCCTTTCTGAAGAGAGGACAACTGTTCACATTAGAGCAATTACTAAACTGATTAACTACCTATTAGTTCATTCCTATCACAGCAATAGAGACTCAACAGTAAACACCTTAATGGTAAGAATGGATATTATAAAACATCCATTGTGTGCGTGTGTGTGTGTGTGTGTTAGGTTTAGATAGTAACTTATTTTCCTAACTAGACTGAAGGATAGCAGGCAGCACGGTAAACAGCCTAAAAATAGCCGAATAAACAGACCCTCTATTAATATTCAGTGTTAGGCTTTGAACTGCAGCAGTTACTGAATGATTCACTGTAAAGCTGCTATATGAAAAGCACTCAATAGTTAGGTGTGGCCAATATGGCGATATTTTAACGTTATCATCATAAATTACGTTTCAGTACACATTACTTAGCATATCGCGGATACCCTTAGTATTTAAAGAACACAGACTGACTACATTTCATTAGGAAGTGAGAATAGCTAGGCTTGTTTAACGGGATGTAGTGCAGTGCAGTTACAAATCATTGTAGTCATAAATAGAATATTTTTATTATTATAATATTATATTATACATATCATTTTTATTTATTATTAATTTATGTATTATTTATTATCATTTTTATTCCAGTATTTATTTGCAGCACTATGGGTTCCATTTTCCAACTCATTAAATCTCAGGCTAAACTAAACTAAAATATTGCAACACGTATCAAGTATCATGAGAATGACTTGAAGTATCTTGATGCTTTTATTTTGCCATATCCACCACCCCTACTTCAAATGTATAGGTTTAATATAGTATATTACTTGAGTAGTATATACCCAGTGTGGGAAAACAAACAGAGGTGCTAGAACAGGTCACAAATCTTATCCACAAGGAGACCGTGTGGTGAGCGAAAACTACTTAATTAAAGGTAATTTTGCTGATTTCGTGGTGGAGGAATTATTTATTGTAATTATCATACTGTAAACAGTGTAAATCAGTTATAAAAATGTTCTGTGATGTCTTTAGCTTGTTTTAGCATGACTGTGACACATTTTAACCTAAAAGAAAACAATTCCACAGGATTCTGAAATTTAGCTCCTCAAAAATTGGCAGTAGTCACCAAGGTTTATATTGGCCCCACACAGAGACCACAGCTAAAGCAAACTACTGTGCTGACTTATAACATAATAACACCCTCCACACACAGCTATCCGCACACAGCCTGCCACTTACTAGTAATGAGTTAAGGGTAATGTAGCCACCAGCTTTGGCTTCATTCAAACAGGACTATTCACTGAGTTCAATGGAGCCCGGACAGAAATGGCACTTGAACTCACAAACTGCTGTCTTCCACGTACACTGAGCTGCTGTTTTTGATGTAGTGTCTTTCACTTCCCTCAATCCGGCACCATCTGCACATTACGTGCTTGACTACTGTTCAAAAGTGGAGTTTAACCGATGATCCTGGTGTAACAGTTCTCCACCTGAAAATATACCTGTGATTCGGACCAATGTCCCGAATATAACATAATCACTCATTTCATATGCCTCATTTATGCACTAGTTTATTTAATGAAGAAAACTGTATTTACTGTATGTTACTTTAATTCTGCTTATCATTCGTTTTATTTAACCTCAACATCTGGAGAGGGGGGGCAGTTCATACATCTGCTTTGTTTCAGTGTTGTAATTCTCTGTACTGTGATGGCTCATCTGTCTGCCACAGGAATTCTGCTTTAGATAGAATATCAATACACCTGAAGCTGTATAATAGAACTGTTTTGGCAGGGGCTGCAACGCTTTTCCCCTTTCACTTTAATTGCAGGCGACAAGCTCCACACTAAAAACACACTGGTGTGCAGTAACGTCCTTATCTTCCTGACAGCTTAAACGATTATGTTTTATTTCACAAACGCATACAAAAAAAACATCGCAAACTGAAAACCAGAGAAGCTGTTCGGCTTGTTTGTGAGTAATGAAAAATACATGGGATGCTAAAGAGTGTTCCTTGTATTTTGCTTCTGTTGGCTGTAATGTGCATTAGGGAGGAAATGGAACTGGCAAATTCAATAAAGCAACAGGGGGAAAAAAGCTTGAGCCATCAGTTACCATCCCTGCGATCGCTTTTATGGCAGTTGATTAATAAGTTATTACAGAATCCTCGTCTGACCCCGTGGAGATGTTCTCCTCAGGGAGGCGCTGAGAGAGGAGGTGGCTGAGAGAGAAGCAGGGGGTATAGGTAGATTATTCAAGTTATTGGCGGGCTGTGCAAATCAACAGGATCTCTTACTCACTCCTCAACAGGAAAGGAAGCAGCAGAGACCTATAGATAGATATATACAGATAGATATACAGACAGATAGATAGATAGATAGATAGATAGATAGATAGATAGGAGGAGAAAGATGTGAGAGAGAGAAAGAGAAAAGAAAGAGACAAATGGAAAAGGAGAAAGAGAGAGAAAAAGAAACACAATGAAGGAGAGAGAAAAAGAACATCATACTGCAAAAGAGAAGAGTAAGAAGAGTAAGAGACAGAGAAAGGGAAAAACAGATGGAGAAAGACAGATATAAAAGAAAGAATGAACATAAGAAAGAATGAACATACGAAAGAATGAACATAAGAAAGATTGAACGAAAGAAGGGAAGAATGAACAAAAAAGAAAGAAGAAACAAAAAAAGAAAGAATGAACGAACGAAAGAAGACTCACACTGCAAGAGAGAAAGAGAACGTGTGATAGAGGGGGGAAAAAAATAACAGATTAACTACAAAACTGTTCTGTGACACGACATGATGTTTAACTCCTCCAGTGTTCAAACTCCTCAATCTGAATATGGTCCTATTAATAAAGCACTGAATCAAACTGATAGGAGGGTAAAGGTTAGTGTGTGAATGGTATCGGTGGGAAGGCTCATCCTTAGGATCCCTCATTCACTCCAAATCTCACACGCGCACACACACACACACACACACACACACATGCACACGCACACACAAACTCTCTCTCCACACAGAAGTAATAAAAGCAGTAGAGACAGCAGCCTGGCATTGAGTCTCAAGTTCCCGTCATTATGCTGTGCGACATCTGCACATGTTTATGTCTCTCTCTTTCTCTCTCTCTCCCTCTCATCCACCTCAAAAGCACTTTAATACCCAGCTATAGCAGCACACGCACACATACACTCTTTTCTTCATGGCAGATGGCAAGTCAACAATCATCTCCAACAGCAGCAGTGCCTCATCACCCAATCAGCAGCCCCCTAATACATACACACACCCACACACACACACACCCACACACTTTCCAACTGCCCCCCAGCCTCACCCCTCCGACAGAGCACTACGACTTCAGCGACGTAATAATAACCTCTTTGTTCATCTCCGACAATACAGCTGCGTAAGCCATCACAGTGCAAGAGCCCCTCTGCTCAAACACAGGCTCACACACCCCTCCCAAACAGGCCTGACAGAAGGGGTGTGTGTTGCAGAGGTGGCAGGGGCTGCTGCACAGCTGTGCAGCCAGGCAGGCTCTCCAAGAGGAGGGGTGTGTGTGTGTCTGTGTGTGTGTGTGGTGGGGGTTGGGGGGTGTCGGTAAGGAGAGGCAGAAGGAGTTTACAGAACAAGAAACTTTGCTGCCACTGCCCAGACAGCCCAGTCACTCAACAGGGGGCAAAATATTCTGCCCACAAAAGTTTAGTTGTTTAATTCAGACAGACTTTTAGTCAGAACCGTTTGTGACACTTATGATCAGTGAACAACATGGTGAGTTTTCAGCCGTCACACTCAAATAAGTCCCAGACTGAAATGATACGAATAGCAGGAGTGGAGTAGTCCTTAATTCTTTGTGGTCTTGCTCTTTACTATCTCCGGGCTTCTTTATTTTTCATTAGCTCTCTTCATAAAAGCACCTTATTTCCTGTTTGAGAAGAGAACTTCAGCATAGTCAGTCAGGTCCTGGTCTACAATATAAAAAGGCTGGTGTTGCTTCAGTTTGTCAAGAAAGTGGTAGTGATGCATGACTCCAGGCTTTCTGGAGTCTCTGACTCTGACTCTCAACTCCAGCTGCCGAAATCGATGGAATCGACTCCTCGGCTCCATTTAATTCTAACCAAGACAACCACAGAGCAGATGATAAAAGACACAGCAGAGATTAATCCATCTTAAACATAGTTTACCCAGTTCTGAGTAGCAGTATGATGAATAACACCCTTACTATTATCATTATCATTATTATTATTATTATCATCATTATTATTATCATTATTATTATCATCATTATTGTTATTATTATTGTTATCATCATCATCATCATCATCATCATCATCACCACCACCACCACCACCACCACCACCACCACCACCATCATCATGTTATTTCACTTAATAAATCATTACTGTAGTCAGAATTTTTGGAATTAATTCTTCGTATTTGTAAAAAATCTGAAATTCTTAAAAAAAAAAGTGATATTGTTCTTCTTTTTACTCTTCTGGTCCACCTGAACTGTTGCAGCACTTACCTCTTACTGCAGCACCATTTAAGGTGGAATGGAAATGTCAATAAGGACCTGGGGAAATGGAGCAAACCCCAGCTTCGGCCTCTTTTCCACAGTGTTCTGTATAAAAACACTGTTTGGGTTTTCGTTCCTTGTGTCACTTCTAATCACTGTTTATTACGGCCCAAATCATGAAGTAAACGATGAGCTGCTATGCGGGATGTATCTTAACAGTTTCTGTAAGCAGAGTTTGTGTTCACAGAGGCGAGTGAGCAGCGCTGGTGTTGTTTAAAGCTGGTAATTAAACTCTCACTACTCATAGTTTGAGTTTGAGTGCTCTCAACAGAAAGCACAGTGGAGGGACAGCTGACCACTCTCTCAACCATTTGTTTGAAGGTCCAATCGTGTTTCTTCTTCTTTTTCTTCTCCAGGAAGCTGGTCAGAATGGCCCTTCAGCCGATTATGATATTTAAAAAAAAATAAAATAAATAAAACTTTTAAAAACTGACTCCAAGCATTTCGACTCTTACGGTCATCGGCCGAGAGTCGACCTGACTTCCAGATGTGACTTGACTCTTTTGGGACTCCCCATCGCTACAAAGCGGTAAATGATTTACTGTTCTCACTTTCACTTCTGCAGTTCTTTTTTTTGATCAACTAACACCAAGTCAACTAGTTCTCCAAGAGGTCAGTCTAACTGGGGATATGTCCATCAGCATACATAAACACACAGGAGAAGAGTTGTGTTTAGTAATACATGTGCAGCTCATGCAGTTCACAAGTCACAACTAGCGGTGCACAATATCTCAGCAGTCAAAATATCAGGCGTAATCAACCCCAATACTGGCATTACAGATTATTACACCTCATCATTTACTGACCTATCTGTCACTTGTGTAATCATTAGTGCTGGTCACTGGTGAGCCTGTTGGAGACCTGATTCTTTGTTCTGCAGAAACTTCACTGCAGTTCTCCTCTCCACTTACACGTTCAGGCACTTGCATCTGTTAAATAATGCTAAATATTTACACTAAATAATGGGCATGTCGAGGGGTGTAATATGACTCTCAGCTCAAGATTCATTTAGTTACTTGCTCACGATACTGAGTCCACGATTCGGTATTCCTATGATATTTTGAACACAATTTAATTAAAAGGAAACTTATGACTATATTCATGCTGTTGCATAACTTACTAATGGCACCGGAGGCAGGAGGAGAGATGGAACGAGGTGTTGATTTGTGCTGCTTGTTTACAAATGTTGGTGTTTAACCAGCGCATTTGCATAAGATGGCATAATTAATAGAACGCTCATTCTCCACAATGCATTGTCACACCTCTGCGATGCACACTGTCACAGCTTTGTGAAATGAATCATTCAACCATCTGAAGAACTTCATATAACCAGTATTACTTCATATAGACGGAGTTTACAGGACCTGCAGGGAGATGTGAAAGTTCCTTGTCTTCTTGTTAATCCTCCCTTTAGATCACTGAATGAGGCCACAAGTCAATTATGTATTAATTACTTGATTTCTTACTTAATTGTTTCCTGCATTCAATTCAATAAACATTGGGTGTTCTGCTCAAGACAAGTGTTCTGTTCTGTTTGCATGGTCTTGTTTTGGTACTGAGCACTGTGACCATAATAACGAGGAAGCAGAGCTGGGCAGTATGACAATATTTATAATAATTGTGATAAATGACATCAGAACATGTCAAAATGTGCTTCCCGGCTTGTTTTACTCGTTTTAGTGCAGCTTAGTTGTGAAATGTTAGTAAAGATAAATTGATCAATAGTTATTTAATCATGGCACTACTTTGCCTGTTCCAATGTATCAGATTCTGGAAAAAATAAAGCTTGTGACATATAATGTATCACAAAAATGCCAAAGAAGTGTTGTGATATTACATTTGTGCCGTGATATTCATCCATCATTTATGAGGCATTTCCTTTTACAGCAGAGTCTGTGCCTGCCAGCTCATCCGTGTTCCTAAACTAAACATCATACACTTTGAAATGGCCATTTCTCTGCGTGCAGTGGCTGCCCTGTCCTCTCCATCCTGCTGCAGCAGTGAGTTGTTGTGAGCTCTCAGCATGCCACGCGTTGGCGTGCTGAGGTGTTGATGGATGTGGCACTGGGGCGAGGAGTAAAGGAGAGGAGGTCAATGCGCGGGTTTTGCTGAACACCTCCAAACTCCCGGTGCCCCCGGCCACGTCCCGAACCACTGCCTGCTCCCTGTGCAGGTGCACTGCGTTTGACACTGCTGCTCAGAGAATTAACCCTAAACAAACACTGTGCTAAAGATGCTGATGTAGCGTCCAGAGAGCATTCATCCATTACAATGCATTTACAGAAGTACCCATTTACTGTTCTGAATAAGGAATCCTAGCTGACAGAGGTCCTGTCCTTGTGTATTGTGTATACTAACGCAACAGGATGATCTTTAACTAAAGGACCATTTAAACCTCTTTCCTATATCTGTTTACCTCTTTCAGGCAAATATTTGCATGCAAGCCCGTCAGCAAACAGCTAAATAAAAGTATTTTCTTTGCCCCAGAAATCCTATTTCTGTGGCTAAGCTGATGTAATCTGGATGTTCAGTGGGCCGTATTGAGGGATTTAAGGAGTGATGGGTACTTTATACGGGTTCAGATTGGTGCCAGAGATCACTGCCACTGCCCCAGGACAGTGCTTTAAATAATCCGCACTTATTCTAAACACTGTTAGTTAAATGAATCCCATGTAAACATTTTTAGATGGCCATTAATTTGAGCAGGACTACCAGGTCTGACAAACTTCTGAACGTCTAAGTTGATTTTCTGAATACAAATGAAGACAGGATCATTCCGATTAATAATGATGCATGAATCAACACGTGACTGCTCCAAGTAGCAGCAGGGGTGCGGGACGTATCAGTGTTTGATATATTATTTGCTTATCAATAGGAAATGGAATTGTTATCATCGGTCTGATTAGGAATGACAGCTGCCGATTACGACAGATGAAGGGCTCTATTTTTAGTCTAATTTTCCATTTTCATCCATCATGCTCTCTCCTTGATTAATGCCCCAGATACAGAGGCCCCAGGGTTAGATCCCCATCCAGACAGGAACGCCACTACTATCCTCATAAAAGTTCTTTGGCTAGACTCCTAATTCTACCACCACCTTCCACTGTAAGCAGCTGCGGAAAAGAGAGCCTGCTAAATCCCGTAAGATACTTGCATAAAATAGAGGGCTAACGCTTCATAACAACAAGGCCCCTATAAATATGCAACTTAATTGATATCCAATAGCCTTTTAATGAGAGTTAATAAATATATAATTGCTACTTGTGCGTTAATAAGTGCCTCCATCGGCTCACTCAGTGACATACAAATACAGTAATTAAAGCACTATAAAGCATTTCCATAAATGTATTCCACTCAGTGCACTGAGTTCATCATATCAAATGCATTTATAAATGCACTATAAAGTCACAGCTTTATAGTAGGGGCCCAATTGATAACTAGTCATGCTTTAAAAAGCACTTAGCTTAACTAAGCATTATGGAAATGTTTACTCATCACAGTGGGCAGATTTAATACCTACTTAATCAAAAACAGAATGGAGACATACACTGAGTAGATATTTGTAGTGGTTCTGAATTGATTTGATAAAGCTAAGAAAATGCCTGATATCTCAAGTTATACAAGTCGAGTTATGAGTAAAATAAATCATTATTAACAAACAATACTCATTTAGTTTCTGCCATTTAAAAGAATTACTGACTAACCGTAAGTAAATGGTTATGTCAACAAGTACATGGTTAATAATTAAAAATGTACCTTTTATTACTGGGTATGTAACTATTATAGAATTATTAACAGTCATTAACAAACTATTAAACAATAATTAAGAGGCTGTTTGTTAGGGCACGTTATTATAGGTATTACTAATAATGTAAATGTTTACCATAATTAGCGTGTCTAATTTAGCTTTGTCATGGCTATGTGGCTGTGAGAGCATTTTTAAGGTTCAATATCATTTAGTTCCAATTCATTCCAATCCAGTCCATGTGTTTTCATACTGTAGATAATACAGGCACATAATTTTGGGCAAGACACGCTATGCTGAATTATCTCCTTTAGATATGGATAACTTGAAATGAAGAAATCAAACAAGTAAAAAGGTGTTTGTATCAGTATTCGTATCGGCCACAACAAGACATTAATTATTAGTTACTGTGTCCACCTACTAAACCTATATCCGTGCATCCCTAAGCACAATACACCCTCATTCACAGGATAAGCACCATGCAGCTGGACGAAGAACTGCAGCATCTGTAGTTGAGGAGCACACCGGTGCAAAGTAAGCCAAAACCCAACGTCTCTCCATGCCCACCGCGGTCTGGCACCGCGTGAGTTTATCTGCTGTAATGAGCCAGAACACTACTGCCCCGTTTCAAACGGAGCACCTCTTTAAGGCGGCTTTAAGAACTTGTTTAAGGCACGCCGGCAGGCCGGATGCTGCCAGCTGCACACGCTCTTTGGAGCTTCCAGTGTGAGCCGGAGCCAGGGCAGCTTATCTGGTAATTTATGGCTGCACGCAGGCGGCTTGCTGTCTCAGAGAGCAGGCCAGTCATTAGACTGCGAAGCGGCTGCCTCCACCTTAGCCGTGTGCGCTGGACGGCCCCCCTATTAGGAACAGCAGTAATGAGGGGGATGAGAGCCGCTAATTTGAAAACTTGGACACGGCCAGCAGACCATATGGCAAGCATTTATCCCTTCTGAAAGCCATGCTAACCGTCACTTACATGATTAGGACAAGATTCTACAGTGGTTGAGCCCCCCACCTCTCTCCCCACTCCCCGACCCCCAAATCTTTGTTACCAGGAGGCAAACGAAGAACTGTTTCTAACAGACTGGTAAAGGCTTACGAGTTGCTCTCTGGGCTCACCTTTCCTGCTGTAGCTGAGCGTGTGGTAGTGCTCAATACTTATAGGCCAAGGGTATAAGCTAGTGCTGGATGGGTAGTATTGACTTTTATTGATATCACGGGATTATCTGAGTATACCGCAGTGTCACAGTATCAAATTTAGCATTAATAAAGCTACCTATACTCCTACCTACTGAGAACTGCTACTCTGTACTAAATCAATGTCATAGAAACCCACCATAAACATTAACTACAGACATCAGATTTTAAGAAAAGAATCCTGCTACTTATTTAGTGCTAATGCATTTTAATCTGCGTTTGTTATCTATAAATATTGCTAAAAAAGAATTGAAAAAAATAAATAAAAATAAAAAAATGCAGATTTCCATTGATGCCACCATCCCTGTATATACAGTGTCATCTAGCTAGAGTCTATATTGTTTGAATTCATTTAAGCCAAAAGAACATGCAGTAAAGATGCAGTAAAGACGCACTGACACAGAATTTATGGGCCAATGTAAAACACCAAATCATTTCATTGTGGCCAATCCCAATATCAATAACCAATAACTCCCATTTCTCAGGTGATTATTGTTTTTAAATCATTTTCTGTAAATAGTTTTATGGTTGATCTCTTTCATGGCGTTTTTTTTTTTTTTTTTTTTTTTAGGTCCACAGGTTTCAAAAACAATCCTGAGACAATCCAGGTCTCTCGAAAGAGGAGAAAAAACGTGCTTAACCTTAAAGTAGAACAAGATTTTATTAGGATGTATTAAGATTATTAAGTATATTAAGGAACACTGTAATTACTGAATTGGTCATTGATTGGTCATTGATTATTGTTTTTTATATCATTTTCTGTAAATAGTGTTACATTATTTCTTAGTCATTCTTATCTAGAGTCATTCACAGCATCAATGTAACACCAGCAGCTTTGCCCAATAGCTTGTACTATGGTATTTACCATAGCAGTGATATGAGTATCAGGAGGTGAAATCTAACTCTGTTCTCCCCTGTGTGGAGTGGTGGTGTTCATATTCATTTACGTCACCACTAGTGACTACATGTGCATCAGTGCACACACGTGTTAAAATATGGATCCGCAATATGCATCAGCAAAGCAAACAGCATTGTGGATGACCACACACACCCCTCACACACACTCTTCACTCTCCTACCGTCTGGAAAGAGGTACAGAAGCATCCGGGCCCTCACATCCAGACTGTGCAACAGCTTCTTTCCCCAAGCCATCAGACTCCTTAACAACCAGAGTTGTTGAATCTGGTCTGAATAATTGCACACGTTTCAGTGACTGGACTGAACGCACACACAC
>CM067478.1:7360292-7389153 GCA_034552555.1 Semaprochilodus insignis
CACTGGAAGTGTGGGGCGGGGTAGCCATGCAAGGAAGACCTCAGCTTCTGAGCAAAACAATCCACGTCTTTGTTTAATCCCAAAGAGACGCTAAGCCTCGCACGGCGCCTGTTTCGAATAGCAATTAGTGAGAACTTGCTCTGGCTCTTCAGACTAGCCTGAAACACTGGAGGTCACAGCAGGGCTGGAGATTGGCTGGTTCGCCCTCAGATGGGCCAGAGATCACACGTACAGTAAGTACACCCTTCCTCAAAGCAGCGACTTTCAGCCAAGAGGCCTTGCAAATAACCACTTCTCAATGTGCTGCTTCCGCACTGAAATGTCAGCTTCCTCTCTGGTGTCTGTCACATTCGGCTGTCTGTTGCAAGCCAGAGTTATCTCTGATACAGTCCTCCACAGTGCTATAATGAGAGCAAGCATGGAATCGGCCTTCAAGGCAGCCAGTATAGAGACATACGCAGCTGCACCCGATGCAGAAGCAGCTTCATTTCCCCATAACAGTCCACCTTCATTGGTCTCCTCCGGCGGCAACTGCCCACGGCTGGTCTGAAACTGAACAGTAATCTGTTGCATAACAAATTGTTCCTTAACTAACTGAAGCTTTGCGTGAACTTTGAGACCAGACGGGAGCTTATATGCATTTGGGGCTTTATCTGAGAGCAACAACCACCGACTTAGACAATGTGCCGTATAGGAAAGTTGTGTAGGTAGTGCTTTTAAGGCTGAGTCTTTTTAAGGACTTAATCTTGTCAGAAGGCTCAGGTGCACTCTATTTATAGATGACTCTTCCGAGCCCGGTCTCAGCTGTGACATCACAACAGACGTCTGAAAACACTGCTACCTTTACCTTACCAGGAGAGCATGCTACCTAGAGAGCATATCTGCAACCTGCAATTTGACGCTTCGCTCTCTTTTCTGCACTGCTCTACATAAGTAACAATGGTGCATCCACACAGTTTGAATCACACAAAGCTATAAAGTCCATATCTACAAAATACACAAACACATTTGCTTTGATAGGCCCCCTGTGCTAGCAAGGCACTGTGGGGTGGTTGAGTTGTTTTTGTTGCTGCTACTTAAGCCCAACTTCCTCCAATAAGCTCCTGAAAGGGTGTCCCCTGGCACTTACACTTCCTGAGATCCTGAGAGTGCGCCAGTGAGGGTTTTGTGGTTTGGCCTATGGATCTGGACCAAAAAGAGGCTCGGCTAACAGGAAATGAGGAACAAAGCCGTGTCCACAGCTTTTATTCTCTTCCCTGAGGCAATGTGTCAAGCATGGTGGCACCTGCAACATTACACTAATTTGAAAAACATCTCTGTCCCAATTGAAGGGATAACAACACTGACCTAAAACACAGATTTAGGTTGACCACACAACGAAAGCAAGCCAGCTTACAATACAGGGAGTAGCACTGCACGATATGGACATACAATGGGATGTTCAGTAATCTTGATGATATAACTATAGGAGAATAAATAAATTATGATTGTCTCTGTGTGCATCAGAATGTACTTGTTGCATTATATGATGCTCAATTTTTGTTCATTTACTCTATACATTTAGTATTTATTCACATAATTAGTCATAAGAACCATGTCTCACTACTTACGTAAATGCAATGTGGAAAACAGTTGAAAGCAGAACTGAGGAATATATATAGACGCAATATATATGCATGGAACACAAGCGTGCAGACTCTTCTCTGTCCTGGCTCCCAGATGGTGGAATGAACTTCCACTGGCTGTCTGAACAACAGACTCTCTCGCGGGCTTCAAACGCAGACTAAAGACCCCATCTCTTTGTAAAGCACTTAAGTGAGTGAACACTAATAGATGTGTATATTGAAATGCTTTGTTTTGCCCACATGCTGAGCTTAACTTATCTTCTCTCTAGGCTTGTGATTGCTAGTCAGTGCTGTATTTAACTCTGTATTCTTTCTAGGTATCAGCACTGGCCCTTGTTCAGGCAGCATCTTAGACTCTACCCTTTTTGTACTAGCTAGGAAACATTCTCCGATGGAACACTGAGCACAGCTGTAAGTCGCTCTGGATAAGAGTGTCTGCCAAATACCATAAATGTATATGTAAATTTAGATACATCTGTGACAGGTAGACTTAAGAACCCAGCAGCTCCACTAGGGCTGCAAAAATGGTGCTGAATGTTGTTTTACACTTGTAATTTGTCTCATACGTGAATCTCACGCACTCGCGCCACGCGTCAGAACGTCAGACTCTGCTGGAGTTTAGTAAACATCTCCGCTGGTCATGCTGTCAGTAGCAGCGATTTTCAGTGTTTATTTCCAGCCTGGTTAAAGCAGTGGGCCATAAGACCCTGCTACTGGTGCTCATGTACTTGTAGAAGGTCAGAGATTGGTTCATGGTGTGGGTCATAGATTTCAGCAGCTCCATCACATATCCCACAATTCTGTATGTCACATCGTTTAACTCTTTCACATCCAAAAAGGTTTTCACAGACTGCTTAACTAATCATGTGAGATTCCTTCATAATAAAATGTAGACAACATGCCAAAGATTTCAGCAGGTATGTTTATGTGGCCACCCAATACAAACCATGACCATTAGCACAAGGATTACAATAAAATTAAATTGAAAATTAAGATATAAACTCGAGTTACCATAGATGGCCTCACCTAGCCACCCCACTGCCTTTATCCCATCCCTTATAATGTGGATTAAAGAAAGGAGGGTATCTGGCAAACTGAGTGGGACCACAGGGTAATGACAATAACCCTTTTCAAAGCCTCCATGTGACTGCTGTGTGTATACAGCGCCTTTCAGCACATCTCATGGCTCTAATCATTCTTAAGATGTACAATAACTTCGCCTGAGGCCAGGCCAGATACACCAATCACCAAGACGAAATACACAAACAAGCTGTTTTTGGTGAGGTACGGTTAAGTAGTGGAGGCTACATTACTGTGTATTCAAACAGACAATTAACTCTACAATCGATACTTCTCCAAAACCTGCTCAAAGACAAAACACCTTCCCAATTCCCAAGTTTAACGCTGTACTTCGTGAACACATACACACACACACACACTTCACGAGAACAAAGCAGCCCGCATCTCCTTGGCAACATCAGGACGTACATAATGCAGCAGAATTCTGGGCACTTAATGCACACACTTGGCACATGAGCTGTCTGGGAGCAGATGCGCAGTGGAGCACGCAGATAGGGGTTAACCCCGTCCCAGACACACTGTACAGAAGTGGAGGAGGCCCAAGTGGGCCTAATCCTTGCCGCAGCCCAGCTTTTTGTCTGCTATCCATTATTATTGATATGGCCCCATCGCTTAGTGCCATCTGTAGGCTTTATGCACCCGGCTGCACGCTTTGTTCCAGGAGGGGGCTCGCGTACAAAGGAGGTCCACTCGCGAGCAGCAGCTTGGCCCCCTCGGCACTAAGGGGAGCTGTCCCCCTTCGTCACTTGGGGCCTCCCCACCCTTTCTCCAGCCCTCAGCTCTGGGGCACCACAACAGCCCAACAGCTGCCATGCTCCAAAAGGCCAGGCCTGGGACAAGGTGCTGCGACTGGGGGCTCCCATCGTGCCTATCTTTCGTGCAGCTGGGACTGCCACGCAATGCAGGGGGACCTATGACTGAACATTGCATTGTGGGCGCCGACCCCTTGCATGTTAATCCACGCAATAGGATTTGCGGTGGAGCCGTTGAACAAACAACAGTGTAAATGAACCCTGTATTTACACCTCGAGCTGTATGGTTAAACCGAATGGCCCCAGGGCCTTCTCTATATCTCCAGGGAGCTCATAATCAGCTCGAGATTATGAATACAAAACGCGTTATTCCACTACAGTTAAAGAAGCATCTTAAAGTAAAAATAAAAGCGTCCTGCAAGCTTTGTTACATGACCTTACAGCACAGGCCAGCACTGAATGCTTCAACATATAAATGATGCATTCTGTTCTTTTTCTTGACTTGCGCACACACACACACACAGTTAGCATCAGCAAGCACGTTTTATGCTGTCTACGCAGGAGTGTGTGACGTAGCAATGGTGTAGCCGGTCACTGGGCGGACGAGATAGCTCTTACAGCAAAGGTAATCCTCGGCTGCCAATCTATAATGCTGCCTGAGCGCGCTGGTTCATCGTGTTCCCGTCCAAGACTCCATGATTCAGAACTGTAGACGGGAGAGCCGTTTACAGAGGCCCGCTCTGCCCTCGCTCCCTTCAATCTTCTAGCGCTGCGGCGGCCGGCCTGAGAGCGTGGAGCGCATAGTAATAATAATCCTGGCTAAAAATAGCCCCCCAGCAGACAACTCCTCATATCGGAGAACTGGCGCAATGCACTTTATGAAAGTGCCGGCTGGGTCTGAGTCTTCCAAACAGTGTTTAACCCACTGCAGCAGAGCAGAGGTCAGCGTGTGTCAAATGTTCTGAGAGAGAAATGACTTTTTCATGGATAAAGGAGGATCTGGGGCGAATTTGGTGTGAGGTTCTGCAGAAGCACTATTAGTCTGGGGACAGTTATGTGAACTAGAGCTTTAATTGGGCCGGAAATTTGGTTTGATCTCAAATAAAGCCAGGGAATTTTCAGTCTGAGCCTGAGCAGCAACAAACAGTGCCATGTTTCAGGTACAAACTCGACTGGGTCCTGTCAAAATACAGTCCAGTTCAACATCCCCGTCCTGATTTTAATGATTCAATATGAATTGACACGTATTTATCATCATTTTATCGTCAACTGTAAAGCTTGTTACTGTTTTTAATTAAGATGTGCACTTAGCACTGTTGCGTTCATTTACAATTTTTATCTTCTCGGAAAGAAAATAAGCCAATAACAAGTCTACCTTAATTTCATTAGTTTGACAGTAGCAGAATAAAGTAGATGGAAATAAAACAGGGAACAGACATGCCGGATTAAAAAAGTGCAAGGCCCAAATGCGCAATCCCACCTGAGCCTGATGTGTTTGGAAAATGACATCCAAACCCGACGTGAACAGTAAGGACTCATCAGGTTCGGAAAAATATTTCAAGCTCAAATGTGAACTGCAGTACTCCACTGAGGCATGGGTAAGAAGGTCCCATGTAAGGCTCCTAGGAGGTTCACATGAACCTGAAGCTTGATCCTCAGAGCCAAAAATCATCCTCATCAGCCCTCAGCCAAGGTCAGACGCTGAGGACCTCAACAAAAACTACACTGACATAACATCAGGAGACTAAATCGGTGTGACAGCGTGAAGGTTTTAAATCACCCTGTATAACAAAACATGAAATTAATTTCTGCGGCTGCCAATTTCACACTGAAACGTGTAGTTGTGTACAGCCCCCAGGACTTCCCTTAAAGTAGTTCTGACATCAGGACAAGAAACAGAGAATTAAAACAGCACCCGTCCTCAGAGACAAGCTGAAACTTGCACTCTGGCACTCTGTTCCTGACAGCAATGCCTTACTTTGGTTAATGTTTCATGAGCGTTCCTCCAAGGGTTACGTGATGTCCAAGAACGCTGAGCTCAATGTTCCACTGGACTGCGATGCATTTCAGATACATACGCATGTCCTTAAGGGAACCATTTCTTACTGCTAGTCATCTACCCAGTGCCAGAGATATGGAATGACCCAGTCCGTGGGAAGAGAAGTTGCACAGGGGCTGAAAATCCTGAAGCTTAGCAGTCTTTAAAAAGCATAAAATTGCCTTTAAGGTCCTGAACCAGCGGTACTACCAGTTCCTACTTAAAGTGCCATTCCAGGGTAGAGGTTTAAGGAGGTTTCAAAGGTGATGGCAAGGGCAATAGAGGGTACATGAGTGGAGAGAGACAGCTTAGGTCTGAGAGCTCTCTGGGTAAGCAGCCTCATCAGTGTCTGTGGAAAAGTATGATGATGAGCATGGGCACAGAGAGTGATTATTAGCCCTACAACGCTGGCACAAAGCTGCCAGCCGGGGTCCTACTGGAGGTGGCTAAAAATAATACCGGCCCTCTTGCCCTTGGACACTCGAACGCAGCATCTCCACAGATGACAATGTCAGATGAAATATCAGATGATATTCAAAAAAGCCTTGGCAGTGAGGGAGGCAGAGCACGGGCACATCTGGTGATTAACCTTCAGCGGAAAGAGACGCGTGACAGAAAGTGACGGCGGACGGCAACATGCTGCGACCGCAGGGAGGAGTGACCCGTCAATGTGCAAGGCCTCTGCGGCCTGCTGAGAGCAACACGTTGCAGGGTCAGGTGACCTGAAAGCGCCCTGTGGCTAACACCTCTCGCCATTAGCCCGACGTCCTATGGGGCGAGGGCGAGATGTGCTGATGCTTTCCGCAGGCACAGAAGAACAGAAGTAGAGAGGGAGGCAGTTACTATGTCCTCCATATGCTACTGTACTGTCATCACATGGTTATTTGTTGTATCCCCATACGGTCCTAAAGACAACCTGGGGCTTTGGTTTTTTCAGACTTAAAGGGCCATATCCTACTTTAATTCTTTCCCTGAGGGTCAAATTTCTGATTTCATGTCCCAAAAACATAATTTTAACATTTAACCATTTATCCTACTCTCTTTTTATCCTTAGAACTAAAACAGACTGCTTTTGTTATGGTGCCTGTAAATTACCTCTGTTCAAAAATTCAAAAAGCAGCCAGGGCTTAAACACTCCTTATAACCTCAGTGTGAATGGGTGGGACTAAACAGGCAGGTACACACTTATGATCAAAAGAATAATTGTGCACCAGGCATTCTGGACGTGTGACAACAACACTTGGCGTTGACCACGGTGCCTCCACTCACGGATTCGTAGGTCGTCTCCACCAAGACAAAAGTGTGACTCTTGACTGAAGGTGACCCGCTGCCACTCCATGATAGTCTGGCATGACACCATTGCAGTCTTTGGCGAGGTTGACGCGGTGTTAAGGCCAGTTGTGGTAACAGACTCCATGCATGTAGTCCTGTGTCGTGCAGCTGTCTGCCAAAGGTACTAACAGGATGACTCATGAAGGGGATCACAGCTCACTGACAGCCCGCAATTGTGGCTGTTGGGTCAGTCAGATACGTCATATGTGCAGCCGAGCGTGAAACTTGAATCATGTGCATGTCATACAATGTTAAATCTAGTTTTATTCCTGTCAGTTGATTCCTTCTGGGTGCAACTGTTTGTGCAACTATTTCTTTTGCCAGTGAGTGTATATAAATGCAACAGCTTCAAAATGGGCAGAAAAGCAAGGTAAATTCAGTTTTCCATAACATCAGCCCTTTAAAGACAGCATATACAGAAAGCATGAAAAAAAATCTAGGGGAGTAAAACAGCTGACAAGTTTAGAAAACATAACCCGCTTAGGGGAGTTCGAAGCCATCCTCATCAGGCAGAATGTCTACACAAAACCTCCAAAAACTGGCAACACGCTGAAATGTAGATACAGGCATTCAAACTTTGAATTCAGTAACAAAATGCACATCCCAGACTAATGCAGCTGCTCCCACCATGTTCCCATCACAGAAATATGATCTGTGTCTCAGATAGGAGAACATCTCTGAGTCAAACACACTCTGTGCTTACTTGAATACATTCACTGTTAGGTTAAACAGCGCTGCTGCTGCCACTGCTGCCACCGCTGCCGCCACCATCTGTGCTTGTCTGAACTCTGTCTACTACCCGTTTCACTGGTCTGGAAGAGTTTAAGTATTCCTGCATACATACATGCGGCAAACCATAAAAATATACCTTCAATTTACTGCTGTAGCATATATAGAGGTAAATAACACTTCTTTTAGAAGACGGTATTGGTGGTGAGGTTATCTTACTTCTACCTGGTCCACAGAAATAAGACTACAAAGTGGCAGACAATTTCTACAACCAAACAACACCCCTGAGAATTGTCTGAATTCTTTAGTAACTGTTGTAAGAAGAATCAAAAAGAATCAAAGAATAATTAAATAAAAAATATAAAACTTCAGATTCAGGCAGGACATCCCACATGAATGAAGAAGAAGTTTTCTATAAACTAAATGGTCAAAATCCCTCCAAACTGACCAGGCACTGAAGGCGTTTGGTTGGTGACCAATATTTACCAATATTTGTTCCATTAGTTCATGTGCTTAGCTATAAGCTCCCACAGGAATGCACTACTGACTGCCAAATAAAGAACAATATTGTTCGAATGAGCTTCCCGTGGTGGATTCGAGTTGGGCAGGTCTGGTGTCCAACCAATCAGAATTAAGGCAGATTTGTAATCAGCTCCTTCTTTCCATGGCCTCACCCCACATGCATCTTTAAAAAAAAAATAACTGTGGGAAAGTCACTGAAACATCCCTTTAACGAATGAACAAACAAATAAAAACAAACATGCTGGCAGCGTCTATTCAGTCCCACAATCACACACACAAGTGAAACTAGGCTATGGAGAGCAGCTTGTTGATAGGCCTGTTCCATCTCCCCTTCTCTCTCTCTCTCTGTACCGCCACCGCGGAGCTGTTCGGCAGTGTGTTCCAGTAAATTAAGTTCACTCTGCATAATTTGTTGGCTACTCTAACTTAACCAGCAAGTGCTCATGTTGCTTGATTGATTTGTTACCTTTCGTAGGCACTTGGCCACAAAAGGCTAACGGTGATTACATCATGTGTTGGTCAGGTTCTTACTGAGGCTAGTCAATACCACTTACCACCACAGCAGTCACTCCTGGTTGAACATAACTTCACCTTCATGATCTGTTGATACCGCACACAGATTCAAAGTCAAAAACTAAAAGCAGGCTGCTGAGGGGATGTTTACACTCACACGTCTCTCATTCTCAGTCACCACATGGTCTGAACTTAGTTTTTCTTACTTAACATTATAATTACTGTTTGCCTCCGGGTCAGACTAAGGTTAGTCACATATCTGTAGAACAATTCAGATCAAATTAACATTTGCAGGCAAGTACACAGTCAGAGTCCCTTAACACAACAACAGTAAAGAAATGGGGCTCCAAAATGTGAGTGTGGTTTGTTCAGTCAGTCTGTATTTATGATGATTATTTCTATTGGATCACATTGTAGGAGCCAAAGAATCCTACATCTGCAATGTGGTGTCTGAAGGTCTGAGACCACTAGTGAAAATGCTTGTACTCTGCACTCTTTTGTTTTTTTTGGCTTTTTTTTAAACTGTGCTTCATTTTTGTTATTACAATTTAGCCAGTAAACAGTTTAACAATGTGAGTAGAATAAGTATTAGATCACATTTTAAAGCCAAATAATTCTACATCTGTGAGTCAATGACAAGTGACAACTGATCATTCATAGACTGCAGAATAGTCTTTTTTTTCAGTCAGATTTTGTGAAAATATGCCATTATGGTTTTATATGCAATGAAAGGTCTGAGGCCACTAGTGAAAATGCTTGTATTTTGCACTCTGCAATTCAGAGTGCAGAATACAATTGATTTATTCTTTCACAATTCTGCCAGTAAATAATGCAAGTAGAACTGGTATTTTCTCGAAAATTAACATACATTGCAAAATTTGCTTTAATGACTCGTGTCCAAGCCTTTAATGAGTAGATTAAATCTGAGAATCGAGCGTTATTCAAAAAAAGGAAAAAAGGAAACAAAAAAAAAGACCTTTTAGAATAAAGACCATAACATGGCCAATGTCATGACCCTTATATCTTTAGAATCTTTAAAATTTCTTGTTCTTTTTACATATTATATTTTTCCTTTTTTTGTAGTAAAATCCAACACCAGTCTTTTTGTGACATTTTGCTTATTTTCTTGCTGATTTTCTAAGTACAAGTAAATTAACACAGCCTCTACAGGGAAAACATCTGACATACAAAACAATACACAATTACTTTGATTTGCTGAACTTAACACTAGAACAAGACGTGGCCGGTGCAATGTTATGGAACACTTTACCATGTTTTATTTTTTTTTACAAAATGCAAAAGTTCAGCCAATCCATAAGAACTGTGCACTAAAATTTGCAGACCAACGCCACATTTGTTCCCTGTAGAGGATGTGCTAACTTATTTACACTTACAAAACACAAACAAAACATATAAACACACACAGAAACACACATACACACTCCTGCAAGAGTACTGTCTGGAAGAGTGAGTGAAAAGTACTTAGTACACCACTGTGTGCTTTTTATCAGCTAGCTGATATTCGAGTTTGCCCTTGAAAAACCATTATAAACACTGCATGTCAAAATATCGCATCACAGAGAAACACTGCAAAAATGCTTCAGCAGGCAGTAATGATCCATCTGACCACTGACTACACACCAGGAAAAGACAAAGCCCTCATAAAAACAATGTGCAGACATCATAAAAATGCTGCTTGAAAGCATCTCCGTTTCATCTCCGGTTGAGGAGGAAAACAACTTCCTGATGGCTTTCAAGAGTGCATTCCTCCTCCCCAATCCCCCACTCTCTCTGTCTCTCCCCCTCCCTCTCCTTCGCTCTCTCCATCCTGCCCAGCAAATTAGATCGGTTAAGAAGAGGAGGTGTGGCTCCCCGGGGCAAAGCCTCGCGGGATTCTGGGCTTGGCACTCTGATTTTCACAGCTTAATGGACTCGCTCCCTTCTCCCTCACCCCGGATGACTCCACGTTTTCTGGAAAGAGGGATTTCCCCGGAAAGCTTTCCGAGAGAGAAGAGACAGGCTGCTGCCGAGACTACAGCACCAGCACAGAAAAGACGGATGGGGCAAAGGGCCTTCAAAAAGGACACAAAGACACACATTTCTGGGTCACTGGACCCTTCGGAGGCGGTCTGTCATGGTACATGTACATGCCACTCACAAGAAATGGGGTCTTGTGTTAGAATGATGTAGCAGGCAGCATTGACACAAACCTGAGAAAGCTATTGTTATTGCTACTGTTATTGTAGCCTATTATTGATATATAATGGGAGCAGTGACGTTCTATGCAAATAAGGCTTTTATTATTACCGCAGTAATAATGTGCTGTCTTGCACGTGATATGAATGAATAACGTTTTATTGGCCTATTCCGAAGACCAGCGTCACATCCCAAGAAACATAAAAATAAAACAAAAGAGACACTTACATTTCCTTATTTATTGTTATTTATTTATTGTATTATTTATTTATTGTTTTATTTATCAACCAGTCTGTCAGTCAGTCAGTCAGTCAATAAAACTACGTTTTCAAAGTGACGCAATCACAAGGTCAGTCTTTTACGTTTTAACATCAAGCTCAAGAGTCACCACAGGAGCCACGGGGATCTGACAGACTCATAATCTACACAAATCGCCCCATACAGGGGATCTCTGATGAGATATGTAAACAGGACAAGCTCAGCTGGTAATGACTATGAGCCCAATGTAATGTTCCCTCTTGCAGACCGGTGCAGAAAGGTGAGCTGGTGTCATATGTGGATCCTGAGAGGTAGTGGAGCCCAAGGTCACAAGGCCCTCCATGGGTTGATAGAGACAAGACTTTGATAGAGGGAATTTGGCCAGACTTGGCTGCCATTATAGCACCCCTTGCTGTTACGCTCAGATTCTAGGTTGCGCTTCCACAGCATTACGAATTGCATCGTGACATGTGCGACATGTGCATTAAGTGTTTGTCAGCCCTAAGACAGGGGTGAGCACATGATTCTGCTACAGGCAGTGCTCTTTTATTAAACACCAGCAGAGAACAGCCTGTTTAATTGTAAGGCATGAAGAGAGGCTGGAAAATAATCAGGTCATTTGTGGTACCTAAACTTACACATTACAAGACCTCAAAGAAGAAGTCCAAGAAGAAGACCACTGTGCTCTATAAAGCATTTAAGAGGAAACATAACTGTCCAGACTAAAGACCACATGGTATTTAACAGTAAAATCAAATATCATAAATACAAACATAACACGATGAAAACAAACAAACGAGCTAGCACAGAAATGTGACAACTCTTAAATGTCTTCTGTCCATGTAGTCATGCTGGCGAGAAGATGAGGCATTTTTTAAAAATCACGCCTACCCCACTGGACAGTCGTCAAAACAAGCAAAAGGGACAATAAAACTGTTAAACACGTTATAATAACAACTCTGATTTCTAGATACCATTTCCTCTCTCGGACTAATGGGAACCTTTTAGTAAAGTGAGAAAACTTAAAGACATTTTGCTTTGTTGCTCAGTCAGATCAAGATGAAGCCAGTGGAACCCCAACAGATATGGACCTCGGCAGCTGGATAAATCTCAGTTGGTGGCTCCATCACTAACCTGCAATGGCCTGCAGTGCAACAGGCCAAACGTGCAGCATCTTCAAGGATCCTTATATAAGCCAAGCCAATCTCCTCTACATATAGGCATTTACCATATGCACCTCGCCCAGTCAATGCTGGTGGACAATGGCTTGCTGCAATGCTGATGCTACCCAGGTTACTATTCTCTAATACCCGACTCCAGTACACAAAGAGCTTGGACCAGTGAAGTCACGATTGACACAAACACCCAAGTGCTATGAAATCAGCACACACGCTCCCTAGAGGAAAGCCTTTGTTTTGAATGCGGTGTGAGAGCCAGGGCTGCGAGTGTTCCAGTGAGTCAGATGGTGGGAGAGTGCAGTGTTTCGGCGAGGCATACACCACGGCGTTCCTGTGCTCATCAAACTGAGACAGCACAGCTGGAGGCTAGCCTCCATCTCCATGAGATCCTGAATAATTTGCCACACAAGAGTAAGCTAGGGGCCGAGGTTCTGGAGGGGATCCATGACTGAGCAGTCTCAGCCAGAGCCAAGATGATGAAGCTCAAAGTGGGCTTGCATGGGTAAGAATGTGTGCAGGCATGCAAAACCATATAGTGGTTCATTTTAAGATATCTTGCACAAAAACACTTTCTCTTATAGACCAATGAGTAAACACGCCCCTGTGTGGTCAGCTGGTCTAATAGAGATGTTACAATAGCATCTTCTGGCTACATACAAGCCTCCAATTTTTTGTTCAGATATGATCTTTTTTCTGCGTAGGTAAATGACTCACACCTGTCATTAATGCTAATGAACCTCCATCCCGAAACGACCTACATGCTAAGAATGTAAGAAAATATCAATACACTTGAGCATTGGAATATTATCTTTTCTGGAACTGTATTAATTCTCACAAACACTGTATTGGTTCATTGATAGTGTATATACAAATATTGGTGGAAGACCATGGGTTTCACTTTGTGTGATGTTCAAACTCCCAGACTATTCAGCCAATAGACTCTTCCATTCCAACATAAACAAGTAGCATAAGCGTCCTCCATTAGCACCAGCATTAGCAAACCAAGCTGACTAGTTAATGTTTTTAATACTATGACAGTTTTTAAAAAAATAGATTTTCGAAAAAATGCAATCTCACTGAATCGTAACTCCTGTACCGTGATACATATTGTATCGTTAGGTTCTTGCCAATACACAGCCCAAAGGCATGTGCACATCCAACTCAATAACGTCACATGGAAAAAAACAATGTGTGTGTGGCTGAGAGATTCATGGTTATGTCATAATTACAAGCTGAAAGAACGCAATATAATTTTAATTATAATTATATCCAACATTATTTACCCTGGCAACACAGGGTTCATAAACTAACACACTACATTTAAGCCCCAAAAATAGTTATGTTGGTGTTTCTGGAGCTTAAATTTACAGGAAATAACAATCAGAACATTTCCATAAGCCGCTCAGCCCTACACGTACGTCATGAACAACAAATGAAGTAACTATCAACACTATCAAGTTCACCCTTCCAGAAGACATACACAGCCAACCACATGACACACCCAACACCACAGTGTGTTAACAACAGGTAAAGTCTTCCACACAATAAAAGATCTGCCTGCTTTCAAAGAACATGTGTGCAAACTACTGAACTGTACTTCTAGTAAGAGAAGGGGTATTTGCCGATGCCAATACATTAACATTTATAACCTGTAGAAATTGGATCTACCTGGATTAGCAGCAAAATGAATAAAAGCTCAGACATTTTTGTTCAGCAACAAACTGTGACCTAATAGTTTCTGCGCAGTTCAAAAACTACTTCAACAAACCTTGCTTTGAAATACCGATCAAAACTGTTCACTATTCTTCTACGCAATCATTTGGTGATGTAATCATGCACACCTATACAATGTCCCTATACAATTAAAATCAGCCCAATACTATTGCTGCATCTGGACTGCTCAGTAGACAGACTATATAGTCCCGATTCCTAAAAACACCACCTGACAAACCTCACTCTCGATCGCTGCCAGGGTTATCAAGTTGATACAAAAACCTAGAGACTAACGAGTGTCATACATTTTGACAAGTCCCTCCATCTGTATGGAGTCTGAATGACTGCTCCCTCCCCGTCTCCAGCCGGGCTGCTGAGTGATGGATGTGCCTCGGCTACCGGGTCAGGCCGGACAGCCGCAGAGCTTGAAGCATGCTAGCAGGGCCTGTCCTTGTGCCTCTAGTCATCACTTCAGCCACTGCATAAACAAGCTGACAGGCATGGCCAGTGGGGCATGCTGGGCACCCGTGCCCTGCTGCAGCAGGCACACACACACACACACACACGCACACACACACACACGCACACACACGCACACACACACGCACACACACACGCGCACACACACACGCACACACACACCAGCAGCAGCAGCAACCGCAGCTGATTTCATCCTTTCGGCTGACGGCAGCAGCCTCACCGATCGATGTGTCTCATGCTGTCTGAATGCTGATGGCCGTCCCGCCCGTCCCCTGTGCTGCCCTTTACAGGGAAACCCGCCTAAATGCTGGCCCTTTTACCCAGCACTAAAGTTACAGAACTCCAGCTATTGCGATTTAAAGCCAACTCTCTAAAGTGCAACTGCATCACTTAGCAGACCACATAGTGGCAAGGTTCCCCCTTAGCTCTTATATCTGGCACCTGCAGTTTATTCAAACACGCAGGACAGTATGGAGACAGAAGTAGCAGTGGGGGTGAGGAGTAACGTCAAGTCAAGTCGTTTTATTGTCAATGCTTCAATATGTACAAGACATATAGAGGATTGAAATTGCATTACTCTCTGACCCAAGGTGCAGCACATAAACATTTAACGATAAAAAGATTACAACTAAAACAAGAACAAGAGTATATTAAATGCATTAATCACTAAACATAAAATAGACGAACGGAAGACATACGACAGAATAAAGTAAAATATATATAATGTGGTGCACCATATATCACCAGCCTTAAGATGACTGCCCTTAACACCACGTCAAAGTCACCAAAGACTGCAATGGTGTCACGCCAGACTGTCAGAATGCCAGCGGGTCTTCTTCAGTGATGAGCCCCGCCGTGTGTGGAGGCACCGTGGTCAGCGGCAAGATGAATGCTTTGTTGTCACACGTCACACATCCAGAAGGTCTGGTGTCACTCCACTTCCACCCCTACCACACAGTCCGCAGGAACCGTGTGAGAATATTCAGGCTGCATGGGATGGATTATCACAGGACACCATTAGGAACCTCCACAAGTCCATGTCGAGATGTCTAGCACGTTGCATTAGCAAACATGGCGGCCCTAAGCCACTGAGAGACACTACTTCTGTATGTGTAGCTCAATAAATATTGCCCATATCTAAATCTATCATCATTTACTGTTCCTGCTAATCTTCCTACTGGGTGCAACTATTTGTTTGATGATGACAAAGGGAAAAAAATAAATAAATAAATAAATATATTTTTTATATTTATATATATATTCCCTTTATTATTACTACATTACATTTAATTATTACAATTAGATACACAACATCCAAAGATTGCAAGCATATGCAGAACATAACACAACAAAAGTCCCTGTAAATATAACAACACCTTCAGTTTTGAAATTAAGAAAAAATTCCCAATCCACAACAAAAAGAGCAAAGTGTAATTCATTGTATGGGGTGACCAACCATTAATTATAGGAGCTGGATGATGGGACACACAGTATAAGCTAGACACTGTAGGCATTTTACTGGCAGCTCAGTTTGTCAAAACGATCAGATCAGCTTTGAACTAACAAAGTGGTTTCTTTATGACCTGTTAGATTTTTATGTTTAGTCAAAACCATAAACAAATGCAGTCATTAAAATGCTTTTGGCTTCACCGTTTGGTGCATCTCTACTCACCACAATCACGATGGCTGATTTAGCTTTGCCATGGCTATGCAAAATGAACCTATCCATCTTTATATCAGTCTTATCATCACAGCACATCACACATGCATTACAGTCTGAAACACTTCTAAGATGCAAGAAAAAAAAAAGAGCGGGAAATATCTTTTCCAGCAGTAGTATTGGTGCTTGGGAAGGTGCCAGCCTTCCACAAGCCTTCCGCAGAAGTATCCATGAGTGGAAGTATTGAACTTGGGCAAAATTACCTAAATTGACTGTGTAAGCTAACAAGAGCCATTATATTAAACACAGACATTATTTCAATGAGCCACACATACGCACAGACCCAGAGTGAGACAGAGACTGAGATCTTCAACAATACATTTGACAACAGAAGAACATGAACCCTGAATCAAAACTTCCATCAACGTCACTAGCTACTACCATATTTCCATGTTTCCAGCCTGACAACAGCATCTCTCTGGTATACAGCAGCATTAAGTGGAACAGACTTTGGCCAAGCACTTTGAGTATGTCATCTGCTTACTAGTGTTGAGCTCCTAATCCCATTAGCCTTGTGCTCCCTGAAACCTTTGCGGTCCTAGCAAGGTAATAAAGGGATTCTTCACTTTCATGACCTGCCATAGTGTCTCTTCTCCACAGCCTGAAGGCAGCCTAACCTTTGGACAAGAGAGGACAGCGAGGGGGGGGGGGGGGGATTAATCCATTTCACATCGAAATCGCATTTTAAGGGAGTGCAATTTTCAAATTGCAAGAGCCGCAATTTTTTAAATTACAACACTATCAAAAAGGTTATATTCATTTAGAAGTGAGGATACTTCACTGAAAGACCAATTGCTTTTATATCGATATCACAATTTGAAAGGATGCAATTTGCACAAGCTGCAATTTTAGCAACCACCCACATTATCAACTACATTGCTGCAACAAATTTGAAGTGGGAAAATTGAAGCTAATAACATGGAGCTTGTGAACCACCTGTAGATAAGATGTGCTGTGTTTATGAACTCAGCCACAGGACGCAGTAGTCTGCTTGGCCTGACTGAAAAAATGTGTGAACCTCTTTTATAGAGAATTATAGCCATATAAAAATTGCAATTGCAATATTGGTTGGAAAAACTGCAGTTAGGTATTCTGTCATTGTTCAGCCCTACGTCTCAATAAACACAATTAGTAATAGGAGATTATCTGTCAATAAATGACTAATTCATTTTTAACCACCAAGTGGAAGATCAGAACACTAAAACTCAAAATATTCACAAAATCTCTGTAGCACATAAATAAATCTATGTATTAACTAAAAATAAATAAATAAATAGATAAGTTATAGAGGCTTCCACCCTATCTGTCTGTCTAAAAGCACAGAGACGGTCATTTTTAGCATCTGTGCTCTCCCATGCCAGTGAAGATTACGAAGCCTTACACTTACTATAAAATAAGCCACGGAAATAACCCCAGCTTATGTTAACCCTATGCAAATGGCCACATCTGTAAAAACAGCGTCATATTCTTAGTTTAGGCGTTGAAATACGGAGACACTCGAACAAGCTGCTGTTTAGGCTGTTAGCTGTAAATTCCCAATGCTTTAGACTGGATAGCTTTCACTGTTATTTGCATGCTTCAAAACAATGTTAAATTTATTATAAACACAGAGAAGGCAAACAAAATAATACAGGTGTATTATTATCTGTGACTTATCACAAACACTCACAATAAAAAGAAAAGTTACTGACGTGGCAGAAAAACCACCTTGCAAATCATATAGTAACAGATCTTGGCAGATTTCCAAAACAGAGAGCCTCACAAACTTAACTTTGTCTAGGGCGCTCACACTAGACAATATGACAAAGAGGGAGAATAACATACATGATTAGTTTCAACCATAAATAACTCAATCTCAGATCTTCCTCATCATCAGGTCATGCAAACAACTTACTGGACCGCACCTGTTTGTGCCGATATGCTTCACGAAAAATGTAAACTGGGGACACCCGACAAACCAGCAGCAGACCTGAAACTGTGAAGAGCGTGAGTTGGCATCTGGATGCATACATTCTAAACATCAGCTCTTTATATGCCTGTGCTTTACATGCAGCTCATCTGTCTACACACTCCACTGTCCAGGCAGTGTCTATGCTCACTCTTCCCCTTTTTTGCTGCACTCTTCCAGCTCTCTGATTGGCTGTTTGAATCACTCACAGAGGACATTTTTGACCTTCTTGCACTACAGGACTCGTGAATGTTCCGAGTCGTACATTTGTGTGCAGGTCCATAAAAGTCGTCAAACTTCACGGATTATGTTGCCATGGGAATACGAGATGTCGACCAAAAGCATTTTCTACTGGAACTTGTTCATGATTAACCTTGTGTGTTAGTTTGTGCCCTGGTCTCCCCTGCATGTAAAACCAGGACCCCGTCCTCCTCCTCCTCTTGACAGTGCACAGACTCGCTGTGTAGCTGCTGATCCCCAGCACAGCGAAGAGAAAGGTATTCACCCAGTGGTGACTGTCTCCATAGACGAAAAATGAGTCACCTTCTCAACAATGGCTGTAGTGAGTAAAACACTGCATTGAATCCTTTCCTCCGGATGTGACTTTGTGTAGCAAAGCTGTGTATGCTATTCAAACCCCCCTCAACATCTCCCACCCTGGAGCAGGCAGCGTGAGGGCGTGTGTTTAGAGTTCACATGTCTCAGTCAACTTATAAACAACATCACATTTTAATACAGCTATCAGACAGACAGACAGACAGACAGACAGACAGACAGACAGACAGACAGACAGACAGACTATGGAAGATACAGAAAGCGAGTGGGGAACAAAGAGAGAGAGACAAAAAGAGAAAGAAACAGATAAACAGCAAAGAACGAAGAGGAGAAGGACGGATGTTTTTACAAGTGATGCTGCAGAGCGACAGAGCAAGGAAGATACAGAGGGAGAAAGGCAGAGTGAGACAGAGAATGGAGACAGCGAGTAAGGGTGAGGGAAAGAGAGAAAGAAATACAGTGCAAGGAAGAGATACAGACAGAGTGGGAGACAGTGTGTGAGAGAGCAAGACAGTGTGAGAGTGAGAGACAGTGTGTGAGAGATAGAAGAGAGACAGACAGAGAGAGAGCTCAAAGGAAGAGAAGTGTTTGTATTGGTGACGCTGTAGAGTGACAGAAAAGAGAACGAGGGAGCGAGAGAAAATGAGAGAGGATGAAAAGGGTGACAGCGGTGGGGTGATTGATATCAGAGTGTTCTGGCACAGCCACCCGATCGGCGCCTGCTCCAGCAGCAGTGAACCCACTGAACCCAGTCAAGCCTCACTGTACCACACCGCCTCACCACCCCTGCACCACCACACACAACATTTCACACGGAGGAGGCTCCAGCACTACATACATCACACAATCCCAACACTCAGGTGTCAACCGGTTAGCATGTGCACTGCTAAGAGCAGAATTCCAGGAGATATCACATCACCTACAATCACACAGCCACGTCCTAGATGTCATTTTACACCTGCAAATCACTGTCAAAAAAGTCCGAATCCTAATCATTTCTTGCAAATTCAAATACGATATACATACGACAAATGCTAAATGGCCTTAATGAATAAACTGAATGAACCCAGCATAACTCCGAAACATCTAAATCATTTTCCAATCATGATCCAAGAAACCTGCCAAGCTCGCAAAGCATGCATCTTTGTATACGTCTGTTAGCTAAAGCAACCGTGTGTCACTTCGAAGGACAGACTTTCTGGGTGGTCTTATAAGTGGGACTACAGACAGAAGTGATGTGAGCCAATCAGATTTAACTCCGCTAAATTCCAAAGGCAAAGCTTGCTGCCATCAGGTACCCTCACAAAACTCTGGAAAACATCTGGAACTGAGCCTGGAACATGAACGTCTGCTCATATCTGGGTATGAGGTAGCTGGTAAACAAAGAGACAGAAAGGAAAGTAATGCTCTGATGTATTTTTATCATCAATCACATGTAAAACTTCTGCCAAGGCGAACAAGGGAGCCCGTGACAGAACCAGAAGACTGTACGTGCCCCGCTTTTTTGCATGGCTGAAGCCATAACAAACAGTACTTTGAATATCCTGTTCCTAGAAACTGCTACAGGACGAGATATAACGTTTGTACTGCGGAAAAAAGAGACACTGGAGATCACAAATGCCATCCTGTCAAAAGAATTCAAATCAGATGCTCGAAACCAGACAGATAAAGACTTCCATCCTTCCGCCATGATGCAAAATCAACCACAATGACCCGGCAGAGGAGGCATCATTCATACACCTGAAGTGAAACCCTGCAGCTCTGTACCCTCTTCAACAGCAGCGTGATCCTGCCCATGACGGAGCCTTCCATCCATCTCACAGCTAGAGATTCTGAATGAATGAGTGCAGCATTCCAGCAATGTCCTTCCTTATAAGCTCACGGGACAAAAAAAAAAAGTCACCTGTGATTGAAACGTACCTAATAACATGCAACACCTCCACGAGCACCATTAACAGCTGTGATTGGATGTGACTGGACAAATTTCTGGAGGTAGGTCACATCAATGTTCAGACACTCTTGCATCAAATAATTGCACAGATGGGCCAGATTTGGTGGATGCCTTCCCTGGCACAATTCTGAGGGGAATTTCCTGTAGACTGGGATTTTAGCCACTGCTGGGAGACCCGTATGACTGTACGCTTCCATACATCTGCAAAATCAGCTACTTCCATCACACTATGGTCTTTGGCACGCCCAAATGCAGTCACTCCTTCTAACCAATCATTAACATCTGCTTTGCAACCCATTTACCACACATGGAACGAGACATTCACTGCACTGTACCATCTCCTCTCAATCTATGAATCCCGTCACTCACACCCCGCAGGTCCAGGGAGCTCATAATAACCCTTCACCATTTAGTCCACGGCCTGGAAAAGTCTTTCATAGAAAGGAGGTACAAATCCAGAAATAGCTGACACGGAATATTTTTAAGGTGACAGTTATAGAATGTTTATTTGTAATAATGTAAATTATAGGCTAAAGATTTATAGGGAAACATTTGTTGTGGTAACACTCTTATCAGAGATATACAATAGTATGCAAATGTAGCACTAGGAATCCAGCCCATGACCAGCCAGCATATCACCTGGAAGGGAAACTCTAAGCCTTCCGTGTGTAACACACTGCTGTTATTCAACCATTTATCAAGACTATGCGAACAAACAGCTGAACACCTACTGTAAAGGGGAAGCTCAGCTTTTATTTGGCAATACTTAAAACGGGATAAGTATCTTCAACCGAGCGCCAAGTGTTGTGGAAAACATGTTAAGCGGTAGTTGTATCTCCATTAACTTGTATCACCATAAGGAGCCTTTTAAGAAAAGATATATAGAATTAGTTTTATAGGCCTACACTTTATAGGCCTACACTTTCTAACAGTTACAGTACTTAATATGAACATGCTGTTCTCAACTGTAAAATAAAGTTGGGAAAAAAAAGTTTCACGCTCGACTGCACATGTGACGTGAGCAAGGATGTACATGACTGACCAAACAGCTATGATTGTGGACTTTCAGCGAGCAGTGATGCCCTACATGAGTCATCCCGTTAGTGTCAGCACCATTGGCAGACGGCTGCACAACGCAGGACTACATGTACACAGATCGTTACGACGACTGCCCTTAACACCACGTCAACGTCACCAAAGACTACAATGGTGTCATGCCAGACTGTCATGGAGTGATTCAAAATGGCAGCAGGTCATCTTCAGTGACGAGTCCCGTCTCGGTGGAGACGCCCAACGAATCCGTGCGTGGAGGCACCGTGGTCAGCGGCAAGATGAACGCTGTTGTTACACGTCACACATCCAGAAGGCCTGGTGTCACTCCACCTCCACCCCACCACAAAATCTTGCAGGAACTGTGCGAGAATATTCAAGTTGTACGGGATGGGTTATCACAGGACACCATTAGGAACCTCTACAACTCCATGCTGAGACATCTGCATGTTGCATTAGCTAACATGGCAGCCCAACACCATACTGAGAGACACTACTTCTGTATGTGTAGCTCAATAAATATTGCCCATATCAGTCTAAATGTATCATCATTTATTGTTCCTGGTAACCTTTATCTTCCTTCCCAATAGCACTGCAATCCCACACTTCCTTTAGGGTGCAACTATTTGTTTGATGATGAGTGCATAAACACTTATTCAACCTACAGCAGATCAGCCCCACTCACTTGCACAGAAATCATAAGGAGTGTTTTGGACTGCTTAGATAAGAGGTACAATACAGGGCAGCCAATCAGAAGAGAGCCCATTTACATTATTTAGTCTTACAGTCTTTAATTGCTGGAAAATAGTCATATGAAAATGAATTGTTACTGACTTTGGTAAATAAAACCACACTAATATCATAAGTGGACCTCAGGGGCAGAAAAATGAAGAACATGGGTTCTTAATGGATAACAAGCCAGTCGTTCTATAGCACATGCAAATAGGAATCTTGTTCCATTTAGGAACGTGTTCTTCTAGTCTCTCTCTCACTCTCTGCTGAGGACAGCAGCCAATGGGAGCTGCAGGAGCGCAGCTATTTTCATCCACAAAGACCAACTTTCACACAGGAAGTCTAAGATGGGAAAAATGACAGACATGTTTTTCCCCCCTTTTCAAAACAACATCCGCAGAGTGGCTGATTCACATAACTGGGGTTTGGCAAACTGGTAATGCTCGGTGTGAACCGAATAGCCTTTCCCCACAGAAATACTGCTTTCGAATCTGAATTTGATCAAGGATAGTACAATAAAATGTACTCCGTAGGCAGAAAATACATCCCTCAGTCCTCTGGGGGCTCTTTTGACCCGAGAGAGAGAGAGAGAACGATGCGCAATTGAAACCCACGGACGGACGGACCACTTGTGGTACAATTTCACATGAAAGATTGATGGAACACTTAATAAATTGAGGAGCGGATGTTCCGCAGCTGAAAGCAGGTGCATGTCAGCACTAGGGCGGCTGGCTGGCTGGCTGCGTATCCATTGCAGGGGGTAAGATGATCTCTCAGAGTCAGTGGGTACACCGTGCGTGGGAGCGCGTGGCTGGCACCGGCGAAGAGCAGCTCTGTCATGCATTCCCAATTTTCCTAATGGCTCAGGCCTCTTTTACAGAGTTATGAGAAAGGCCAGCCTCGGATTAATGCCAGACGTGCAAGCAGGCAGCGGTAACACACAAACACGCGCAGGCACTAATCGAACAGCAATACAAAATGTACATTTATAATGCACATTTCAATCTAATTAAGGACCACCTCACGGCATCATTTGTAAATATGCTCATGCACTGGAGCACACATTCGTTACACACTGTGACTTCTAAGAAATACAGTACATATTTTCAATAACCCATGTATAGCAATGACCATTAGTCAGAGCCTAAGGAGTAGCCATACATAAGCCTAAGGTCACTGTACCCAGCGGCAAGTGTCAGCTGGGAGGCATTTCACTGCTGTGCAAATATACAGGGTACAAGTTGTGCGTCTCCTCGTTCTCATTCACCCCAGTATCCAGCTAGTAGTGTGTTAAATCGCATGCGCTGACCACAGAAACATTTGGTCACTACATCAACTGAAGGATCATGTATAGATAACCTTGAGGCATGAATCAACGATCAGGCTTTTTTAATAATATGAAATATTGTTTTAATAATAATATAAAATATGAAGATATTGTTAGGATATTTAAATACTGTTCATTTCAAAATGTGGATATTCAAATGGCAATAACGGGTAGCATTACCACCCCTGCCAGCCATACACTTAGGCTACCCTCACACTGCAAGCCTCGTGGCTCAAATCCATTTCTTTGCTCACATTATTAGGTAACTGACTCGTATCGGGCATTAAGACGAATGAACTGACACGCATCCTAATCAGCAACGTCACATGATTGAATCACATGCGTCTCAGCTGTTCAACATTAGACCAAGACAAAGGTGGAAAAAGAATCAGACACGTTTACTGCGGCTTTTTTCTGCAACGTATTAATTCTGATCTGAGCATTCTCAGGGCACATGTGGTCACATGAGCACAAATCGGATACACATTCAATCCAGCACCACATATAAAATAGGCTGAAATCGAATTAGAAATGATCGGAATTGTGTCCCCACACAGCTATAAAAACAACAAACGTGTGTCACATTAAGGCAAGTTGCCACTGAGTTGTGCCCATCAGGGTCCACTACCACAACAACACACCTCATAAACGTCATTACTGCCACACCAGCCATGCCGCTGACCTTGGCTGATGGTGTTCTAGCCCTAGGCAGGCCCCTAAACCCTCCAAAGAGTTCATTCACACCGCAAGCCCAAATTATACAGCTCCCTCTCCCAAACTGGCAGCCCACTATGATTAGTAGCACTTTTTCCAGAAGAAGCTCCAAGTGGAGATCCCCAGCGGTCATGCCATGGCGCGTCACCAGCAGCTCACCATGACATTACACCAGTGACACCTGACACATGATGCCGCGGGCAGAGCTGAATGACTGGAAGTAAACAAGAGAGTTCTTCTGTGTTTCTTATGTAACTGGTACAGAGCATGCACACTGCTACAATTACACTAGTACATGCCTGATGGTGCTTTCCGCCATCCAAAAACACACATACAGCATTACACAAGAAAACATACACAACTAGCTCGGCTTCTCAAGGGCCTGGACACACTCACACACCCAGCGCATCACTATCTCATCACTAAAACATGCAGCAACGTGCGGCAGCCAGACAGAGGAGTGTGAGCCTGGACTCTCTCCTCCTAGAAACACAAAATATCCAGTTGTATTCTTCATCTCTCTCTCTCTTTCTGTCTCTCTCCCTCTCTCTCTAGTCTTCTAGTCATGACTATATGACTAAAGTTGAGCAGCAATCAAACCAGTCTTTGCCTCACAATTCCCCCTCTCCCCCCTCGGATGGAGCAAAAACGAGGCGATTATGGGCCTTCCTGATGCGATGTGATTTTTGAACCAACATAGTGGTTCAGTAAACAGTCAACATTAGCCTTCATAATAGTTTGTTTGTTTTTTTTCTGCTATGAATAAACGTGCTGCCCTGAAACTGTCATAGTTAGCCGGTCTCATTTTGTTTTGGTTTTTCCTTTTTCTGTCCGCTTCTTTCTATTGGCTCACACTTCCAAGGTTTGAACACTGGTGGGTTACAATAGGGGTTGACAATATGGCAAAAAGATAATTTCAGAATACATGTGTGACTTGACAGGTTGGGAATAAAAATGTTGTGCCTAATGAAATGTTATTCGACATTTCACATACTGCGCTGCACTAAATCAAAACAGGCCTAGTTTTGTAATGTATCATGCAGTTGGTCATGTTTCTCAAAGTACTGACGATAACCACAGTATGTTCAAAAATGCATATAGTGACGTAATGTATCATAATAACTGTAATATGGTACACTCTGGTATATGCTATTGGAATTACTGTATCCTTTTCCATTCAACTGAACTGGCTTCTTTCCACAAGGCAAAGTTTACTCACATAAGGTCCAACGGTACCAGAAATTGTTCACTTAAAAAAATGCAATAGGTCTACAACAGAGTGCCAAAATCTGACACTGTTCAACTCATCTCAAAGCTAGGGAGAATCCAAAACACAGAGTGAAAACACTGTTCATTCCCTTCGACTTCCTGAACTGGCACAGGCATGTTCAAACATACTGAGCCGCAGCAAAACAATAGTGAAAACATCAACCAACATCAACTACTTGGGAAATTGGCAAATAATCTGTAATCAGTGTTCATGCTAAGCATCAAGAGGGGGAACAATGCCCAAAGACTACTCCACTATAGGTTTGATAACACTTGGAAACATAGATTTAGTCAATAGAATATATATATAAATAGTGTGTGTGTGTGTGTGTGTGTGTGTGTGTGTGTGTGTGTGTGTGTGTGTGTGTGTGTTTGTGTGTTTGTGTGTTTATCTGAAATATCTATAGGAGAAGATGTTTCTGAGATTAGGTAAAACATAATCCACCTGCATACAGAGGGTTAGAAAAAAAACCGAGTTTTAAACCGAGTTTAAAAAAATGGAAATGAAAAAACAAAAAAAAGACGACAACAGGACTCTTAACATCCATGTAAGACCTGACTGATCACCAAAACTGTCCCCATCTGTTTGGACAGCACTTAAAGCTTTCATCTTTGAAATAGAGGAGGAAATTAAGTTGCACTCTTGCTTCAGATCTGAAAGCATCCACAGGTGCTTCTTTTCATCCTTCTACCGTGAAAAGACAGCTCAACGCTACGGGTCTAAAAGGACATGTAACTGTCAAGAAGCTCCTCACTGACAAATGGAAATAGAACATGTGTACTGGAGCATTTGGGATGTGCAGTAAGGTTTTAGAGACTAAAGGGGCTGAATTTGTGATTGGAGAAGTAGAAAATGCAACTGACCAACACTGTCAAGTCTGCAGAGTTCTTTGAGAAACTGAATTGTCCTGAAAAGAATAGAAGCAACCAGAAGGACAACAGGCAGACAGACTTTCCTGGCACTGAAAAATTAATAATTTGTACTTAATGGCAGTTTTGAGCGTAAATGAAATGAAAGAGTGGTCTCTGATTTCTGCACAATATTGGATTTCTCTCCCTTTCCATCCTCCATCTTTCCTTCCTTCCTTCCCCTCTTCCCGCTGTCTAACCTGGCATCTCCAAACGGTGTGATCGCCACACACTTGGTACCAGAATCGCCCTTGTTCTCAAGGTTCTCCCTCTCCCTCCGTTCTGGGCAGAAAGATGACTAAACTCTGCGGTCTGTCAGGCTGAGGTGTGCAGTAGAAAAGTTACCCAGAAACTCCCAAACAGCTACTACTTCTTCTGACCCCCGACAGCAGGCTTCGGTCTTCTCTGCAGGCCACTCAAACATGCACACACTTGCACGCTAAACAAAACACACACAGTCCCAGAGTCGTGACTGAGGGGGCTGCTGCATTCTTCTTAATATGTGCCGACACTGGGCTGACACACACCCTGGCTGGCAGGCAGGGGCGAGTATGCGAGTGGGCATGGAAGTGTATGCATGGGGGCACGTGTGTGCCCATAAAAGGATGGGGAAGGAACATCCAGGCGTAGCACAGCAAAGCAAGCATCCTCACTGCTTCAGAGAAACAGCATGGTGATAATCAGAGGCAAGATTCACAGTGAAGAACAGATTCTCTGCAACTGTCCAACGTCACCAGCATTCTGCTACATGAGTCTTATTCAAAGCCGCAAACGTTTATGAACTATTGTCAGTAAGCTGGGGGAAAAGTACATCACCAGCACATCACTGTAGCTGGTCAAACGGTCTGGATGGAGGAAGTTTACTTGGAGTGAAGTTTAGTCTACTTCCTCAGTGACATTTCTCCCTAGTCACATAACTGCTAAAACACTCCAAAATCTGTTAAGGAATGTACAAATAAGAGCATTTTTCCGCTCTTATCCCTATTAGCAGCCACCAAAAGAGGAAAAAAAAAAAAGGGCAAAACTGTTGACTTAAAAAAAATTAAATAGCTCTACAATACAAGTGTCACAATTTAAGACTGTTCAAAACATTTCGAAGCGAAGGAAAATTCAAAACAGAGTGAAAACACTGTTCATTCCCCTCGATTTCGTGCACTGGCACAGGTATGCTCAAACATACTGAGCCGCAGCAAAACAACAGTGAAACCTTCAACCAACCATTTCACAGCTCTTACTTGGGACACTGGCAAATAATCTGTAATCAGTATTCATGCTAAGGATCAATGCCCAAAGACTACTCCACTTTAGGTCTGATAACACTTTAAAGCATCTCGACATGCAGAACACAGCAACACAATGGAAACGTCTGCCATTCCATCTGTAGCCACAGTTTCTGAAATACACATACACATATAAGCAAATGACTAGCAGAAGTGCAAAATATAAAACAATAAAAAAGAAAAACAAGAAAAGAAAACTGAATTCATTGAATAGATGGCCAAATGCAAAATATCCAAAAATGGAATGGAATTCATTGCCTAGGATAACCAATAATATCAAAAGACAAGGACTTACTGTAATAACTAGGACATGGGTCATGATACAGAAGTTATGATTCAATATACCACAATATGGTTAGCAAGGTGGCATGTTTACATGTATATAGATCGATATATTTTATGTTCCTTCAATCTAATATGTAAAACTGTCGTATGTATATTTTATATATAGATATATATAAATAAAACACATCAGCTTACTAATGCTTGTGCACCCTCACACTATTTTTGATTACTACAGGGGTGCGGCTACAGCAGACTGTAAACAGACACAAAAGTAAATGGTCTGCTGTAGCCAGAAAGTAAACAGTCCACGATGGGTGTTTTGGAATGACAGCATCATAACCTACACTAGTCATTGTACCGTAATAGCCAGCTAATGCAGTAGACATGTCTTGGGGGCACTGGCACATTTAAACCCTGACCAAAACATTTGGTACTTATGGTCCTGAACACACCAGAGAGCACAAATTCTCTGAAAGATCTCCCTTTTTTATACGCAAGAAAGAGTGAAAGAAAGAAAGAAAGAAAGAAAACTGATATTGGTGCACTAGACATTTGAGAGTAGAATATTGCTAGGTAAGAAAGAAGTGAGGCAAATGATACAGCACACTCAGTAAAAGGGACTGCAAGGTCAGTCCGTATGTGTATAAAATAGGGGGGGAGAGAGAGAGAGAGAGAGAGAGAGAGAGAGAGAGAGAGAGAGAGAGA
>CM067478.1:7389500-7465189 GCA_034552555.1 Semaprochilodus insignis
AGAGAGAGAGAGAGAGAGAGAGAGAGAGAGAGAGAGAGAGAGAGAGAGAGAGAGAGAGAGAGAGATGCATATATGCCCTATTATAAAGCATATTAAATTTCATTACTGTACATGATGCATGATGATATGTGATTAGTGCAGAAAAGACTTGAATACGGCTGTGAAACAGACACAGACAGTGAGGTGGGGGGGGTGTGAGAGACATTCATTCATGTCTCTGCATCCTCTCCTCAGTACAGAGTGTTCCAAAGGTCCTGCGGGAGAGAGCATGGCAGCCATGTGACTCTGCACTGAGCTCTACAGCATCATAGCCAGCCGCTGGTCTACAGCCACACACTCAAAACTAAGCAGTCAATGATGCTGCATGTCGTATTTCCCTATTTTACCCACAATTTACCCACTTCTTTGATTCTATTCAGTAAGAACTACAGAACGCAACGCAGGGAAGAATAACACCACAGTATCACTGGAAGTGATAACTGTTATGAACAGCTGCTGTTAGTAGCTTATGTAAGTGTACGTTACTAGCAGAGTCGCGTCATGGTCAAGTCTTGAGTATTACATTGTATTACTACAGTCCTGTAAGGTTCAACATGGCTTTAAATAAGGAGCCTTTCATTATCCACAGTATTTTAGTAGTTTAGGCAAAGCCAGCATAGCAACACTAGCTTGTTGTTGCAGTGGTTGCTATATATCTACAAGCAGTTCAGGGACTGCATGCTCAGTTCATGACTGTCACCTCAGCCAGACAAAGCTAAATTTGTGGCTGTAGACAAACAGCTCTGGAAAGCGAAGTGCTCCCTGGATGCTTCTCCTTCTATCAACTGCCAAAAACAGTAGTGAAAACAGTTTTTCAGATCACAGATGACAGTACAAATGGGCGTCCCACTAAGAGTATTCATTCAGTCATCTGTTTGACATACAATTCCATGCAACTTAGACCAGTCCATTAATAAACTACATACATCCAAAAAAATTAATTATACAGCTGTGCCAATAAATCCCACATGGCACTGCTCTGTCACACATCATGACTGAAGTGATTTAATCTCACTTAATGAACAAGCTATTTGTCAGCTGAACTTCCATAAAACAGCAGCTACACGACTCCAAGACCTCCCAAGTCCATGCACGAGCATCCTACTGTGTGAACTTCTTCTGTCCCTGCAGTGGCCACCCAATCATGACGGTACGGGCTCTTCGGGCTCTGGCCAGACTCAATGTCTGCTTTTAAGTAAACAGGTTTGTCTGCCGCCTTCAGTAGAGCCCATGCAACCTTATTGCTATGAAGACATCGGTATGCCGCAGATCTTTTCAGGTTATTCATATAGCCTCTCTGTCGCTTGCTAATTATCCCATATATGTAAAAACAGTATGTAAAAACACTATTCAAATATTCAAATACTCAGTATTCAAATACTGAAATCAATATCTGAATACTTGTTCCATTTCAGCATAAGAGGACAAGAAAAAAAAAATAAATAAAAAAATAAAAAAAAACACAGATCAATAATTCAACAAAAAAGTAAGTAGGTATGTACACTCATCATCGCAAAAACAGTTGCACCCAGAAGGAAGCAACCGACCGACAGGAATGAAACTTGGTGGGTAGGTTTGAAATCATGACACTATGAATAATTCAAGTTTCACACATGAAGTGAGCAAGGACGGGCCTTATTGCTGTACCTGACTGACTATATAAGGTCGTCCTCTTGCGCATGCTTTCCATTCTGACTCCTGCTGTTGTGCTGGTAGCATCCTGTGCAAGCAAAGTATGCCTCAGAGAAGAGCATGAGAGCAATGTGAGCAGTTGGAAGAGTTGAAGAGGGGTCAGATCATAGTGCTCCAGGAAGCGGGATGGTCTTATCAACCTATTATGCGTCACATCGGTTGTGCGTATACTACCATGGTATGCTGTTGGTGGCAGCGGATAGGAGTGACCCAACAGCCATGATTGTGGACATTCAGCAAGCAGTGATGCCCTCCATGAGTCATCCTGTTAGTTTCAGCGCCGTTGGCAGACGACTGCACGATGCAGGACTACATGCAAGGCAGACTGTTATGACAACTTCCCTTAACACCATGTCAACGCCACTAAAGACCGCACTGGTGTCGTGCCAGACTGTCATGGAGTGACTGAGAATGGCAGTGGGTTATCTGACAATCCTGTTTTTGTCTTGCTGGAGACGACCAACGAATCCGTGTATGGAGGCACCGTGGTCGGCAACAAGATGAACAGTTTGTTGTCATGTGTCACACGTCCAGAAGGCCTGGTGTCACTCCACCTCCACCCCTACCACAAGATCTGCAGGAACTGTGTGAGAATATTCAAGCTGCATGGGATGGATTATCACAGGACACCGTTAGGAACCTCTACAACTCCATGTAAATCAAAGCAAACCGAGATGTCTGGCATGTTGCGTTAGCACACATGGTGGCCCGGCGCCATACTGAGAGACACTACTTCTGTATGTGTAGCTCAATAAATATTGCCCATATCAATTTAAATGTATCATCATTTATTGTTCATGGTAACATTTATCTTCTTTAGATCCAGAAACAGTATGAATATATTTCTCCAACATGTCTCTTGCCCTTTAATATCACTGCCATCACCTAGGAGAGTAAGCCTACAGCTCTAGCCCTACATTCATTTAATTGGGCTGTTTTTAACCAGATTTTTCTGAGGCTGAAATTTCATCAAATTAATTCGAGTCACGAGACAGTTACACTCCAAGCAGTGAGCACCAGTAGGAGCGAGCACCTGTGGCCAGTCACTGTACATAATAAAATGCCTGAAGAGAGATGAGCGGAAGTTTTTTGAGAAGAGTCAAAGAGGTCTCTGTGAGTGAGGGGGAAGCTCCTAGTGACCCATTCACTGGTGTAGTAAACAGGAAATTATGTCATTCGTTCGGTCATCCTCCGCTCCTTCTCTCTCACTCCCGCTCCTCTTCAGCTCTATTTTTAAAAGAGAGCGGAGTGGATGCAGTGGCCAGGCCGAGCCAAGCTAGGGACATGGCCAAGGAAATGTCTGCTGCAGTGAACACCAAGATGTCTAGCAATACAGAAACAAGAGAAGAGGGTGAGGGAGAAAGAAAGATAGACAGAGAGAAAGAAAGTGAGAGATGAGAAGACAGAGAGAGACAGCAACAAAATGGAAAATTAAAAGCTAGGGCTGGAGCCTGGGAAGGGAGAGCGAAAGCAATAATGGAAAGAGAGAGTGGTGGAGACAAAGCCGGAAAAGAAAGGAAAAGGAGAGGGTGATCGGGGTCATCCTGGCAGACGGCCAAGCCCAACACAACGAGGTCTGTTTCCCAGCCCAGGGCTGCAGCACCACACATACACACAAATGCTCACCCCCAGTCAACCCATTCTACGGCTGCAGGCCCGGCCCAGGCGTGGCCACGGCCACATGCAGTCTCACAGACGCACAAATTCTCAGATCTCGCTCATCCTGGGTTAATTCCTGCATGTTTTAAAGGATGTTCTTATGGTTAAATGAGCTTCTACAACTAATCACTGTTCTAGAGTTCTGGAGCTCAGTTCATCAAAACTTTGAATACTGTGAATAAATGATGTCTATGAGCATTTACCAGTACAAACGTACCACCTATGAACAACTCATGTCTGTTATAAACAATGTATTAAAAGGGCCCATATCATGAAATAAAGGTTCCTAAAAAAGTGTGATGTAGCACATAAACCCTGGTTCAAAGCGTATCATTCACTCCACAGTCTATAGACAGACAGTTTTCATCCCATTGGTTTTGTGATGTTGTGAAAACCACCACATTTGAATATGTCCACCTATTTAGCCCACAGCAAGGAAGCCCCACACATTCTCACTGAAGTCTCACTGAAGGAAAATAAAGTTTCAGTCTTGACTCTTTCTATACACATAGATGTTTAGCGACCATCACCAAACTCCTGAACAAGTTCTAGTCATGAACTTGAAGGAATGTGGTCAAATCAAGCTCCATTTTAGCTGTTAGCCTTGTTCTCAGGTTACAATAACATAAAATGAAGCAAGTTGGCGTAAAAAAAGTCAGCTTCTAAATACAGTTTTCTTGTTCCACCTTAAATGGTGCAGCAGGTACTATAAAGCCTCAGGTGCCAGAATGCAACTCCTGTTCCATTTAAGGTAGTACAGAAGCTGGCAAGCCGGCTTCAGCTTTGCCCATCTTCTGTTACCTGGTTTTGTTATTACAGTACAGAGATGTCGATTCAAGAAGGACCATTTTTAATGAAGAGATCTTGAGTTTGGCAAATTCAGTCTATAATAATAATAATTATTTGGCAGACTTGTAAAACTATGGACATGGAAGATTCATACTGATCACAGATTTCATCAGTAACCACTCAAATTACAGCACGTTCCCCATGTAATACTAAACCCGCTGAAACTGCCGCTTAAAAAGGTAAAAGAGTCACCATCAACTCTTTACCATTTTGAATATGATGAATAATGCAATATTTATACAGCTATGCCAGAAAGTGTCATTTTCTTATCTGAGAAATAAACTAGCCGGCTTTGCTGCTGCAGGGTCTGGAACAGCCAATGCATCAAACAGGCAGCATCTGGAAAGAAGCAGTTTTGAGGTAAGCAAAAAATACAGCTCTGCTCCCATCATCCCACTTCTTCAGCTTAACATAGGAGAATACATAGAGAGTGTGACTGCCAGTAAGGGTGAAAATAGGGGCCGAAATTAAAAAAAAAAAACACCACAAATCACATCAGGCACGAAGCTCCACCACCCTATTGCTGAAATTTCCCCATAAAAATCAATGTAAGACACACTGTAACTGGAGTCATCTAAATCAACCCAGGTGTGGCAGTCACAAGCCATCGGCCCATAACTCAGCCAGGGGTGCCGGCAGTGGGGTAGCAGAGGCTGGGATGCGGTAAACACGGCAGGATGTTGAGAACGACAGAGAGGCCGAGCGAGGATAGAGAGATCACAGTATTTATGTGCCCATGCATGAAGATACCCCTTCTAACAAGGATGCTGTAGAGTGGCTGCACATGAGGGGCATAAAGTCCTCTGAACTGGGCTGTGGAACAGTGGAATGATGGAGTGATTTAGCTCAGTCCAACACCTTAGGCATAAGTTGGAGTGGTGAAAAGTACCTGGCCTTACTTATGCTCTCATGGCTCAAAGCAACCCTAGAAAAGTTGGATGACCAGATGTCTGATCCACCTTCCTGACAGAGTCTAGTTGCAACACCTGTTCCAGCTAATGAACTTTAGGGGTCCTTGACTTCCTGTATCAGAGGCTCTAACATTGGAAAGGGGCCTGCTTGGTGCAGATATTAACTAGATCTCCAGGACCAGGTTTGGTGATCACTGGTGTGGTCTCACTCCTACGTACAGATGCCACCTTCAAGTCAGCAACAGCAGCAGTCTGGTCCACGTGGCACCCACAGAACAGGTATGTATGGATGCATGTGTGCACGTTTATGTAGAGGCATAAAAATTAAGCAGGCCTTGTTGTAACAAGAGAGCATGTTTTCTAGGAGAGCCTGTCAACAAGACAAATAGAATATACACCTATACCAACAAAAGGTAGCAGTCAGAGAGAGATAAAGGATAAAGGTCTGAAAACAGCAGCCAAAACCACTTACAGACACGCAGACATTCTCACCTACACATCTGCATGTGCTTTCCACTATGTTCTATCAATGTAGTGAGAAACTAGTTAACAGACATACAGACAGGCACACCCTCACATACCGGCATCCAGCAAAATCTGACTGAAGCCATGGTGTGGCATACTACAGCAGCAGAGCCCACCCATGATAGAGGAATCAGTCCCCGGAGACACAAACACAGTCTTACTCTCACATTCACATTCACACGTAGTCAAGCCCGTTAGTTAAGCGAGCCTCTGAGAGCAGCCAGGCACTTACCCCTCTTCTGCACCCAGCCTTCTTTAACGATGGTGACATCGCTCATGATGCCTCTGTCACGGTGTGCTCTCCGCTGCTACACGCCAGCTCCAGAAGGAGTGGGGAGGTGTTGGGGGGAGGGGGGGTGAGGAGAGGAGAGGAAGAGGGGAGGGGAGGGGTCAGCGTCTCACTCACTCCCTCCCTGCCTGGTGCTCTCCCTCTCTCTCTCTCGCTTGCTCGCTCTTGCTCTCCGTCGGTTCACTCTCTCTCTCCTGTCGAAGCCGTTATGGAGGCTTTCCCCTCCTTCCGACGCTTCTCTCTCTCTCTCTCGCACGCGTTCTTCAGACCTTCCCACTCCTCAGCAGTGAGTCAGCCTAGAACACACACAAACACACACACACACAAAAATGGAATGCATGGATTTTTTGTTCCGACCCCCTCCCCTCCCAAATTCTTACCCAACCGACAAGCAAGGCTGAAAAACAAGCCTCCTGGTTCTCCCCTTCAAACATCTTCACCCCTCATAGACCGTTTAACCCTGTTCACTTTGACAATGCACCTAAAGGGGAATCCCAGCAAGTTTCTAACTATTTCTGCATAATTCAGTTGCTGAGATGTAAACAAAGTCATTCATAGTTCGATGCGAGATGAGAGAGATCATAGGTGGTGGTGATGGGAAACAGGGGTTGTGATGTGATGACTACGACACAAAAATACACATTTTGTTTACTATTCAAAACCACCAATAGTCCTACAGGTGAGATATATACACACATACATGTTTTGATTTGGGTGAAATAATGCTATATATTGGAAAGAAAAAAAAAAAGAACATGAAAAACACATTTTGTTTTGTGGACAATTTTGCTTGTATGTACACCACCATAAACGGTTTTCAAATTGTCCCTTTTAGGCCAAAATCAGATCTCAAAACTACTGTGGGAAAAATTAAAAAAGTCTCCAGCATCAGGCAACACATTCATAACATTTCATTATCTAACTCTCTGTGACGGAGCTTTTAGAGGCATTAAAGTCTGCAGATGTCTGGTTCTCATCACCACCACTGTTGACAATTTTAAAGGGCTAAAAATTCCAGAGCTCATTGATACCTGTGGACATTATTTTATATATGACTGTGTTTTACTGCCAGTTAGGATTGTACAATGCAAAGTATATAATGTTAATTAATTTTATATAGTCAGATTTGTAAAACGTTGACACTAAAATAAGTCTCACCAGACGACCAGATCTGAAATTGCTTTGCAGAGTTAAATGCGAGCCCACATGTATGCCAATCCATAAAGTCTTACGTGTACTTTTACCAAAAACGCAGTTGGTAAACAGCCTCTTGAACACATTATGTCTTCATTATGTCAACCATGCCAAGGTTTTGTATTCAGATTTAATGTTATGATACAGTTTAGCATGTAGGACGAAACATGTCAACTCTGTAAAACTGAGAAGCTGTCTGAGGTTTGTCTTGACGTCTCAGTGTTGTTCCAGCATAAGACGAATCTGTATTCACCAGTGATTTTCGCTCCATCAGAAATTCTGCAGATACAGATGCTCAATGGCTTTCCAAGCCCTAGTTTAAGCAAGTACAATAATGATAGCTTCCTCATAGCGGTCAGCTCATGCACTGTTGCACATGAAATGCGGATGAATAACAAAATGCCCTCAGGACATATACAGCACAAGTGTTGCATGAAAAAGATATCTCTATTACGTGTGGGTGAAATGGTTTGGACCTCAAAATACACTCTGTAAAAATCGCTATATTCACATTTTCACTACATTACAGTATTCCTAAAAGCTGGACTCTCTCTGGACTGCCAGTATTTATATCAGTATCTCATCAATACTAGGTACATTAAGTATGCTGCATATTATCCTCAAGCATGTCTGTTGGGCATGGATTGGGAAACAACCAGAAACTCAGTTTTGCAGCAGCGGCCTCTATGGAACTCCCATCGCTTGGTTTTTAAATTTTAGATATGATGGGGTGTATTCAACGTACATCATTTGCATTCATGTAACATGACTAGATGCAACGTATTTAAGCGCCTATGGTCTGCTCGAAGCAAAGGAATAAAACCTCCAAGGATGCTGCCGTCAAACAGAAATTCCCCCACTCTACCGAGTGTGCATATTTCACCTTGTGGACACAGAATGCTAAACTGACCTCTTGACTTGTTGAACTTCAGCTAGTGACCACAGGGCCATGTGGTAGCCTCATGGTCAATAAGTACGAGTTCTAGCCTCATTAAAAACAGAATGACATACAAAACATCACACGTTTTCCCAGGAAGCGATATCGAATTCTATGTGGTCAGCATTCCTGCCAATCCACCAGACAATAACATTTCAATAAAACGAGGCTACTTGCTCTGAACACCTACAAGATACACACATAAAGAGTTAACTTGAAATTCTGCCAGTGTAAAGCAACATAAAACAGCTAGCTAAAAATGTCTTATTGCATTTGCTGTTTATGCATTATTCATGTTTCCTGCAACCAACCAGTCAAACACATGTTGAGAGAGGAGAGAGGAGGAAGCGTAGAAACTATTTTAAAACAAGCCACTGTAGCAGAAGAGCAAATAAAGTAAACCTAATGCGGGATTTTTGTTTTTCCATTGCTATATAATTCAGTGGATGAAATATAGAAAGTCATTCAGAGTGGATTGATGGTGAAATGGTTTATAGAGAAACACACCAATTCAGATCTCTTTACAGTGGTGGTGAAGGGAACCAGGAGCCCCAATGTCTAATATTAGCCCCAATGTTTAATATGGCTGGTTTATTTACTATCTGAAACCACCAGTAAACCTGCACGTGTCCTCTGAGCTTTTCCTACAACATTAATGGTAAAACAGTGGACATTCAGGAAAAAACGATAGTCTATTTAGCCTTAGAACACCCATCATACAGCCCTCCACACTGCACAGATCAGAATAAACTGATGTTTAAGAAACTTTAATCACAGAATGTGATACTTGAATTCCGGGAGCTAGTGCAGGGTAATAATTTCATTATACAGTACAACTGCTTGTTTTTCTGCGCATATGATAAATGCTTGAATCGTAAAGCAAAGTGTCAGACATAAATACTCATCTCATGTCGTGTAACCACTTCCCATCACCACTATAGTGAACGATTTTTAGGTTTCTCTAAAGCGAAGCATTTCACCCAAAACTACTCTGAGCAAGTTTGCTAAATCTAACTAGTGGAGTTTCCCTTTAAAACAGTGTTAGCTAGAAGGATAGAAGTAAAGACATTTGGTTAATTTATGACAGACAAAACAACTTTTAAATGTTCGTTACAGTATTTATAGTCAGCGATAACGTTACATCAGTCATTTACTCTTCATTTATACTACTAGACTTGTGGTAATCCCAAAGTGTCAATTTTTTCCAATCTCATGAAGTTTGACCCAGATCTCTCAGTATGATCACCCACACCGTAGCTACTAGGAGCTGAACGATTTGGAAAGAACATCTAATTGTGATTTCTCTGATCAGTATTGCGACTGCGATTTAAACTGCTATTTTCTGGGATCTTAAGTCCAGGCCTGTTATTTGGTCAGTGATGTCACAGCAAGCATATAGCTGTTTGACTGCCTCTGAATGGTCTAACTCATCTACAGGCAGTTCACAAGCTCTGTTGTAGAGGTTAACAGTCCCTGTATAAGACACAGCTTTGATAAAGTAGCCTATAATTAAAATTGCAGCTCTTGTGATTTGAATATTGCACTCTTTTAAACTGCCATTTTGATATAAAATCAATTCATCTTTCAGCCCTAGTGGCTCCGATGAGGTGTAAAATGATCACTCATTATCATCATCATCAGCCTCAAGAAACGTCTCACAAAAGCCCCATGATCCAATCTTCAAAACATTCACTCATGCCTCAAGAGCACATTCATTTTCTCAAATGGAGGGCGTGAAATGGCATGGTAGTGAAATGGACAGTATGACACTGCAGCAAGCTGTGCAAGTCTGTGTCTGTTTGGTGAGGTGGTTAAAAGTTTTCAGGTGGAGATGAGAAAATAAGAAAACCCCCTCTATTCAGTAGCTTCAATACGGACCAAGGAAGCATCAATGACGTCCTTGTTCTTTTATTTGTAGCTGGAAAGTCTTACAAGGTCAGGCCCAGCCCTGTGAAGCACCAGGTCTGCTGCCGTGATCTGTCTGGAATGCTCAACAGTGTTTCCAGAGACGCTCACGTATCAGAGGTGAAGTAAGGGAGATGGTGAGATAAAGCTGGACTGGGTTCAGCGACGCATCCTCAAGGGAGTCTTTAGTTATTCTAAAGAGGACTTGCAACCCGTGTACTTTTACAGACCTCTTTGATGTAGTGAATGAATTTGTGTTTTATAGAGTGGTAGTGAAAGAGCGCCGGTTGCAACCAACTCTTCTTTTACTTCCAGCTCCAATGCGCATTTTGAAACGGTGGAGAAAAGGAAGATAAAAGCACAAATCAAATACGCCAAGACAAAGTAAGCTGAAGACGTGAGCCTGGATGTGGTTTCTTCAACACGCTGACTTCCCCTAGGACATACAAGTTCTTTGAAAGTCCATTCAAAGTATAGCACAGTGCCTGTCTACCTTGACTATGGCTGAGTGCTGCAAGCTTGTCGTACACCAGCATGTCTTATAGCTGGAGACAGTTGTGACTCAGGCTGACGCATTGTCCTCGTCTGTATGGCAAAGCGGTGGAGGAAATGTATCGTGCTATTCTGCTCCGCCTCTTCAGCTCCTTATCTCTCTCTCTCTCTCTCTCTCTCTCTCTCTCTCTCTCCACCAATCTATTCACACATTACACTCACATCCTCAGACTGACAGACAGCTCAGTTCCACTGCCATTAAGACGTGGTCCTGCAGATGCAAACCGATTGGTAGAGAGTTGGCCGCAGATACACCATATTCAGACCCTCAGAGGAGCAGGCGGGAGTACCCTGGAAATTTCATTCCTGAGCACAAGTCGGGGGAGCTCAGCCACACCAATCAGACAGCATCAGATGTGCCGGATAAGGCATCTAACATGAGCAGCAAGTCAGGCAGCACTCATTATATGTACACTGTAAGTAACTATGGCCCATATTTATCAAGCACATGAGAGTAACAACACTGATCCCAATTCAAGGCACAGCAATCCATCCACATGTTCAGCGCTATGAATAAACTACATAAACTATATACGTAAACTGAGCCCAAACCAGCATTTTGACTCTGATAGGTTTGATAAATGTGAGCACATATATTTGATAAAAGCCTGTGGTTTATAGTGAGGCTTAGTGGCATATCAGCAGCTGATAAACTGTTATCTTTATTGTTTGTAATTTCAACCTGGAAACTACAACCGACGGGTCAGTTCTCAGCTCATGCATGCATGTGTAGTTATTAGCGCTGGGCATTTCCTTTCTTTTCATCTCATTCAAATTGACAGATACAAATGAATGCATCAAAAAAACTTCTAGTTGATATCAAAATTCTAGTTGAAAAAATTCAAGATGTGTTGCCCTGTTTTGTTTACTTGTTTTAAATTGACTTTTGTAAGCCAAATTTGCTTCTTTTTTAAAACAGGCAAAATTACCTGCAGATACAGTGAGAAAATTTGGCTTATTACAATTACTGGACAAGTTAAAAAAAAAATCTGGAATTTAGATAAATAATCTTAAAATGAGCTTAAAATTCCCATTTGGGCATTTCTGTAAGATATATCTACTACAATTTTACTTGCCAATATATCACTTTTTGCAGTATATTCCAAAAAGCACAGTGTAATGCAATTCTGCAAGTCTGCCATTTCTAAAAATTACATAAATTTCATTTTAATTATCATTCTGTTTAGTTATGCCATGGCTATGCTGAAATTATTCAATCAATCTTTTGCATTTCATATGCAGACTGTAGCACTGATTTCTTGAATTAAATAAATTATTAATATCAATTTTGGGCACAAAAAGGTCTTAACTGCCAGTTATCATAAGTGGCATATCCCATGCTACTAGCTTTGTGAAACTCCTTGTACAACCAGAGAAGTGAACTTTATCAAGAAACCACAGAGTGACTGTGCAGCTTTAGCAGGTGCTAGACGGGTGGTGCTTAGGTGTTACGATGGTATTTTAGTGTAGTTTAGCAAATGTGTTGATATGGTTCCCCACCTGGTTAATAGGGTGTTGCAAATGGACTTGTATTAACATGACAAGTTGGGAGCACCCCATTTTACCCCATTCATTCCTATGGACAACAATTCATCACTGAGTCGCACATAAACATCACACCCAAACAAAAAGCTGTATACAAGTACACCGTTCAATCACTTCAAACATGGTCTCTGCCCACACATAAACAAAGAGTCTTTAATGTATTAACCTGGCCGCACTGTCAGGATTAGGTCTGCACGATATTGGAAAAAACTGACATTACAATTTGTTTATATAATGCGATATGAAAAAATATTCAGGAGTTTTCAGCAAATGACGTGAACAGCATTATTTTAAAAAACATTAGTCATTGTAAAATGATTGGGGTGAAGATAAGAAGATTATTATTAATAACAATAATAATAATAATGCACTCGTGTGAGTGCGAAGCATGGTTTCTTGAACTTTAACGCTGTGCAATTGGCGTTTCAGTGCGCCAAATACTTGTCCTAATTTTAATTTGTCTTCCTTAACACTGCACATCCGGCAACGCGAGTATTGTGTGTACACATTGCGATGACGGTGCTGAACCGATATATTGTGCAGCCCTAGTCAGGATTCTGCCAGTTGCATTCTGATTGGCACGTCTGTGTATGGTTTTGTACTCGTCCACCATGAACCAAGGATTTGTTGTTCCAGCTAAATTTAGCCTACAGTCTAACAGTAGTCTCAGCCACTGATGCTCCACCTATCATATATTCCGGTGCTTCCCAAGAGGCTGTTTATGCCCTGACTCATGCCCAATAGCAGGCTTGTGACTGATCATTTTGCATGTCAGTTGATTTTGCTTTTCCTGTAGTAGTAGGTGGTCTTTGGCCACATCAAATGGAGAACGGTACCAGATTCTTCAGGGGCTGCTTCAGAGGTAACATTTCACTCACTAACTTCTTTGGATTACATCCTTATCCAACACAAAACACCAGCACTTCCGCAGAAAACCGGGAAGGGGGGGGGGGATCAGCAAAGTGCTTTGACAAAACACCTCTGAATTCAGCAACCAGCAGAAACCTTTGTTCAAAAACATTCTGATCACCAGTTTTGAAGACATGAGATTTCCCCACAGCAGGGATACTGCCATGAACATCTTTACACAGGCACAGACTGCTAATAAGCAAGCCAGGGGCAAAAAGAACATGTCATAGGAATGGCAAGCTGGGTACTAAAAAGGGCTTTAAAATATCTGTTCATACTCACAGTAGAGTTGTGAGTTCCACTTAGCTTAATAACACTCAACATTTTCAGTTTAAAGCACCACTAAACAGGAATTACAGCTGAAACAATGCTGATTTAAATACTAAAGGGTTTCAGTCTTGGTAATTCATGTAAATGCAGTTTCAGAACAGAGGAAACCTCTGCTCACGCATGTTTACAAGAAGAAGAACGCAGTACATCGTCTTTCATTTCTACAGTGGCCAGGGTAACTGTGGTTATAGTGTTACTCAGATATTGTGACAAACCATGTGGCCAACCATGTGACTAGCAGTAACATATAATCAACAAGTGTGGTGTGCCAAGAGAGTAGGAGAGAATGATAAACTAATCATGAATAACCAAAGAATTAACTTTGTATAGTCCAGCAGTGCCAGAACATCTGACCATCAGGTTCAATCCGCCCAACGCTACGAGTAGAAACTGTATTTAATACAAAGCAGTACTTCCAACAGCCACCTCTGCCATCAACCATCTCTGCTACAAAGCCAAAACTAAGATACAACCTGAACAAAACAAGGGCCCTTATACAGGACCGGCTAATACAGAAATACCGCCGTCCTTTGATGTCTTTTCAAACTTTTATGATCCAGCCATCTAAACTGCGATTACGACTTCCTGAATACACAATCATAAAGTGGCCAGATAACAGCTTATCACTCCTGTTAAAGCGTGAATACGACAGAGCTGAGGGGTTGAAACAACATGCAGTATCATTTCAAAACTGAAAATGGTTTCAGTTTACCTCATTAATGTAAATGCGGTTTCAAAACAAAGAGAACCCGCAGCCTCCCCTTCATGAATCTGGTCTGCTGCTGCTCTCCCTGGAGAGAACATTAAACACACAAAGAGAATCCCCCTCACCACCAGCACTGGCTGGCTTCTTTGCATAAGCTACTGTGCAACAATTCAGGCCTTGCAGGCAAGCAAACTAACTAACTACAGCAACACTCCGAAAGGAACCACAGCAGAAAGGCAGTGGGGAACCAGGAGGGACTGGAAGCTTTCCTCCATCTCCATCGCAATTACACTAGTCATCTTTGTGCAATACGAAAAACTACTTAAGCTTATTATAAACTTATGATAACTGCATCACCATGCATGTCATGTGATCCCAGCACAGTGTTGACCTCATTACCGCCATCAGCACAATCTTTTCTTGTTGTTGTTGTTTTTTTTGTATTCCACCGTTTTGTTTTGCTGGTAAAACTTGATTCCCCATTATTAAAAATAAGCTTTGTTTGCTTTCCCATTTTGCTGCAACAAAAATGTCTAAAGTGGACAAACAGACTAAAAACTCTCATTAGATCCCATTAGATGAACAAGATGTGGAAGTTCTTCTTTGGGTACAAAATCTGAAGTTGAGAAAAGGTAATAAACCACAATATGGCGCAATATGCTATTACCGTGCTCAGCATATCATAGTATATATAAAATTGCATTAATACCGTATTGTAACCAAGGTATCGTGATAATGATGTACTGTATACAATTTTGATTGTTTGGACATTTTAGCAGTAGCTACACACACGCCACAGAATACAATCGATTTCACTCGACCTCAGGTAGCCTTTATAAGCCTGGCCTGATAATTAACATGCTACAATGCCAAACACTACAAAACAGGCTTAATTTCAACTTTCCATCACTCGCTCTACTTTGCTTTTCACCCTTTTAGTGGGTCGCCTAATAACTCTCATGTCTGGGCCTCAAGCTAGGTTCTATGTTCTAACTTTAAAAGTAAAACTAACAACATTATGAAGATATGATCTGACTGTTCACTGATCCGCAGATAGACTACACAGTAAACTGCACAGAAATTATATTGCTTTCACTTAAACACAGCCTTTTTAAATTCGTATTTAGTGAAAGACTGATTTTTCTACATCCACAATCTCCCATGTGTGTGCAGCAATCATCATGATAAACCAAAGCCAAGATAATATCTTGTACACTAGCTAGTAGCTACAACACAGATCACTCTCATTCGTTTTTAACTGAGTGATTCAACCGACAGGCTTAAATGCATAACTGTGAGAAACGTTCCCCCCGCCCCCCCAAAGGAATCCCACTTCTTTTCCCCCCCAGACGGAAAAAAATCCCTAGAAACATTAAGTGTGTTATATCTGTCCCCAGTCTCTCCCAGTCTAGAAGTGCAGGCCAATTTATTGGTTTGTTTGCTATTTATTTCAGCAAGGAGAACACACTGAGGTTTCCACTTCTCTCATCAGCAGCCCGGGGCCAAATTATTTGTACAAACAAGCCAGCAAGGTTCTGGAAGCCTCTAACAAACCACGTCTTTATGACTGCTAAGGATGTACTTAAACAGAAATAAAGCCGTACAGAAGACGGATCCAGGAAAGGCTTGGGCTACATTTAGTCAGACAGTGAAATCCAGCTGTACAGTACATCCACCTTAATACAGAAACACAGTTGACACAGTTCTGTGAATTCACAGAACCAATCAGGTGAACACGAAAAACAAACCCACAGCTTTCAGTGTGGCAAACGGGGCAGTGACTGATCCAAACTCATAATACCAAAACAGCAGAACACCGCAACAAATATTCAACCATATTTAACAAACCCCATTATTAACATTTCTAAAGAAGTCCTGAAATAACTGACATGTTCACCACTGTCATGAATCTGTGCATGTCCGTAGCTAAACATTTCTTCATCAAAAAACTGCAATGCCATTTAAAGCACCATCACAATATTGGTCAGAAAAATGGCAATTATATTTTCCCCAAATTGCTCAGGCCTCCGTGCAGGCTGGTTACTGAACTAGAGATGAATGAATAATGAGCGAGTGAATACTCATTCAGTGAGTGTGGGGGTTTCTACACACACACACACAAACACACACACTCTCTCTCTCTCACACAAACCAGAATGGAGGAAATGAAAAAGTTCTGAATGAATACTGCAGGATGTGGATGTCTGTGGTCTCAGAGGAGTTCCGCTAATCTGCCGCAGCCATAATTCAAACACAGACACACTCCTGCACTCACGCTAATGTTTTTCTTTCTTTCTCTCTCTCTCTCTCTCTTTCCCTCTCCTTAAAGAAAGCAGACCTGTGGATCCATGTAGAACGGAAGATGTCATTTAGTACGTGTTCTGTCAGCTCACATATGGTTTGCTGACAGAAAAGAGAGACGGAGGGGATGGAACATTGTTTATTTACCTACAAGATAATGCATAACACAACTTCCTATGAATTCCCATTAGGAGCCAACATTAGCAAAAGTCATAAAGAACATGAATAAATCAAATCACGACTGACCGTTAGGAAAATCATGATTGATTTGTCTCTTAGCCCAGTGTTTCTCAACCCTGGTCCTGGAGGCACCCTGCCCTGCACATTTTAGAGGATTCCCTGCCTTAACACCCCTTCTACAACTCTGTAAGGGCTTACTAATGAGCTGATCAGTTGGATCAGGTGTGTTGGGAGCAGGGAAAGCTCTAAAATGTGCAGGCCAATAGAGCTGAAAGATTAAATGATTTCATATCAAATTAGCAATTTAGGAGAGCACAATATTCAAACTGCATAAGCTGCAATGTATTTATTGTTACTTGCAACCTACACTATCAAAAAGGTTATATTAATTTATAGGTGAGGATACTTCACAGCTGAAAGACAAATTGCTTTTATATCGATATCACAATTTGAAAGGATTCAATTTTCAGTTTGCAAGTAGATATTTTGCCGGAATCATTCTGCCGTACAGGGCAGGGTGCCGGGATCGAGAAACACTGCTACTTTCAAAACTCCTCATAAAAAAGTTGCATCCAAATCAAGTTGAACATCATTTGGGTTACCGAATTAATGTTACTCGTACACATGCCATTCTTTGTATTACTTCATTAAGGGTTGCTAAAAAACTGTGTGTGAAAGATGAGGACCGATGGAGATCTTGCACTGGACATGTAACGAACCGATCAAAAACAAACCACTGACGGATCAGCACTGGGTTAATCTTCAAACACTTGTTTATTTGTCGGCAGTTAAGACTCAGCAAGTTTGGATTCACCCGCCAACACATACAGGAACCTAATGATGGGTCGTGTGAGGTCTGAGTTATAATTACACTAAACACTTCCTGCTTTTGTTTTGTCACATAAATCTTTGACCATCCTGACAGCACAGATGCCAATAACCTCACACAACTTATGGCATCACAACTTATGGTCTTTATCTGCATTTCCTTATTAGCTACCAGATACTGCGTTGCCTGTTTTTCTGTGCTCCAACTTAAACAACAATAAAGCAAAATCTACAAACACCATAACAAACAACACTATGTTTCTCAGAAACGCCTCAGGCAGATCTCACTGTGCATGGTTTCTTGAGAACCCCCCTCCGCAAGCTGGTCCAAGGGGTTTATTCTGCTCAAGCTCACCTCAGCCAAGAAAGCAAGCTTGAAGAAAGCTTATCTGTACCACTTGTGTTGAGAGCTAGAACGTAACTGAAATGGCGACTCCAATGACCAGGCTGAAAACTCATGGTAGAGGTCTCCATCTCTGGACCTCCATGGCCTGGAATTTGTAATCAATGAACTGTTAATGTAATGTGATTGATGTAATGGAGCATCATGCCGACCAACGGTCACATGTGAAGTTGAATACCTCTAGGCACAATGACCCCAAAAACAATTCGGACACTTTAACCACTGCCAAACTTAACACAAGGAGGATAAAGGGAAATGCCACTAATGTTTCAAAAGTTCCAGATAATTAAGACAAGTTAAGACATCAACAAAGTCATTCAGGGTGTTCGGATGTGAAACACTCAGTTCTAGATAGTCCTAGTGAGTCCAAACTGTTTACAGTGCTGGTAATAGGAACCAGAAGTCTGAAGAGTTCACTGCTTACTTCACAGTTAATACACAAAGTGGTTATGAATGCACCTCCTGGTGCTTTGGACATTGCTTTGCGATAGCTTAGCCTTAAAGTTTTGGCCTAAAACGTACGTTAATCCAGTTATTTTAATCCACTGACAGTGAACGGGCACAAGCGGGATGGCGCAAGGCAAAACTGTCCCCAAAGAAAAGTCATTTTTTCAGATGTTCCACTATTTTGCAATCATCAGCAACACGTATAAAGACTCAGAAGACTTGTGCATGGTCACTGGTGGCTTCAGGATAGTAAATAAAATTGGTGTGGTCAACATCATGGCCCCCGGTTCCCATCATCGCGTCTGTAACTTCCTTTATGAACCAATTCATATAAAAACCACTCCGAATGACTTTGTTTACATCACAACCACAGAGGCACACATAAGCAATCAATGTGGAACTTCCCTTTACTACATTTCAAATCCGAGCTCAGATCTCATCCGCAAAGGACCGGCATGGCTGCAGTCATTCACTCCAGCTTAGCCGGAGCACACCTCAAATAACTAATCAGACTAATCAGCTGGTCACTTATTCAACTAGATAAGTTAGGTGTGTTTCTGCTTGGCTGGACTGAAAACCGGCTCCGTTTGGGGGCAAGATTGGTGACCCTCATTTCGGCGCAGGGGGTGGGGGGGTCAGATTCCTGCACAGGTTGGTGACTCTGCTACTTAAGCACACCTGATTCAACTCTTCAGCTATTTACCAGGTTTGCTTGGTGTGCAGGGAGATCACCAAACTGTGCTGGACTCCTCATCCCTGTGTTAAGCATGGCACAAATGTTGGCACAATGGCACAATACAGTTTGGGCTCACTGTGTATACAAACAGCAGCAGCAGAAGCAGCAGCAGCATAAAGCACATCAGTAAGCAAGGCATCCAAATGCTTGTCATCTCTGTGGTGCTGGCTGGTAGGCTGCAGCTCAGCAGTGTTTTGCAGCGACGCCACCACGATAATGGCTGACGAGACAAGCCTTCTAACCCTGTTTGTTGTTGTCGGTGCTTTAATTGGCGAGGGACGCGATGCCTGAGTAAGCACGGATATAAACACTGTCATGAATGCACACAGAGTCACACATGTACACGCACCAGCCGCTGCCTCCGTAAGAGCCGCCCATGCAACTCATACGGGATGGTGATACTTTATCTGGGAGCTGGGAATGAGAGAGAATTCCCAAATGTTGCTGCATCTTCATTCATGCTAGTCACGAGTCGTTTCCCCATTTAAGGAGAGCTCAAAGTTTACGCATGAAAAACCGTCTAGCTAGACAAGCCACCTATAACGGACAGGAGGGTGCTGTTTGGTTATGGAGGATAGGGCTGTGTTAGCGCGTATACAAGGCCGTAAAGCGGCAAACTGCACCTTCTCCTGATGCTAGCCTCCACGCCGCAGCATCCAGCCCGCACCGAGCCACCTCTGTGCGGGTTTGGCTGAGAGGGAGGCAGGCGGGCGGCCGGCCGGCTAAGATTCAGCACGCCCCGCCTCACTCCGCTCCGCTCACTGTCACCGCGGAGCGGACCGGAGAAGAGGAGCCAGCCGCCCTCTGTTTACAACCCACCTATGTTTACCTGGCGCCGGCGTTGGTGGGGTAAGCCCCCCCGCAGCAGCTCTCCTGACTGACGGAGTGCGGGGTCTTCCTCAGCACGCTGGCGAAGCAGCCTAGGGCCGCCAGGACTGTGACAACTGTACTGACCAAAACAACAGCTCCTCACCCCCTCCGTGAGTCTGTCCGTCCGTCCGCCGAGCTCAGTGCTCCTCACGCCGCCGCTGCTCCTCCTCGTTGTTGACTTTCAGGCAGGCGACTCGGTGACGTCACGCGTCCGCCGTCACTCCCGCGCGGACTCCCTCGCTGCTCAGCGCGGTAAAGGCTCGGCCAGAGCAGATTCTCGCGAGATTTTCGGTCCGGCTGGCTGGTGAGAGACGTGGCTATGGCTCCTCTGCTCGACGCTACCATTAACAGCACCTGACCGGAGGCTCAGAAATACTCTGTACAGAATAAAAAGATCTGCATTATCACATGTTGCTAGTAATTTATTTATAATTTAGTCCTTCAGTAATCTTATGTGGAGAGGGATCTGGCCTGTCTAAGGGGCTGTGGGTTCTGAATTGCTAGGTTATATACTGTGTTCATGACTTGTGGAGACAGAATAGTGGACCTGGTCTCAATAGTAGGAGTCCTGTAACTCCAAGTATACAGGACCTTAAGCAGCATGTAGGCTAAGTAACACATGTGTTTCACAGATCTCATCAAATCCACTTAGATATGCTTAAGTGATTTAGAGTGCCTCTTATGTCAGGTGCCTTCTTAGTTCACTTACCCCCTATACTCTTTCTCAATCTGATCCATTCATCAACCTAGCAGCCTGTCTTCGCTAATGCAAGTCATTAGCCTCAGTTTGGGCTGAACAAAGGCATTACTATTATCATGATTCCAAATACACTATTACATTAAAAGGTTGATGGATCGAGTTTTTGTAACAGTTTTCTATTATAATTCAGTATTTCACCTGCTTGTCCTTGTCCAGGCAAATCTGCATGTGCTGCACGCTAAATGGCAAGAGGATATCCTGATGTCTGTATCAGAACTTAACTATGTGAGCATTCAGAGCACTTTCTGCAGAGCTTTAAGGGTTTTGATGGATACAGCAGATTGTTTTTGTCCATAATGTATTTCCTATTAATCCATCCACTGGGAAAACTGCACCAAATATTCTAGTGTTTAGAGGAGTAACTGGAGGAGATGCTTTCAGTTCGTTATACAATTATGCATAAAGCCGATTTATTAGGACAGATTTGTATGTTTAGACAAGTTATTTGCATGTGCTTTTGCATGTGCTCCCATATATATATATATATATATATATATAGAGAGAGAGAGAGAGAGAGAGAGAGAGAGAAGATAGATAGATAGATATATGCATGATGCATGTAATATGCATGTAATATATGAAAATAAATATGGCAGTTTTCTGCAAATGTTAATATTTAAAATATATTTTTTTGTTATTTAATCTATTATACTGAGAGAAGTAGTGTCTCTCAGTATGGCGGTCGGGCCGCCTAGTTTGCCAATGCAACATGCCAGACGTCTCGGCATGGAGTTGTAGAGGTTCCTAATGGTGTCCTGTGATAACCCATCCCATGCAGCTTGAATATTCTTACATAGTTCCTGCAGATTGTGCAGTAGGGGTGGAGGTGGAGTGACACCAGGTCTTCTGGACGTGTGACATGTGACAACAAACTGTTCATCTTGGTGCCTCCACACACGGTGCCTCCACACACGGATTCATTGGTCATCTCCACCAAGACAAAAGCAGGACTCGTCACTGAATTCGCTACTAAATATTCCACAATCAACTGTCAGTGGGATTATAACAAAGTGGAAGTGATAGGGAACAACAGCAACTCAGCCATGAAGTGGTAGGCCATGTAAAATGACAGAGCGGGGTCAGCAGATGCTGAGTCGCATAGTGCACAGAAGTCACCAACTTTCTGCAGAGTCAGTCGCTACAGACCTGCAAACTTCATGTGGCCTTCAGATTAACTCAAGAACAGTGTGTAAAGAGCTTAATGCAATGGGTTTCCATGGCCGAGCAGCTGCATCCAAGCCTTACATCACCAGGCTCAATGCAAAGCATCAAATGCAGTGGTGTAAAGCATGCCGCCACGGACTCTAGAGCAGTGGAGACATGTTCTCTGGAGTGACAAATCACACTTCTCCGTCTGGCAATATATATATGTATATATATATATATATATATATATAGAGAGAGAGAGAGAGAGAGAGAGAGAGAGAGAGAAAGTATTAGTATTATGTTTGGTGAGTGTGTAATTGTGATACATGGACACGCACATTGATCTTGTTAATCATAGATGGCCACACACAACTTTGCATACCATTTGCATGTGTTCTATTTTTATGCTTATTGGCCACAACAGTGCTCACGCTCTTACTGCTTTCATTACATTGTTCTTACTGTGTTTTGCATGTTTGTTTTCTTCCTAAGTGAGAAACGTATTTAATGTACATTTCATTTGTTTTACCTTGTTTATAATGATTTTTGTTTCGTCAAAGCTTCTTGTGCAAATTGCTGCACTTTTTACAGGCCACAGAGAGGCCCCTGCAGCTTGCAGACTGTGGCCCTGTAGCTTGCAGAGCAGGGCATGTTAAACACAGCTGCTCTGGACCTTGGCGTGTGTAGCCAGGTATCACCTGAGAACCGCTGAAATGTGAAATTCCTGTTGGGCATTTGATCCCTGAGGCTGCTAAGCCGCATGTCCCAGGCTTAGGCCTCAGCTCAGCCCCGACCCAAGCTGTGGGCTCCAGATGGCCAAGGGAGGCGCAGTGGAGGTAAGGAAAGAGCCCTGCGCTGTGACACAGGTGGGGAAAGGCCTGCATGCACCCACAGGACAGCAAGCCTGAGCCCCCGGCAAACCCCCCACCTCCCCTCTGTCATCTGTCCATGAGTTCAGAGGGACACTGTACCTGCCCCATTCGTGCGGGGACAGTGTGATACTGCCATATAGGTGCTGACTTCACCATAAGGGAGTGTGTTTACATGTCCAGGTCTGTATGTGCACACATGCTTGTGTACACACACAGATGCTCACAGAAACTGATCTTAAAGCCTAAACAGCAAATCTACACACTTTTCCTGTTACCTGAAATCTAGCCTACCTGACTCTAGAAATCACTGACTTTTGCCCAGTGGTGGACAGTCCGGAAGTAAATGTAATTAGTTACTTAAGTAGCTTTTTGTGTATCTAAACTTTACTGAAGTATTTCCATTTTGGACGACTTTGTACTTTAACTCCACTACAGTCAAATATCTTTTTACTCCACTACATTATGTGAAATGTGTCGTTCCTTTCGGCTTATGTGCATGTAAAAATGGATGCAATATAGCAAAGGAAATCTCATTTGTGAACCTGTGTTTAAAGTTTTTACATTTTATTTAAACTTGAACTTTGCTTGTTTGCTAAAAGCTATTTTATAGTTCTACCTAAGAGAAATTGTTTGCCTTCAGTGTTTTGTGCTTATGATCATTTGAATCGACATCAGTGTCAGACTAATTAATGACATTTTGCTAAGACTGGTGGACTGAGAGACACTAGAGTCTCTTCACCTAAAATGAGCTGATTAAGAGTCGTGTTCCAGAAATGATAATAGGACATTAGAGCCATAATACATTATGCTACTGTTACTCTCCATACTTAAGTGCATTTGAAGGTAAATGCTTTAGTACTTTTACTTAAATGGAGGTCTAAAGGGAGGAACTTCTACTTTTACTGGAGTAATGTTTTACCTTGGGGATCTCTACTTTAACTCAAGTACATGGTTTGTGTACTTCGTCCACCACTGCTTTTACCAAATTTGTTTGGTGTTCCAAGTTTGTCTTCTTTACGTATGCGCTATATGGCTAATGTAGCCAACAAGTATTGGAATCATGCAACTTCCTAAATACACTCAAACTGAAGCAAGTTTTTAAGTAGGCTCAAACAGACCTGCTTATGTGGCTAATGAAAGACTATCTTGTAAGTGTAAGTGTGACAAAAGCTTTTACATAACATATCGTTGCTGTCCAAAGAAAAACAAGTATCTCCAAAATGGCAACTTTACAGGAGAGGCCAAAAACCTATTTTAATTTTTATATAAGTCAGTGGAACCAGACTGTTTTCCAAGTGATTTTGGGCCATTTCTGTTGGTCCATTCATCATGAGATTTTCACACAGTGTGAACAGCAGCTCATGTGATCAAATGATACATAAAAGTAAAAATCGACAAAAATGGAGATACATGTTTTTCATTGGACAGCGACGATATACATAAACAACAGCAAGCTTAGAGCTTGAATATTTTGCATTGACTTTGTCTACTGATACAGCTCCACAGTCACAGATCAATGGGCTTCATTCACCGATATCTTCCTAGGCTTTTAAAAAGAGTTCTTAGGAAAGGTCCTAAGACAAAGACTATGTCAGATTCATGATGTGTCCTTAAACCATAGAACTGGTTACACCTTTGTGCTCTTGAGTGTACATTAATTCAGTTCTGACCTAAGACCCAGCGGTGGACATAGTAGTTGAGATAAAGTAGAGATCCCCAAGGTAAAACATTACTCCAGTAAAAGTAGAAGTTCCTCCCTTTAGACCTCCACTTGAGTAAAGGTACTAGAGTATTTACCTTCTAATGTACTTAAGTATGGAGAGTAAAAGTAGCATGGTTTATTATGGCTCTACTGTCCTATTATCATTTCTGGAACAAGACTCTTAATCAACTCAGTTTAGGTGAAGAGACTCTAGTGTCTCTCAGTCCACCAGTCTTTTAATAGAAGGTCATTAATTAGTCTGACACTGATGTCTATTCAAATGATCATAAGCACAGAACACATGAAAGAGACAACAGTTTCCATTAGCTAGAACCGAGCTCCGTCCAACAGGTCAAAACAAGCTCAAAACAAAATGAACGCTCTACCCTGATTAGTGGGCTCGCATCACACTTCTTTTGTTTGGACATGTTAAGATTTAATGCATAAGCCAAAAGGAAGGACAGATTTGACTTTAAAACGTAGTGGAGTTAAAGTAAAAAGATCCCCAGAATGGAAATACACCAACTACTTACAGTACACTAACACATTACACTTACTGAGTTACTGTACACCAACACATTACACTTACTGAGGTACTGTACACCAACACACTACTTACAGTACACTAACGCATTACACTTACTGAGTTACTGTACACCAACACATTACACTTACTGAGTTACTGTACACCAACACACTACTTACAGTACACCAACACATTACACTCACTGAGTTACTGTACACCAACACACTACTTACAGTACACTAACACATTACACTCACTGAGTTACTGTACACCAACTCAATACTTACAGTACTGTAAGAACTGGTGAATGAGACCCAGTGATCTTCATTTATATCACAATACCATATATTTGAAACACTTAAGTCTTTACTGGTTTGATGTAATGATTTAACTACTGCGTGTTGCAGTTTGTAGGTCACCACACACTTCTAACTACATATTTTCCGATGTTTTTTTCTTCGCCCTCTGTCACTCCAGGACCGCATTAGCCACTTGAATGCGGCTAGGTGAACCAGAACGGACAGCTCTGGCCTTATGTTTCCCCATCTGAAAAACGAAAGCTGTCCTGCACACCTTTAACCGTGGCTGCAGCTGCTCCGCGTCCTCTCGTGTGGCCGCTCTGCCTACAGCTGTCCCTCTCTCTATCCAGGACCATGTACTGCCGGCCCCAGCGCCTACTGACTCGGACACACATGAAAGGGGCTGAGGCGGACCTCCTGAGCTCTGTGTTGTTCTGGAATGTTCCTGGGGTTCAGCTGGAATTGTGCCCTCTTGCCCGTCACAAGGGGGATGGGTGTGTAGGGAGGGGTAGCTGTCAAGGTAGGCATGTGGCTGGCCACTGCCATGGAGAGTGCTACCCCTCAGGAGAGGGTACTAGGTAGGTGGAGGGGGGCTCATTGAATAGGTGTAAGTTCCCAGTTTTCCTTCTTGCGTGTGAAGTATGGCCATATTTCAGGACATAAATCTCATAACTACGGAAAAACACCTCTTTGATAATATTAGGTTTGTGCATAATGATGTACATGAACATGTTTGAGCCTTTGTAGATTAAACACTGGCATTTAAAGCTCATAAAAGACATTCCATCTTTTAATTGACAGACAAATGGACAGAACTGTGTCACAGAACTGCTGCTTATTTCCATTTCTAACTTGGCTGAAACCCACTGGCAGCCACTCATACCTATCTAGGACTTCCAGAGGGTCTAGAATGACAGGTTGTCCTCACAAAACTGGTCCCACCCAATGTGGGATTCCACTGTCACTTCCTAATTATGCTAGTGGTTAATCTGTAAGGACTGCAGTTCAGCTCCTTAAGTCCTAGCCAATAGGAGAGCTCGCCTGGCTGTCTCTATACCATGAACAGAAAAGAATCCTGATAGGATAAATGCCCTTTGGTTACCGTTACAGCATCAAGAGCTGGGTATTTGTGAGTCACCTTTAGATCTTTGGAAACCCAGAGTGGAATTATGAATGAGACTGGCTGTTTTTGATCGATGATGAAGGCTTTTACACATAAGTGATTTCATAAAAGGTGCTAAAAGCATTCTTTGGATCGATGCCTTAGAGAAGCCCCTTTTGGATCTCTAAAACCAGATGGTTCTTTAAAGTCTTTTATTTTACTTGCATTTTGTGTTTTCCCCCAGTTTTTTACACCAAATAGCAGCATTATTCATTTTTACAGGACTGTTTTTCAACCTCTCTTCTTACCTGAGAATCCTATGCCTTTAGTATACAGTATGTAAAAGACCTTGGTTCTGATAGGCTAAACTGTACTGTGCCCCATTTACAAAGCATTCCAGGGAACACAGTTCACCATGCAATTCACAAATGCTAAGTTAAAGCTGTATCATGCAACCCCTATGTCAACACAATCCAGAAACGCCACCGTCTTCTCTGGGCCAAAGTTCTTTAAAATGGACTGAGACAAAATGGAAAACTGTTCTGTGTTGAGATGTTTGGAAACCACGGATGCCGTGTCCTGTGGACTCAAGAGGGAGCATTCAACTTGTTATCAGCACACAGTTCAAAAGGCTGCATCTCTGATGGTATGGGGTTGCATTAGTGCGTATGGTGTGGGCAACTTTCACATCTGGAAAGGCACTATCGGTGCTGAACAGTATGTAGAGGTTTTAGAACAACACAACTCCCATCCAGACAACGCCTCTTTCAGGGAAGGCCTTGCTTATCTCAGCAAGTCAATGCTAAACCACATATTGCATCCATCACAACAGCATGGCTTTGTCTGCAGAGTCCGGGTGGTGAACTGCCCTGCCTGCAGTCCAGACCTTTCACCAATAGAAAACATTAGGTGCATCAGAAACAAAAAATCCAGCAAAGAAGACCCAGGACTGTTGAGCAGCTAAAATCCCACATTAGACAAGAATAGGACAACATTCCTCTCCCAGAACTCCAACGATTGGTCTCCTCACTTCCCAGATGTTTACAGACTGTTGTTAAAAGAAGAGGGGACGCCACAGAATGGTAGACATGGGCCCTGACCCAACTTTTTTGAGATGCGTTGCTGCCATCAAGTTCTAAATTACTTAATAATTTTAATGAAATGGTAAAATGTCTGACTTTCAAAAACTGATATGTGTTCTATGTTCTATTGTGAATAAAACTCATACATTTATATACACTTTACACAGCGTCCCAACTCTGGGGTTGTATAATATATGTATATGATAAATGTATATGATAAAACAGGACTTAAAAGCTGCCGATCAGGCCTATCAGAGAACTGTGAGGGCATGGCTAATAAGCAGCTTGATTGACAGCTCTCTGTCCAACACTCCTAGCCTGCTATGTGACTCGTATAAAACTAACATCATTAAAAAATGAAAAAGTCACACACGTGCCGACAGATGGACGAACAAACGGACAGACGAAGCAATGCAGGAATGAAGGAAGGGATGAAGGAACAATGTTGGTATATGTGTTATAGAATGAACGGACGATGGGCGGCTACAAACACATGGTCTAGTTTACCACCTTTTGGTTATACTGGCATAACTTTAGCTCAGAAAGTTTCATTGGTTTGTGTGGGCAGTTCAAGAGATGTCAGCCTTGTGATTGGTCAGGTGAATGCTTATGTAAGCGCTACCCAAGATCGGTTTACATAGAGAGGAGAGAAATACGGTTGGTTCATTGGAGCATTTTTCCAAAGAAAGACTTCTAACATGATAACATTCACCTGCAAGAACAAGATTAACCTAATCAGGAATAAACCACAGATTGAGGTTCTCTGGGTCTTTAAAGGAATGCTTTTTGGATATGCAAGTATGAAGAAGCTTTTTAGAACATAATAAAAGTTTTTCTGTGAAAGAACCTGTTAACAACCTTAATTTTTAACTGTGCAGTTTGATTAGGAACAAAATAGCGGCATCGAAACAGCAGGTAAAGTAAATGTTACCTCATGTGAAAGACCACTTATGGATCGTGCTGTTGAACAGGAGGCTGGGCCCAGGTGTGAGTGTGTTGACATGCTTATTTTTCGGAGCCCATGTCCAGCTGAGAGTGTACTGCAGAGGTACAGCTTGGCAAGTTTGCTCCAGGTTCTGTGTGTATGTATGTGCGTGCGGTAGAGGGCCACGTCTGGCCACATTTAGTGATGCGGAAGGGTTCAGGTCTCTGTGGTTAAGTGTGTTTTCCCCTCCTTTCCGGGCGCATCCTTGGAGCCTCTGCTTCCTGAAGCATGTGTGCTCCCCCTCCCCATGGCAGCCCAGCTCAGACCTCTCTGGCCTCAGCCCTGAAAACTACAGCATATTGACTGGATATGTAGGTAGAAATGGTACAGTGCCAAAAGCAGAATTGACTGACAGAAAATACATACTCATACATACATCTCATAACAAATGCAGCACTCGTTTACACTGTGTGATGTGATGCTGGTAGCTGTGTAGTTTGAGTAGTTAGATGGAGATGTTAAAGCTACACAGTGTGAGAGACTGCCCTGGTGGAAATGCAAGCAGAAGAACATTGGATGTGCTTTGGAGCAGAGGAATCTGACTGTGAGCATGCTGTAAGAGTTTTAAAGTAGAACAGAAGAAGTGTAAACTTGCTGAAAGACATATATTCTGAGCATATGAGTAAATGATCTATTACTACATTTACAAGACACATATTGTACTTTTGACTACTGTTCTAGGAAGGTTCTCCTTACTAGTCAGAGGAGACGAAACAATCAAACTTGACCCTCTAAGTGTGTGCTGCATTTGTGAATAGTCCACTTGGTGGTTGTAATGATGGCGTGTATTATGGCAGATAAGGATTATGATGAAGATAAACGCTCTTCACCAGAGCATTCATGGCTATATCTGGTCAAGGCTTGTTGTGCATGGCCAACTTTCTTCACAGGTGGCTGTGATGTAGTGCTCACTGCTTACATCACAGGAGATATGAGATGCAAAATCATGAGTAATATGCCTGTGATGGTGTGATCAATCTTTAGAGAAATGCAGGCACAAGTGCTGCTGTTAACATAGTAAGTTACCATGTACGGGGACCGGTTAACTTGGAAACATGTAGGTTCATAACACCGGGTTCTGCTAATCCATGCTAATAGTTAGCTTTCAAACAAGCAGAGTTCACATTAAAGGCCTTTCAGAAATATATCTATCTTGTCAAATAAACACAGCACTACTATTAACGTCACATGAAGGCAGTGGAGTCAGCAGGCTGTTTCAGGGTCATTAGGTTCTGTAAATGCATTGTGGCAACAATATAACAATCCACTGACATTAAAAGACTATGTACTTTTGAATACTTTTAAGTTTGACTGAAGAACTTTTACTTTTACTGGAGTAACATTTGACCAGGAGTATCTAAACTTTTATTTAAGTAATGGAGTTTTGTGCTTTGTCCACCTCTGTATGTGTGTGTGTGATGTTAACACGTAAAGAAGCTGCTTTTAAAAAGACCATTTCAGGCTTTACAGGGTACCTTACCGCAGCTTGCATGCACCATATACATTCATCATCAAAAGAATAGTTGCACCCAGAATGATGTGTCAGATCGCAGTGCTAGTAGAAGATAAAAAGGGAGATAAGGAAGATAAAGGTTACTAGGAACAATAAATGATGATAAATTTAGACTGATATGGGCAATATTTTTTGAGCTACACATACAGAAGTTTGCTAATACAACATGCCAGACATCTCAGCATGGAGCTGTGGTTCCTAATGGTGTCCTGTGGCAATCCATCCCATGCAGCATGAATATTCTCACACAGTTCCTGCAGATTTTGTGGTAAGGGTAGATGTGGAATAACACCAGCTCTTCTAGATTTGTGAGGCGACTGACCACGCTGCCTCCACACACGGATTTGTTGGTCGTCTCCACCAAGACAAAGGCGAGACTCTTCACTGAAGATGATTCGCTGCCATTCTGAGTCACTCCATGACAGCCTGGCATGACACCATTGCAGTCTTTGGTGACGTTGATGTGGAGTTAAGGACAGTCGTCATAACGGTCTGTGTGCATGTAGTCCTGCGCCGTGCAGCCGTCTGCCAGTGGCGCTGACACTAACAGGATGACTCATGGAGGGCATCGCTGCTCGCTGAATGTCTCCAATCGTGGCTGTTGGGTCAGTCAGGTACAGTGATAAGGCTGTCCTTGCTTCCATCATATGCGCGGCTGAGCATGAAACTTGAATCATTCGCATGTCTCACAATGTCAAACCTACCCACCAAGTTTCATTCCTATCGGTTGATTCCCTCTATTTGTGCACCTGTTCTTTTGATGATGAATGTATAAGCATGATTTGTACCCTCCTGACTCAGCAATACTTCTTTCAGCTTTAACCAAAAAGTACACATACAGCAGCTTTAGCATGAAGAGCTTTAAGTAAAAAAGGCTCATTCCAAATCTAAGTGGTTCCTAAAGTAGAAATATTGGATTAATATTGGTGTCTATTGTAAGCAGCTAACTGGGTCTGAAGGTGCAAAGGACATACATGATTCAGTTGCTATTAGTGATTTGAAGTAGCAACGGCCAATTTAATCACCTTTCTATATTAAATGATTTCTTCATGTTGGGAGATAGAACTGATTAAACCAGATTATCTGGTAAAATGCTGTTCGTTACTCGAGAACTAGATTGAAAAGAGCTGTAAACTGATTTGCTGGGAGCTTTGCCAGGCAGAGACAGTTTTGCTCACGGTGTGCGCTCTCCGCTGCGTTCTGTGTGTGACACGGCGGCCTCTGGCAGGTTCTCTGGGCGAGGAAGGCTATATCTCACTGCCCTGAGCCAATGCAGCTGTTCCTTGGGTATGACATCTGGGGCCGACAGATCGTCATGGCGCCAGCGGTGCCCCACACACCCCTGGGCGCCACACACTACATTCACGCCACACCCCTCTCACATCCTCCACTTCCAGATGCATGCTGGGGTGCCACGGGGTGCCATCCAATCTCATCATGGCCGGGCCTTGCAGCCAACGCTCTGCGTCTGGGAGCCAAGCCATATGTCAAGGTCAAAGCTGGGTAAGGCGTGAGTGCAGAGCCACCTCGTCTGAGAAACAGACCAAGTTTTTAATGACGATTACTACGAGGACGATCTGGGACTTGTTTCTATCCAGAACAACAAAAAAGAGCATACTAAAATGAAAAAAAAAAACATTTAAAGGAAGTATATTACAATATAGATCTTCACCTGCATCTGAATTATACCATCAGTTACTATACGTTTAACAGTAACAATTTTTTTTTTACGGAAGTATGTTTCAATATATTTCTTCACCTTTACGAGTTTGCAACACGCTTTTCGTTGTGCTGTGCTTTGGGTCTTTCCGGCCCCAAAGCATCATACCATGCACCATAGGTTATACCACCATATTGTCGCTGTCCAGTGAAAAACATGTATCTTTATTTCTGTCGATTTCTACCTTTTTGCATCATTTGAACACAGCAGCTGCTGTTTACACTGTGTGAAAATTTCATGATGTATGGACCAACAGAATTGGCCCAAAACTGCTTGGAAAAAAGTCTGGTTCATTAATATGTAAAGTCATTAAATGTAAAGTAGGTTTTTGCCCTCTCCTGTAAAGATACTACATTGGAGATACTTATTTTTCCTTTGCTGATGAAATATTAGCAGTGCTAATGTTATCCCATTATGCAGAACAGCTGATCCAGCAATGTTTCCGTCATGTTCCATCATTCCATCAGCAGTCCACTTTGTTTTTGGGGCACTGGTTAGTCATTTGGGGTTAGTCACAGCCTAACACAGACACCAGAGTGCTTGCGGTCCACCTGACTCTCAGTCCACCTGACTGGGTACAGGTGCATCAGAAAAGGCTGCAGTGTCATGGCCTTGTGTGAACAACAAGCCTTGGAACTGCTGGTACTGAAGCATCAAATGTACACATTTCCAGAAGTGTCGGATGGTCGGAGACATGCATTTAATGGGGCGCATGTATGAGATCATTTCCTGTTCCACCTTAAGGCAACATCATCAATCATCTAATGATTTTACCTTTAAAAATAGCTTCAAAGTCATTTTTAAAGGAACACTGACTTATAATAGGGAGAACGGTGTCTCCTCATTGCCACTGTGGGCCCGGAATGCCTGCTATAGTACTACATGATTTTAGAGGAGTTGAAACGAGAGCTCTCGCAAAAGCTGTATTACGCTTTACGGCACCACATCACACAATAACAGTTTTGTAGCTATAAGAAGAAGCTAGCTCAGTATTCCCAGCATGGACATCACTGCACAGGCTGAGAAGAGACAGGATAAGAAGAGAATGATCAAACAAAAGACCGGGCAAGAGCAACTCTCAGACTGGCTTTCACTCTTTGGCGAAAGCTACAGGAAGCAAGTCAGTCTCACGGCTAACGAGAAGACAATGAAAATCCCACAGCAGAGTGTTCATCCCTGCCAGTGTCATTTATGAAAGAATGGATACAGGAACTTTATCAGTGTCGTCCCTGTCTCACAGAGTTTTGTAATTTTTCCAGATCCCAAAAGTAATCTTTCCTCAATCCTGTTTCAGGCTAGTATGAAAAGGAATACATTTGTCTCCAAAAAAGTTTGGTCAGTCTTTGTCAAACTGATGCCAAATAAGCTCTGAAAGTTTGAACCTCCTGTAATAAAGTCCTGTAATATTACTATACCTCATAAGTCTTCTGACGTTGTTACACTCACTATTTTGGTTGTTCACACCAACTAAGAACCCAAGTGCAGTCTGCAGTGCCTGATGTATGCGCACACAAAGGGGAGATGGATTTTATATCCTTCCTGGAATCTGGCACAACATCAGTGGAATAATATTATGGGTATCCTTCAGGTTGACAACAAATGCATGTGTACAGCTGTCCATAAGGAAGGCTTAAAGCACAATCTGTATTCACGACAGTGGTGTAAAAGAGAACTACCCTCCACAACTGTAGGAGGACCCCAGTGTCAATAACTACCAATTCTAGCATAATGCTGCCTTAAATGGTGCAGCAGTACAGACGTCAGAATGTGACTGTGACTCTATTAAATGTAGGATGGATTATTTAACCAAAAAAGTCGGCTTCAGCTTGTGGAATTTAAGACATGGAACAACATTTAGCATCATTCTTGCTGGGCCTACTTTTATAGTGTTGACTTGCGATTTGATTTGGCATGGACTGGACCAATTTCTGGATGCAGGCCACATCAATGTTCAGCCACTCTTGCATCAATGAATAGATAGACTGGGATTTTAGCCAGTGTTGGTAGACCCTTATGACTGTACGCTTCCATACACCTGCACAATCAGCTACTTCCTTCACACTATGGCCTTTGGCATGCCCAAACGCAATCACTCCTTTTAACCAATCATTAACATCTGCTTTGGACCCATTTACCACACATCCAATGAGACATTCACTGCACTGTACCACCTCTTCTCAATCTATCACTCACATCTCACTCACACCCCGCAGGTATTTATAGCCTCGTCATCCTCGAGCAGCACCATCTGCAGGAGCCAGAAGTTACTAACACCTTAAACACAATGTGGCTCTTTTTTTTTTGTCCAGTGAGGTAACTATTACATGTTGATGTAAAAACATTGCAGCATGCAATATGAGTCGCCAGGGGATATCTGGCGGAACACACCTGGGAACAGCTGGAGTCAACAGCATTTGGAGAAATTGATTTTGGTTTTCCTGCAGGGCCGCCACACCCCCACATGGGCCCAGGAGCCTGAGGTAGACACATCTGGAAGGCCCAGACTGTGTTTGGATTAGCACAACTGGAAGAGAGCGCTCCCATCCGCACTGCGCATCTTCTCCCAGTCCTTTTTGACTGCATGGAAGTTTGCTTTGGCTCATCCCTAAGCAGCAGACACAGTGGCTTAGAGAATGCCGCAGGGCACCGGGAATCATCTCCAGTGAATCTTGGTGAATGACTTCGCTTGTTATGCTCAAGCCCATCTCCAGAAAGGGATTTGGTCACAATTCTCTTTGCTCAGTCTCTGTGACTAAACGTAATGTTCTGTCCCCAAAGAAATACGCTAAACTCTTCTTGATAGCTTCGACCCTCAGAGCACTTTCACTGTGTAGACTATTACTGAGCTACAGCGAGTCTTGAAAGTCGGTAAGCCATGCATCTTTATTTAACAAACATTTTATGGGCTTTATGTATTATGACTGTTGTAAACGCTGTTATGTCGTGTCCAGTAAAAGCCTTAAAAGGCTGTATCTGCAGCTCCATGCAAAACAGGAGTTTGGCTGCTCTGGGGGCAGGTTTCTCATACAGTGTTGCCATGGTCAAGAGCTTTGAGAGACCTGAGCTGGAACTATACATTTAAATTTGTGGCTGCAGATCTACGGTTGTATGCAAAAGTTAGGGCACCCCTTGGCAATTTCCATGTTTTGTTCCCACATTTTCCAATTAAAAATATGTTTACACAGAGGACATGTTCCTGCTCATTTAACTGCACAGTTACTGCTTATCTGCTGAATTTAATGTATTAAAAAAATACAACATAAGGTATGGCACATATTGTGTTAACATATGTTTATCACATATGTTAGACTCAGTAAATAAACAGACATTGTGCTCTAAATAGGCAATGTACGATAATGTACAGTATTTTGGATTGCTCCATGTAGAGGATGTGGTAACATACTTTCGGCACAAAATGTGGAATTTGACTAGGTGTATTCAAACTACTGCATATGAATGTATATGACTTTGTGGCTAGATATTGATCGCGTTTTCTCCTCCAAAACACCTTAGAAATCAATTGAATTACACATTTTTCATTCATTCATTCATTCATTCATTCATTCGTCTTCTGAGCCACTTATTCTTTAGGGCCAGGGTTTTCCCAGTGCTTACTGTTGAGAAAACAGGAAACACCCTGGACAGGCTGCCAGAACATTGTAAGAGGTCATTTTCATTAAGAAAAAAAAAAACTAGCGAAGTATACCTCAGAGAAGAGTTCAAAAGCAATTCAATTAGTTGGAAGAGTTTCAGAGGGATCGCATCTTAGGGCTCCAGGAAGTGGTCATGCGGACGCTACCATAGCATGCCATTGGCGGCAGTGGATAGAAGAAGGCACACACCAGCGACATGAAGGATCTGGGAGACATATACGAACCATGGCGAGAGAGAGGAATGACAAATTGTCCAACCAGCGACATGAAGGATCTGGGAGACCAACACGAACTACGGAGAGAGAGAACCAACGAATTGCTCAACATGTACAGAGTCTAGTGTCCTGGTGTCACTCCAGCTCCATCCCTATTATCGTCCTTATTATAGTCCTCTGTGTAACTGACTACAGTGTGTTTGTCAATTTCACACCAAGTAAGTAAGTCTGTACTACCTGTAATAAAATCATAAATATGCCTATATATGGATAACTTACATATATTGTAAATTCAGCACATAAATGCACAGAACCTTATTTTCACTTAGAAAAATGATAAACCATGTAATTTGACCGGGGGGCAACCGTTTGCATAGGACTACAAAATGGTAGCACCTGAAGATGTGGACTGTAGTCTGTACACAGGGACTGCTTTAGATGTCATACACAGGGATCGCTTTAGATGCCATAGCCCTGACTGTAAAGGCAAACGGGCATTTGTTTTGGTCTCATAAATTGAGTAGCAATCAATTCATGAGACGTTACAGTGAACAGATCCTGCATTGGCAGTTGAATAGTGCTGCATCATTAAGTCTAATATTTTTATGTATTTAAACACTGGCCAAGTTCAGTGACTCATTTCAGCATTCCAGACAGCTCTTGTTGGATGCTGTGTGTCTGTCGCAACTATTCCCTGCATAGGCACTTCAGCCATTGATTGGATGCATGGAACTGAAACGCTGGCAACACTAGAAAGAAGACATTGGTTTCACTGGACGGTAGATGTGAGACAGGCTGGGCAGTGCATATTCGCTGCTGTGTGGGAGCAGGTTGTGAGAGGATATGCAGACTGCTCGATTCTATCACCATCTGGATCAACAAGGCCAGTGTTGTCAGGCCACGGTAAATACTTCCCTGGGGGAAAGCAGAGCAAAACAACCTTAAATCGTGGCCCTCTGTTATTCTGACTCTGTTTTCCCAGCTAATGTACTACAGCGCTGTGCCTCAGGTTAGTGGTCAGTAAATATGAATGTGTCAAAAATGCCAGGATTATTTGACACACAGTCTCTTACTTGGATTCAAACTGCTTGAGTGTTGATGCTTTACTGGAAACCTAGAATACAAGCAAGAGAAGTGACCAGCGTGGTATATGCCGAGGTTTTATGTTAGGATGGTATACAACTGTGTTAGGAATTTTTGGCAACGCTTTATTTGAACTCTGCTACATAACATTAACATAACCATGTTATAAACATGTCATAGCAGATGTCATATACCATTATAACCATTGCCAGTCATGACAAATGTCTTTGCTTATGTCACTTGGTAAATTTTGCTAAGGGCAGTCAAATTAGATACTATGATATTAAACAATGTGACATCTGTTGTGACATAACATTTGACGTAGTGTGTCAAGACGACTAACAACATCCTGCTAGTGCCAGCACCCTTGGCAGACGACTGCACAATGTAAGACTACATCCACATAGACCACTAAGACAGCTACTCTTAACACCACGTCAACATCACCAAAGACTGCAATGGTGTCGTGCCAGACTGACTCAGAATGGCAGCGGGTCATCTTCAGTGTCGAGTCCCATTTTGTCTTGGTGGAGTCGACCAACGAATCTGTGTGTGGAGGCACCGTGGTCAGCGCCAAGATGAGCGGTTTGTTATCACGCGTCACGTCCAGAGGGCCTGGTGTCACTCCACCTCCACCCCTACTGAACAATCTGCAGGAACTGTGTGAGAATATTCAAGCTGCATGAGATGAATTACCACAGGACACCATTAGGAGCCTCTACACCTGCATGCAGAAACATCTGGGATGTTGCGTTAGCAAACATTGCAGCCCAATGCTGTACCTCTGTATGTGTAGCTCAATAAATATTGATAATATCAGTCTAAATTTATCATCATTTATTGTCCCTGGTAACCTTTATCTTCCTTCCCAGTAGCACTGCAATTAGAGACTTCCTTCTGGGTACAGCTATTCTTTTGACAATGAGTGTATATATTTTGCTGTGCACAGTTTAAAAGCTCAACCTGCATTGCAAGTTAAGAAAATTGCTTTATCTTCCTGTAAAGTTCCATTTTGGAGGTTTTTAAGGTGGACTGTATAATTCCATGAGTGCTATTTTATAGTTTGGTGTGTTCACTTGATTAAGCTAAACATAAGGAGAACCTTCTGGGATTTTATGAATAGCCGTCTCTAAACTTTTGACTGGTAGTATATGATAGCCAAACAACCGTCATGGATATCGACTACATCATCAGTAAAGGTATTTTCAAGCAAGGCATGCCACTTACATTAAGCATCTTCAGAGCAATTCTTGTTCATAATCATGAATTAGTGCCCCCCCCCCACACACTCCTTGTCATTTGTCAGAATTCCTAGCAATAAGTGTAGCAAGAAACACAGCAGAAGCTCAGAAGCTCCCCTGTCTTCTGCCAAAGGCCTTAAAAGACACATCTGCAAGGCCCTCCTTAGACATCCCCACCACCGCAGTTCCTCAAGTCTCTCTCACTGATGGATGGTTTGTCGAGGAGGGAGCTGGAGGAGGGTAAAAAAAAGGAAAAAAAAAAAAAAACGGGCACTTGCAATTCATCAGGGCCGGAATAATGAGTGGAGAGCTACATTGATTTAGCCCGGGGCTTACAGCTCGAACATCTGGCCCAGTTGGCAGCCAGCGCCGGGGCCGGCGCTATTGGAAAGCTTTCTTTGGAGCGTCCAGATGCAGAGAGAGGAGGACTGGTACAAATGCCACAGATGGAAACGCTGGAACAGATGATGCAGTGGGCAGCGCCTGCCGTCGTTGGCACAGGTAGCTTGTCTCCAACAGCTGGCACAGGTTAGGCATTCTTGGGAATTGATGCCTCAAATGTTCGCACTGGCAGAGGTTGTGATTGTGGTACATACATACGCCGTCAGCGTAGGCGTCATCAATCAGGAGGACTATGGGCAAAAACGGAACGGTTTGTCCGTCAGGGAGGTTCTGTTTTGTTCTTTTATGGTGTTTATATAATAACTGATTTTATTATCAGTGTTTTGTAGGTACTTTTACACTGGGCCTCTACACTGTATTTCAGAACACTTCAGCATCCCGTTTGGACATCATAAAGTTTATGTCTTATCTTACAACATCTTATCCTGTTACACTCTTCAAAATAAAGGGTTCTTCAGAGAGATGTACATTTACAGTATTTGGCAGATGCTCTTATCCAAAGTGACTCACAATTTGATCGTTTCTCACACAGGTAGGTGAATGTAGCGTTAGGAGTCTTGCCCAGGGACTCTTATCAGTATAGAGTCGATTCTTGCCCTGGTAGGGGACCAAACGTCAGCCTACAAGCCAGGGGTGTTACCCACTACACTATACTAACAAACAGAAGAACCACTTTTAGTTCCCTAAAGAACCTTTCAACAATCGACCATGAACAAAAGAACCATGATTGTGGTTTTAAGATTTGTGAGATTTAAAGACTAAAGAAAGTTTAAAGACTATCCACCTAATGTGAATGTTCTATCACAAGGTTCTAGGGTGTGTCCAAACCAAAAACCTTTTTTTTTCTTTAAATCTTTTTACCACACTTTTAACCATACTTTTTAAGAGTGTATCTTCAAGCAGTGCCAAAAAGAGTTCCTTGCACCTTAGAAGAACCAGTTTTAGTTCCCTAATGAGCCCTTTTAATAGATGGTTCTTTAAAGCAGCATGTCTGTAAAAGGGATCTGTGAGTGTGCAGAACCTTTTCAAAGTGTAAAATCTATCCTCGTGTTGTAAAGGTTCTATAGCAATTACAGGTGTTACCCTGAATTGTATTGTGTGTCCAAACCACTTAGCAGCTTTGAACTGTTCCGTCCATTTAGAGAACCATGTTTTCAAGTGAGATGTCAGTGTAAAGAACCTTTTTAAAGCTTAAAGACTATCCACATAATGTGACGGTTCTCTGACAATTCAAATTTGCCTTTTCTTTGTATCTCAAAGCCAAGAACCATTTAGGCACCTTTATTTTTAAGAGTGTATTGGGGAATATACTCCTAAAAGTAATGGTGCCAAAAACTGGTTCTATGTGTAGCATTGACGAAGAACCACTCTTTTGGTTCTGTTAACCATACTTTTGGTTCTATTAACCAATACTTGTAAATAAGGTTTGTGAGTGAACAACTTTAAAGACTATCAACATAAAGGTTCTATGACCACTGAAGGTTCTACTCAGAATTGTATGATCAAATTAAGAACCATTTAGGAACCATTATTTTGAAGTGCATATCTTAGCACAGTCCTAAAAACGGTTCTTTGCTCAGTGACACAGAAGAGCCAGATTTGTGAGTGTTGTGGAACCTTATTACAGCGTATAGACTGTGTATTGGGGCATTGGGGCATGTTCTCCCAAAAGTAATGGTGCCAAAAACATTTAATTGCGTAATGTAGAAGAAGAACCACTTTTGGTTCTATTAAAGAACCATTTATTTTTAGATGAACGTAGTCTTTTGCACAGTGCAGTAGTAGATCTGAATGACCATGAACAATAGAACCATTTTTGCAAATGATAACAGATTTGTGAGTTTACATTGACAGATTATCCACATAATCTAAAGGTTCTATGACAATGAAAGGTTTTACCCACTGTGTGTGCAAACTAAAACCCATTCTGGAACCTTTATTTCAAAAGTTTGTCTTAAAACAGTGCCAAAAAAAATGCCATTGAACTGTTGGTTCCCTAAAGAACCTTTTAAAAAGGGTTTAAAAAAACATTTGTGAAGTTAAAGACCTGCCATAATGTTAAGGATCCCAGAATAACCTTTAAATTGATTCGGAATGTTCTACACACTCACAAATGTCTTTTTTCAACATGGGTCTTAAGGGAACCCCAAAGTGGTTCTTCTGTAGCATCGCACCGGTATCTTATTTTTATGAGCGTATCTGTTTTGAATAAAGTGTGTAAATGTTCATTTGAATGTGTTATTTTGTCTCATGTGTTACACTGAATGGAATGTTTTCTCTGGCCTGAAATGTGCAGCTCGGTAATGTCTTCGGGAACAGCAGCAAACAAAACAAAAAAAAAAAATAGCAGATTGTGTGTGGGAGACGGCTTGGCCAGATGTATAGAGTCTGGACGGCTCTGATTGGCACGAAGCTGGCCACTGCTCACTGATGGACATCTGGAAGGCAAATTGGTTAATGGTGCCTCCAAGCCAAAAGGTAGTCAGCCATCTCTTCCTCCAGCAATGCGAGGGCTGCCGCCGCATCTGTGCTCCACCTAGGCCATGAAAACATCCCGCCGCAGGCCGCAGAGGAGCCGGGGGAACGAGCCGGGTGGGGCGTGCCATCTCCAGCCATGTCTCTGGGACAGGGAACGAGGAGGGATGATAACAGGAACGCAAGCTGCTCCGGCGACGTTTGAGATGAGGCCAGTGAGTGGACAGTAGCCTGCTGTCCTGTGCATCTGACTCATTGATGAACAACAGTGAGATGGACGCCTGATGGTCTAATTTTCTCCTTATACTGCATTTCTCTTTTGCTGATGAATTCTGCTGGACGTTTGGGTTTTAACAAGCAGTTTAATGAGCAGTTTCTAAAACATAGCTGCACTGATGCCACAGACCGTGCATGCACAAATGTCTTGATCCGTCCTCTAGAAAGCCTCACAGACATTTAGAGAATAAACGAATCAAAGATTAAATGACTGCAGTAAAATGTGACTGCACAACATAAATAAGGGACAAACAACACGAAAGATTCATAACGACACATTTTTGTGCTGTTACATAAGAACAGCGAGTCCGCCAGCGTGTTGTGAAAGGGCCTGGCTGTGGGCAGAGCCTCTCTACTGCCTTCATGATGGGACTTGCTTGATTGACAGATGTGCAAGGCATTGTGAATCCCAAACAAAGCTGCTGTTTTCCCTTTTTAGGAGCCTGATCCTCACCATCTGTAGATAAACAAGTTAAACACACAGCGCTTTCCCCTGATGCTCACACCCTGGAGAACGGCCCCCTCCCCCTCCCAGCCAGATGCTGTACCTCTGGAGGCATGAAGCAGCGCAGCAGGGCTGAACAGATGTTCCACTGCCCATTAAGAGGGTGAAAGTGAGACGGACAGCCCCTGGTTTCATTTTTACAGGAGGCCCTATTGTTCTTAGTTGCTGTTTGTGGACAGCGGAGACGCACATGCAGGAAACCTGGAAGCGGGTTGTGCTTTCATAAAGGGCACTGCCACCAATTTTTCAAACTTTCTGCATAATTCAATCTGAAAGATGTAAACAAAGTCATTTAGAGGGGTTTGATGGGAAAGGCTCTGTTCTAGACAAAGTCAGAGTTGTTCACAGACCCAGACGACCGGAGCATTTTATGCCTCCAAAAGCTCCCTCGCGGAAAGTTATTACATGGAATGGTTATGAATACGCTGCCTGATGCCAGAGACAAGGTTTTGCAATGCTTTTGGCCCGAAATGAGTCAAATCAGACTGAACATTCCAGAGTTGGGATGGTGTCAGTATCTTAAAAACTGTGGGATGAGTTAGCAGACATGTGTACCAAGAAGAAGAAGTGGAAGACTCACTAATATCTGTACTTTTCTGGTTCCCATCACCAGAGCCGGCCCTGACCAACGTGATGCCCTAGGCAAGATGTGGTCTGGTGCCTTATTGGATGGTGAAAGCCAGATATTAATAGCACATAAACCACATTATAGCCTATAACACTCTAAACACTATCAAGAGTACATAACACCTAGCATTCATACTGGGGACATGTGTTCAGTGAACACTTCTCTCACATAATGCAGGCTGTTTGCTGAACATATCAAATAAAATGATATGGTCATCTTCAGAGACTTCAGTGGTCAGCACCAAGATGAACATTATATTCAAGCTGAATATTCAAGCTGCATGGGAGGGATTATCGCAGGACACCATTAGGAACCTCTACAACTCCACGCTGAGATGTCTGGCATGTTGGGTTAGCAAACATGGCAGCCCAACACCATATTGAGAGACACTACTTCTGCATGGGTAGCTAAATGGATATTGGCCATATCAGTCTAAATTTGTTGTACATATGAAATACAATGAATGAACTGAAAATGAAAAATCTAAAGTCTTTAGTCATCAACTGATGACTAAAAGAAACACATTTCAATTCACTGTTATAAGCAGGGCTAACACTGGCTAGCTAACTAGGCTAAGATGTCAGTAAAAGTTTCCCTCAGGCAGACAGTGAATGGTTTGTGCAGCACATTTATAAGAAACAATATATTTCTATATTTCAAGTTACGAAGGTTATTTCCCAAATACCTTTATTTCTAAGGTCTTTCCAACCATAACTAACAGATTTAGGGTGGGATAGGGTGGCCCAAAAAGAAGGACATCCCAGCCCCAAAAGAAAGACATCATTGGGGGGGGCGGTTGTCAGGCACAATACTAGAACAGAATTAAAATCATAACCTAACCAATATAACACATAAATGATTGCTTTATCACCTAATTGGGTGTGTTATGGATGACATTCGTGAGTCAGACGGGAGCTTACTAATTGACTAGCATTTAAAGAACTGACATGCGGTTAGCTGGTAGGCGAGTCACAATGTCATATGACCTTGATGAACCAATGAAATGCAAGGCATGCCTTTTAACACGGATGTAAGCCAATGGCACACATAATATTGTTTGTAAGTGAACATTTTAAATTGTTCATCCTGAAAAGAGGACTAACGGAGGACTGGGAGGTAAAAAAACAGACTGTCCAGCCTACAATCGGACATGTGGCCACCTTAGGGTGGGAGTAACTGACGTTAAAACTTGTGCTAGCTATCTAGCTATTTATTACATTAGCAAACATTATAGAGCTAACTAACTTTGCTTCAAGCATCTGATGGTAACTATTATTATACACCAGTTAAAGTATTCATTCATCACATTACATTAACTCGGTCTTTTTGCCATCTTTTGTCCTTTACTTGTCTTTTTTTACTCCACAGGACACATTGACTGGCAGCTGCTATGTTGTTAGCTAATCTTTGCGTTTACACATTTGCATTCAGTATTATTATTATTTCTCTCAGTTGTGGCACCCGGGCACCCCTGTGGATGAACGGTGCCCCTAGCATTCGCCTATACAACCTATGCCACAGCTGTCCATCACCACCATTGTAAAGAAGAAGCTGATAAGTTTCTCCACAATGAAACCACTTTGAATGTCTGTTTACATCTCAGTAATTAGATCATGCAGAAACTTCGGTGGATTTCCCTTTTAAAAGCTAAAAAGGCAGCAATGCCGCAGAAGAGCCACTTTCGGTTCCCTAAAAAAGACCCTTCCTACGGACGCTTCATTAAAAACGTTCAGTTGTAACCACATAGTTTTTAATAAACTGCTGTTTTTCACAAATGAAATGAGCCTCTTGTCTGATGCGTGTTGAAAATGGGTTAATACATCTTGGGCAAAAACCTCCTCCAGTCCCAAAGAAAAAGGGAAAAAAAGTAGCAGCAGGCCAGAACACAGACTGGCTTTATGAGCGCTATTTCCTCCTTTTGTGTGTCTCCATCCATCATATGGGAATCGAGGCTGGCAGGAATATCCATCTTGTTCAAATAAGTCATCACCCAAATCCCCCAATACTCAGGTTTTTGTGAACGTCTACTATTTCTTTGCACTGACAAATATGATAAAGTCCATGGCGTTATCTGAAAGAAGGCTGATGCCTAAGAAAAGAATCGACTGATGGAAGGGAAGAGGCAGCTTCTTTGGTCCATTTATGGATGAGTATTTAAAGGACCCATATGGTGGAAAATGTACTTTTCCTCTTCTTTCTTAATAAAAGAGTGTGATGTGGTTCTTAAAAGATGTTCAAAGCGTCATACAGTCTATATGCAGAAACTAAGCTGAAAAAAACATTGTCTTGACCTCATTGTGTGATGTTATGAAAAATTGTGTAGCTACACATATCCAACTACAGACCTCCGGAGTCATGTGCCATTTTTCAGTGTCCATATTGGGAACTCAGGGTGTGCCCAGTGTTTCTCAGTGGAAAAAACAATGATGTGCTAAAATTGCCAAGTTAGTTTTACTGTGTTCAATAAGACGAGATGACGAGATACAAAATATTCTCTATATGGTGTAAATCTGGACTCAGACCAGGGCAATACCATCAGTAAATATCTTTACACTCTGGGTTTGTCCCATTTGTTTTGCCAGGAAGTGTAGTAGTGCTAAAGTACCAGAGGTTTTACAGGGTAAGGTAATAGAGATTTTTCAGAAATGCCATTCTTTTTCTCATAGAGGAAACTGCTACAGTCTGGGTCTGTCTCATGAAGCAAAGCAAGTTCTACAGAGACAGGGTTGCTGACCAACTTTCAGCTTCACAAACCTTATTAATGTAACAGAGGCTAGATCTTTTTACGAACCCAGTTTTAGGTATTCAGACTGGAATGAATTCTTATGTGCATGCTTATGAAAACATGATGTTTTCAATGAGCAATTGCATGAAACATGAAGAGGACTCAAGTAGCTTTCCTTTTTTTCAAAAAAGGAAAAACAAATCTATACAAATACGTAGAAGGTAAAGCACTTATAATAGTAAATATATTAATGTACTGATATATTTGTAATATCTACATAATATCATTTGCTTCCACTGCTAAAAAGTAATATTTTTCATGCGGCTGATGCCACAAATGTCAAGAACAACAACAACAAAAAGTAATAGGAGGGGTCCACCTCCGTCAGTCCCTTATTGGTCAGAAGCTCGACCTTAAATTAACCTGCCTTGGAGTAAATTCGGCATGAGGTATAAATTCCCATGCCAGTGTATCACAGTAAAAAGTAATCCACTGTCGTGGGATAGAAAAATCCAGGCTTGGATTGAGCTAAGATTAAAATTAGCTGGCTAAGCCATAAATCCTGCTTTGTATGACAGACCCTGGGAGTTCCTGGGCATGTGAGCATGATGACAACTACAGAATGACAACACGATTTCCAAGGTCTATTTGGCCAACAGCAGCTTAACCCCGCCCATTCACACTGGCATTATAAGGAGTGTTTCAGCTTGGCCTACATGCTGAATGAAGCATAATTCAGGGTAGCCAATAGGAAACAGGGTCATTTACCTATACACTTTATGGCCAAAAGTATGTAGAGAACCCTCATAAAAACTGAGGTCAGGTGCCTCTGTAGAATACACGCTTCCTGAAATGGGCTTCCATGGTCAAGCAGCTACACACAAGCCTAGAATCACTATGAGCAATGCCAAGTGTCAGCTGGAGTGGTGTGAACATCAGTGCCTAGCCTCCAGAATGCTCCTTTTCACTAAATGTGCACAAATTCCCAGATCTCCCACACTCCGAAGTCTTGTGGAAAGACTTCTCAAAAAAGTGGAGCTGTTATAGCCGCAAAGGGCAGGGCATCTCATGGTCCATGGTTTAGAAACAGGGTGTCCAACAAGCTCATACAGGTGTTATAGTCAGGTGTCCATATACTTTTGGCCATATAGTGTATTAGCCTTAAAGATACAGTAACAAAACCAGCCTGTTTAATTCAAGAGAGCTTTAAAAATGGTCATGCAAAAATGAATTATGACTATCTTTGTTACATAACCCCACACAAGCAGAAGGGTAGAGATAAAAGCCAGTAAAAACGCAGGATACGGCCTACTCAGTACTGTTAATGAATGAGTGAGTGCTAATTTCCAAGCTAGCCTACTTGTGAAGTAATATTTACACACACACACACACACACACATACTCCCTCACACAGTCATGTTCTTCCAGCTGTGGTGTTCACCATAAAGTGTTACCCTTAATTCATCAGCATGTTTTCAGCGGTTAAAAGCGAATTCCTCCATATGGCTGGGTGCTTAATTAAATGCTAATTGTTATGAGCTATAATAATTGTGGGAGTGTGGCGTGCAGCAGGCTCAGAGCTGCTGCTGGGTCCCCAGAGAGGACTGGAGAGGCTGGGCTCCAGATAAACAATCCCTCGCTCTCCTCCAGAGAGTGTGTGATCGGCCGGCTGATGAGAGGGGTTCCTCTGTTCCCCACCGCCCTGTTCCCCTGGGTGCCTGGCTCGCTCTGTTGTTACCTGACAGCGTTAGGTGTGGAGGTGTGTGCAGCATAAAGGGTGATGCAATCCCTCATTGCCACTGTGCTGTAGTTTGGTGTTTGCTCCCTAATCACATTCAATTAAGCAGCATGTTTTCATGCTAATGCTGTAACTGTCATTAACTGTATTCTCTGTACATACACTAATGCGCTCCAGGAAGTATTTTTACCAGCACCTAGCATTAATGAAGGAGTCAGTGTTATGATAAAGCGAGCCAGACAGTTCCTCTTGTTGCCGCCGAGAATGCCATCGCAACATTTCGTCGTAGCTATTTTCACATGTTGATTAGTTGTGCGGCGCTGCGCATCTATTAGCACGTTCCTTTATTGTAGCGATATGTCTAACAGCATAATCCCAACATTATGCTTAAACTACTGATTCACAGTCAAATCACCAGCCTTAAATTAACACTCATGGTACACTTTGGTGGGTGGTGCATTTACACAGTGCGCACTGGAGACCAGTTTAACACAGCTGGTGCTAATTTGATTGCTGGGGTTTTATGCTGAGGCAAAGGCTAGCACCCTAGAACACGTACAGTGAAGAAGATCATTAGAAATAACACCTTTCAGTTTAAATCGTAACACTTTATTTATTTAAACAGTTCAGTTTGAGGATATTTAGTCATTTGCTTTCTGACTTTGGGATCATTTCAGTCATGGTATACAGCTGTTACAACGTACTATGTGACTATTAGTGACTAAAGACATTGAGAAATGTCAAATCAGACAATAAACAGTCCCCCATACCTGCAATCAACCATGCACTTCTTCATTTATACAGGGTTACAAACTGAGACAAAGGTCTCATTTACAATTTGAGTTATACAATAAAACACATACAATACAGCAAAATGAAAATTAAAGCAGTATATTTCAATGAATGTTGAGAACAAGAACAAACATGTATAGAATATAAGGTCTAGAGCAAATAAAACAAAGAAAACCAATAGAAAATAAACAAAACAGTAAAAAAGGCTATTTTTAGCAGTTTAAATTGATTGAAGGAGAGACACTGCAGGTGACAATAGGATAAAATATTACCTTAAACCTTTGCCAGTTAATATTTTTACAAGCATCAAGCAACTTCTATTGGAAAAATAAATAAATAAATAAGTAAATAAATAAATAAATAAATGAGAAATTATCTACTTAAATGTGCATACATTTGCATATCACTACTGCTGGAACAAAAACTTGTATCTTCTTTTTTGTCATTTTTCAGGTTCTAATATGAATTGAAAATGCCTGTTGCCCTTTAGGCTATGTGTAAATCTCATAATGAACAGACTTAAATAAATGGCGCAAAATGATTTTGTTACAGTGACTTACTTGAAAAGTAAAAGTATTATCCTTCTCCTCTTACCATTTGGAGATACGAGTTTTTGTTCTGACAGCAGGAACATTTTTAAAAGCCCAATATCTAGCCTTTGGATGATGCTAAAATTCAAATGTTTATTTCACTATAAAGACTCCAGAGACTCTTTCTTAAAGTTCATTAAACTGAGTGGGTGTGAAATGACTGAATGTGCTGAAATAAATGTATTTCAGTTTAATTTTGATATTTTCATAATTACAGTTTCAAATAAAGGGGAATTACACTGGTTTAAATGGTTAAGATGTAATCAGAGTCATTCAGATTGGTGTGAAATGCTCTGTTCTAGAGAAACTTACAGAGTCAGAATTGTTCATAGTGGTGGTGATAGGAACCAGACATCTGAAGGGTTAACAGAGAGTTACTATGTGGAACGGTTACTGATATGTTGCCTGATGCCTGAGGCATTGTTTTACCATAGTTCTGAAATGAGGTCATATATACAGTATATTTTAATGTTATGTCCAGGAGGTGCGGGGCCTTATATGGCAACAGAGTCCATACAGATTACAGACCAGTTTACCAATATCATCATTACATACAAACACTCAGAAGACACATGTAGGTTCACCGGTTGCATTGAATGTTAAACACAGTGGTTATATTTGTGCCATATGGTCACCAGATACCCTACAAGACTTTGTTTATGTCTCAGCAAGTGAAATATGTATGAGATTATGCCATTTATCCAAAACTCAGAAAAATGATTGGGAATTCTGCCTGTAGTGTCTTGCCTAAAGGTAAAAGATATTTTAGAACTGAGCTGAAAAAGCTTTCTTACCGAACTGTGTGGATGAGAACAGAACTTCCAGAACCGTCCAATCATGTTTAAGATGCATTTCATTTGAACTGACTGTGAGGAGAGGATGAAATGTAGAGTAGTGGCTGTTCTAATACAGCTCAACAACTAAAAACCAACTTCCCACAGAAAGATGAGAAAGCCCACAGCCCCCCGTGGTATACCTTGCGGACATGTACCTGGGTTCTAATCAATGAACTCTGTGTTAACTGGATTTAGAGCTCCTATAACAGCTTTGTTTATGGCCTTCAAAGCAGAAGGTCTCTGTCTGTCAGATGTGCCAATGACACACTGGACCCTGGGGTGTGAAGTACAGCGCCTTGTGTTGTTACTTCCTGGAGTAAAATGTCAGCAGCATCTTTAGGGTAAAGCTCTGAGAAGTGGCTAAAGCAATAGTGTGCAGTTTAACTCCGCAAACCAGCTGATTCAGGACTGTTTTCATCTCTGTTTATGGAATTTTGGCCGAGTGTTGTCTTGCTACCCATTGTCATCTTAAGGATTCGCCACGCAGAGAGTGCTGGTACAGCTGTGCTACTGGACATGCTCTCTCTCTCTCTTTCTGCCTCACTGTATGCTCTGTGCTCTCAAGCAAGATTAATCCCAACAAAAAGGCCAGTGTATCAACATCTGCCTAATCCTGTCTAATGGCAGACACCGCCGTGAAATTCTTACCTCCAAGCAACATGTATTAGCATAATTAGAAGGAGAATCCCAGCAATTGGGGAGGAATGCTTAAGCATGCTGGGCCTCTGCTGGATTCCATGCTTATTCCGTGTGTTCATGTTCATGCTTTTTTGGCCCTCATACTGGAGAGCACATATGGAGTACGCATTGTTTAATAAGAGGTCTGAGGTGTGTGGAGGCTGGTGAAGCTGTTACATGGAACATGAACACAACTCTCACAAACATGGATTATACAGTGACCTCTAGAGGAAGGAATTCACTCCTGTTCAGGCCTGTGGGACACTCTTACAGGGAGTTAGCTCTATCTGAAAAGGGCACCCTTAAATTTTATATATGATGGCCTTTGGGGCTTTTCTATGACAGCTGATCACATGATTACTTGTATAGGGAATTATGACGTTTAATATTGTCCTAATATAGTCATTTGCAAAAGTTTGGGTGCCTTGATCAAGTGACACATTCTGTTGGTTTCTAAGAGGGAGAAAATCCTCTACAGAGGACATACTTTTGCGGGTTCCAATGCACAAATACTATTTATTTTCTCAATTTAACATATTAGGGAGTGAAAGCAAACAGGAAATACAGCTTGTGCAAAACTTATGGCATGTTTTATAATTGATGTCATATTTTTTCCCCAATATTTTAAACTTAACAACTAATTGGATACCAATATTTGCAGAAAAATCAATTGGAAAACCAGAAAACATGAGGTTTGAATGGAAGTGTCCATACAACTATATTGCAAACAATGCCCTACATCACCCTGACCAGTTGTCAGGTTTTCAGGATGTTTATCTTTTGTAAAATTCCTCTAATGATGCCGTAAAAATGGCTTCTAACAGTCCTTCACAGCGCTCCAGAAGCCTGCTTTTCAGGCAGAGGAGTCAAAGCCTTCACATCTTTCACTTCAGTTAGAACAGATGGAGAGAATTGCAGGAAATATCATTTCAAACATCAGGCTGCCTGAGCTGATGGCACAGCCATATTCAAGGGACTGCAATCTCCAACCAAAAAAAAAAAAGCATTTGGGATCAAAAAGGCTCATTGGTCATGGTGCAGGGGCATGGAACAAAAAACCCAGTTATGCTAATCACTGAAAATCTCTCTCTCGATCACTCCCTCTCTCTCCTATCTGTCTTCTATCTCCCTCTGTCACACAAGACAGGACTTTTGAAGGGACGCTTGGCATGTTTGTTAGAACAGGAACCCCTGGTGTGGCTGCGTTTGCATGGTATCAAACACGAGAACGCTTGTCCTCCAGAATGGCTCTTGAACAAGCTGACAAAACGCACCAAGTATAGAGCAACATTAACAATGCAGGTAATGCATTGCAGGCAATGACAGTGATAAAAAAAAACCTTCGGCTTCAAGCTGAATGTTAATCAGTTTTCAGCTTTTGAACATCCTTACTTTTCTACTGCATGCTGTACTCTGTTGTTGCTGAAATATGGCATGTTTCCAAGCTAACAGAAAACTTCAGACACGGGGTTTAGGTTCAGAGGGCCGTTCGTGACACTGTGCCAAGTTAAAACTCTTGTCTTATGGGCTGAACAACCCCCCGCCAAATAAGGGTTCTTGCATTGCACCAGTGTGCATATATGTACACAAATGTCGTAGTGAATTAATCACATCTAGTCCTATATATCACAGATAGGGAGCATTAGCTTGAGTTTAGACTGCCCTGCAAGCCTATTGAGAAATAACATGAATGATGCTGAGCGACGATGATTTGCAACACTGCTTGGCAGAACAAGGACCAGATTGTTGGGCAGCGCTGCGGCAGCAATAGAAGGAATGCAGTGTGCTTTAAACTGTGTCCCCCACATGTAATGGCTCACGCACTGACACATTCAGCACATCAGCTTAATGAGGGGGCCATTCTCTGCATTAGATGATAACGGTATTAGGTCAAGATTCCAGACCTGGGAGGAGAGTGGTTTGTTTTGAAATGTATTAGTAACGCCAATTAATTTACTGGGGCGAAAGAGGCACACTGAATGTGGGAGCATGACGACGCAGGCGGGTTGGGCTTTCACAGCCAGTTACGAGGAACAAGTGACTGTATTCATCAGGTCCTGACTGAACTTGGTGTTACGCATCTGTGGGGCCTTTTGCACTCACCTGATTATGTTTTCCCCACAGTTAGTCACACTGCACTGGCTCTGAGGCCTCTGTAACTGCAGGAAGAGCGGAGTCACGTGGTGATTTGTGACGGGACACGGCATTTTTCTATTTAGTCAGACTTATAACAGTGTTTTATTTGTTCATTTCTCACTCAGGCCTGAGCAGCCTGTTAGGAGAGTACAAAGGAGGAGGGATGGTTGCTTAAATAAACTTTTTCATTTATGTGCAGAATTATACATAACAATTACTTAGTGATATGTTTTTATACTTTTCATGAGAAACACTGATTTCTGCATACACTGCACAACAAAACTGACTCAAGTACCTAACAATAATAAAAAATAAAAATTAAAAAAAAAAATAATAATAATAATAATAATAATAGTGGTAATAAATGAAATTATTCATATGAAACATAATAATTGTATATACCAAACTTATATATACTGTATATATAAACAACCATTACCATTACCATTTATTAAAATACGTAAATGTTAAGTATAGTTGTTGATGCTGGTAATTTTTTGTTAGTGGTGGCTGATACGGGAAAAATATAGTATTAGAGATACTTTTTCCAAATTTTCATGATGAATGATACGTCATAACATTTCTATTTTTTCAGACATTAGATCAGTTGATGCAGAAAAAAAAACAGTAGTGTTACACTTCAAAATGAGTGTTTTTAAAAACATAATTTTTTATTTAATATTTAGCTTACTGCTGGACTGAATCCAGCTAAACAGGACTAATTTGTCTCTCTTTATAATGAAACATGCAGTTGGTCAGTGTTCTACGCGTTTTTGACAAACTGTCAATAACCTGGTGACCTGTTGTGTGTACTTTCATGATGAATGGACCAAAAGAAATGGCTCAATGGCTCAGTGACTCAGACAAATGTCTGGTTACACTGACTTACATTAAAAGCAGAGTATGTTTTTTTCCCTATATATATATATATATATATATATATATATATATATATATATATATATACACATATATATAGAGAGAGAGAGAGAGAGAGAGAGAATTGCCCAGTCCTGATCAAAGGAATTGCATTTATATATATAAGACGAGAAGACTAGCGAAACTAGCAAAACACTAATTTATAATGAATTAATTAAACAATTAATTAATTATCAATGGGTCATTAATCAATTAATTAATTATTCCCGGTCACGGTCATTACTACGGTCATTTATGAACCAAATAAATCATTTCTATGCGCCTACTTTCTCGGAGGCCGTGTCCTGTCCAGCCGTCTCCGGCGGGCTAATTCAGGCTCTCTCCACCACATCCAGTCGGCTTTCCAGGATCGCGGTAAACTCGGACGCTGCACCTGCTCTCGCGCTCAGCACTGCTCTGACTACAGTACCCAGGTATCAGTGCGCGGTCCCCCTCTCCGTGCTCTGCGCCAGTCTGTTCTAGGAACCAGTCCGCTCGGCCCTTTCTGTTTTTTCTGCTTTCTCACTGTTGCCTGGTGTCAACCTACGCCGAGCAGACTCATCCCTCCCTCTCTCCCCCTCAGCGGCTGCTTCCAATTTGCCTCCGCCGCCCTCAGCGCCTCTTCCATTGGCTTTCGCGCTGCCACTCAACCGCTTCCTCTTCGCTGGAGAGTTGAGTAGCAACAGCTCGGAAACATCTGGCTGCCGCCGCAGCTCTTCTCTCTTCTTCTCCTCTCTCTCTCTTCCCCCCCTCCCCTCTCTCTCTCTCTCTCTCTCTCTCTCTCTCTCTCTCTCTCTCTCTCTCTCTACACCCGCCGCTGCGTCTCTCAGCCACGGCGGGCTGTTATGGAGAGCCGTTGAAAGTCGACGCGGCTTGTTGTTGTTTTTTGTTTTTGTGTTCTGGAGAAGATTTGACGGAGGAAGCGGGGGAAGGAACTGGACCTCGTTGTCTGTAAGTGGGCTTTAATGCGAGGTGCTCTCTTTAAGGAGATGTTTGGGGAGGAGGGGGGCGCTGAGCCTGGGCTGGATCGGTGTGGGAAAAGTAACGAGCTGCTTCTGGTCCTGTTTTTCCTTCTTTCTAACGGCTGTTGTCTTCACACTCGCTCGAGACCGACCGACCGTTGCGTCGCGCGACTGACCGTTGAAACGGGGCCTGCTAGAGAAATGAAACCCTGCAGGTAGATCGGTGACTTTTGTGTGAGTGTGTGTGTGAGTGTGTGCGTTAGCCACTAGCTAGCTTTCCCCTCACTGTGCGGGGTCAGCAGCAGAAACACCGTGTTGTGTTGCGCTGCTGATTCTGTGTAGGAGTGAAGAACCAGTATATAAGCGACTCCCCGGCTGCTCTAACCTGCTGGTTCTGCCTCAGTGTCAGTTACTGCTGTTGTATTTTTGTCTTTTCTGAACTTTGGAGAGCTAAAAGTAGCTTAGCACTGCTAGCGTTGGCTTCGTGATATGTAGCTACACAAGTTTTACTTTGGCAGGCTGCTGAAGTGTGAATGAGGCAGCTGTGGTGGGGTGTAGCTAGCTAGCTAGTTTGGTGGGCTCTTATATTTGCCAGCTGTGTTGGACAAAAAAAAAAACAAGGTTTTAATATCATTAACAAGGCAGTCGGTGATGGTTTACCTTACTGGTTAATGTAAAGTAAACCGTCCTCGTATATAGCTGAGATCTGTCAGGGCTGGACAGATGCTATGGCTAGTTATTGGCTAATGTGTTTTTAGGCTGTCAGCAATCCGGCTAGATTGGTGTCAGTAAATGTCTGGACACTAGGAGCCAAACTCCAGGCTAAAAAGGTCTTTCCTTGAATTTGTAGCTGAATTTTGTAGCCTTTTCTTCTACGTTTATTTTGGAAATGGAGAAATGTTAGTGTTAGCATTAGAGCGGACATAGGTGAGACTAATAATAAGGCAGGGTAAAGTCTTAAGTAGTCCCATTAAGGAACAGAGTGTTTTTTGTTCAAGTCCTGCTCACGAAGTCTATAGGATTGTTCCCATTGTCCATTATTTTACTCCCCCCGTTTCCCTCCTCTGTCAGTGGTCCAAAGGGTTAGTAAAATGAATGACAGTAATGGTGCGTCCAGTGAACCATAAAGAAGTCGAAAACAATATCAGCTGCGTGGATCTGTCAGTTGCAAATGCGCTGTGTTGGCCTTTGTTTATGGTTACTGGAAGGAGAGCAGCGAGAGAGAGGGAGAGAGAAAAAGAGAGGAGGAAAAAAAAAACTTGAGGGTATTTAAATTCTCTGTGCAGGAAACTAGGTTAGAAAAAAAGTGTCGGCTTTCACGCAGACCTATTTTCTAAAGTTCTCCTTTGCTGGGAGATTACAAGTAAGGGGGGGGGGTGTGGGTTGGAGAGAGTTGGCCAGGTTTCTACAGAATCACCTCTCAACAGTTCCTTACTACCCCCCTTCTTTCTTTTTCCCCCTTTTTTTAAAGGGAGAGAAAGAGAAACAAAGTTGTATAAAGGAGAGGCTGGTGGCAAGAGTGTAGAGGAGTAGCATATGGCACTAAAAGGAGCACAGCTGGAGGTAGCATTTCCATCTGAACATGATGTCAGAGCAGCTGACAGGCTGCCATCCCCCAGTCTTTTCTTCTACCGCACAGACTGGGAGTTAGTGTGTGTGCGGATCTGTGTGCAGGAGGAGGCATCGCATTCCCCTCCAACATCTCCTCCACTTTGCATCTGTCCCTCGCAGTTTGATTTTTTTTCTCCCTTCCTCTCTCTCTCTCCCTATCCCTCTCCCTCTCTCTCTCTTTCTCTCTTACTGTCTTGCTCTTCCTCCTACTACCCCTTCATTGATTCTGCGAAGGGAACTACAGCAGCAGACACTACCACAACAGTGGACTTAATCAAGTTGATGCGTACCGCAGGTACTGTACTCTGACGGGAGGGGGGTGGGTTCGGGCAGCAGGCATGCGTTCTGAATAGGGAGTCTTTTAGACTTTCGTTGAGTCCTTTTTCCCCACTTCTGTTGATGTTATCAGAGGAGAGGAATGGACAGGAAAGCAGGTTGAGGACGAGTGACTCTTCTTGTTGTGAGTACGAGGTTACCAGGCGAGCTTTTCATTAAGCTGTTTGTTTGTTGGTTTTGGTTTCACTTGCTTTGCTCTGAGTGGCGAACAGTAGCCAAGCTGTAACAGTTGTGCCATTGTTTGCGCTGCGTGTTCGTGTGGAATTTAGTGGAGGGCAAAAAAAAAGGTTTTTTTTAACGTGTGATTTTTAAATGGGAAATGTTTCTGATTTCCCTGACTTCTGATATACAGCCTAATAATTTTACTTTACTGCTTTAAAACGATGAGTCTGGCACAGTTTTCCATAGCTGAAGTGATTTTCCGTTCCTGCAAAGAGTAACATTAATAAAACTGAATTTCCTAAAACGGCTGAGAAATATGCAAAATGCAGTTTTAAAAGTTGTATTAATCATTTGGTTGGATATGTTGCAAAATGACTAAAGTGTCCCTTGGTGAGTTTAGCTCTTTTTTTTCTCTGTTGGTAGTGACTAATTTAGAACTTGCAGATTTGAGCTGCCTGAATTGGCTAGACAGCTGTAATCGCACTCCTCCTAGTCTTAATCTCTTTATCTGGGCAGCAGCTGCCATATGGCCTCAGTCAGCTGGATCAGATGTTCATAAGCCTCCTTCTCTGTCCCTCTCTGTCCTCCGAGCCTCCTAATTTGATCGCTCCTACCTTGCGAGCTGTCCTGCAATCTTTATTTTTAGCCATCTTAAGGATTAGGATTGATGTAGACTACAGGGCACTTAAAGTGATTGTATTGTAAATCTGCTGTGGGCTGCCTCTTTGGGGAGGATGTTCCATTTCTCGAAAGATTTGGGGAGGGGTGAGAAGAGGAGGAGGGGTTGGCTAGGGGTTGGCTGTCCCACGTCTGCCCCCTCCCCGTAAGCCCCTCATTAACGAAGGTCTGAGCACTGTTTAAGGGGGGGTTTGGCTTGGTATCCCAATCAGATTTAAATGAAGATTCAAATGAGTTCATTTAAGTGCGCTGGTTGAACATGGTGCCCATGCATTTTTTGAGGCGGGAGCTGTCTCCACGGGTAACAGGTGTGATTTAACGTTTTTCCTCATGTTCTTCTTATGTTCTTCTCATTCCTCCGAATTTATTGCAGTTTTTAAATAGTCGTGGCATACACGCACTGCTCGGCCGTGGGTTTTTGAAGCTAACTGTTTGTCTTTGGTTTGGCGGCTGGCTGTCTTCTGCTATTATGGAAGTTGCGCTGATGTTCTGCTACCTCGCTTGTCGTAACCTTAAGATCACAGTACTTAGGATTCCTAGGAGCGCTGCTGCAGTGTGACTGTGCTGTTGAGCTGTTTGTGTACCTGTAAGCCTGTTACCTAAACGCACCGTCCTGGCCAAAGTGGGTTATTAAAAATAACTGCTCCAGGAGCACAAAGAGGAAAGGGAGTGAAATGACTTGCGTGCAGGCATCTGTAGCATCGGGAGTTCAGCTTTTATCAGCACGCCATCCAGCCTAGCACATCGGCACAAATCTCAAGCAAATTTATTTTTCGTTATATTTTATTTTTTTATTTGTTTTGGTGATTTAATCTGTGCTCCGTTTAAAGTTTACCGGAACGTTAAAAAAAAAAAAGTACGCTTAACTAGTGAAACTAAATATGAAGTACACACAGCTGGACACACTTAGCGGACAGAGGATTGCAAAGAAAAACGGGGATAGCAGATATTGTGACTTTATTTGTTTGAACTTGAATCTTTGTAATCCTTTTATGTCGGCTCTGTGGTGAACATTTTTCTAGTGTTCCCACAGGGATGGAGGGAGGGAGGGGAGGGAGAGAGAATTAGTGTGTGAGAGCCAGCGAGTGTGTGTCTGTGTGCATTGGGGGAGAGAGAGAGTGAGCGAGAGGGAGAGAGAGAGAGCGGGACTGAGCGGGTGGGAAAAGAGAAGTTCCATAAAGGGCTGCAAACAAAACAATTGTTGTTCTGCCGGGCCTCTCTAACATCTGCGGTCTGTTGCAGGTTATGAAGACAGCATGGAGTTTCCAGACCACAGCAGACATTTACTACAGTGTCTGAGCGAGCAGAGGCATCAGGGATTCCTTTGTGACTCCACTGTTCTGGTTGGCGATGCCCAGTTCCGAGCCCATCGCGCGGTGCTGGCTTCATGCAGCATGTACTTCCATCTCTTTTACAAGGACCAGCTGGACAAAAGGGACATTGTTCATCTGAACAGTGACATTGTCACTGCCCCGGCCTTCGCTCTCCTGCTCGAGTTCATGTACGAGGGGAAGCTCCAGTTCAAATCTCTGCCCGTGGAGGACGTGCTGGCCGCCGCCAGCTACCTCCATATGTACGACATTGTCAAGGTGTGCAAGAAGAAGCTGAAGCAGAAAGCCACAGCCGAGGCCGACAGCACCAAGCGAGAGGAGGATGCGTCCAGCTGCTCGGACAAGGTGGAGAGCTTCTCGGAGGGTGGCAGCACGGGCCGCCCGGCCACCGCCGACCTGCTGCACAGCGACGACGAGGAGCTGGAGGGCAAGAGAGACTGCCTGCAAGAGCCTGGGAGCATGTGGATGCGCCTGGCGTCCGAGCGCACCACCTCTCCAGCCACTAGCCCCAGAGAGGCAGAGCCACGCGGGCCTGATGCCGGGAAGTCCCCCGCCGGCAGCCCCAGCAGCTCCACAGGCTCACTCTCACGGCGGTCTGTGCACTCCCGCAGGGTGTCTGCCGACGCAGACTGCGTGTTGGACCTGTCGGTGAAGTCGGGCCTGGGCGGGCCTCCCGGGGATTCTGTGGCCAGCGGGAATCCATACTTCTGCGGCCCGGTGACCCCAGACAGCCTGCAGAGCACCCTGGTGCAAGTGAAGGTAGAGAAGGACGTAGGCTCGGATGACGATGAGCTGGCGAGTGGCGACTACGAGATGGAGCACAGCGGCCTAAAGGAGCCAGCCAGCACCAACGGCACCCACAGCGTCCACTCGGTCCAGCAGCGGCGGCTGGGGCTGGAGGCGCACCTCTCGGCCCTGCGTGAAGCCTCACTGGCCAGTGAGTTGGAGCGGGACAGCAAGGTGGCGGAGGATGAGAGCGAGGCGCTGGGCGGCGATGGCGAACGCGGGCAGGAGGCGGCGAGCGTGGAGAGCTCGCTACTGCCCTACGTGTCCAGCATGCTGGGTGCGCCTCACGCGCAGATCTTCATGTGTCCCTTATGCAACAAGGTCTTCCCCAGCCCGCACATCCTGCAGATCCACCTCAGCACACACTTCCGCGAGCAGGAGGGTGTGCGCGCCAAGCCGGCGGGCGACGTCAACGTGCCCACCTGCTCCATCTGCGGCAAGACCTTCTCCTGCATGTACACGCTGAAGCGGCATGAACGGACCCACTCGGGCGAGAAGCCCTACACGTGCACCACGTGCGGTAAGAGCTTCCAGTACTCGCACAACCTGAGCCGGCACGCCGTGGTGCACACGCGTGAGAAGCCGCACGCCTGCAAATGGTGCGAGCGGCGCTTCACGCAGTCAGGGGACCTGTATCGGCACATCCGAAAGTTCCACTGCGAACTGGTCAACTCTCTGTCGGTCAAGAGCGAGACGCTCAACCTGCCCACAGTCAGAGACTGGGCGCTGGAAGATAGTTCTCAAGAACTGTGGAAATGAAAGCTAAAGTCACAACCCTTTTCAAACTGCTTTTAAAGTTCAGAGAGAGAGGGAGAGAGAAAGAAAGAGAGAGAGCAACATTGTGGGGCAGAGAGGTAAGGAAAGGGGTGGATAGAGAGATGGTGGGAAAGGTCTGCATCAGTCATGTTTCTTCTATGTACATTGCTTATCTTGTTAAATTGCACTTTACTAGCACATGAAAAAAAATGTTACTACTGATTTTTATTTTCTGGTTTATTTAGTTGTGGGGTTTTTTTTTCCCTTCTCCATTTTTTTTTTCTTTCCGTTTTTATAAAACATGGGTGCTGGCTCCGGCTGTCGCCACTGACATGAAATGTGTGAATCTGGATTTGACGGTGTATATACATACACTCCTATACACTCCTGGATTTCATTGTACATCCATACCATGAAAGAAAAAACACCATATGAAGATTTCAGGTAATACACTGAGGAAGTTCAAAACTGATACACTAAACGGGTACTACGATCCTATATTTACCTGTACACATAAGGCTCATTTATGAGCATGTGTGTATATATATCGTGCACTACTATACCTTTTACTTTGCAAATATCATACCTGGTGTGTGAGTGTGGCCGCACGCAGACACAACGTGGAAACAAGCTAGTCCTTTAAATCCTGCGAGGATGTTTTGGTCAAAAAGCTCCAAGCTTGTGTTATTTAGGCTCTTGTACATTTCTTTTTATTGACCTGTGACGATAGGAAACTTGACTGATAGAAGACAAAAAAAAAGGCACTCATGCAATGTACAGCCTCCTTTTTCATATCAATCGACACATTTTTGTATGGTTTGACGATCGAACTGATGAGTCTTTCATGGTAAATTTAGTTGCAGACACTTGTTTTCTACTGAGATTGGGTTTACGTTTGCTGCATTTCTAGAGATTTCTGTTGTTTTTGTTTGCTTTTTTTTGTTGTTGTTTTTGTTTTTGGTTTTTTGGTTTTCACAATGGGATCTGTTGTTGCATGACGTCCAACATGTATATTTAAGAAGATGTGAATTGCTGTATTACTGTACACTGTAATTGACCTATTCATTACAGTCAGGGCGCCTGTCTGTTAAAAAAAAAATACATATATATACTTTAATATTACAGCTGTAGAAATTGCATGAATTTTATTTAACTTACTCTTATTTTTGTTGTTGTTTTGCATTGGAGAGTGTATTTTTTAAATAACTCATTTGATTCCTCAGTAGGTTTTTTTATTATTATTAATATTATTTTTAATCTCCTCTCGTTAGAGAGTCCACGGTGACTCCTGTTAATATGTTCAGCTGGGCTAAATGCACTGATGTTAGGTTGCAGTCCGTCTGTGCCCGAGGGATCTAGCTCCAGGCTCGTAGTGGAACGCAGGAGTTTGATATGGGACTGGGTGTCAGCAGAGGCTTTGACCTCTCTGACCATCTTTCCAAAGCTGGTGTGGTTTCTGCTTAGCACCTCCTCACACGCTGCTGGTCTCCAACTGCTGTCTCAGTATCCTGTTTACTCGCATCTAGCATTTGAAAAGTGTCTGCTGTTTTTTTTTTGTTTGTTTGTTTGTTTTTTTTGGGGTTGGTTTGTTTGTAACTTATTTATTTATCTGCTCGATTGGCACTTGCTTCAAATTCTGTGGCCATGAAGATTCAGTTTGCTGTGATAACGTATCGGCTCCTGTAAAGATGGGCTCATCAGATCTACTGTGTGTGGCGGAAGCTGAAGAGTCGGTAAACAGCATAAAGCTCCAATCTGTGTGTGTCTGTGTGTGTGTGTGTGTGTGAGCGTGAATATGTTTTTGTACTCAAAGCATAATCCTTCCTCTTTGACAGGAGAAAATGTTTGGCATGCGTGGTTGCACCTTTAAAAGCTTAACAAAATTAGATTAATGCTGAAAAGATGCCTTTATGATTTTAACTACTTAATTAATTGACATTATTACATGAATACGAGATTTATAAATTCTAGATTATGGAAGAATAAAATGGTTACAGTGCTGTAGAAAATCTCTTCTTTCTGTCATTGTGTATGTGATGCATAGTTTCTTTTAAAGTCTTTTTGTTCTGTGTAAATGAGCATCCAGCCTGGATTTTTTTTTATTATTCATTTTTTTTAAATGAATGTGAAAGTTGAAGAAACAGCTCGCCCAGTCATCATTGGTCAGATTATTTAGGAAAAAGCAAAAAAAAAAAAAAATAAAAAAATAATAAGGAGAAAAGAAAACCTAAATTTGGAAAAGCGCTGTTGTCATGGAGCTGTGAGCGCAGTGCTGAAACGCTGGGGCTGCTGCAGAGTGAGGAGGCATCGGAGGCTCCACACTGACGGTGGGCAGGAGCAGGAAGGAGGGGAGGGGAGGAGAGAGGAGGGAGGGAAGGAGGAAGGGAGGGAGGGCTCGCGTGCCTCTCTGGCCCTCAGGGGCTTGAGCTTCCCCAGCATAGATTTTGGTTGGTGCAACAGCTAGTGAAAAGGGTTGAGCTTTCCAGCAGCGTGCGCTCCTCGTGGCGTCTTTGCACGGTGGTACTTTGACCTTTTGCACTCTAAAATGTGAAAGAGAAAGAAATATCAGTTTTGTTATTATTCATTATTTTGTTTTTGTTTTTCTGAGACGTTTTTACTGTTTTTCTTTCTTTTTGTTTTTTATTTGCTGGCTTCTACTATTGTACTTGACCGCCTTAAACTACTGTTAACAGCCTATTGATGCTCAGAGGGGTGGGGGAGAACTGGAACTGGCGAGTTTACTGGATGTATTTTATTTCAACTTCTGTTCAATAGCAATGAAGCTGTGAAATGGCGTATGAAGCATGTCCATAAAATAGACAAACCTTTAGTTTACTTGAAACTCGGAAACGCCCAGCGTGAAGAAGAACAACGATAAAATTTAGGAGACGGGAGAGAATAAAACGAACGATGTCTATCTGTCGAGAGAAAAAAAAGAAAGGAAAAAAAAAACAAAAAAAGAAGAAAAAGGACAATCGCTTTTTGAAAAAGAAGCAGATTGACTTCACATGTATTTGCTTCCCTTTTGAGATTTTTTGGTATGTTGACATTTGTTCTTTTTATGGATTTAGGCATTTAGCTTTGACAATCATAGTATGTTTCATTTTCTCAAGGGAAGTAAATTATGAGGCTGTTTAGTTTTGTACTTTTTGGTGTGCTGTTGGTGAAATTTTTAAATTGTGTGCAAACTGCAATAAATTATAAGTACCTTCATTTCTGAGAAGTGCCATTTTTCTCTCTATCACTCTCACTCTCTCAATGCTGATGAACTTTGGAACTGCCGGAGATGGTCACGATTTATAGGCTGTCGAGGCAGAGCGTGGTGTGTGTGTGTGTGTGTGTGTGTGTGTGTGTGTGCGCGCGTGTGTTATTTATTTATATATTTATTTTTTGCCTTCAGTTGAATAATCTTATTTACTGTAGATGTTGCGTGGGTGGAAACATGTTTTCCAGTGCGTGAGGTCTGTGGATTGGGTACTGTCCGGATGTGTGTGTGTGTGTGCGCACATGGCCTGTGTGTGTTTGCTGCTTTAATATCTGGCTGGTGCTTCGGCAAAGCCGTGGGTTGGACCTGGGAAAATGTGCAGCAGCTTGACGAAAACGAACCCCTCCCCCTGCCCCCTCACAGATACACCACATGCATGCGTACATACATACGCGCTCAGAGTGTGCTGCCAGGGCTGTTAAAGTACAGTTTTCCTGCAAAACCAATCAGATTTATCTATTGTCTGTCTGGCTCTGCAAACCTGGTGTTGCAGATGCTCGAAGACTGACCACTTTTTTTTTTAAGTCAGCGAGCGTTACTCAACAGGCCTGGGCCACAGATGGCCCTGTGCTGTAAGCCTCCCCCCTCCCTCCTTTGTATACACACCCAGACGCCCCACCACCTCCTTCCAATCAGATGAATATTAGCCTCAGTTTTTTTAAATGCTGCGACTTCAGTCCCAACTCCCGAAAGAGTTTGTTTGTGCTGCCACTGTTAAGGGAGATTCATATAATTCTCCTTTAATTACACTTTCAAACCATGTGGCTTTCAAAACTTGCATGTGATTGAATCAGATCAGTATCAGAAGTAGCACATTTAATACCCTATGTTGTCAATGCAGGTTGACCAAGAGGGCCATCAGTTAGCATCAGATTTCCCCCATTCATTTCCATTTGTTTCCCATAAATGCAGCTGCTGAGAATCGATTGCAGCACCTCACCTTCACATGTTTCACCTGCTGCTGCTGCTTAAAGTAAGTAAAAAAATAATATTATTAATTTCTACCAAGTTTACAAGCTCGAAATGATCCATGCCTTTAATGTAAATGAGCTTCTGGAAAATACCAAGAAAACAAACACCATTATGTCCTGGTCATTTGGTAAGCTCATCCAAAAAATTGGTGTTTGAATGCAAATCCTTAACATCTGGTAAGAGGGGACTGTTTGTATCCAGTTGAGACATCTTGTCTCTTTCTCTCTCACACTCTCTCGCTCTGTCTCTCTCTCTTGCGCGCTATGAATTTAGGTCATTAATTTGTATCTGTCCTTTGTTTACTCAAGGAGCGGGGACAAAAGGGCAGCTGCAGAAACATTTGGCTGTGCCGAAGGGTAGTGGGCTCAACATGTTAAGTGTGGGACCAGCTTGGGCCTGGAGTTCGCGGGAGCTGCGTGCCAGGCTGCTGCACATGGCCACGGCAGGCCCAGCCGTTACGCCGAGGTGTGACTGACTCTGCTGACACAAATAACCAGTGAACGCTGTAGCCCTGTCTTTCTTTCCGTCCTTCTCCTATCTGCTTATAAGTCCTCCAGCCATTATAGAGACGTGAAGAGGGTGAATAAACATGTATGCCTGGTCGCTTTGGTGTTTCAGAGTTGATGACACTGTATTATCCAGTACGAAACACATTATAATGAAACGTGAAAGAATTAGTGCAGTCAGGAGTTGCAAGGAGGAGGAAGGCCAGCGGTTAAAGCTGAAAAGAATTCAAAGGGACTGAAAGGATTGTTAAGTCTGGAGAGACGGGGAAAAAATGTACAAGGGCAGATAAAAAAGGTAGGGAAGACGTACTCTTTTCTTTGGAGAGTCTGTTGGGTTTAAAAGGCAACCATTGTGGAGCGCCCAGCGCGCACAGCCAGAAGGCAAAGCAACAAGCGGCCTGCCGCGGCCTCCCAGACAATGCAGTGGTGCTGCTGGCTGAGGAGGGGGCGAGACGGGCGCCTGGGAGGGGGGGATTTTTTTTTTCTTTTTTCAGATGGGGAGGGGCGCACCATCCAGCTTGTGTGCTCTAACAAAAGAAGACGCAATCTCCAACTTAAATGTCTGTGTGTGGTTGTGGTGGTGGTGGTGGGGGGTGTCTGTGAGAGACGCAGGCCAAGGTCCCCCCCGAGTCATCTCTCTGTCTCACACAGAAGTGCTCAGAAAGTGTGTGTGGAACTCTCACGGGCTGGTATAAACCACTACTGCTTTTGAGTGAGAGAAGTAAAGTCACTCAGGAGGAGGGAGGGAGTGAGAGGCCGATTCCAGTGTTGCAGTGTTGTTTGCTGCTTATACGCTGTAAAAGTGCTCAAGTAAAATGAATTCGGGAACATCACGACGTACCAACATTATAACCTGCTACCGAGGTCAATAGTTCACTACTGAGGATATGCCCTTTATAGTGTCGGGGGTGTTATGGTACCACTTTAGTGTAGTGTTCGTAGGATACGTGTATGCTACACACGCGCTCTGATTACTGAGTGGTCAGTTGACAGAGCAACATCTTGCTTCAGGCTCTGCCCTCTACCATTGTGGCTGTTCTTACAATGGTGTCAGTTCTGCCGTTTCAGTTTGAGCCAGAGTCCCATCCTGAAAATCAGGTAGAACAAGTTAATAGATCCGCCTTCACAAGCTAGACTGGGGCAGAACGTTTCAGAGTGGTAAGTTGTACTATTTTAACTCTCTGTGTGTTGTATGAGGGCAGGGCAAGCTCGCTTGTAGATGGGCAATATGGGTTGTGTTACGAGATGACATCACCTGGTAAGAGAGAAAGAGACTGGAATTCCAATGAGCCGTTTCAGGCAGCTGAGAAAAGTGGTTTCTGTGGGAGAGAGTTTCTCCCTCTGGCGTGTACTTTGGGCTTTATACCTTTACAGACTGTTTACATGCACAAAAAAGCTCCCCAAAACCCCAAAGGAAAGGGGAAAACCAGAAAAGCATAATAGGTCTCTTTTTACGTAAAGTTGATATTCAGCTTTTTTCCCCGAGTGAAATGACAAAAAAAGTGGTGACACAACTATATTGCATACCGCATACTACAGTAGTATACTGCATACTGTATACGCCACCTGTGTGTAGTATACAGTACAGTAACAAGTTCTGCCCTACAGTGTAGTATACTAATACAGTCACATGACCAGTTACCTCACATTTACCTCAGACATGTTATTACTGTATCCACTGTTTAGAGCTGGCTGCTGCTAATGACAATACGTTTAGCCTAGCTGTTAGCTACCCTCAGCTATTTCACTCTAAAACTGATCCTCTAAAGCGAGTTCAGGTTTTATTAACCTTCAGGCCCATATATTTTAACTTCCTCAGGCTCATTCTGTTGAAAACATACCCCACTACAGTCACTATACCCACATTTATACTCAGGGTTGACTGCGTTTTGCTCCCCAGTGTGACCCGCCGCCATTTCCTTAGCTGAAGCAGGCTGAGAGCTGTTGAGGCCGTGGTGCATGATGGGATGCAGTACACCACGAAGATAGCTCCCCCTGTATACTAGAACATCTGACTGGAGTTGTACACCATCCGGGTATCTCCAATACACCACAGTTTTTAAAATTGGTAGCATACTACATACTACTTTTAGGCAGATTTAGTATGTGAGTAGTATGTAGCATGCCATTTTGAATACTGCTTATGTCTGTATACGTCCTAAAAGCATTAGGACGGCTCTAGACCCTATATTGCACATTATTCAGTGCATATAATCAGTTTTGTATTAAACTTGACAATTCACTGTGGCACATGTTCGGTGGGCCTCTCTGCGCACCAGCTGTTGGTTGCGTTTCTGTCTGTTGCAGATAAGTGGGCATCAGGGCGTGGGATGTTGATATGAGGGGGAGTATGGAGGGGGGATCTTGGCAGGATGCAGACAGTGGCTAGTCAGCACTTTTCCCTGCTCTGGTGACCTTAACGGGTTCAGGCTGTGGTGGCTCATGTATGACTGATACCTGTTAAGGGAGACTGATGACACACACTGACAAAGGAGCATGAGGTGAATGTGAGCATCATTTGCACATGAATAAGACACATCATATTAACACACTTATAGGCAAAAAAAGGGTCGCTGTCGGAACAAGACCTTCTGCTGGTTTTAATTTTCTGACATTCTTAAAAAAAACCATTTTATTTATCAGCAGCGAGTAGACATAGTTATAGTTTAGAGGAGTGGCCCTCGGCTTGCTCGCAGGATAAGACCGAGTTTTGAGTCACAACAGCACTCCATCTGTCTGTTTATAAGTCTGTCAGAGATGAAAGCAGTGGAGGAGTGCTGATACAGTGTGTTGACCACCCTGTAACAGTGAGGTCCTGCCAGTTGTTCTCACCTTGTCTTTTATGTGGAAGGAGAGGAACAATCTGTATCATTGTTCTGCAAACAGCTGTGTACTCGTTCACTGCACAGCTGGCCAGGAACAAGCAAAGTATCACCCACTAACCAACCAACCCCCACGACAGCTGATTACTTCTGTAAATGTGTTTCAGGACTGGGCTGTTGTACCGTGTTAGTTCATAGAATGCATTCTGAAAGAGCTTCAGGTTTGTTTAATGATGTTTCCAGTTTAGTGAAGTGATCCGATGGCCTGTATAAATATTAACACTGCTTCAAAAGATATACGCCTCCACATGACCCATGCTGACTCCTCTAATTATGCTGCTGTTAAGAAACTATATCACTTTTAAATTGGAGATACTTACATTAAATAATTTGTTGAATAATTGCTCATTTCTTTCTGTGTTAAAGCACAAAAGTCTTTACTTATAAGTCTATAAATCTATTTTAACAATGCAAAATAAATAGGAGCGCAAATAGTTTCTACACTATAAAAATGATTCAGTGTTGTAACTATAGTGTAAGTATGTGTGGTTGGTGTAGCTCAGTGGGTAACACCACTACCCACCAGGGATCCACCACCACATGTGGGAGACTGGGGTTTGAATCCCGGTCTGGGTGACTATGCTGTGCTACACCAATAAGAGTCCTTGGGCAAGACTCCTAACACTACATTGGCCTACCTGTAATATGATTAACCTTGTAAGTCGCTCTGGATAAGAGCGTCAGCTAAATGCCGTAAATATATAGTGTACAAAAAGTAAGTAACCTAGCTTTAAACCTTTAGTAACCTTTAAAATGAGTTTATTAAACTAAAAGTAAGTAAACAGGATAAATAACCTGCGTATCACGTCTTATTAACTTTCAGGAAGTTCAGGAATATCGAAACTGTAAGAGAACTAAACTTCCTTTTTATAAGTAAAAACATTGTAATAAAGTGTCGGTAACCTGACTGCTTTAACCTTTTAAATTTATTATGCTTCAAATTATTAATTCAAATGAACAGTTATTGTGTTGTTAACTTGCTGTTTAAGGAGCCAGGTTACCTACTTTTCTAAGTTATGAAAAATAACAACAAAACGACACCACATACCTGTAAAACTAAGCCTTTTTCCTGCTTGAAAAATATAATAATTAGCCCTGTCAGGGTCACAAAGTTTCAGCTGGCGATTAACTGCCGTAGTAATATTTGCAGTTAACGCTTTTGTTGTCTTTGTTGTTGTTTTTCTTTGTATGCAGCTATTAAAGTACAAGCCTAAAGTGACCAAATTGGCTAATTCGCTAACTAACATCAATGCTTAGTGAGAAATGTAGGTGGTTTTAAAGAGCCATGACGCATCCTAATAAATGCATTTCTACTTTATTTTCCTTACATGCATTTCCCAGTGAATAAAACAAGTTCATGTTCTGTTTTTAAGACACATACTTAGTGTTAAACAAGCTAACAACTTTGGAAAATAACAGAGGCCTGTCTTAACAGTTTCTATCAGGTTTCTTTTTATTTTTGGACATGGACACATCTTGCTTTAAATGTTCTTAACCAGTAAAAAATGTATTGCGGTTGGTTAATAACACATGAAAGTTAGATATGCAGTAGAAAGTGTGCAGGTCTAGTAGAGGAACAGATCTTTGCAAAGGCTCATTATTTGCAGCACATCATGCTTTGGATTTTGTGAACCAGCTGTTTTTATAGCTTGTTATTGTTTTAGTTGTTATCATAATTATAGTTTTTATCTAGTATATTTTTCTTATTTCTGACTGTTTGTTCATTAAATTACAGCACAGGAAAGATCTCAATTCAGTACACTATTTGTGAAAATAAAATGTAGCCAAAATGTTTTTTTTTTTACTTGAGCCTTTTCTGTCTGACCAAGTGTTACAGAGATAACTATTAAAATGCTTCAAATTACAATGAATTTAAACCCCTGTTAGCCATAAAATGTCTCTTTGGCTTGGGAGGAGGTCCCTCAGTTGAACTATACATTTTTTTCCCTCTGTAATGTTGAAGGAAATATCATATAAACATGTGAACTTTTACAAAACTGGTAGTGGATTAACTGGGTAGGTGTTAGTGTTTCTAACATGGCAGGTGTACAGCATCGTTTCATATGAAGAAACTGCACTCATGCTGTCTGCACTGGTGCTTTTCTCAACACTGCCATCTTTGTGGCGACGTGTATTGTTTTCACCATCCCTCCCCTTTGACTCCTCATTGCTTCTTAGCAACTCAACACAGAGCAACAACATTTCACACACCAGTGGTGGATGAAGTACACAAACCATGTACCTGAGTTAAAGTAGAAATACCCAAGGTAAAATATTCCTCCAGCAAAAGTAGATGTTCCTCCCTTTAGACCTCCACTGGAGTAAAAGTATTTACCTTCTAATGTAGCAAGATTTATTATGGTTCTAATGTCCTATTATTATATCTGGAAGTAAAGAGTTCCCCAGAATGGAAACACTTCAGTACCGTACACCAACACACTACACAAACTACACCAACACATTACAGTACACTAACGCATTACACTTACTGAATTACTGTACACCAACACACTACACTAACGCATTACACTTACTGAATTACTGTACACCAACACACTGCTTACAGTACGCTAACGCATTACACTTACTGAGTTACTGTACACCAACACACTGCTTACAGTACACTAACGCATTACACTTACTGAATTACTGTACACCAACACACTACTTACAGTACGCTAACACATTACACTCACTGAGTTACTGTACACCAACACACTGCTTACAGTACACTAACGCATTACACTCACTGAGTTACTGTACACCAACACACTGCTTACAGTACACTAACGCATTACACTCACTGAATTACTGTACACCAACACACTGCTTACAGTACACTAACGCATTACACTCACTGAGTTACTGTACACCAACACACTACTTACAGTACACTAACACATTACACTCACTGAGTTACTGTACACCAACACACTACTTACAGTACACTAACACATTACACTTACTGAGTTACTGTACACCAACACACTGCTTACAGTACACTAACACATTACACTCACTGAGTTACTGTACACCAACACACTGCTTACAGTACACTAACACATCACACCTACTGAGTTACTGTACACCACTGTCACAAACACACAGCCAAGAGTGTCCTAGTTAGTCTGATAAAGGTGTGTAAAGAGGGGAAAATATTTTATTTGATTATGTCAATTTTATATCAGAGCTGCTGGTGGAACGGCCTCCAGGGGACCACATGAAGAGGTTATTTACATAGTCAGTAATCGGAACACCGTACTAGGTTTCAATGGCCAGGCGTAATCCATAAGTGTGAAAACTATGCCGATGTGCGGAGGCGATCATTATTAATGCATTATTATGATGCAGGTTGTTTTGTGATTCTAAAACGTGGCCTGTTGAATTGAATTGCTCTTGATGTAAGATGTCTGGGCGGCTCTCAAGTGTTCTCCAGCTTTGTCCTCTGAGGCCTGTGTTTCCCTTCAGTCATTCTCAGCGTCGTCGACCAGAGCCTGACGTACTCACACAGTTTGACACGCTCACACACACACACACACTCACACTCTGCTGCTCCTGTATAAGGACCCCCTCCCCCCCCCCCCCCCAGTGCTCAGTGTTTGAGGAATTGAATGAGTGCTGGGAAAAAGGTGAGGCCTTGTTCTGTCTGGTGTTTAGTAACATACTGTCTGCTAGATCCATCTCCAAGGAGGTCCCACACCTGCCTACCGCAAACGTGTGACTCAGCAGGACCCACACGCTCCTCACACACTGCTGGAGCTGGAGAACAAAGCTCAATACACAGCACAGCCGTGCCAAGCCTCAGCTCACAGATAGTAATGTACAGAAGTGTCACTCAGCCATGCTACCTGGAGACTGAAATGACCTTTATGGCTTGTTATTTTCTAAGGTGTGTAATTCAGTAACTGTACAGAAAACAATGCAAACAGTGCATAAAACGTAAACAGTTTGGTACCTACAACTGACATACTGTGTACCTCAAACACAATTGTTCCTTCTTCAAATACAAATCCTGCATTTGTAAAAGAAGTCAGTGAAATGAGCAGATACCAAAATCCTAAACTGTTAAACAGCTGTCTTGATTCATTAATATTTACACCCCAAAGCTTTGTATACAATGACTATGGAGCAACAGCAATGAAAATGGCAGACTATGTGGTGAAATCCACCGTTCCTGGCTGTTAAGAGAATTTCTGTACTGTTCATTGCCTTTCCAAGGAGGTGAACTGTTAACGGGGATAATGCTCATCTTTAAACAAAGCTGAAACTGGCTTCCAATTCTACAGCTTTGTCATCGAATGCTCCATATAAGTGCTGCAGCTTATATAGGCAGCAGAATGTAACTGTAGTGCCACTTAAGGTGGAACGGGAAATTTGCAAAACAAGCTGGCGAACAGGAGGAAACTTTAGCGCCTACATCTTTAACAAGATCCTGGACAACTTTAGTTCAAAGTTGTTAGTTTGCTCAACACATTTCACTCAGGACAGTTTTTCAAACCTTGACAGTATCAAGTAGCTTCAAGCAGTTATCTGTTTATTCAAGTGGCCATGTAAACAGCATACTTTGATTTCTTAAATTTATCAGATTTCTCAAATAAAAACCAAGCAATCCAATCAGGAAATCTGGACTTTAGCTCACCAATCGAATTGCATGTACACCCTTACTCTGATTTCTTTCATTTCTCTCAGTCTGCACATGTGAAAACAGAGCGCTGTACCATAAATACGCAAGCAGAGCTTAACCTAACAGCCATCACGAGTTGGCTATGAGACAGTATTGGAGCAAAACCAAATACCTGCTTGACAAAATGAAGGATCAATAATTATTCTTCATTTTCTAGATGATTTAATAGTCATGTAAGCAACTCGATGCTTAAAAAAAGCAGTTTCACGACGTCATGTCTTCTTCTGTGAGTTTATTCGCTGGTTGCAAAGAAGAGAGAGTTTCTCAAAGTTTCTCCATTATCAGATTACCCAAGTGCATGTAAACATGTTAAATGGATTACTGATTTTCTGCAGTTATTAGATCATTAAGTGCATGTAAGCAAAGTCAGAACGCTGCCATAAACATGTTATGGAAGATGTCATATGATGTCATGACAGATTTGATTAAGTAAGATGGCAACCATTTACATTCATTTACATGACGGCTAGCATTAACATTAATTAGCATGTGAATTCACAACAAACATTGTGTCAGCCGTGATGACAATCAGTGGTAACATGACTGTTATGTTACTACACAAAATGTGTCATATCAATAAAAATGTCAGCATATGACATTCACCATGACCTTTTGGATCATATCAGGGTAATGTCAAGTTTCAGTAAAATGCTTCCCTGGTGTCCATAAAAATGGATAAAAGTCATGAAGTGTACTTTTTTTAATTTACTCTCATTTTATTTCATTTATCATGGACATATACATATATTGTTATATGTACAGTATATTGTATATAGTCAAAAACACATGAACAAGTTTGTTTGAGACAGCTGAACTGGGTGTGTGATGATCTAGGCCTGCAGGTAGCATGGTGATCATTACTCTGTATAAGGTAAAGAAGCAAATCTGAAGAAGCAAACTTTAGACACCAAACACGTCCCGACTGACCGACCGCATTTGGGCTAAATGTAATAGGTGGAAAACCATATAAATTAGATTTTACGCCAAACTGTGGCTTTATCATGTCGACGCCAGTAAGCACCTTCTCCTGTCTGATCTCTGCTGCTTACAATATTAAGACCTACTTGTGGTTGCGGGCAAATGTCAGTGAGAGTGTGAGTGTGAGTGTGATCGTGGCTGCGCGGAGATGCCAACCTCTCGGCTCCCCGCGAGCTCCGGCAGTGCACGCCCCATCTGTCGCCTCCACCAACCTGCAGCAGTGCAGGAGTGGCCCGAGGCCTACTCGCAGGATTAATGCACACAACCTGAACTGGGTTAGAGAGAGAGAGATAGAGAGAGAGAGAGAGAGAGACATGGGCTCAGCCTGTGGGACCTGGCACAACCAACTCGCCACATTCCCTCTCACAATGCAGCATTATCCATGGCCGCGCGGCACCCTTGGCAGGAGACGGAAGAGGAATCCTGAGGCTTCCGAGATTGAGGATGAATGTGATAGGGGCGCTCCGTAACTTTGATGTGTCCTCTAAAATAAAAAGGGAGAGAGAAAATAGGAGGCTGCGCAGCTTGATTAGCTCAATTTGCTCTCTATGTCCTGCGGTTTGTTGTCATTGCTGTGGCGGTTGCTATAAGGGTACGGCTCTGGGTGCTGGGCCAAAAGGTCTCCATCTGCCTCTCTTCTCATGAGTGGGAGCATATGAGCACGAAGACCGAATTCGTTCTGAACAGCCTGTTTTTGGGCTGCTGTCTGACAACGCCACTTGCTAACTCTAACCATGACTCAGTCTCTGCAGTTAGTGCAAAACTGCTTGTAAGGGCCTTGTATGTGGGACTGATCTGCAGATAATAGACGCACAGCTTCAGTGGAAAGATGTAGCAGATTCAGAAAGGGGGTGTCTTTTAACCTTGTCACCCCAGGCGTGTTATTCAGTTATCAGGCCTTAGAAATTCTGAGTTATTACTTTGGTCATATCATGATTTTTCTCTGCTCACAAACATAATTGCTTATTAAATAAATTAAAATACATTTAATTGAAGTATATTTACTAAACAGTTACAGTCAGCACTTTCAACAGAATTGCTGTATTTGCTTTATTAACCTACTAGTGAAAAATAATTAATATACACTCTCCGTCAAAAGAATACTTGCACAAATAGCTGCACCCAGAAGGAATCAACCAACAGGAATGAAAATTGGTGGGTAGGTTTGACACTGTGAGACATGTGAACGATTCGAGTTTCACTCTCGGCCGTGCATGTGACGTAAGCGCGGACGGGTCTTATCACTATACCTGACTGAGCCAACAGCCTCAACTGCGGACATTCAGCGAGTCATCCTGAACGAGTCATCCTGTTAGGGCCAGCACCATTGGCAGACGGCTGCACGCAGACCGTTACAACAACTGCCCTTAACACCACGTCAGCATCTCCAATGACTGCAATGGTGTCGTGCCAGACTGTCATGGAGTGGCTCAGAATGGCAGTGGGTCATTTTCAGTGGCGAGTCCCGCTTTTGTCTTGGTGGAGACGACCAACGAATCCGGGTGTGGAGGCACCGTGGTCTGCGCCAAGATGAACAGTTTGTTGTCACGCGTCACACGTTCAGAAGGCCTGGTATTCAATCTGCATGAGATGGATTATCACAGGACACCATTAGGAAGCTCTGGCATGTTGCGTTAGCAAACATGGTGGCCCGACGCCATACTGAGAGACACTACTTCTGTATGTGTAGCTCAATAAATATTGCATATAAGAGTCTAAATGTATCATCATTTATTGTTCCTGGTAACCCTTATCTTCCTTCCCAGTAGCACTGTCCTCTGACACTTCCCTCTGGGTGCAGCTATTCTCTTGACGATGACAATAGAATTACACCATGCTTATTATTCAGTAAATACTATGAATCCACTAACAACAGTGAGATGAGATTTAAGGGGTGAAAGCAGGTGATGCAATGTAACGTTGCGTCAGACATGTATTTGTAATGGATAGACCCAGCGTGATGATTCAAGCGGCTGATATTCGGCAGCTTTCAAGCGAGAGTAAATGACCTTGTGCCCCACTAGCACACCTTCCCCCGCCCTACAGGCCTGCACGAGTGACCCCAAGCCGAGAAGAGGGCCTTTCCTCTCCCGCGACTGGCTAACGAGCGCCTGCATCCAGCACACATCTGCACACAGCATTATCATTAGCGCTCCCACATCGGCCAGGACCGCTGACAAAGTGAACAATACCAACAATCACTCCCCTCAGCTGCAACCATATGGGCACCATACTTAGATTGCAGAGGGAGAGGGAAAAAAGAGAAGCAATTGTACTGGCATCTGTTTGGCAGTCCTTAGAAGCAGTGTTTCAAGATGAATTCGCTGTGCAAGGAAAGTTTCTCTCTCTTTCTCTCCCTCTCCCTCACCCTCTCTCTCTGTTTTTGGACAGTCAGAAGTATTGCAGGTTGCACTCCTGTCGGCTGGCTCCAGCAATTACCTGCACCTTAATGTGGCTTCTTAATGGAATGGGAGTGTGTGGGCCCAGATGGCAGAACAAGGTGCTTTTCGCAGTGCTCCCTGCGAATCCAGCTGGATTAGTTTCCTCTCCAGGGGCGCCTTTGGAATTTCTTCCTCCTCCACCACCCTCAGCTTTTTCAAATAGACCAAACAGTATTCTAAAAAATCTACGCATTTTCTTGACAGTATTGGTTCACTATTTATGATTTGCCTCTGCATCATGAAGAGAGCAAGAGAATCGGGTCACAAGTGGTGGCAGAATATAGCTGATGGAGTAGTAGGCTGTTGAAAGGAGTTGTGTGAGATATTTTTGTAAGAAGTATTGTGGTCAGAACAGCTAGTACCAATAAAGTGGAATTAGCCGTCTAGATCTCTGGAAGGAAATCATATTTGCAAATTTACAAGTCCACAAACTTGTGGACTTACATACTAGCAAGTAAAAAGTCATAATAATCTAGCCTGTCAAAAAATGTAATAATTTTATACTAACAGTAAAAAAGGTACACAATTTTAAGCTAGCATGTGAAAACATAAGCTAGCAAGTTTTAAAAAGTTGTTTTAAGCTGGCAGTTCAAAAAGTCACTAATTTTGAGATGGCAAGCAAGAAAGTAAGTTCCTTAGCTACCAATGATTTAAGCTAGCACATCAAAAAAGTAAATAATTTTATAGTAAAGAAGTAAGCCATTTGCTATAAATATGTCAGGTATTTTAAAATAGGAAGCTAAAATCTAATTTGCAAGGTAATAAGAACAAAATTCTGTCACTTTAAGCTAGTCAAGAAAGTCATTTTAAGCATTAAAAAAGCTGGCAAGCCAAAAAGTAAATATTCTTTACCTAGGGATAATAAGAATAAGAAAAGTATGTCATTTTAGACTAGCAAGTAAAACACCCAGTCATTTAAAGCTAACAAGTTAAA
>CM067478.1:7468771-7589546 GCA_034552555.1 Semaprochilodus insignis
AGCGCGTTTCATTCCAAGGGGTAAAGAGAGGTTAGAAAGTCGTCATGTAAAAAATAATTTCAACCATTTTTAGTACATTAAACCACACAAATGTTGACATCAAGCAGTATTAAATGAAATATAAGAAAAGTGTAGGATATGGGCCCTTTAACAGAAAAATGTGATATCTGCTGTATTAGTGGACAAATGATCTAACAGCACTCACATAATTTCTTTTACATGTTCGTTTAATAGTGTAATATTTAATCGCCATGAAGCAAGTACTAAATGATGCGAGCAATATATATATATATATGGGGGTAAAGAGCCAATAAGCATGCTTCAGATAAATAACAGTATAACAGCTCCAAGCCCCCCATAACTACACTTTGCTTTAAATTTGAATACATAAAAAACCTCATCTTTGCAATATTTTGTGACTCCATTTGAAGGAGCAATATGTAAGATTTTTAGTTTAAAAATGAGCTAAAATTCTGAACAGAATGTGAAGAAATAACAGTTTTGACAGTATGCCAAAAATGTTGTTTGACTCTGGCAGTAATATATGCGTTTGTGTCATTTAAGTAGGTTTGCTGTGGTTATGCTTTTTCACAATGGCCTGCAAATTCCCATATTAGAAAACAGTTTTATCACTGAGTATATTTAATCCTTATGATAAAGGGCCCCTATGATGGAAAACCATATATAGTTCAATGTAATAACCATTAAAGTTTCAAAAACATGATTCACTCCCTGCTTCATACACTCCTGATGAGGCAAATAAGCTGCCAAAATGGCCTGTTTGGAATTTATTGTTTTTGTGATGTCACAAAAACTGATAACCATTTTCATATATCTGTTAGTTCAACCTACTGCAATTTAACCCTGCAGTGTGGTACAATACAGGGCATCCAATCAGAGAAGAGATCATTTACATATACCTCTTATAAAGGCAACTGCCACACGGATGCAGAGAGGTAGGAAGAAGGTCAAGTTAAAATGAATGTTTTTGATACACACAATCATCATCATGATCATCATCAGAAGCTGGATGTGTAGCCTTTCATTAACTGTATTTAACATGCGTTCCTGCCCACAACAAAGACAACAGAGGCGCAGAGGAACGCTTGCGCAGTTAAAGCCAAGCTTCTTGGCTAAGGTCCAAACAATGCCCTGCGCATCTCTTCCCCTCTGAAACCTCTCAACAAACCACTTGTGCACAATGTTTTTCTGAGCCATGTGTTGCTCCCACAAGTCCCCCCACCCCCACCCTCCACTTTGGCCCAGCCCCCTCACACACGCACCAACTCCACAAGTTTCCACCCCAAAAAGCAACAGCCAGTGTTCCAAACTCGTAAACAGCTCAGCGCCTCAGCCCAGCCCAGTCCCACCCCCACCCCCCCCACCAATCACCCCTTCTAGCACCCCATCTGGTGGGTCCCTGCCCCCGTCAGGGCCAGGGGTCAGCCTGGGCTTGAGGTCAGGGATCAGCCACACTGGCCCTTTGCTGAGCAGCTGCCTGTCTTCTCAGGCCAGAGGAAGGAAGCAGCAGCCGCCACAGCAGCAGCACATCTGCTCTAATGAGTGTCTCTCTCTCGCCAGTGTGCGCACACACACACACATACACACACACACTGCTGGCTCACTGCTAACCCTTTCTTCAAGTCCTGACCAGACCACCAAACCAGACAGTAGTTTGTGTGTGTGTTTGTTTCTCTACATTGTTAGGACTTTGTTGGATGACCCCAAAAGAACAAGGTAATCTACAATGTAAGGACCACTGATTTTGTAAAGTGCCAGGATGTAATGATGAATTTCTTTTTGGTTACTGAGGCAGTGGAATGATTTTATAAATGAAAAAATGGTTAAAAAAGAATATCAGTTGATATACCTTGAAATACCCTACGGCTGATAAAAAAAAAAAATCCCCTTTTATTCATCCACTAAAGGTAATAAGCTCACTGGACAAAAGTCGCCTATGACATACCTAACATCCCCCACGAGCACCAATAACAGCTGTGGCTGGATGGGCTGTAGGCCACATCAATGTTCAGACACTCTTGCATCAAAGAATTGCACAGTTGGACCAGATTTGATGGATGCCTCCCCTGGCACAATTTTGAGGAGAATTTCCTGTAGACAGGGATTTTTGCCACCGCTGGTAGACCCGTATGACCATACACTTCCAAACACCTGCAGATTCAACTACTTCCTTCACACTATGGTCTTTGGCACGCCCGAATGCAATCACCCCTTTTAGCCAATCATTAACATCTGCTTTGGACCCATTTACCACACATGGACTGTACACACTGCACTGTACCACCTCCTCTCAATCTATGAATCCCGTCACACACCCCGCAGGTACCCTGCTGAAAATTAGCTGGTTTATGCTGCTTAGTGCTGGTTGACATGCTGGTTGTTTGTTGTGTTTTGCACAAGCTTTTCAGCAGGGTATGTATAGCCCCCATGACCCTTGTGCAGTTCCATCTGCAGGAGCCTGAAGTTACTACCACCTTAACTACACAAGGTGACTCATTTTTTGTCTGGTGAACTTATAAATTATAGCATTTACTCAATTTCCAGTCAAAATAGGCTTTTAAAGGAGCAGTGTGTAAGATTTAGGGTGGATCTATTAGCAGAAATGGAATATAATACACATAACTATGTTTTTATTACTGTATAATCACCTGTAACTACAAATCATTGGGTTTATGTTAGCCTAGAATTAGCCCTTCATAGCTACGTAGGAGCAGGTCGTCTTCCAACAGAGGCTGCTATGTAGAGCCGCAATGTTGTTACAGTAGCTCAGAACAGATACACCACACACTGATTGCAGAGAGTGTCTTTCACAGGTGTTTACATTAAAGCAGCAGCTCGAATTTAGTGGTGCTATAGCACTGGTTGGAAAACGCAGAGAGAAGAAGAATCCTTGTTGAAATGTCCTGCCGTAGCGCATATTCATCGGTAGCTCTCTACGTAAAAAAGTCCAGGAAGAAGAGCTTAAATCTCCAGATCAAAAAACTTCTGCCAGAATTACAACTACGCAGCTGAAGTCAGATTCTTATTCACCAATGATCCAGTTTTCCCATTCCCCCTTAAATTCTGCAACAGTTATTATAATGCTTCAGGGCCCAAATTGTAACCACAGCACTATTTAAGGTGGAATGGGGAAAATTAGTACAAGAATCTGGAGAATGTCTTCATCAACTGCTGTTTGCACTGCAGTTCTAGTATTCTAACACATGGGCGTACAGTTACTGCACATTTTGCATGTGTTTTACTGTTTATGCACATATTGTAATGTGTCCTTTGTCTATTTGTCTTTGCACTGTTACTTACTATTTAACTATTTTTGATTACGGCACTGGAGAAGTAACTTGATAGTCTTTAGTTATACTGTACAACCCTGCATTGGTATAAAGACAATAAAGTTGAATTGAATTGAATTAAAGGAATAATTAGGATTTTTTGATGGTGTAAATCAGCTTATGGTGGGTAAGTAGTGATTATTGAGCTTAATCTGAACTGAATTATCATAAAAAAACACAATAAAACATTTAAAACACTGAGTTGCTTCACTAATGATATAATCATGCTAGGTAGAACCGCTTGATGGATAGAATAAATTACTAGAACCCCGGTGCTGGATAATCATATTGTGTTGTAAGAAGTTTGAGAGCCCAAATTTTGGAGGATTGTACTTATTATTTAGCACAAAAAAACACAAGACGAAGTAAAGGAGTAAAGGAAATTGGAACAGGCACTGAGCCAACAGCAGATAACCTGACGCCACAGTTGGTTGGAGGGGTTCAGTAGGTTGCAATAAGCAACCTTAGCCCTAGAGGTTACGCAGTGCACATTTAAGGGCACATATGTTTCAAAAAGAGTCAAAATAATTATATTAAATGACCATTTATGGCCGTCGCTTCATTTCTTTGACTGTAGCTGTTCATGTTGCTGTACCTTTAAGACTGATATGTGTTAATAAACTCTGTTCACATTGGCTGCTCTGTCTTGAGCCTCATTCCAAGAGTACTCAGAGCTGAAACATTCCTTGTCTTGTGTCAGTGTGCAGTGGGTGGAGGTAAACTGGGTAAATCTGCGAGTATTTTGTGGTGCTGGTTTAGAAAAGAAAACATAGTGTGTTGGGCAAATGCTCTTTTATTGAACACAGCAGCAGTGGAGAACCGCCACTCAGTGCTGACTGACATGACAGGGAATCGGGCAGGTCCACCACATAATACCTGCTCTGTGGTGGTCTTGGGGGCATCCTGACCATCGAAGAACGGGGTGAAAGGGGGTAACAAAGTATGCAGAGAATCAGATGGACTACAGTCTGTGATTGTAGAACTACAAAGTGCACCTATGTGGTAAGTGGAGCTGATAAAATGGACAATAAGTGTAGATACATGGAAGGTGTACTTAATGAAGTGTCCGGTGGGGGTATGTATATAATGTACTGTATAGTGCATGTGCACACATATTACATCCTTTTATTTGAAGAAGGTAAAGAAAATGCAGTCTTCCATGATATGGGTCGTTTGAATGGTCTCTTAAAAAGTGGTCTCTGGCATTTACCATATGTTTATGTTATACTGTATATGTGTTACTCCAGGTGCAGACATTGTATATAAATGGTGTGTGTACTGTCTGTTTAAAATGATCACAAATACGGAAGTAGATGTGATCCTGTTTTGGAGCATGTCTTGGAAAGCTGCTGTGGTGAGTGGAGGCTTTTTCACATGTGCGTTCCAGTCAGGTGCTGCAGTAATAACACACTGCACTCCTATATCTGCCCCACCGCTGGGAAGATCAAACAGAAGATCAAAAAAGAGTGTCAGATAGAGTGCGTGAGAGAGAGCACTAGACGTCTCCACTGGAAAACTCAACCAGGGTCAGATGATTTTACCATTGCAATACTGCTACTTAGGACAAATGATTCATGTCTGGGATAACCTGAGAATAAAGCAGTTTCTGAGTCTGAGATTGAGGACATTCAGGGAGCAGTGATGCCCTCTATGAGTCATCCTCTTAGTGCCAACACCATTGGCAGATGACAGCACGACGCAGGACTACATGTATGCAGACCGTTACAACGACTGCCCTTAAAACCATGTAAACGTCATGTAAATTGTCATGCAGTGACTCAGAACGGGAGCGGGTCATCTTCAGTAACGAGTCACGCTTTTGTTTTGGTGGAGACGACCAACGAATCCATGTGTGGAGGCACCATGGTCAGCCCTAAGAACGGTTTGTTGTCACGCGTCACATGTCCAGAAGGCCTGGTGTCACTCCATTTCCACCCCTAATGCAAAATCTGCAGGAACTGTGTGAGAATATTCAAGCTGCATGGGATGGATTGTCACAGGACACCATTAGGAACCTCCACAACTCCATGCTGAGACACATGCATGTTGCAGACGCCATACTTAGAGACACTACTTCTGTATGTGTAGCTCAATAAATATTGGCCTCAGTAGTCTAAATTTCATAATCATAATCATCATAATTTATGTTCCTGGTAACCTTTATCCTCCTTCCCAATAGCCCTGCAGTCCAGCACTTCCTTCTGAGTGCACCTATTCTTTTGATGATGAGTATATTTCAACCTATTCACCCTACAGCAGTGAAGCCCCACCCATCAAACTGAAGTGTGTAGTTTAATTCAAGCCTTAATGAGGAAGTTGATTAGCAGGTGTTCTATCTATATTTTTTCTTTTTATTTCTCTATTTTTTTAGTTTAATTTAGAACCATTTAGAACCAAATCTGACCTCCGCATTTAACCCATCCATGCAGTGAAACACCCACATACACACACTCTAGTGAACACACACACTGGTGGACATTGAGCACACTTGCCCTATCCACGGTCTGGGGTTGGGGGTCAGGTGCCTTGCTTAAGGGCACTTCAGCACTCTGTCGGTTCGGGGAATCTAACCGGTGACCTTCTGGTCACAAGGCTGGTTCCCTAACCTCCAGCCCATGACTGGTCCTGTCTATTAGCTAGAAACGGGTTCTTATTTCACTAGTACACTCAATGGTCTGTGTGAAGCAGTATTAGGATAAGGTTATTCGTGAGCGCAGTAATACAGTTATAGATGTATTAGTATTGTGTATTTTACAACAGCTTTGAACGCAACTCAGCCAATCAGATTTTGGAACCACATTTATCTATTTTATAAAACTGATAATGACTGTCGTTGGTAAAACGAGAAGAATGTACGGCATGGGCCCTTTAACAGCTGATTTTGATGCATATAGTAATTGCAGCAACATTTACAAACCATGGAGGTGGGGCCCGTAGAGCCTGGTTATATGTGGATATACTGTAGCGTGTCCTGTGTACAGTATACAGTTAGTTCCTCTCTCAGCTTTACAGTAAACTGTGAGTTTCACAGTGTGAACCTGCACTTATACTGAAGTGTGATTTGTCCCAGAGAGAGTTAAATTCTTCAGAAGATGAAGTTCAGTGCAGGAGGAAGAGTCAGAGTGCAGGTTAAGGCCATTGAAATCAAAAGGCAGATTAGCTCTCACCAGAGCAGCTCTACCAAATACCACCCTCCAGTACAGGGAGTCTCACTTATTCAGAGCCAGGGGTCTTCACAAGTCACTGTTTCAGAACAATCTTCTGCTTAATAAGAGATGCAGAGGTTTATAAAGCCTATAAAGCTTATAAAGTGATCTTAAACGATTCTTCAATAACCTTTAAATAATCTCCAATCTAAAGTAACTAGCATATTTCAGCATATTTCACTTTAATAATTAATATGGATTAATATGGATTAATAAGTAATATAGCTTCTGGTTGTCTCACGTAAGCTACACTTACCATCAAAAGAACAGCTGCACAATAGCTGCACCCAGAAGGAATCAACTGACATCAATTGATATTGTGAGACATGCAAATGATTCAAGTTGTACGCTCTGCTGTGCATGTGACCTAAGCAAGGACGGGCCTTATTGCTTATCCGTGAGGGAAGAGCAAAGGCAACCGAGTAGTTACGTATTACAAACTCCACAGTACTGTATAAGTCACACTTACATTTACATTCATAATGTAATCTAGCTGGTACAAACAGGCACTAACTTCCCTTGAGCTCAGATGCTGCCTGAACAAGGGCCAGTGCTGATACCTAGAAAGAAGAATACAGAGTTAAATACAGCAGAAGTGCACTACCTAGCAATCCCAAGCCCGTTCTCATACCTAGAGAGAAGATAAGTTAAGCTCAGTACAAGTGCAGGACAATACACTTCAATATATACTTCGATTAGTGCTCACGTAAGTGCTTCACAAAGAGATGGGTCTTTAGTCTGCATTTGAAGACCGTAAGAGGGTCTGCTGTTCAGTGGAGGTTCATTCCACATTCTGGGTTCCAGCACAGAGAAGAGTCTGGACGCTTGTCTTCCATGCATTTTGAGGGATGGCGGGTCAAGCTGAGCTGTACTTGAAGCTCGAAAGGCTTCCTCGCCATAGCCTTAAGGTAGGGTGGGACTGGCCCATTCTAGGCTTTGTAGCATGAGAGTTTTAAATCTGATCCGGGCAGCTACTGAAAGCCAGTGAAGGGAGTGCAGCAATGGAGCGACATGAGTGAACCTGGGAAGACTGAAGACAAGTCGACCTGCTTTTATTTTGGATAAAAGGTATTTACATAGTCTGTAGCTGTTTATTAGCTAGAAACAAAACTGAGCAAGTGGTCTTATTTATACTTCTTTTCAGGCCACTTCAGGAAACTGTCTTTTGTGTTGTCCTTTTACACAGAATTTCCCAGTACACAGGCATGTGCTTCCAATGTACTTTCCTGTGGAAACGTGTGACACAACACTGAAATGAAATGTAAGTTTATTGTCTGGTCATCACTGCAGTGTAATGTGGTTAGACTGTCCTGGTAATCGTCATCATTTCACCCAGAATAATTACACACTGACCCTGTTCAGTTCTAGAAACTGTGTTAAAAAGTCTCAGAACTTATCACTATGTTACCCAAAATAATGATCTAGTACCTTGAGTCTCTAATCCACACTTAGCCTCTTAATATCTAGAACCTTTATTAATGAGTTTACCATTATATACAGCAAAATAATTATCTAGTACTTTTTTTTACTTATGTACCTCACACTTGCCCTCACACTTATCATCAAGTAACGCAAAACGTTTATCTAGTGCCTCAGAGTTACCTGGTAAACACTTAGAACCTATGTGACTGTAACGGAAAGCCTTACTGAACTTTTGTTCTCCTCCTGTAACGTTACCATTTCAGGGATATGTGGTTTTGTTTGTGGTGACAGTGATGATTTTCTGCAACAGCAAATTAATAAATGTACAAAAATAACAGAATACAAAAACACCAGCTACATCATACATACAGAAATACACTTATATATGAGGGAGGAGGAGAGTGAGAGATATACAGAGGAAGAGAGAGAAAAGAGAATAAGAGAGAGATACACAGGAAGAGAGAGAGAGCGAGAGAACAGTAGTGTACAGTCTCCTGTGTTAAACAGTATTAAAGTTGGATACTAATCATCACTTTTCAGTACATATCCGCAGCTCCACATTCCAACTTCATACTAATTACGTGAAATTCCATAAAGATTTCTGGTAGGAATCTTACCATCAAGTGTTATGCATATTTAATGACTGAATGAGCAACTGACACCTTCATACAGTATCAGGAAGAAAAGCCGGGATTTCATCATTCTCACCATATTCCTCACCTCCTACTTCCTCTCACATACAGTATGTGTACATTTATATCCGCTTCCTCAGCCAAGCTACACAACACGGATGGGTCACCTTAATATTGGGATTGAGCCTGCCTTGAGAATAACGTCACGTTATATATATCAATATCCATATACAATACACTTAGACAAAGAGACCGAACAGGAGTCACATCACATAAACCACAAATACAGATCATCTATGAGTGTAGGTTATCAAGAAAAGCTGCAATACTAATCAATCTACAGTCTCCGTTACTGTTTCCTGCTGATTCAGAGGTGTTTTATTATAGCTGCACTTTACATTCCTCAGATTCCTCTCCCAACAAATACCAATCCAGGAATGAGACATTTAAAGGGCCGCATTTAAAGGGCCTATCCTATATTTATTAGTTGTGTTTCTTGCCCTGAGCTGACATTTGTAAGGGTTTATCTAACCCAACACAGCCTTTTCCACCCTCCTTTCCCCCCTTAGAATTAAACAAACTCTAATATGTAAATAATATCTGTTCTGATTGGCACTTCAGGCTGAAACACTGTTTCTAACAGCCTGAGAGGGTGGAGCTAATCTGCTGTAGGCTGAAGAGGTGGATCTCAAGTAAGTCAGTCAGTACGTTTTCATGCACAGCAATGTGCATTGACAAAGTGCTACATGCAACACCCCATGTTTTTGTGACATCACAAAAGCAACAGATTCCAAACATGCTGTTTATGCAGCTGAGCTTTGCTCTGTGGACTGTACAGACTCGGGGGTGAATGCTACATGTGGGAATTTTAACAATGTTTACTTTGCAACTTCAAAAAAGTGAAGAAGTGTTGTGTTTCCATGATATGTGTCCTTTAAATCCCAATCCATCATCACAATCAAAGCACTGCCTTCTAGTACAGTGTGTGTCTTTTATGAAGAGACCAGTCCTAGGCACAAATGAGCAGACACTTTTTTTCATTCTGTGGCATTAGTGCCAAATGGTCATGCGCAAACACTTTATTTTTATTCCTGCCCCCTTTAGTGACTTTACATATCATCGCTGTCTGAAGAGAAACATGTATCTATATTTTCTTTTATTTTTTTTTTTCCACATGGTTTGAGCTCAGCAGCTGTTCTGTATTTTGTGTGTTCATGATAACTGGACTAACTGGAATAGAATTGCTACAGAATTGCCAAAACTAAAATCTCTTTACATGAACTTACACTCAAAGTGAACGAGGTTTTACCCCTCCTGTAAATGTATCACTACTGTAGGAACAAAACCGTGTATCTCCAACATGATGACTTTACAGGAGAAGGAAAAAATATGCTTTACAATGTAAGTAAATGGAACCAGACATTCTTTCCAAGCAATTTGGGCCAATTATTTTAATAAATTCATCATCAAATTTACACACAATATAAAGGGAAACGTGTCATTTCAAATGAATTCCGAAACTGAAAAAAGTGACACAAACTGTTCTCTGTGCTTATATTTGATGAACCTTTTCAAAGATGTTGATCAAACAAATGATCAGTATTGAATACAACCACAATTCACCGGCTTTTGATTTTAGCTCATCTGAAGACTTATATGGCGTAATACACTTATTGCTGCAGCAGCGGCTACACAGGTTGGGACAAGATGGAAAACAAAACTGATAGAGAAAGGTGACTGAAATATTTGAAATGAAGATGCAGTGATGTAAAAAGCAAATAGTTGCACCCAGAAGGAAGTGTCAGATCATCAACATGCTAGACATGGAGTTGTAGAGGTTCCTAATGGTGTCATTTGATAATCCATCCCATGCAGCTTGAATATTCTCACACAGTTCCTGCTGATTTTGTGGTACGGGTGGAGGTGGAGTGACACCAGGCCTTCTGGACAACAAACCGTACCAACCATCTTGGCACCAACCACGGTGCCTCCACACACGGATTCATTCGTAGTCTCCACCAAGACAAAAGTGGGAGTCGTCACTGAAGATGACCCGCTGCCATTTTGAGTCACTACATGACAGTCTGGCACGACACCATTTCAGCCTTTGGTGACGTTGACGTGGTGTTAAGGACAGTCGTTGTAACGGTCTGCGTACATGTAGTCCTGCGTCATGGAGCTGTCTGCCAATGGTGCTGGCACTAACAGGATGGAAGGCATCATTGATCACTGAATGTAGGCAGCCATGACTGTTGGGTCAGTCAGGTACAGCTTTAAGGCTTGTCCTTGGTTATGTCACATGCAAGGCCGTATGTGAAACTTGAATCATTCATTGATAGATAGACAGATAGATAGATAGATAGATAGATAGATAGATAGATAAATATTATTATTATTGAAAAACACTTATTTCCATCACAATGCATCAAGAAGTGTTGAGAACTCGATTGGCATTCTTTAGATGGAACGACTCATGAACAGTCTGTAATTATAAGTCACTAACTCATGACTACATGCTCAGAAATGACACTTACATCAGTGTGTCTCAAACACAGAGCCCTTCAGCTCAGTCCTGAATTAAGCAGCACGTCTCAATCCGGATGAAGCGGCTCTCTTTCGGGGTCTATTTTAAGGGGGATGTCTCCCTCTGGTGGTGAATATAGTTATTAATCTCAAAGATGTTCTTCAAGATCCTTTAAATCCAGAGGTCCAGTCTTATCCACAGAGGGCTGGAGTGGCTGCAGGTCTTCATTCCAAACAAACAGGAAACCTTATTTCACTGGTTCAATTAGTGTGTCTCAGCTGATCACGTGCGCTTCCGCTTTGTTGAAGTGAAAACCAGCAGCCAGTCCGGCCCTTTGTGGTTAAGACACCCCTGTTTTATACCCAGAGGTTTGCTTACAACATCCTTAAAAATTTGCTGTTTTTTCTTTAATCAGTCATAATAGTTATTTTAATATTTATATAGGGTGTGGACAAAATAATGGAAACATAATAAATTACATATAAAATATAAATAATTGCATTATAGGGCATATTGTGACTCCAAAACAGCTTCAGTTCTACAAGTTTGAGCGGTGCGTGTTAAGATGTTTGCCATTCTTCAAGGCGCTAGAAGTAGAAACCTGCTTCGCCGGGTCCTCTATGGAGGTGCAGTAACAGTGCTTGAGGAAGCTTTTGGACTTTATCCTGGCCTTCACAAGTTCACGTAACTGGGGATATGACCATCTTGGAATATGAGATCATGAACATCATCAAGAGGAGTCTGTACAATCGGCTGCACCTGGTCCTTTAAAATGGCCTCATATTTCTTTGCCGCCTGTGCACCGTATTCATCTGACCTAATGACTCCCATTAAAACGGCTTTTCATACCTTTATGGAGCTACCACCACGTTTAACAGCTGGCAACAGACGCTGAGGGATGAGGAATCCTTTGGCTTCCCGAGAGTGACTCATCGGGCCATTTTATATTACTATATTTCTCTCCAGTGCATCGTAGTCCAGGCCTTGCTCTCACTTGTGGACTGTCCAAGTAGCAGCCCTGCATCTCAGATAACATCTTCAGTACCTTCAGTACCCCTGGGAACATAGCCTGAAAGCATCTTAGCTTTATGGTTCTTAAATGGTAGCACGATTATCAGACTGAATGACTTATCCACCAGTTAAAGGGAATTCCACCAATATTCCATAATAACATTTGCAGTACTTGAGATGTAACCGTAGTCATTCAGAGTGGTTTGCTGTGAAGTGGTTCGCTGTGAAGTGGTTCATTGTAGACGAACTGATTTCTCTGCTTTCTTTACAGTGGTGGTGATGGAAAGCAGGGCTCACATTTTATTTACCACCTGTCAACCTACATGTGTCTTCTGAGTGTTTATCTGCAGTGTTGATGATGGTAAAACAGTCATAAATGGGGACTATTTTGCCTCACAACACCCCGCATGTACACTCATCATCAAAAGAAGAGCTGCACCCAGGAGGAAGTGTTGGACTGCAGTGCTATTGGGAAGGAAGATAAAGGTTACCAGGAACAATAAATGATGATAAATTTAGACTGATATGGTCAATATTTATTCAGCTGCACATACAGAAGTAGTGTCTCTCAGTATGACGTCGGGCCGCCATGTTTGCTAACGGTGCCTCCACACACGGATTCGTTGGTCGTCTCCACCAAGACAAAAGCAGGACTCATCACTGAAGATGACCCGCTGCCATTCTGAGTCACTCCATGACAGTCTGGCACAACACCAATGGGGTGTTAAGGGCAGTCGTTGTTACGGTCTGAATGCATGTAGTCCTGTGCTGTGCCAGTACCAGTGTCTCCAGTCGTGGTTGTTGGGTCGGTCAGGTGCAGCGATAAGGCCTGTCCTTGCTTACATCACAAGTGTGGCTGAGCATGAAACTCGAATCATTTGCATGTCTCACAATGTCAAACCTACCTACCAAGTTTCATTCCTGTCGTTTGATTCCTTCTGGGTATAGCTATTGTTTTTTTGAGGATGAGTGTATCCCTCTGCCATGAATGGATCAAAATACATTGATACATTTTAGCCCAAAATCTTATCACAAAACTATCATAGAACAATATGCTAGACATCAGGCAGCATAACTTTCTGTGAGAGAGCTTCAACATTAAACTCTACATTAAACTCTTCAGACGCCGGGTTCCCATCACCACTACTGTGAACAAATCGGACCGGGCAGGTTTCTCTAGTAAGAAGCGTTTCACACTAAACCATCCTGAATGACTTTAATTACCCTTTAATTACATAGATAATTCACCCTTTAAGCTCATCTCCACACTGAGGTGCTTTGGGGAAAGCCAGGCCTCACTCTTGTTGCTGCTTGTGTCAGGACTTAGAGGCATTTTGGAAGCTCCTCTCCAATGAACTTTGAAACTTTGGTAGTTGCTTTGTCTGCATACAAATCTGGGACTGGTTTGTAATCTATGCTCTGGATGCTTTGAACTTCATCAAAGCATCCATATATGGGGGTATTATTGTCTTGGAACGTCATGAGGACCCTGTTTGCACCATTGGATGCACCTAATCCTCTATAGCATGTTTATATATATGTTAGACTGATGTTAGACCTTTCGTCTCTTTTGAAAACAGCTTGCTTATGTCCAAGCGCTCCTTCTAGATAAAGCAGAAGAGTGATCAGCCATCAGTTTATGGTCAAAGCCATGCACTGTTGTTTTGCCAATCGTATCAAGCTGTAATATATCACATCAAGCTTCCTTATATTGACACATAGAAAGACAAACTGCTTATGAAGTATGTATTAATTGACTGTGAGTTTATTTTGTTAATCAGTCGTCTACATTGTGTTGGCGATATGAAAGAGTGAGATCTGTCTTGTATAAATCACAGCAGGAAAACATGCACACCTCATCGCCAAGAGCCAAGCATATACAACACCACTATACAGAGACAAGAAGACAGAGAGAATATGGCTCTGCATTCAGTATATACACACAATGAAGATCCAACAGCAGCAATACAATACATTTTTCAGGAACAGAGGTCATGGTATTTTTTGTGCAAACATGCAGTCATCTGCGCCAAACAGAGAGGGATTAATACTAAGTGTTTTAAAGCTCAGCAAAGTGGTGCGTGTTAGACTCTCCTCTAAGTTCTGTACTCATCAAACGATCTAAACAAACGATATAACAGTGTACTAGATGTGCTGAAGTCTAATAAAGCAGCCAAGGACAGAGAAGAAAGAAAGAACAAGAAGGCTCACTCTATCATCAAGCTACAATGAACAATTTTTTTGTATGTGCTGGAGAATAAATGATTTTTGAGGCTTTTGCACATAAAAAAAAATTAAAAACCCTTTAAATAAGTCTTTAAATTATTCAATTTCCAGTCAAAATGGTCATAAAGTGCAAGCTATTTATGTTTTAGGATCAGGAAATGTACATTATGAGAAAAGCACACTGTGAAGTTTGTGAAAGCAGCTTAAATGCATGTAAATAAACCAAACACCAATACTATACTTTAACACTGCTGGTCTTAATGCACAGAAGCAGAACATGCACAAATGATCCTATTTACTTTACAGACATTTATCACTGCAACACACTTTTAACCTAAGTCAGTGTAACCAAAGCTTTTTTCCAAGTAACTCTAGGCCATTGCTTTTGCTCCGTCTATCATCACATACAATACAACGTAAAGGCCATTTTCAAATTATGTCAAAAAGCCGAGAAACAATGCAAATGGAGATACTAGGTTTTGTGGCAACAGCAGCAATATGTTTATTTTATTGGCTGTTATTGTTAGTATTATGTTAAATACTGTGTGCCAGTAAAAGCCAGTGAACTAGTAAAACTATTGAATTATATTAAAAGGCATTTTTTCCCCTAAGAAACTAATTGACTACTTTTACAAATGTTTACCATTACTGAGAAAATAATGTCTGGCTGTCTGGGCTTTCTTACAGCGTATATTTAACAGAAAAAAGTGGCTGACTGGAGGGGTTTAATCTGTGAGCAACAGTAACAAGTCATGTAAATGAAATGCTGACAGATCTGCTATTATAATCAGTGTTGGAGGTGTAGTTATTTTCTGACACTGAAACATAAAAAAACTTGTACTGGAAACTGAATAACTGAAAGGGTGGTCTCTTTCTTTTGCACAACACCGTATGTGTCATAATAGCCTGGTAGTTCATATTATAATGCAAAAAGGAACAAACAAGGCTGGGGTTATGAATACACATACTTTTGGCAACACAGGTTAAGTGCCTTTAATGCCCCTGGTGATGTCCGTTAACATTTCTGATGTTACATGTACTACTGTGGGTGTGTGCTGACACTGCTAAAGCTAATGCTGCGTAAAGGGGAATCAGTAAAGGGGAATTCAATCATGAACATTACAGCAGCAGAAGGTTCTAAGATGACTTGACTTTAATAACTGTTCTAATATTGAATTATAAAAGTGGCTAATCTGACCGTACAGACATACATAACATCAACCTGGGACTTTCAAGTGGCATTATGAACCAAAAGTCTGTAATAACAAGGCACGCTTTCTTCATCTGTGTGGGCAGTGTGGAGTGTGTGTATACATGACAGAAAGAGAGCTACAATACAATCTATTATCTAGATGTGTAATGAGAATAAGAGAATACTGGTGTTTAATTAACAGCAGTTTGATTAAAGGGATAATGTACAACGTGCCCCCTACTCAGTATATGATCTTCTTAGTGATAAGAGCAGCAGTAATGATACAATATTCAGTCTCAGTGGTCCAAATGCAGTCCAACACATTTACAGGGAAACAGCAGCTAACCACAGGAACGAACATTACCTTACAGTTCAGTAACACTTCCTATAACCCTGTACACATAATACGAAAGGCATTTATTTGTAATCAACAGTCCTATGTGAAAGTTAGAGGAGCCCTGCTCAAATCCCTGGCATGTTTCCAAGTGAAGATAAATGAACACATCCTCTAAAGAGGACTTACATATGACATTCTGATATTTTTATTGCACAATTTCTATTTATTTGCTGAGTTTAACATGATGTGTAAAAAGTGAACCTACAAATGAAATGTGCCACAACCTTTGCACAAGTCCCTTGATGTTTTTGATATGTCAAATTCAGCTAATAAACAGTAACTGTGCATTAAAATGTGCAGAAGTGTGTTCACTGTAGATGAGTACCTCATTACTCACTGAGCACTTCGTTAGGTACACCTCCTTGTATCTAAACAATCTATAAAGTATAAAGTATACTTTGTTATCTCACCTTTATCCTGTTCTTCAACGGTCAGGACCCCCACAGGACCATCACAGAGCAGGTATTACACTCATCATCAAAAAAATAGTTGGTCTGTAGGTTTAACATCGTGACACATCTGAATGATTCAAGTTTCACGCTTGGCTACACATGTGACATAAGCAAGGACGGGCCTTATCACTGTACCTGACTGACCCAACAGCCATGATTGCGGACATGCAGCGAGCAGTGATGCCCTCCATGAGTCATCCTGTTAGTATCAGCACCACTGGCCGCTACGACGACTGCCCTTAACACCACGTCAACGTCGCCAAAGACTGCAATGGTGTCAAGCCAGAGTATCATGGAGTGACTCAGAATGGCAGCAGCTTTTGTCTTGGTGGAGACGATCAACGAATCCGTGTGTGCAGGCACCGTGGTCAGCGCCAAGATGAACGGTTTGCTGTCATGTATCACACGTCCAGAGGGCCTGGAGTCACTCCACCTCCACCCCTACTGCACAGGAACTATGCGAGAATATTCGAGCTGCATGGGATGGATTATCACAGGACACCCTTAGGAACCTCTACAACTGCATCCTGGGATGTCTGGCATGTTGTGTTAGCAAACACAGCGACCCGACCCCATACTGAGAGACAGTACTTCTGTATGTGTAGCTCAATAAATATCGCCCATATCAGTCTAAATTTATCATCATTTATTGTTCCTGGTAGTCTTTATCTTCCTTCCCAATAGCACTGCAGTCCTTCACTTCCTCCTGGGTGCAACTATTATTTTGATGATGAGTTTATTTAGGTGGTGGATCATTCTCAGAACTGCAGTGACACTGATGTGGTGGTGGTGTGTTAGCATGTGTTGTGCTGGTGTGAGTGGATCAGACACAGAAGGCTACTGGAGTGTTTAAACACTGTGTCCACTCACTGACCACTGTATTAGACACTCCTACCTTGCTGGTCCACCTTGTAGATGTAAAGTCTGAGACGATAGCTTATCAGACGATAGCTTAAACTTGCTGCACATTTTGTTGGGTTGGTCATCCTTTAGTCCTCATCACTGGTCACAGGACGCTGTCAACTGGATAGTTTTGGTTGGTCGACTATTCTCAGTCCAGCAGCGACACTGAGGGCTATTCTCAGTCCGGCAGCGACACTGAGGGCTATTCTCAGTCCGGCAGAGACACTGAGGACTGTTCTCAGTCCAGCAGCGACACGGAGGACTATTCTCAGTCCAGCAGCGACACGGAGGACTATTCTCAGTCCAGCAGCGACACGGAGGACTGTTCTCAGTCCAGCAGTGACACTGAGGACTATTCTCAGTCCAGCAGCGACACGGAGGACTATTCTCAGTCCGGCAGCGACACTGAGGACTATTCTCAGTCCAGCAGCGGCACGGAGGACTATTCTCAGTCCAGCAGCGACACGGAGGACTATTCTCAGTCCAGCTGTGACACTGAGGACTGCTGTGTCTGATCCACTTGTACCAGCACAATACACACTAATACACCGCCACCACCTCAGTGTCACTGCAGTCTGAAGTTTCAATGAGTGTAAATAAAAGGTAGCTGTATCTACTAAAGTGCTCAGTGTGTGTACTTGTGACCAGGGCCATCCAAACTTGTGCATATGACTGTATACTACACATTCCTACATTTAAAGAGATTTCATGTTTGTCATTTATGATTCTGCATATTGCTGTACTTAACTGAATAATTATAAAGGCCTAGGCCACACAATATAAGGCATTATGGCATATAAAATACTAAAAATGCATCTACATTGCATTTATGCATTATATGTATATATCAACTTTAAAATACACTTATATTACACATATTATGGTTTAAAAAATTCCAGAATATAAATGCATTTATATTATACATATTAAGGATTCATAGGAAGAGTTACTCATGACATTCTTTCTCTGGACACACTGTACATGCTGGTGCCTACATGCTCTCAAACAATTTCAATTACAGTATTGACCAGGACAGTCTTTATTCACAAACATTCCAACTGGTGATGCTCAACTTTCATAAACCAATATATTCTTTTTGGAGAATACAAATGTAGAATGTACTGCCCTAGTTTAACAAACAGCAGAGTGGTTAACTTAAATATAAAATGCAAAACTTAATACTCCATATGCTGATTGAGTAGCACTCTAAACCACAGTCTAGCTACATTGTGGCAAAGGTTATACAGTTTACAGTGTACAGTTTGCAATGTGAAGAACAAGAACAGTTAAAATATCCACTAAAACCCCCTTAACATTCAAAAAGAGCAGAGTTGTCAATCAGAAATGAAACATACACCCCGTTTATGATCGCCAGAGAATCCTGAGACTAAAACTAAAGCAACTAAACTCGTTTATCATATATCATTTATCTCAATATTGAAAATACATTCAAGTTATATCTCAAGTTGTCCTGACAGAAGTAGTAGTAACTAGCCTGACAGCAGATAACGAATTGCTGTCTCTGTTGTAGTAGATGTGCAACACTACATTTGTAGATGTACGTCATTTGCTTTCAGTGTCAGTAGATCGGGCTCATTAATATTAGTCATTTGTACTTATGTAATATATACTTGATAAAATGGAAAATAAATAAAATAAGTCAATTCTCAGGTTATATTTATGAACAAAAGCTAAAGTAATTACACACTTACACTGACCAGGCTAACCAATTTAACATTTATACAGTATATAGTAATTTGCCAGTTATGATGATAATATATTTAAGATTGGAACACATTAGAGCTATGGTCATTCAACATCAGGGTAAACAAGGACAACCATACCGATAATACGGTGCATAATTTTACATTGGAAATGAACTAGGAATCATGGAAAAGTTTATATTAAACACATATGAATTAGGTTCCAATAGTTTAACGTTACAGAAACTAAACTGTAAACCTCAAATTAGGTTGACTGTAATGTGGTGCATAAATACAAATCTCTGCCCTTGTTAAAAATAGAAAAAAGTTAGTTGCGCGTCCTTGAGAAATTTAATCTAGACATAATCTAGACAGTAACGTCCTTGAGACTTTAAATTTAGAAACAGACAATTACACTGGTCTGGATAAAGATAGTGGTTTAGATTTGCATGTGAAAACTTTAACAACTAATGAAAACAGGTGAAAGGTTAGAATCTACATTCAGGGTGAGGCTTTACATTAAAGGACCGAAAAATCATATTTACACACCATTCCCTTCACCCCGAACGTTTTCAATCCACCAAAACATGTCTGGTGTCTGGAGCTTGCTTCCTGAGTTTTGCTCTGGAGCTACAAGGCTGAAGTAACAGAAGTCTATGTCCCCTATAATGATCCCGGGTGACACAGACATCCATGGATTTAACCTCAAAAACGTGTGGGTTGATTTGAGTATGTTTGGGGTAAAGGAAAAATGGCCAAATTTGATTTTTGGGTGAATTACTTTGTGTGCATACGGCACAATGGCGATAAATTCTGAACGCTTCAATTAACGAAGCTTGAACGTGTTGAAGATCATGGCACATAAAGATGGAGGCTCTAAGCTTAATAAAGCTCTATTATAGCTCACTAGAAGCAGACTGTAGCCGCTGCACTATAAACAAAACACAAAGTAGATCCATACGGAGGAATGGAAATGACCCCTGGGTGCTAGTGAGAGGTTGAAGAGCCTCTTTCCTAATGACCAAAGGACGTTCCACTGTGGTGCCCTACGCTGACCTCCAAAGAAACGGGTATGAGATAGTTCTCGACTAGAGGATCATATGATGAAGGAAAAAAGAACCTGTTTTTCTGCCAGCAGGAATCTGCAGTGAGAGGAGAGGTGAGAAGCAGGGCCCTTTTTCTGGCCCTGAATCAGCAAGCCCCTCGATAAGCCCCGCGCACTGTGCAGAAAAAGAGGGCTCACCCAGTGCGGGCCATACGCAGCCTGGCTGTTTCCTTTAAAACAGCTGGATCATAGACTCTCGCGACTTGCCAACACCAATCCATTTCACTGGAAAAGAGGAGGAAGTGATTACTAAATGGCTGTAGACCAGTTCAGCTTCAAATACTCTCCAGAGTCCAGAGAGGTAGATGGTCCATCTGAAAATGTATGTATGCTAGTAATGTAAGCTAGCAATAAATGTACTCTGTAGGGCCCTTATTCATCAGAGTTGTGTAAAAAAGCACAGAGTAGACCATCTTTAATGATGCACAAACTACTCTGCGTCTCATACATGAATCTTTCCTAAAATGTAGAAACAAAGCACATATGATGAATCAGCACCAGTGCGTAAAATCAAACGGCAGTCTAACTACACCTCGTTCACATGTCGTTTACCTGAAGCATGGCCTAATTCATACACCCAATAAATTAGGGACAATGTATGGCCGGAAAGTTGTTCTCCCGCCTATCATAAGAAACGAGAATATGCACAGTCCCGGATCCTTAGCATAGCATTAACAGCTGCCTTCCTGTCTTGAAATAATGGAATGGACCTTTAACATGACAGACAAGAGGTTTGCCACTGGGGCAGCAGTGCTACCTCTTCATCCTCCTATTACGGACTGATGGCAGACTCAATGCTACAGTGATTCACTATCGCCTCCTAGCTGCTAGCTGGTTAGCATGCTATCATCATTAGATATCTCTGCAATGCGCTACACAGACCTCTTTGACATAACCTTTTATTTCTCCACATTCAATTGATAAATTTTGTTAACATTGGAATGTTTTAAACTAAAATGTTTCATGTTGCAACTTTAAAGCTACAAAAGTACAATGACTGAAAAGAGGAATGTGAAATAAACAAAAGCTCTTCATTTTGACAGCAGAACGATGTAGCTGTGTAGTATGACTGTTTTCCTATAATAACATACTTAAATGCGGTGGTATTGCAGGGTACAAGATTCTTCAGCACTAGCTGCAGTTTATACTGTTTACTGTATAATTATTATAATAATTCATTTTTTTTGCCATGTGAATCAAGCGTTTACTCAGGTTGTTAAATAATTATGCCCAAATTTACAAATTATCACTCCAAGAGATTAACGCGCTACAGTCAATGAAATGTACATTATACAATTAGATTTTCCCATACGCAACTTTGGTGAATAAGGGCCATTGTCATCATTCTGTTCTATAAGCCGCGTTTACTGAGTTGTAACAGCTGAAATTAGAGTGAGCTGAGACTCTTACCAGGCACCCCTAAGTGCTCTTCAACGAAGTGAACGTATTTCTGTGCATTTTCTGGAAGCTCCTCGAAGGTCCTAGCAGCTGAGGTGTCACTGTTCCAACCAGGCAAAGTCTCGTACTGGACCTCGACCCTCTGTAACACCTCCTGATTCGCTGAAATAAAGTCTCTTTAAGGTCTCTATGTTGTTCCCCAAAGCCAGCCAGAGGCAGGACACTGACTTCATTCGAAATACTGTATGTGTTTGTTGAGATACTTTACAGGCTCTTAGAGATTTTAGAATGTTAGAATGTTAGAAACCTGGACTTTGGTTGCTCACCTGGGAAATGTGGTATGCAGTCATTGTCCACCTTGTACGCCACACCAACTTTGATTTCAGAGAAGACGTCCAAGATGTCCAATTTGGTTAGAGCTAAGCTGAACAGCATAAATACACATATTGGTACAAGGCACTGCACATAACACTGCATACACTTTATAGCTGTAACTGTAAAGGCAATGACATGGGGACTCACGCCGTGAAGCCATTAATCATGTGGGCATATTTGACAAGCACCAGATCCAACCAACCGCATCTCCTCTTGCGGCCGGTGGTCACGCCCACTTCCTTGCCTCTCGTCTGCAGCAGCTCTCCAATTTCCTTAAAAGATAGTGATATTACCAGAGGTGTGTTTGAGAAAATGACCATTCCTCCACTGCTTGTATCATACAGTAGACAAAGTTGTTAAATACTTAAAAAGTGGGCATTACACAGTGGTATAAGATATTGTGTAATATTCTCCCCCTCGAAAGACTTACTTATTTAGACAATAAAAGGATTAAGAAGTTTTATCAAGTCTGGGGAGGATTCTTGGATCACACCCAAACTGCTATCAGAGACGTGCTGCACTGTTGAGGTGGGAGGGATAACGGGACTGCCTCATTAAACTTTGTGTTATTACTACTGATATTATTATTTTTGAATCATTATTATGATGTTGTATGTAGAGCTGTCATTGTATTGTACTGTGCATGATATTACGTACACGATACTTTGTACAGTCTTTGACTGCTATAATAAACAAGGCTGGGGAAAAAAAAAAAAAAACTTAAACAGTGGACCAAAAAGAACCAAACCAAACATGGCTGTACATACACTGTAGGAATGGAACGACGTAACAACAGACTATAAACTACGTTACGCTTGTTCTCTTGAAACTCCTGGGGGCTGGCCAGACAGTATAGAGATAAAGAATGCATTCAATAACAGAAAGGTAGATGAGTAGATATGTACACATGCACACCCACCCACCAGGCTTGTTCATTCAATGCTATGTCTGTGACATTCGACTGGTGGTGTGCAGCACTGACAGCTAGACACCAACTTAAGGCGGACCACAATGACTCTGCAAATCTACTGTACTAGGTGCCCTTATACAAGCAAGTGAAGCACACTATACTTACTGTAACACACAATAATAAACTGAGACATCTGACATAAAAAAAGGGGTCCTTACGTTGTTCTGTTCAGAGGGGAAGGCACCGATGCCCACCCGGGTGGTATAGGCCTTTACAACGCCATAAACCTCTCCCACATTCTGGGGTGGCATGCCAAGACCCGTGCACACTCCTCCCACGGTGCAGTTGGATGAGGTTACGAAAGGGTAGGTTCCTGAAATGACATAATCATGTCAGAGCTGGGAGTATGCTGGGGAATCTTTTAGGCTTAATGATATAACTGTATTGTAGCAAACCCAATCAATGTGCTCTATTTCAAGACAGTGGTGAGCAGATACGCTAATTTTATCATTTTACCAGTGCCTCAAATCTACACACAATGTTGTTGGTATTAAAATATATCTGAAATGTTAACTTTACAGTAGAAGGAAAAAACATTATTTACTTGAATGTATTATAAGTTAAATGGTTGTAACACAACAGCAATGATTTCTATACACCGGCCACTTGTCCATTTTATCAGGTCAGCTTGACATTTTGTAGTTCTACAACTGCTGTTTTTAGTCCATCTGTTCTTTTGCATAATCGACCGTCTGCAAAATAGTAGATGACATGCCTCAACAGATCACAGCCATCTCCTAGCATTCCTGTTTCCATTAAGTGAAAGAAAAACTCCTCTGAACAAACCTGATCTGCAGCGAGAACTGCACTGGAGGAATATTAGGCTGGTTTGGATTAAACCACATGGAAGACAACACTCATAGCTCTATATCAACACCATTAACAGGCTAAAAATTGTCTGGGTTACTGTATCTGCTAATACACATTTTAATATGAAAAATAGCTAATTATAGAACAATGTTAATATCAGATAGCTAAAGTCAGCTCTTCTTAATTTGGCTGCTGACAGTCATCTGGAATAATCCGTCAGATAAATGTTAGGACACCAGTACGCATGTCTGACTATATGCCATTTTATAAATGTTAGCTAAAAAAACCTCAGACATAAGATGATGAGTCCTCCCCTGCATAAAATAACAGCCTGACTAGCTCAAGCATTAGCTTTAGCTCATCTAAAGGGGCAACTTTCTTAGCTCCTCATTATTAGACGTGAAAACCTGCCTCTAATACGTCTAGAATGACTTCTCTGGGTTGATTCCTGTAAACACACCATTTGTTAATAATAATTATTAACTTTAGCCTTCTTTTATACTATAGGGCTGGGCAATATGCCAATGTATATATTGTTTATGTGATAAATTATGTCTTAATACAGCACAACATGCTTTTCTGAAAATACTGTGGATATCATTAGTACTTGTTTTATTATAAAGAAAACTAAATTAGTTTAACTGAATATTAAATAAAAAAAATATTGAATAAAAAAAACACTGTTCAGTTTTTTTTTTTTTTTTTTTTAATTTACTGTAGCACTACTGGTTCTTTATTCTCTGCTTCACCTGATCAGATGTCTGGACAAATAAATATCATGGCATATCTGGTATTGTGAACATTCTGTAAAACAGGTATATGTCCTGTGAACTTGTAAAGGCAGTTTATTTAAGTATTAAAATGTTTTCAGGTGTATTTCTCTTTGGGTTTCAAAGTTTTCTGTTTACCGTTTATGGATGTTAATTGTGTAGGTGGAGCTGAAAGTCTGATGGACAAAACAACAATAACTAAAAGAGGCGGGGCTTTTCAAAATTTTTGCCAACAGCCAATTGCTTAGACTTTCTTTACCCCATTCAATAACAGTCAAGACGCTCACAGGACCATCACAGGGCAGGTGTTATTTGGCTGAGTGATGATTCTCAGCACTGCAATGATACTGTCATGTAAGTGAACTAGATAAAATGGAAAATCAGTGCAGGTACAAGACAGCTGTATCAATAAAGCAGCCCGAATCATCCAAAAAGCATCAGTTGTGTTGTTTTTTCTGGACAGGCATTACAGTGAAGATTACAGTGAAACAGATGGTGCTTTTCTAAGACTCCGGTAAAACATACAGTCCTTTAGTAGTGGCTAATTAGTTTTATTATACAGATCTATCAAAACAAATACTTTATTTTTTACACAGCTTTGCCAAGCTAAGCTTCCCTAGCAACTCTGACCTTGCTCAATTACAATGCTCAGGCTGTTCCTAAGGCCTACAATATGCATTCGTAAACAGTGAACCCATTCACAACATAGCAATCAGTGTCAAAGTTAAACATACATTTGAACAATTAACAAAGTGCAAACGTGGTGTAGGTGACCAGCATTCATGACAAACATGTGCAGTGACAGCACAAAAGAGTTCCACTGGGTGGGTGGTGGGTGTGTGCGCATGTTTGAATCTCTAAGTGGATCACCCACATCTAAACTTTGGTCTCCAAGGAACTCACCAGCTAAAGCGGCGTGACTTCCCAGCAAGCAGCTTTCAAAAGGGCATCGGGTGGTTAGTATACTGCACGGTTTTACGTCAGCACTTGTTGTCTTTCACATGTCGCTACAGAGTTCAGCTGAAGTATCAGTCCAGGTGACTCACCAAAGTCAATGTCCAGCAGGGCAGCATTGGCGCCTTCCACCAGAATCTTTTTAGGAGGCCCATGCAGAGCCTCGTACATGAAGAACACCCCGTCTCTCACCATAGGCTTTATTCTGTCCACGTATGCCTGACGGAAACATACAACTCTCAGACAACTCGGAGAACACTAGCACATTACCAACAGAATGCAACTGCGGCCTTTGAAGCCACTCTCTTACTCTCTTGTCTCCTATATATTTGTAATTGTGATGACATTTCATTCAGACCATGAAATCATCTTTCACACACTCACACACACACACACACACACACACATACACAGATATATACACACTCACATACACACATATACATATACAGGGGTTGGACAATGAAACTGAAACACCTGGTTTTAGACCACAATCATTTATTAGTATGGTGCAGGGCCTCCTTTTGCGGCCAATACAGCGTCAGTTCGTCTTGGGAATGACATATACAAGTCCTGCACAGTGGTCAGAGGGATTTTAAGCCATTCTTCTTGCAGGATAGTAGCCAGGTCACTACGTGATGCTGGTGGAGGAAAACGTCCTTCTTGATGGTATGCTGACATTACCCTGGATACTGTGGCTCTTGATACATCACAAAGACTTGCTGTCTTGGTCACAGATGCGCCAGCAAGATGTGCACCAACAATTTGTCCTCTTTTGAACTCTGGTATGTCGTGTGCATTGCAATATTTTGAGCAAAACTGCTCTTACCTGCTAATTGAACCTTCACACTCTGCTCTTACTGGTGCAATGTGCAATTAATGAAGATTGGCCACCAGGCTGGTCCAATTTAGCCATGAAACCTGCCACACTAAAATGACACGTGTTTCAGTTTCATTGTCCAACCCCTGTATATACACATACACTCATCATTGAAAAAAAATTGCACCCAGAAGGAATTTTTGACATCATGACGCATGTGAATGATTTAAGTTTCGGCTGCGCATGTGACGTAAGCAGGATTTATCTATGTACCTGACTGACTATATAAGCTCGTCCTGTTGCGCGTGCTCTCCATTCTGAAAATGGTTGGTAGCATCCTCTGCAAGTGAAGTACACCTCAGAGAAGAGTTCGAAAGCAATTTGAGCAGTTGTAATAGTTTGACAGGAGTTGCATCGTAGGGCTCCGGGAAGCGGGATGGTCTTATTGATGTACTGCGCACCATACCGGCTGTGCGGACATTACAAATAGCATGCTGTTGACGGCAGCGGATAGAAGAAGGCACGCACCAGTGACATGAAGGATCTGGGAGACCTACACAAACTACATACTGCTTACATTCAGTAAGCAGCGACGCCTTCCATGAGTCATCCTGTTAGTGCCAGCACCATTGGCAGACGGCTTGACGAAGCAGGATTATTATGCTATGCTATTTGTGCTATGGTATCACAAGAGTTTATGGACAAACCTGTAACACTATGTAACACTGAATAACATATTTAGAAAGCATTCCTTGTGCATTTATGAACAGTTATCGCAAGATGTCACAAGCTTAAGTAAATTACGTTATGATATTGATATGCAGGTTTTGTACTTTAACTCATGCAGAACTGATATAACTGATATAAAGTGTGACCTTCAGAAAACATCTGATGTCATCTTGTGAGTACTGGCATAGGCTGCCTACAAATACTTACTTTATAAGAAGATCGGTATCCTTCAAATAAAGGTTTTATTATTACGATTTTTATTTATTATGTTTTATGGTCTTTCATTTCACATTCTGTACATTTACAGTGCAACCCGACTCTCGACCCTAGAGAGTCAAGAAGCCCTGGCAGACTGCAAATGAGATCTTTATGCTTTGCAGGGCAATGTGTGAATGCGAGAGAGTGCCAGGAATAAGTTCATACATGAAAGCGCCGCTGAGACAGCCTTCCTGATATCACATCTTTAAATGTTTTAGTAATCACACATATTTTTGTCTTCTAAGTGACAATTTGAGACATTTTTGTGTAGTTTAGTACTTGCGTCACAAGCCAGGGCAAGTATTAGGTGTTATGGTATGTGTTATGTGTTGGTATAAGCACGCACCAACGTTCAGGTACCACTTCATTCTATGCAGAGAATGAGTGATGTACCTTGAAAATTCAGAGAGAGCAAAGTGTGAAAGTGATGTGCCTTTTTTTGCACTATACCGTTTCACTTCTTCAGATGGCATGGCAAAGTGTTTGTGTGTGATTGCACCACTGATACATTCACCATTACACAGGCAGTCCTACGTCACCACGCTAAGAACTACACTTAGGATCTAAATAAATGCCCAAACTGAAACCTTACACTCAGACTCTACACTGAACATACCTGACATACCTGGAAGAAAAGTTCAAATTAGGCAACTCACCTCAAGCTTCATCAGCTCGCCATCAATATCTATCTCCAAGGAGGGGTACATAGACTTGTACTGCAGGGCTAGGTTTTTATACCTGTAAATGACGTGGACACCAGAGCATGCTGTTAGCTTGACATGGTTAGCTACAAGTTAAGTTTCCATTTTGTTAGTGTTATCATGATTAAACTGAACAGCTGAATGGCTACCTGGAACAAAGGACAATATGATGATATTTTATCGTTACTGTGATACACAGTTATCTAAGCATATGGTGTATGTCATCAGTACTTAAAGAACAATATGAACATAATAAGGCCTGTTTAACTGGATTTACTGCACCCCCAGTTTGTTAATTATTGAATAAAAAAAATCCCCTCCTCATAATCTGGAATGATGGAGTGACTAAAAAAGAAGAAAGAGTGCAGACATAGGGTAAGCATTGGATATTCAAATATAGTATAGCACACAGTGATGCAAAAGTCAGAGTCCATCCTGTATTAAAGGGGACCTCTTACGCATTTCTGTTTTTTCTCCTTTCTTTAGTGTGTTATGGAGCGTTTTTGTGCCAGTAAACAGTCTGCAAAAGTTCAAGCCCAAAGTACACACCAGAGGGAGAAACTCTTTCCCACAGAACCCACTTTCCTCATATACCTGAAATGCCTCATTGGATTACAGCTCTTTTCTGTTACAGGGTGATGTAATCTAGTAACACAATCCGTATTGCCCGCCAGAGTGGGTGAACCAACCAATCAGAGAACACTGGGCTCAACAGGAGGCGGGGATTAAAGACACAGCATGTTTCAGACAGAGGGTGAATGCAGATGTACAGTATGAGAAAATACTGTATTTTGGGAAAACTGAAGCATGTAAATCTATTCCAGTAGACCCCCAAAAATACATTTATCAACACTGAAAATGAGCATAATAGCCCCCCTTCAAATTTCCGATTTATTACAGCACAAGTTATTCATTTTTCAACTGATATTTCTGAGAAGATTAGGCATAAGATAATCCATTTGCAGGAGAAAATTAGGAAGGAAATGAACTCTTTCAAAACTGGGGTCCAAAAATGTCTTAAAATGATTGAGACAAGTCTCTGACTTTTGAACAGTACTGTGGATGTTATAAAAACACTACTAAGATGCTATAGCCTGCTGCTTCAAACTACGCTTGGTGTTTGTATGCACTGCACTTTCTAGATTACCATCTACAGGCACAACGGTGTTTTAGGGGAGCATGAATGGGTTGTATAGTGTTCAGTCAGGGCGCACCCTTACCTTTCAGAGAACTCCTGAAAGTCAGACAGAAGGTCACATATTCTGAGGCCGCTCCTGGCAGCCTTAGCTGAGTACACTGGGCCAATGCCCTTTTTCGTTGTTCCTAAACTGAAAGGAGACCAAGAGGCAGAGATAACACTGATCACGAGTCAAATACAAAATCTCTAGCTACTACTGGCAGGTCACTGATCCAGTGGGTGGTCAAGTAATACTGGAAGACATGACAATACACAAACCAGTGAGGACACTGCAAGTATAAATACCCTCAACCAAGTAACTCAAACCCATATGTCTGTGTATGCTTTCACAACAGTAAACTCATCCCCCCCAGAATGTATCATTAGTTCAGTGCATGTCTCCATGTGTAAGAATGTCAAATGTTTCCTAAACAAATGTAAAACAACAGAAAAACAAAAAGTAAAAAAAATTCTAACTAAATTTTAGACTTTGTAAAGCTCCGCAGCTTCAGTGTGAGTTTGTGAGAAACAGAGTGTTTACTTCTTGCCAGCCTGCTGCTGTCGCTCCTGCTCCTGAACTCCATCCACGGCTTGATGGAAGTCAAACACTGTGGACAGAGAAGACTTGACAATAACACTTGGCAGTGCTGTGCTGAAATCTCTGCAGTCTAAACACAACATGCTCACAGAGGTTACTATAACAACTACTACAACACTGTTTGGCTTGGCTTTAGCTGATCACTTCATTCCATTGTGCCTTTCATTACACTACCCTGTCTGAACTACGGCAATGGATTCTCAATCATTCAGATTCTGAGCAAAAATAGTCAACAAATAGAACTTAAACCTGAAAATAATACAATAATGTGCAGATAAAATAATACAATAAAGGTCAGAGACCACCCTTTACGGATTTCATTTCCAGTTAATACGCATGAAGTACTAATTATTCAAATTTTTCAGCATCAGGCAAAAAAAAAAAAAACAGAAAATACATATTTCACAGAAAATTAAACAGTAGTCTCTAAACTAAAACAATAACAACAATTTCTGTTTCAATTGTGTGTCCATCCTTCATTTCAAGAGACTTGCTTTCAGTTTTTCAGGGAAATCTGCAGGGATATTTTTACACATCTGCTAAGTTCAGTCTTAGCAGTTGGTTACATTTTCTGCTTCTCATTAATAATAACAATAATAATAATAATCACAAACATATTCAGTGGTATTGAGGCCTAGACTCATGGTGGATGGTCGGTCCACTGTTCTGAGAACACTAGCATCTTCTTTGTTTGATGTGTCTATCTCCTTTTCTCAGTGAGGAGCTTCTTGAACAGCCACACGTCCTTTCAGACATATAGCTCTGAGTGGTCTTCTCACAGTGGAAGGATGGACAGAAGCAGTTTTGGATTGGTTCGTCAGTTCGGAAGCTAGAGAAGTTGGATTTTCTCCTCTCTTCCAAAGATGTAACTACTGTTTATCAGATGGTGGCAGTGGTCTGTCCTGATCTACTAGGTCTATGGTTGTCAGGAGTTCTCTCTAGCTTTCTCTGTAGATTTTAATAACTTTGTATTATATAACTTTTGACTGCTGACTTTGACATTCCTTTTCATTATGCAAGTGGACTATCATCATATGTAATCTCCTCAGGAATATCTCCTAAAAAATTTGTAATTTGTGCTTAATGCCTTTTTAGGGTGATCACTGACTTCAGAACTTATGAACAAATCTAAAGTATTCTTGTTGTCATAACAGAAAGTTATATCTTCAAAAAGAAACACTTTCCTAGCTTTAAATCCAATTTAATTTCTTAAGACGAGTAAATTTGGACCATTTCTATTTGTCATGAAATATTCCCGCAATGTAACAGACTAGGACAGCTGGCACTGCCAAATGATGGCAAAATGGGAGAAAATTAATATAACATCAACAACACTCCCACAGTGTACCCATAGTGACAGCAACACTACTCTACTGTTGTGGGAAATGAGATGAAATAACTGAAAAGAGGTTTTAAAACAATTTTCTGTGCGAATTTCAGTATCGCTAATGTAAAACTACAGGGATAAACTGAAAGCAAAGAAATACAACACGCCAGCGAAGTGTCCTTGATCATTTGTATTCCACCGAGAGAGAGAATACAGAGAACACTCTCTGGCCACAGGCAACACAGAGCAGCAGAGGCCGTAGGGCCTTATACGCTGTGGTGACTGGCTTATGAGTGTCACACAGCAGATCTAAAACAGAACAGGGTCTGTGCTATGCTTTCTGTTTGAAAACAAAACCAAACAAAAAAAAAACATACCAATGTGGGCGCGGTCAGAAATGACAAGCCTGTTCTCCCAGCCCTCCAAACCTGGAACGGAGTACAGAAACACTGTTCTTAGCTCAATCAGACACATTCCTGGACATACAGACAGGCCTAGGAGCAGAAAACAAGCACACGTACCTTTCCCCTTCCGCACATTCTTCTCAGCCTCTTCAAAGAGACCAGGGAGGTGAATGACCACACCATTACCTGTAGTAAGAGATAAGATGAAACTGTGTGAGAGCCTCAAAACAATGCCAGAGGCCTGTTACGGCTGCACGATATATCAGCTTTTAATCATTATCACAATAAAAAACAGCTTTACAATTCAACAAGTTACTCATATTCATATCCTGCATAAGTTATTCTCTAGGGATGCACAACGATGCACTGACATTGGCAGATAATTGCTTAGTCTCACGGGGACAGTCGTGATCATGTAACCAGAATATCTGAAATAAGCTGCAAACAAATGTACACCTCCTTCGAAAACCCAGACCCATATTCCTGTCGTCTAAAGGTCTTCAAACTGGTCTTCAGGTGCCCCAGACAGTCCATATTTTTGCTCCACCCTTATGTACTGTAATATAGGCTACAGCTAATAGTCTGGGGGAGTGTCTGGGGGGGCAGAATACAAGTTTAAAGATCTCTGCTCTAGCAAGCCAGCTCTAGCAAAAGCTATCGTTACCAAACAGAACTGATACTTCAACCTTAAGTATGTGCTGATACTGATCTGATAATTATGCACTCATCATCAAAAGAACAGTTGCACAAATAGTTCACCCAGAGGGAATCAACGGACAGGAATGAAACTTGGTGGGTAGGTTTAACATTGTGAGACATGAGAATGATTCAAGTTTCCAACTCAGCCACGCATCCATGCAAGGACAGGCCTTATCGCAGTACCTGACTAACTCCACCCCTATGGCAAAATCTGCAGGAGCTGCGTGAGAATATTCAAGCTGCCTGGGATGGATTATCGCAGGACACCATTAGGAACCTCTACAACTTCAGGTTATTTAGGTTAATGGATCATAATAGATTATTACCTTTTTATCTGGCAATACACGATCCAGTGATTTTGGTCCGTACCAGACTGATATTGAGTACTGTATTAGCACATCCCTAAAATCTACATTTTCTGCACACATCTACATCTTTTTGAAGTTTTTCTAGATAACTATGGGTCTGTTGTCTGTTGGACAGTATTGAAGAGTGCACAACCACGCCCTGCTTTGAGCTCCACCTTGAAGCCTTGGACTAGTTTAGAAATTTCACACTCAGTTCTCACCCTATGTCTATGTCCCGACATACATTTAGGTTGTCCACCAGGCATTCTCATTACAAAATCACGCCTGGCCCCGAGAGACTAATAACTGCTTAAAAGTCAAACTGATATTTAATGATACATTTATTGTACGCAAAATTATAGAACAATACTTACATGATGCAGGATCACTAAAATGATATCAATTTTACTAAATTTGTAACCCATCAAAAATAATTCTCATTTTGCTTCATAATGCTAATACAGTCCCAGGTTCTACTGTATGTTCTACTGCACCTGTATTGGTGCATCTCTAGTCAGTACATTACAAAGCACACTGCAAATGAATTATCACAATACTATTATGCTATTCATACTGTGCAGCTTTAATAGACACACTTTAACATCCTCAGGAGATATCTGTACTGCACAGACCTGTGTTCAGTAAATATGTCCACCATAAAGGTTCTTCATATTGACTGAGTAGGAGTTCTGCAGAACATGTTTACATCTGTACTCTCTCATAGGCCTTCTTGCTAAGCACTCTCTGGACTCCAAATAAACATTAGAGTGATAAAACGCATGGCTATATAAAGGAAAGCAGTTTACAGTGCATCACGTTATTACTTCTTCCCAGAACTTGCTGATGCATGTTTCCGAGAGCTAATAGCAAAATAAGGTGCCTGCGGATAAATCTCACAAATCTGCAGGGTTGGTCCGAGAGGCCGGCTTCAATCTAACCATCACCATATACAACTGTGTAGGAATACAGACACAAACTTTAGTCTTAAGTACTATTCAGACAGGAAGGGAGATCTCTGTATAAATTACAGTGGCTGGAATCATTATGTAATATGTATAGTTGCTTCTGCTTGTGAGGGTAAAACGCTCCCTAACGTTCATCATAACTTCCTCATATCATAACCATCCAGCCGTCCATCATTAGTGAAAGAAATGCATCATTTACAATGTCATTACTTGCAAAGTTTAAAGGCAACTGTAAAATAAACCTACAGGGTATATGTTTACTAATGTAGGCCATCATAGGTTTTAATATTCAGCTTCAGTGGGCCAGACAGAAACAAGTAAACACTTGTAAACAAGTAAATACATCATAAAAATATTTTTTAAAACTCCTTGTATAATGTTTACCAACATGTTAATTAGAACATCTTCATCTTTTTGGATCTTTTTTTGGAAATATTCAAATTTTATATAATAAAAAAAGAATAAAAAAGCTCAAAATGTGTTTCACTTTGATGGCTAAATAAAAATGTATTTTTCTTACTGTTATTTTTATTTACTTTTTTTTACTGGAATCTATTCATTTGTTTTCTTTTTATTTATGCTTTAAACTAAAATACACAATATACTCAAAACCTATACAGATGGGAAAAATATATAATTGGCACAATAAAATGCTAGTGTGGGTGATCTTGCTCAGCTCAAGGCTCGGCCACCACTGAGCATCAGCCGAGACTGTGGAAGAGCCAAGAGCAACTGATCTAAAGACCTAAGGTTTCAGTAACACAGTAATGTACGATGGTGCAAGTCCATTTAGATCATTAAAACAATTAACAGAACCTTAAACTGGACATCAAATATCTGTTGCATCTCTAGTTATTTCTATAGATCCAAAATGTATTTGTGAGTCGCTGTGATCTCTACAAATGGGGAAACATGCAGTTCAGAAAAATGACACGGCGGATTAGGATAAAGCCACAGTTATGTCTCAACAGCACTACAGAGAGCACAAAGGCTAATTTTATAATGAAGTCTAAATACTCACCGATAAAGGCGGTGACATTGGGGTTGATAATGCCACTAGGTAAAAGGTGAAAGTCATATTCTACAGAGTCGACCACAACAGTGTGTCCTGCGTTGTTGCCTCCCTGCAGACACAGAATCAATACAAAGCACATTCTCATTAACACAAATGTTCTTAGGCAGACAGAATTAATACACTCAGTGAACCAGTGACCCAGCAAGCTGCACTTCATGGTGCCTTGACAGAGATTCTTTGTTTTACCTAATGGCTTTGTTCAGTCAGTTCTACATTTGAAGTCTATCTGAATAAAGCTCAGTAAAGTTGGTGTCCGCTGGGAACTGTGATCACAGCTCAGGCAGACTGACTTCATTCTGAAATGTCTTTATTTGGTCTTTGCTCAGATAAACACTTTTGTTGTGTTTCATTCTGTCAATCAATTCTTGCTATATATAAAGTTTTATATTTTTTAGCAACAGAAACACATCACGCGTTTCCATAACTGAAATCTGAAGTCCTCAATTAACAAACTGTAGTAACACTTAAATGAGCTCCAGTGAACACAGTGGAAGACAACAGGAAATGCCATACTTAGATATTCCAGAGCCGTAAACATCCGCAGGCTTCATTTGAGGTATTGATATTTTAAGCTTTGGCCTGATTATGAGACAACTGTTTAAGGGGAATTCTGTGGATTTCTGCATTATTAAAGAGGTAAACAAAATCATTCAGAGTGGTATGCAATGAATTGATATGAAATATGCCATCCTAAAAATAATCTGAATTGCACAATGCTGGTGACAGAAACCAGACGTTTGAAGTGTTTAATGGCTCTAAAAGCTCCCTCACAGACAGTTATTACATGAAATGGTCGTGATTGTGCTGTCCATCGTGCTGCCCATTGTTCTACAGTGGTTTTACGAGAAAGTAGTGGCCCATGTATATTTAAATACATTAACAGCAGAGTGGTACATTCTAAGGGAATTGGAAGGCAAAAAAATAACATCCAAAGTTTTTTATTAGTATCAACTCTACATGTAGGAACACCAGTCAGTTTACTACATGTAAAATAGCTATATTTGTGTTGCAGACCTTAAACCCCTGTTTCATATCACCACCATGGTAACGTAATCTGTTTCAGTGAGCTTCTCTAAAACGCACTGTTTCACATCAAACTGCTCTTTGTCACTCTGTTTATATAACAAAGACTGAAAAAATCTGTAAAAATGTGTTTGGCTTAAAAGTTCCACTAGTTTGAAATGAACACAGGTTACATTATCTACTTAACATAAGACTCTTCTGCGTTCTGCCTTGTTGTGTCTGGATGTCAAGGCCCAAAATCAAACAGCGTGAAGCTTTACGAGCCACTGGAATTACAGATGCGTGAAACATTTGCATGTTACGTCATCTGGAGTGATAAAAACAACAGGACAGTTCGCTCGCCAGAAACTACTTTCTAACGTTCAGTGTAGGGCTGAATAATTTGGGGAGAATATCTAATTATGATTTCTCTGATCAGTATTACGACTGTGTTTTAAATTGATATTATTATCTGGGATCTGAAGTCCAGGCTTGTTATTTGGTCAGTAAGACCAGAGCACTCCCTTTCTCAGTTAGCTGTGGTTGTGATGTCACAGCATGCAGCTGTTTGGCTGTCTCTGGTTGGTCAGTTTACAAGCTCTGATATTACAATCCAAAAATAAGACATGGATTTAATAAAATAGGCTATAAGCAAAATTGTAGGTATTGCGAATTTGAATCTTGCACTCTTTTAATGCTCTTTTTTATGATTATTGTGGATATCATTAGTACTTTAATAACACCAACCAAGTGCACGATTCATTAAAAGGGGAACATTCATAGTCCTGTTTAATTGGATATAGTGCAGTGCAGTAGGCGATATGCTAAATATTAATTTATACTCCATACTTTTTGATAATATTATTTAAATGTGCTTGTTTTTGTGTCGGTTCCAACATATCACACCTCAAAAAATCTAAATATCATGACATACTCTGTATCGTGAAACCTCCTTGTACCAAAACACCCGCCTCTATACCAAAAACACAAAGTCTATTCTAGTCTACTTCCTTCCAATCATTCACTGCGCTTTCACACCAACTACCAACATCATACAAGCTAATTAGAAAAGCAGACACTCGTCCTTTTCACATCTTGTCTGTATACAGCATGCGCCTAAAGAGCAGGGTAAACATAGATTAGATTTTTGTGCACGCACTTGGCATGCAAATGGTCACCATGCACGGATATCAAGTGTCCTTGTGCGTCAGCTTTCAACATGGCCTCCGTCAGCACTGACCTCGCGGAAGATCTGAGAGGGCTTCTCACTGAGCACGCCCAATAAATCAGTCCATATTTGTGCTTTTACTTTACCCAGCAAGGAGAAGAGCCAAGCTATTCCTGGCCAGGTCCAATCAGAAGACGCTCCTTTTTAGATGCATTTACGATGTACTCATACCCATAGTACCCACAAGAGCCATATGGAACGTTTAGCATTACCAACGCAGCGTTATGTTACAAGACTCCTTTTTACTGTATAGATTGGAACGTGGACCCATCTGAAGTATGACTGAACCCCTCACAACCTCTACAATATGTATTATGACAGGAGGTCCAAAACTACAAAACTCCCTGTGATTATAATTATCTAAAATGTACACTATGGGCATTTGGAGACCTCTCTGGTGGAAATGTGTAATGCAATGTAATGCAACTATATTCTGTATGCACTGCCTATCAGCTATAGGCAACACTAACATACGTATAACAGGCAATAATTAAGGGAACCAAACGATCTGGAAAAAGTAGACCCGCCTAGTTAATAAGAAGATATCAGACAAAAAGAGGCCAGGGAAAAAGGAACTGCCTCATATTAGTACTAAGCTAAGCATATAAGCTAAAAGGCACAAACAGATGTCACAGCAGATCAAACTCACATCCTGTCCAACTGTTAAGGCTCTCTTTCTAAAGCAGGCTTGCTGTAATATTTGGACTATAATTATTACAACTACAATAATTACTGATATACACTCAAAGTCAAAAAACATATGCACAAATTGTTGCACCCAGAAGAAATCAACCTACAAGAAAGAAAATTGGCGGGTAGGTTTAACATCACGAGACATGCAAATGATTCAAGTTTCATGCACGGCCGCGCATGTGACATAAGCAAGGACATTACTTCTGCACCTGACTGACCCAAAAGCCTCGGTTACAGACATTCAGTGAGCAGTGACGTCAACGTCACCAAAAGACTGCTATGGCAGTGATGAGTCCCGCTTTTGCCTTGGTGGAGACGACCAATGTATCCATGTGTGGAGTCACCGTGGTCAGCGCCAAGATGAACCATTTGTTGTCACGCCTCACATGTCCAGGAGGCCTGGTGTCACTCCATCTCCACCCCTACCGCAAAATCTGCAGGAACTGTATGAGAATATTCAAGATGCATGGGTTGGATTATCACTGAGCCTCTACAGCTCCACGCAGAGGCATCTGGCATGTTGTGTTAGCAAACATGGTGGCCCAACGCCATACTGAGAGACACTACTTCTGTATGTGTAGCTCAATAAATATTGCCCATATCAGTCTAAATTTATCAACATTTATTTTTACTGGTAATCTTTATCTTCCTTCCCAATAGCACTGCAATCCCACACTTCCTTCTGGGTGTAACTATATTTTTGACAGTGAGTGTGATTTTCTGATAGGAAGCCATAAAAAAAATATCACATCCATGGACACATCTGCTATGGCACGTTCATGGGACAAAGAACGTGTGAAAGATCAAAAAGAAATAAAAGAATTTCCACAAGCAGTTCAAGAATGCTGTTAATACTCAGGAGCGAGCCACAACATATGATGTTTATCTTTTCCATTCACAGACTGTCAGCAGACTGGAGCGTCAGGCCATGTTGGATGACTTCCATATTCCAAACCTGACAGGCTAAAAGTAGCTAGCTGTGAGTGACCTGCAGCAGCATGTTCACTACTGGAACAAGTGGCAGGCTTGCCGACATATCACCTACAGTGACAGAGTCACAGGAGAGCCACTATATAACCTGTTGCAAACTTCTGGATGGATTAACGGTCAGATCAACTGATCTGGACCAACGTTTCCCAGTTTTAGTTTTACACATTCTATATGATTCTCTATGATGCACTAGTAATCTATGATTTAGCATAGTGCCGGTATACATCACTAAAACCCCAGTTTGGCCAGCCATACCACCTGCCAGCATAGTCTTACTGCACTTACTGCATGCGCCAGGAAATGCATATTTGACTGCCAAGCTCTGAAATCCAACTCAATTCACATTTATCTGTATGGTCCAGAAATGTGCAACTAGTGATCAAGCCAAGGGCGACGGTGGCAGGGAAAGCTCTCTAATAGCAACAGGAAGAAACCTCGAGACTAAAAAGGGGAACCCAGGTTCCTCTGGTGGACAACACCCAACAAACAACAACACAGCAGAAGCAATAAGAGATATGAGAATAATGAATAGGGAAGTGAAGTAATGGACATACAACAGTGACTAAAGAAACAGAGTGAGTCTAATCTTTGAACCTAACTGACTTTCTTTGACCACCACAGGAACCTGGTTCAGAGGGCTATTTAAAATCTGTTTGGATATAGATTCCACTTCATACATAACTACACCATCAAGGCTTCCACTTTAAGTTGTTGCCAGTGACCATGAAAACAGAACCAGAGGACGTCTGGACCCAAGCAGCCGATGCTGCATCTTTAGGCATGCACCAAGCATGAATGTATTTGGCTTTTTTTAGTGGCCAGTCAGTGGCCAATGGCTGATGTATTTCTGACCACTTTTTATTAGCCTATTATTTAATCCAAAGCTCACACCGTGTGGGCTAAATGAGCACATGAAACACACTAGCACATTCCAGAACTTACAATATAGACAACACTGTTTGCTCTTTAATGGGCTGAATCGGCAATTTAAAATAGATAAAATCAACACAGATCTAAATACATAAAAACAATTGATTGGCCAATCGCTGAACATCTGTAATAATATGCCAACTGTGATCTGGCTGATTCCAAAAGTGGGTCCCTATTCAACTTACATTAAAAGGGAACTGTTTTTTATTTCTGCCTAATTAAACGGCTGAGATGCAAACAAAGCCATTGAGAGTGGTTTGATGTGAAATGCTTAATTCTACAGAAACCTGCAAAGTCAGAATAGTTTACAGTGGTGGTGATATGAACAAGTCTGTCTGAGTTTAATGCTTCTGACAGCTACTACATGACATATCCTACTTGAACGTGAGTATTGAAACGTTTTAAAAGTCTTTGGCCTAAAGCATATTTTAATCACTGTATTTTAATCCATTTATGGCGGATGGATACAGGGTGTTGTAAGGCAATACCATCCCCAAAGACAACAATACCTGTTCATATAGACCAATATTTTACCATCATCAACATTCCATATAATACCCAGAAGACATGCAGGCTTACTGGTGGTTCTGGATAGTAAATAAAGTGGCTACATTTGCGTTGTAGACATGGTGACTCCTGGTTCCCACCACTTTAGAGACTAACCAAGTTTAATTTGAGTAAAATAAAATACCGTTTGTGTAAATATTTGCCATAATATATTTGTTGGACAGCGCTACTTTAGCGATAAACCCTTTCCTGACTTATGAAGCCCAGAATAGAGCCATGCAAACTGCCTTCAAAGCATGGGCGTAGGGTTCTCGGGGTTAAATATACACACACATATAACAGCCAGTATGTTCTGAAGAAGCTGGTAGAGAAGAAAGTAGAACCTGTTATGTCCTCAGGGCAACAGGTGGCATTTCAACCTCACCAGACAGACAGAAACAGTTAATGGAGGAAACAGGATACTGATGAAGCAACATGGTTTGGACTAGAGGCATTCAGCAGTCAGAGAGCCGAGTAGCTCTTCCACAAGCAAAAAACGCCAGAGCTCCACTGTTTACAGGCTTCATGAACACTGCAGGTTCTTACAGCTTTAGGGGTCAGGCCTGTCACGATCATGCCATTTTAGCAGACAATTAATTTTCTTATTAATAATTACAATTAAAGATTTAATTGTATTTTTGCACCCTAAGTGCAACTATTAAAGTACAAGTCTGAAGTGGCCAAACTGATTTGTCTAAAGCCAGCACACCCAATTCCCCATTTGTTTGCTACAGAAATGTAGTGTAATACTGGAAAACTACTGTAGTCCCAAAGCATCATTAAGCGATTATGTGATTATGTAGTAACTATAACAGACCTGATAGGGACCTAATAATAATTTATTGCTGTGTAATTGTATTACTGTGTACTGCGATTCTGATACTGATTCTGTGTTGCTGAATGTGAATGTGATTTAAAGGGGAATTTCACTGATTTCTCTAAATTTCTCCATAAGATGTAAATAAAGCCATTCAGTGAGTTTGGATGTAAAATGCTTCATTCTAAAAAAAAAAACTTCACAATTGATCACAGTACTGGCAACAGGAAGCAGACATCCAAAGCGACATCCATGTGCTTCTGAAAATCCCTTTATATATTCTGAACAGTAAATAATTCATACATATATATATAATATTATATAACATAATATTACACAATACTGTATATAATAATACACATTATATAATACTGTGTGTGTGTGTGTGTATATATACACATTCACACACACATACATACACACACACACACACACACACACACACACACACACACACATTCACATATGGCAGCTTGCTACAATAACAAAATTGAAGATGCCAATAATGTGCTACTAAGTGCTACTGCTTCACTTTGCAGTTACGCTATCCGAGCCTGCGCAATAGCATGACTATCAGCCCAAGTACTTGTGCACCATTTGTCGTGGTCAGAAATAGATCTACGAAGGTCGCTGGTGCAGCCCTTTTTATAAAAAGCAGAACAACGTCTGCATTCTCTCACATACACAACGTACAGCAGACTTACAGTGAAGGTACAACATACGTTTAATAGAGAACCTAGCAGAACTGTTCACAGCTAAGCCGAAATCAGAGCCATGAATAGAAACAAAACATAATTCAACCTAATTCAACCACCCTCAACCTGCCCCCACTCTGCACCAGTCAGTGTGACCAGCTTAGCTTACAGCAAAGTACTCAAGAAAGCACACTGCAACACACAGCTCTATTCGTACTACACTTAAAACCATTATATTACCAGCTGGACACCACATTGTGGTGCTCATCCTGAGATAAAGTCGTTGCGGGATGGGATTCTGCTTTGGTTTGCAATATTTCTGGCACATTTATGAAAAAGTTAAACAAGTTATTTTACGCCTAGAAGACATTTTTATCATACACAGACAATTTTGACCCACAGACACTAGCAGTGCCACATTTAAAACCTCTAGACACAATGATTCCCATACTGCACTGCACCAAATCAGCTTAAAACAAGCATATTTCTGCTGTCTACAATACTGTATAACAACAAAACATGCGGTTGTTCTCATTGTTCATTGTTCTTTAAGTATGGATACGCTCTGAAAAGCACAGCATTTATGGCGATAAAATTTAGCACAATAAATAAATAATTTTTTTATTTGTAGCCCTCATAAATATTAAAGCAGCACAAATCAGGAGAAAAAGCATGTGAAAGTATGGTGTGCAAGCTCTGCTGCAAGTCGCCCTATAAAGCCTGAAATCATCATTTAAAGGTCAGACGTTACGTGTTAAAGCACAATTATTAATTAGCCACCAACTTCACTTCACATGCGCCACACAGGCATATCGTCACTGTCCAAAGAAAAACAGAAATGGCAACTTTACAGGAGAACCTCAAAAACCTCATTTAAATGTAATGTAAGTCAAAGGAAACAGACCTTATTCCTGGGTAGTTTTAGGCCATTTCTGGTGGTCCACTCATCATGAAATCGTCACACAATGTAAAAAGCAGCTGCTGTGTTCAAATGATGCATAAAAGTGAAAATCTACAAAAATGGAGATACATGTTTTTCTCTGGACAGCGTTGATATGCACACTGCAGATTGCACTCATGATTTCGATTGATCTCGCAAGAGTACATAAGGCTGCATGACGCACATGAAAGGGAGTCTGATTCTGTATCCTTCAGCTTGAGACCCATGACTGTAGAGTCAAAACTGTAGAGGGACCCCAAGAGCAAAAAATACCTGCATAATGCTTCTTTAACATCACAGGCACAGACTAAAAAAGGTCTCATATGTAGGATCAACATAGTGATGAAGACAGGATGAATTAGATTTAGGTGAGGCCAATCATTCAGAGTAAAGAGTTTTTGAGCCATATTGTGCCATTTGCACAACCCACATACACACATGCTAGTGAACACACACACTAGGGGGCAGTGAGCATACTTGCCCGGACCGGCGGGCGGCCCTTTCCACGGCACCCGGGGAGCAGTTGGGGGTTAGGTGCCTTGCTCAAGGGCACTTTAGTCGTTACTGTCAGTTCTGGGAATCGAACCAGCGACCCTCCAGTCACAAGGCTAGTTCCTTAACCTCCAGCCCACGACTGCCCCCATATAGTGTCACGATTCTCAGAAGACACGTCCTTCACCAAGCTTTGAGTTCTTTCCTTACCTTTTCAACATGCATGCTAATGTCAGATTCATTCACTCGTAGAGGTCTAAAGAACAAACGACACCACAAAATCTGTAATTGCACACTAAATGCCATTACACATTTCCACCAGGGAGGTCTTCAAATCCCCCAAACTTGCACAGTGCAGCTCTAATATAAACCTAATTAAGCCAGTTACAAAACCCGGGGAAACCTGCGTCAAAGCAGGCACCATTACAGATACATCAGTCAAGGAGATGTGCTGCAGCGACCGTGATACATAGGCAAAGTAAAAAGTCTGATATTTTGTTACCCAAAGAACAAAACAACAAGGAATTCTCACTGAAGATTCACAGAGTCCGTGCGTGTTGACCACACAGGCTCTGAACTGCAGCTGAACAAACAGGGCTAAATTTAATTTGCATGACCACATCCGTATTAGACCCTGCACTTTAGTGACATCATAACTGCTAGTGACAAATAGCTGACTGTGTGATGTCAGTCACTTCCTGTGTTGTTGAAATTAGTGCGGGGTTAGTTGCATAGTCTTGTTCTGTATTTCCTGAAAAGAAAACGTGCAGCAGGAACTTCACATAAAAACACTACATAACACAATACAACACACAACACAACAGCCACTAAAGAGAACGTGTGCGCTCATCCACTTCTATCTCTAATGCAGTTGCATTTATTTCATTTTAGATTTAGTCCAGTTTAAGTACAACCATATGAACAAAGTAAGCTTATAATTACTCTATCATTCTAATCTCTCTCTTCTGCTAAAATCTAATTGCAATGTTAAAACACAAATACAAACAATATTAGTTAACACTTTACTGTAGTATTCATAAGGCTATGTGACATCTTCATAAGCTTGTCATGACACCTTCATAAATGCTTACAGATGCTAACTGCATTTTGGTGTCATTTGCTGTAAAGGTTGTATTTGCTGATTATGATTAGTTAGCTAAAGCAGCCCTTATGACTACTGGAAGACGCCTTTATACACATTTATGCAGGGTTATGTCAGCTGCTGTGAGATGGTTACGTAGGTGTCATGTAGCCTTATGAACAGTACTCTACAGTAAAGGGCTCTTTCATTTGATGAAACACAACAATCTACAGTATTTTGGGTTTAATTAGAGCGTTAAACTGTAATTAATAGCTATATAAAATTTGACAGTTCTTTTACAACTCAGCTATGTCCTTTTCTCAACAAGCACCCCGCAACCCCCCAATCTCAAATAACATCAAAGACTGGAGAGTAGGCTTACATGCCCCCCTCCAGCCCATCCCTAACTAAGGGTGTAAGAAAATATTATTTACTGTTAATTATCACAATATTATGCTTGGGGAAACTGTACATATTGTTTGCGCAGCTTGACTATTTCCCTTAATATACTTCCTGCTAGGTTGTTGCTAGGCTGTGGTCGCTATGGGAGGAACAAGGGATGAATAAATGACACATAGAGGAGTGCGGGTCAGTATGGCTGCGGATTAGAGTTTGGGGATCTGCCCTGAGTAAGTACATGCAGTTTGGTGGCTTTAGGTTAAATGAAACAATAGGGTTTGGGTAGGGCCAAAAATGAATGGGACTCTACGGGACAAACGAGGGATGAAAAAAAAGAGACAAATAGACAAGTGCGGTCAGACCAACACTGAATTCATGTTTGGGGGGTCTTCCCTGAGACAGTGTATGTGAAACAGTGTCTGTTGGTTGAGCAGAAGTACAGTAGATAGGTGTATACTTTTAAAACCCATTCGTTGTTATTGGGGGGGGGGGGAAACCGGAATATTTCAGTCAGATCAAAATGCTGTAGACAAGCAAACCATTCCTAATCAGACTGGACATTTCAGAGTTGGAACGGTGTTGATATCTCAAAAACTGTGGGACTAGTTATTGGACAAAAATCTCTCGACCAAGAAGAAGAAGATGAAGAAGAAGAATGTGGAACCATTACAATATATACATTGACTTTTATTTAGTGTTGTACAAACTGCACTCCACGATATCTTGGTTAACAGGCCTAATTATGCTCAGATTGTAACTGGAAAAGTGTATTTCCTGCAGGAAATTATGGATTGTTGTGCAGCTTAAATGGTTCCCACTTCCTGCTCGGTCGACCAAAAGTACAGTAGATGGGCTTGAACTTCCCATTCATTCTTAATGGGAAAATCCGGACAAATCCACTGCTAGGCAGAAACTGTGCATTCGATCAAAAAGCTGTATACAAGAACAGCATTCCTGATCAGACCAAACATTTTGGATATTTTGAAAACTGTGTGACTCGTAGCGGACAAAAAATGTATACCAAGAAGAAGAGGAAGAAGAAGAAGAGGAAGAAGAAGAAGAAGAAGACACTGTCAGTTAACAATATATTAGACACTAACAGAATAAATCATGTAGATGGTCATTGTTCTTTAGGTATTGATGATATTCATGATATGCTCGGAAAAGAGTATCGTTTTAGTTTATCATGATATTGATAAGAGTATCGTCATATTACACATAGCTGTTCAGGCTATAGTTAGCATGTCTTTCTCCTGAGAGTCTATAGTACAGTATATGGGCCACAAAGCAGTCTGAACACGTAAAGCACCTTCTTTGAGCATGAGATCAAATCTATCAGCTGAGAGATCATCTGGTGGAAGAATGAACCTGTTAGCAAGTGGGCTAAGACAGAAAGCCCCCATGGAGGGGGGGCTGCAAAGTAGAAAGTAAACTACAGACACGAGCTCACAGACAGACAGACAGACCGACAGACAGCGGAGCAGACTCAGCTCACTTATTTAAAGAGTCAGGGGCAGAGATTTCCCACCCTCGCCAGCATATCACACTGTCCAGCTGCTTAAACTGGACTCCACAACGACTTCGACCCTCAAGGTGACTTTAACTAGCGAGGCTCAGATCTGTCCCCAGCTCTTCCCTGTTCCGCCGCGTCGTGTTGACCAGCTTTCCGAACCAAAACAGGTAGCTAGCCGTCTCACAGCAGCATTAGCCGCACTGCTAGTACATTTCCTGTCCAGTACAGTGAAGTCTTCTGAGATACCTCCGCTTAGCTACACAGCGGGTTAATGTCATACTACCAGGGATATTCATCCGGTGTCACCACACACACCACGCACACTACCACCGCAGCTTTACCGGGTAACATTAGCTACCTGACATCTGCAGACCATGTCGGCGTCCTGGGCCAGCAGGTCCACCACCTTCCCTTTGCCCTCATCGCCCCACTGAGCGCCGAGCACCACCGTCACTTTGTTACCGACGTCCGCGTTCCCGCTCTGCGACATGCCGGCGGCACGCTCCACTGCTGCTCTGCCTGCTCTCGGCGATGCTGCTCCGGCCACGGCCAGCCCGCGAAGCCGCGTTAGCGCTGTGAGGACGCTGGGCACCGGCTCAGCGCGAGCAGGCCCCGCCCCCCTCCGCCCGCCCGCTGTGGAGTCGCGGATTGAGAGGGAGAGGCCCTCTGACGCCCACGCGGCAAATCTCCTTTACGCTAACTGTCCAAAAGTATTCAGACACCCATTCTGATGAGGTATTTGAAAGATGCACACACTCAGCGTACACGATCTGCAAAGCATTGACCAATATAATGGAACAAAGGTGCGAAATACAGGGAGCCCTGGGGGGATGGTGATGATGGGAACCTTTAATTAACCTCTAGTTCCTGAAAACGAACTTACGATGTTATGATGTCGTTGTTCCTGACTAACTAGAACTTTAGGGTGGTGCTGCAGACCAGTTCACCCATAGCTCGGTCTTGTATAGCTTGGCAACTGTAGCTATGCCTGAGATAGAGAAACAAACATTACACTATAATGTAGCATAGCTGCAAACCTAACAACCTGTCCAGTTTCCAAAATTTCCATGGTGGAAAGAGAGAACTGTTACTCATTCCTCAAACCGAAGACCAAAGAGATAAGAGAGTATAAGTTCTCATGTAGTGCATGGAAGACCACTTTACCAAACTAGAATAAAGCATTTCCAGAGGAAGAATTGTTCAATCAAACATTGGGTTGTCATTGAAGTACAGTTATGGCCAGTGAGCGATCAACCAACGCTAGATTTGTAAGCCAACATGGAACCCCCCGAATACCAGGAGGTGTTTTGCACAGTGAATGAACTGCTCTGCAGCTGCATGCCTCATGCCAAGTCTTGGCTAGAGGACTATAAAGCCCCCCCAGCACTGGGCTGTGAAACAGTGGAACTGTGATAGCGGTTCATCCAGTACCTTTGGGATCAGCTGGGATGGTAAATCTGAATGGAGTATGTTTTTATAGACACCGGTTTGCCTTACGACACATGCATGTACTTCTCCACCATAAATTGGTTTGTAAAATATTGTCACTGTCCAGGAAACACCACATATCTGCATGTTCTTGCAATTTTCATTCATTCATTCATTCATTCATTCATTCATCAATCCATTTATTTATTTATGCATTTATTTGTTTGTTTGTTGAGCTCCTACACCCTTGTTGTGCAATGCAGCTAAACATTTTAGATGTATTTTTCTGTCTCAGGCAGTTAATAAAGAAGGTAACTGCTAACATTATTAACACAACTGTTCTACAGCAGTACACCATTGTTCATCCAGCAGTGATGAGTTTCACAGTAGATATTCTGTAGTTGTCCTACAGGACAGTAGAAGTATCTCTCTCGAATCATTATGTTTCTACAAGTTTCTGCAGTAGCCCAGAAAAGACATACTACGCGCTGGATATGGAGAGTCCCTTTAGTATCACTTGTTCTTATGTTGAAACGTCAGCTTGAATTTAGTGGCGCTGTAGCACCAACTGGAAGACGTAGACAGAAGACGACTCCTTGTTGGAATGTCCTGCTGTAGGGCATATTTATCAGTAGCTCGGTGTTCGGTGCCGAGCAAAAAAAATACAACAAAATGTTTGAAACACTGAGTCAATATGCCGTATTGATGATATGAGCATGAGGTAGGACAGTTCAATGGGTAGAATAAGTTGCTAGAACATCAGTGCTGGATAAAAAGTTTGTGCTGTAAGAAGTTTGAGAACCCATATTTTGACAAATGTAGGATCGTATTCATTAAGAAAAGCAAAGGAGTGTGAATCCATACTGTAAAGGAAGAGTAAACAGGAAGAAGCAAAACAAAACCGGGACACTTTGACAATGGCAGTAAAGGTACAGGTTACACACTGCTCCTTTAATTCCTACAGTTAAGAAGGTGGAGAGCAATCCAAAGTGCCCTCGGAAATTAAGTTAATCACTTATAGTAGGATCCTGTGGCTAATGCAACTAGGATGCAATGTCTAGCTACACTACCAAAAACAGCATCAAGCAGTCTGAACAATGATCCATGTACATCAAATCACTCTGAAAGTATCTGTTACATCTGAAGGACTGACTTACTCAGAATCTAAAATGCTGGAACTCCCCTTACAGTGTCCAGAATCAGAAATTATGGATGCGTCAATATTGGAGTTGTGGACTGATGCTGATATTAAGTGATGTGTACATATGTATTGATGCTGATGCACCTTCACTTATAGTAGGATCCTGCAACAGGCGGCTAATGCAACTAGAATGCAGCATCTAGCTACACTACAAATAACAGAGTAATAAACCTTCATGAAAAGTGTTGTTAACACATGTAGAGAAGCTAAGACAACCTGCTCAGTGAGAGTTTTGTCTGGACTCGGAGCAGCAGGAGAGAAGTTACTGTATATGAGGGAGAGGAACAAGAGTAGCTGAATTATTACTAACCTCTAACTGGTACCTTAATGGATCCGACAACACTAGAGCCAAATGTAGCCCTGCCTAATGCAGATCAGACTAAAGAAAACAGCAGAAAAAAAATCTAAACAAAACAAGAAACTACAGATAATAGAAGAATGTAAATGGGTAGAGGGGTCTGAGTGATCGGATTTACTTTAGTGTTAAAGTAAATTAGTGTTTGCTGGGGCAGTGTAATTTGGTATTCTCTGATTTCTGTTCATGTAGTTTACAGTGTTGACCACGTGATGGCAGTAAATACACACATCAAAACATGTGTGCTGCTGCCCAAAGAGGTTGTTTATCCTTCACTGAAGGAAACACAGCAAAATCATTTGCTCTAATGTTATAATAGTTATGAGCAGGAGTGCAGCATCATAAGATCTACATGTGTGTTAAAGCTTTTGCACTTAAATGTATATAAAGAATAATACTCTCTCCATCACTCATCTTCTAAACCCCGTTATTCTTCTGGGTCAGAGGGGGATGCTGGAGCCCATCCCAGCGCTCAGTAAACAGAAGGCAGGAAACACCTTGGACAGGCCCCCAGTTCACCACAGGGCAACACAGAAGTAATAAAATCACAGTATTGTAGGGTTGGAAGGTGAGTATCTATGAAGAATTTATTTGAAACAGTGATAAGTAAACTATATAGTGAGTATACACTGAGCTGCCACTTTATTCAGTATATCTATATTGTATCTTCGCTCTTTGTGCATTTAATCAGCTTCACTTATCATATAGGACACTTTGTAGTGCTGGTCGTCATGGCATGTTAGTGTGTGTTATGCTGGTGCAAGTGGATCAGACACAGGAGTGTCCACTCACTGACACTAGACACTCCTACCTCATTGGTCCATCTTGTAGATGTACGATCAGAGGCAATAGCTCATCTTTTGCTGCAGAATTTGTGCTGATCTTCTTCAAGTGGAGTTGATAACATGAGCAAGAAGGGTGGAAACATGGAGACATTGTACTTATTGAAGTGGCCAGTTGGTGTATATGGGGCACCTATTTAACAATAATAAAGTATTAATTCTCAGATACGTACAAAGATTAGGTTATGATCTATTTAAACCTGAGGCATTCACAACTCTGCCTTAACCCTTTAACGTTCTTCTTAACGGTTTGGTAGGGCACATTTTGAGGCACTATATCTTAATAAAGAGGCTGTTAAACTTAACACAATCTATTAAATAAAATCCACTAGCAAGCAACAAGTACATCACTCCATACATGTGGACTGTTTTTGGTGGGATTTTCAAAGGTATGCTTATTTTTTTCAGCATATTATACACTCTCTGTTATCATCAAAAGGATAGCTGCACCCATAAGTAAGTGTCAGATTGCAGTGTTATTGGGAAGGAAGATAAAGACTACCAGGAACAATAAATGATGATAAATTTAGACTGATATGGGCAATATTTATTGAGCTACACATACCGAAGTAGTGTCTCTCAGTATGGTGTCGGGCCGCCATGTTTGCTAATGCAACATGCCAGACGTCTTGGTATGGAGTTGTGGAGGTTCCTAATGGTGTCCTGTGATAATCCATCCCATGCAGCTTGAATATTCTCACACAGTTCCTGCAGATTTTGCAGTAGGGGTGGAGGTGGCGTGACACCAGGCCTTCTGGACATGTGAAGCGTGACAACAAACCGTTCATCTTGGTGCTGACCACGGTGCCTCCACACACGGATTCATTGGTCGTCTCCACCAACACAAAAGCGGGACTCGTTACTGAACATGACCCGCCTGCCATTCCGAGTCCCTTCACTACAGTCTGACATGACACCATTGCAGTCTTTGGCAACGCTGAAATGGTGTTGGGGCAGACGTTGTAACGGTGCGTTGTGCAGGATGATTCATGGAGGCTATCATTGCTCGCTGAATGTCCACAATCATGGCTGTTGGGTCAGTCAGGTACAGCGATACAGTGAGGCCCATCCGTGCTTTCGTCACATGCATGGCTGAGTGTGAGACTTGAATCATTCACATGTCTCACGATGTCAAACCTTCCAACCAAGTTTCATTCCTGTCAGTTGATTCCTTCTGGGTGCAACTATTCTTTTGATGATAGGTGTAGTTTCAGAGGTTTTGATTAACAGAATTCTGTAACTTTATGTGTGTTTTTTATGTTGAAATGATCTATGCTAAGCTAATGTAATTAAAATTAAATTAAAAACAAATAAAAATTGCAAAAAAAAAAATAAAATTCCCTTTTTTCTTCATGAGGACATTAAAGAGTTAAGGGCACCACACACCAAACATCCACATATTAGAAACCATTGTTTTTAATCAATGTACACACCGAATTCAGAGCCCCTGCCAAAATTAGACTTCTCCTCAAGTACATCTGCATCACACAAGTGTAAGGATATTACAGATTGTACTCACCATTTTGGTTGTTTCTGTGTGTCAGTAATCTTGGATTTTCCTTCACAGCACAACAGGAACTAAAGCCAAACACAGAGTCTCACAGTTTAATGTGACAAACTTTAGATTTTGGTTATCGGTGCAGCGTTCAGGGGAATTAACACTGGTGCTATTACTGGTGACTCTGAGCACTGTTTAGTCTCTTAGCATTCTGTCATTACATAATAAAATATAAGAAATTTAAGCCACATTGAGACCACAGAAAGCCATGGAGTATAACATCTCAACCAGTCTGTTAGATCAACAGATCACAGCTATCATTACAGTGTAGTCTTCTTCAGCTCACCATAGAGAACTGTTAGTAAAGTAGTAAACTGATGTATAATGGTGAATCAACTTTCACAAGCAAGAAAAGGAAATACCAAAATCTATCTAACATACATATTTATATATTTTTATATGTGTGTTTGGGGGAATAATGGTAATTAACCCCTGTGGTAGAAATCACATGACTGCAGTATTGAGAGTTATTGTCACAGAACCAAGCTCTGTCCAACAGGTCAAAACAAGCTCAAAACAAAGTGCATCACGCTTCTTTCTGTTTTAACATGTTACGTTTTTTATGCACACATAAGACAAAAGGAGGGACAGATTTGGTCATAATGTAGAGGAGTAAACAGTAAGATATTAGACTTTGTAATGTAGTGGAGTTAAATGAACTGGAAATGCTTCAGTGAAGATGCACCTAAAAAGTACTTAATACATATACTCTTACTGTCCACCATTCCTTCCCAGTCTGCAGGTTTTCCACTCTTGGTGCGAGGGAGTACACCTGGTCATAGCAGCGCCACCGACAAGCCAGTGTCAATGCGGACAGAGAGGCAATTCAACCCAGCCGATCCTTCCAGGTGGCCTCTGCTTCCCTGTCGGTTCAGTTCTGTGGAATGGACAGGTGTGTTGTTCCCTCTTCTATAGAAGTAAGTTCTGCCCTCTCTGCCTATGACAGCTGGCAAGCCGCACATGCCGTCTCAGCTCCTCTGGCAGCAGCGCATTCAGGAAGTGCTGCAGTGGCACCTCCTCCTGCACAGCTGTCTCGGACACTGGGTAAGCCTGTTGAACCACTGTACTCTGTACGTAGCACTGTCATTTTAATGGCTGCTTGCCAAAAGGCCTCAGCCATCGTTACGTTTACTCTTCCTTTCAATGGAAACCGGCCCTTAAAGCTCTAACTGGGAACAGGACAAGGATGTCAGAGCAGTGCTATGTGACTCTGACATATCGCACCTTTAAAGGGTACTGAGGACGAGAGAGCAACAGAGAGAGAGAGAGAGAAAGAGAAAGAGAGACATACAGACAAAGAGTGATAGACAGAGTGCAAGAGGTAGAAAGAGAGTGACAGACAGAGAGAGATACAGAGAGACAGAGAGAGAGACAGAAAGGGAGAGACAGAGTGATAGAGAAACAGAGAGTGTGACAAAAAGACAGAGAGAGAAAGCAAGAGACAGACAGAAAGAGTAATAGAGAGAGACAGACAGAGAGGGAGACAGACAGAGAGAGCGAAGGAGACAGAGAGGTTGAAAGAGACGGGTATGGGGGGCAGAGAGAGAAAGCAACAGATAAAAAAAGAAAGAGAGACCACAGATAAAAAGAGAAAGAGAGAGAGTGAGTGAGTGAGTGAGTGAGAGAGAGAGAGTGAGATCAATCTCCGCCCCCATTTCTTCATTAACGAGGCTCTGGTTACTGATGTTCGGGGGCTGACAGATCTTCATGTTACACCGTCTCGGAATACATTTCCGTTCACCTGCTGGAGGAGCAGATCTTTGACGTCGTCATGTTTTTGGAAGGCTGATAATTTCACTCTTACAGGTCGTACCGTACCGTGTACCGTGCTGCGCTGTGCTGGGGTCTCTCTGTCCGCCTCGCGTTAGTAACGTTAGCTCATGTAGCCGTTGCGGTTTACAGTTAGTCACGGCTCTACAGCTTCACTGGCGGCTAATGGTGAGGAAGTGTACTGCGGGCTAACGATTCTGGGGGGGTGCTCTATTGTACAGTCCGTTTTTATTGGTTTTTATTTCCTTCTATTTAAACTACAGAGGCGAAGAGGACAGACAGCATCCAAATTAGCGAACTGCTGCTGTACTTTCAAAACGAAAAAGCCATCGTTAAAGGGCAGCTAGCTGGCTGGCTAGCTGCTTTAGCTGAGCCGAGGAGACGGAGGAGACGGGCTGAGGAAAACGGAGGAACGCCTGTAATGGCAAACGAGCCTGTTATTCTGAACGTGTATGACATGGTGAGTTACCCCGAATCGTCTCTTCTCGCTTTTTTTAGCGGTTAGTTTGAACTGTGAGACCTGAAAACACGCTGTTCAGGTCGAATGATGTCCAATGACAAGCCAATGTGAGAGAGCTCGAGGTCTGGCTGTGAGAGGAGGAAGATGAGCTTGTGTGCTAACAGTTAGCTAAGTCAGAAAAATGAATTGTGCGTCTGTTTACATTCATTAACGTGATCCTACAGCTAGAAAGCGTATATTCTGTAGTTGGTGTGAACTTTAGACCAGTGTGTCTCAGACTGTTGGCATGTTTACACGATGATTAGAACAATATGTTCATGCTGAGAAGCTGCACTGATGGGGATCCGCTGGCTGGATGATAACAGCCTCTCCAACATACTGAACTGGCTAGTCGTCTTTAAAGAAGTCTGTGAACTGTCACTGAAACATCTTTATTTTAGGTTTATTTTTCAGTGTTTTTATTTTTTATTTTTTAACGTGTGTGTTTGAGCCTTTCCGTGTTTAAGCAATGTGCCATCCATATGTACAGTGTTTGTTTACCATGATCTATTAACTCAGTCCTAATCCTGGGGACAGTTTAACAGAGCAGGATTTGTCCGTGCCATGTGGAAAGAAGCCAAGAATGTCCTGCAGGCATGTCCCTTTCTTTCTCTGCTTTAGGCTTTAAGGAGAACTGCACCCATTTCACTAAATTCTAGATAATTTAACAGATTAAGATGTCAACAAAGTCCTGCCAAGTGGTTTAGTGTAAGCTGTTCAGTTCTAGAGAAAGTCAGAATTGTGCACAGTGGTGGCGATGGGAATTATTACCTGCAGCAGTTTTGAATACCCTGCCTGATGCCCATGACAATCTAAGTCTGTAAGGCCATGTACAGACTGACAGCCCAAATCTGATTTTTGGCATATCCATATTATAGCCAGATTGATTTTTGATACTCTGCACATTTGGAGGTGGTCTGAAATGTGATTCCAGTTGGGTTTCACAGATACGTATGAGTCTGGACACTCCAGCTGCTCAGTTTCAAAGTGTCAAAGAGTGACAAAGAGTGATGGAAGTGCTGGGATTCAAGACGTGCGCCCAAGCTACGTAGTTACTGATGCTGCCGATTGCTGTCCCACCAACTCATGCTGATAGATAGGTTGGTGATGTCTGGACACAGAAATCTGATCTGCTCACTTAACGCAAATAACAGTGCAGACATTCATATCAAAGAGTCTTTGAGAAACAAATCCGATTTTGAGAAGTCTGAAAAAAGGCCATTTTATATCAAACCGCTATATATGTATATATATATATGTGTGTGTGTGTGTGTGTGTGTGTGTGTGTGTGTGTGTGTGTGTATATATATACACACACACACACACACACTGGGTCTCTTATCTACCTTGCAATATGCAATGTGTACATCATAACAGAGCTATTCCGGTGTTTAGTACTGCGTATATTTATTGTCTAATGTGTATTTGTTGTACTTAAGTGCTGCAAGGGACTACACACCCCAGATTTACATTCACCTTAAATGTGACATGACAGACGTGATTTGATTTGATTTGACTTGATTTGATTTTGATACTAGAGTTGTGGGCTGTTATAAAATGTGTAAACTGGGACGTAGATTAGCATTATGGAGTAATACAGCACTTGCATGACCTCTAGGGTCACAAACACAGTAAAAATGCAGTCAAATATCATTCTGAAATAACAGTCAAATCTAAATATGCGTCCAGGCAGTTATCTAACCGGCTGGGTTTACTGAAGCTTTACCACCCTGACTTCAGTATACAAGCTGATGTATCAGTAGGTAAGCTGTAGTGCAGCCTATATAAACTACATGGTTCTACAGCCATGTGGCCTGTTTTCACACTTAAACCAAAAGATAAAATAGCGCATTTCTGCACTGTGTAATTGGTGTCCAACAAGTGTGATGTGGCCCTTTGTGTGGACTACACAAGAGCTTTTCTAGTGGCTTTGTGGCCCAGAGCGTTTTTTTTTTTTCCCTGTAGTCTATTTTTGCTTAACCATCTAACCTTCACTTTGCAGTTTTTCAGAAACGACAGCGGGGGAGTTGTTTTCTTGATCAAAACATGCTCTTGAGAATCATATCTGGTGTGAACCCATACAGTGTGTAAACTAGTGGGCAGGCCAAGCCTTTGGGTTTCTGCGTTTCCAATATGACTGTGAGGTACTGTACACACTAGTCACACGTTTGGCTGATCTGAGAAGGGGGGGAAAAAACAGAGCCGTGCAACTGTTTATATACGTTCAGCTGGAAGAACAATTCTCCAGCTTGCCCTCATTATCCAGCAAGTCAGTCCAGTGATGAAGAAATAAGGTTAATGAGCTGTCGCTCCACTGTGTTTGCTGATAAGAAAGAAAGAAGACAGATAACAAAAGATTGAATGCTAACAGACATTCACAGTGTGTTCACAAGTTTGTTGGTAGGTCCTGGGCGTCATTTGTCCTTTCAACTGATTCATCGTTTCTTAATATGAGGATTTAGAGGGGTTTAGTAGGACAGGAGATTGTGACTGCTTTGGACTAATAAGGCAGAAGCAGGGCAGAATGCCAGTAAGCAGAAACTTGTGCTTATGATCAGTAGAGAGTGGACCTCTGTAGAGCCCTTAAGGTGGCATATACTTATTAAGGCATTGAGGCTACAAGAGCATGAATCTGTTATAACTTGCACTACAGTTTAAATGAAACCCTCAGAACAGACGAAGCGCAAGTCACTGTGAAAGTCATGAATCGTCTCCATTACCAGAGTGGTAGCCAGCTGGAGATCGTTACAGTGTTCAAACCATACTCAGGTGCATACACTGTTAGGAGGGGATGGGGGGGGGGTTAGAACGAGGTAGATTTGCTCTTTGTAAAATATTGCTTTTGTTGTGTTTCTTTCTTTCTCACTCTCTTGCAGTAAACTGCAAAGTTTCTGAACGCCGGGCTGTACATGTCACACCATTATACTGATGTTCAGTTTTGGTGGTATTGATGAGCTGATTCCTTGGACATAGATTAGACTTAGTCTTGGACAAATGCTTGCATGCTTTTTTGTGTGTGGACATTTTAACTTTTTTAACTGCTAGTGAAGGCTGTAAGGATATATCCATACACTTGATTACTGCAATATTATGAATGTGATACTGTATTAATTCACACAAACACAGTTTTAATTATTAGTTTATGGTTTAATGTAAAGATGAGCGGCGGACAGTGGTTCATTTTGTGTAGCGTTTAAACCCCGACTACTAGAGAGCAGTGTTGTAATCTACCTTCAGCCATTAGACTAGTGTGTTTTTATACTATGGTGATTTTCCAAAAAATAAAATTTCAGAAATCACAGTGCATCTCCTTTCTTACAATACCACAGTGTATCATGAAATTTTGAATAGTAACCTCTGTGTCATGTATTGTATTGTAAGTTCTTGCCGATACAAAGCCCTGTTAACTACTAAGTATGTCTTTTGCTATGTCATGGAAGTTTAAAAATATATAGAGGGGAGAAAAAAAATAGAAATCGGGTTTCTGGTTAATGTCCTTAGAACAGTCCTTAGAAGTGTGGGTTGATTAATAGTATTAATGCAGATTTAACATCAGTATCATTACATATTGTGACACCATGATAAATCGATCAACATGTTATGGCACGAATTGAGTCAGTATTGCTTAACACTGTATTAGATGCACCGTACTCTAATGTAGTGGTACACTAATCAGTACAGGCAGACTGGTGTGACTTTAAACTGTGAGACTGTTGTCTTATCTCTGCTCAGTTTTGAAAACCTCAAACGGGTGTCTCTGAACTTCTTTTGCAGGTTTTTTTTTTGTTTTACAAAATTAGGAAGTGGTTTAAAACGAGATCTCTGCAGCACCATCTGTCTTCCCCTGTACTAGCCAAAACCATATGTGTTCATGTATCTCTGCTGTCCCTAGTGAGGTAGTCATAAGCTATTTTTGGCTGAACAAGCTTGCGCTGTCTTATACTCTTTTTACGTTTGTGGTGCTTAAAGCTGTTGGTCATCGAGTGCTTTAAAATATGGCTTGCTACCTTAGGAAAGTACTGTGTTGCAAAGGATTGGATCACTCATTCAATCTTCCTATTAGCTGGAAAGTTGAATCCACACTTTGAATCCAATAAAGCAGGTGGATAAGATGCCTACAGCCCGTTACAGCTACCATCGACTGCCTTGTCTCATTCAGCATGTTGGAAGCAGTTCTCATTTGGCATGTTCAGCAGTTTTCTAAATCATCATTATAGAGGGGAACTTCAACTGAGACTGACGTCTCTTACCAAGTTGAAAGTGAAACTGAAAATTGCATGCAAGCCAGCAAAGCTGCGTAAACCATAATGACATGGAGAAAAAGTTCATAGCCTTATAAAGCAAACAGTTATTTCTATTGCTGTTTTATTTACTATTTCTTTGCTCTGGCGTTTTAAAACATGGTCTCTTTTCACAGGGTGAAAATGTTACTTTGGTTTTCTATTTAATTTGTCAGCCTAAATCAATGTTCTTAAGGAGTTTCAGTGAATTAACATGCTTTACGGAGAGTTCATCTAAAGTACACTAGATAAGTAATCAAATTTTACCAGCCAAGTAAACAAAAACACTTGTTGCACCCAGAACGTGTCAGATTGCAATGCTATTGGGAAGGAAGATAAAGGTTACCAGGAACAATAAATTCTGATACATTTAGACTGATATGAACAAAATTTATTGAGCTACACATACAGAAGTCGTGTCTCTCAGTATGGCATCAGGCCACCATGTTAGCTAACACAACATGCCAGACGTCTCAGCATGAAGTTTTAGAGGTTCCTAATGGTGTCCTGTGATAATCCATCCCATGCAGCTTGAGTATTCTCACACGGTTCCTGCAGATTTTGCGGTAGGGGTGGAGTTGGAGTGACACGAGGTCTTCTGAATGTGTGACGCTCAACAACAAACCGTTCATCTTGGCGCTGACCACGGTGCCTCCACACAGATTTGTTGGACTTCTCCACCAAGACAAAAGTGGGACTTCTCCACCAAGACAAAAGTGGGACTTGTCACTGAAGATGATCCGCTGTTATTCAGAGTCACTCCATGACAGTCTGGCATGACACCCTTCCCGTCTTTGGCAATGTTCATGTGGTGTTAAGGCCGGTCATCGTAACGGTCTGCGTGCATATAGTCCTGCGTTCAGCCATCTGCTAAAGGTGCTGCCACTAACAGGATGACTCATGGAGGGCATTACTGCTCGCTGAATGTCCACTATCTTGGCTGTTGGGTCAGTCAGGTACAGCAATAAAGCCCTTGCTTACATCACATGCATGGCCGAGCGTGAGATGTGAATCATCGAATGTCTCATGATGTCAAACCTACTCACCAAGTTTCATTCTTGTCGGTTGATTCCTTCTGGGTGCAACTTGTTTATCAATGATAGGTGTATAACATAACACAAAAATAATAATACCTTTAACTCTGACTGCATAGCCTATATTTCAGTCAAAGTCATTCAAACTGGACAGAATTAAAGCACTTAAAGATTTTGATAAATTCGTATAAAAATCAGAATAAAATTAGAGCAATAATATTTAGGCTACTATTCAAGAAGCATAGCCTACATTTAGCCTTCAGTACTATATTTACACATTAGAATAGTACTCTGTTTAAATGTTCTTTAATTATGTTACAAAAATTACATACAAACTGATAACCTTCTTAATGGGCAGTAGAGTAAGTACATCTTAAAAAGACTAGAGGCTAAAAAAAATCTGCTTTTTTAAAATTTATTTATTTATTATTTTTTTAACTTTACTGCAGACAGTAATAAAGCGAAATCTTAAAACTGAATTGAGCCTTAAACACAGAGACACACAAGTTATTAAGTCATCCTTACTATCTGGGTTCAAAAGTGTAATGATGTCTGCACAACCCTACATGAATGAGAAAACAGCTAAGACCCCTTTTAAAATGACATTACTGAGGTGTTCTGTCTGCGTATAACTCCTCTGAAGGGAGGCCAATCCCTTGTTCTGTGATGAAGGATGTGTTTAATAAGATTTGAGGTAATTGAGGGCAAAGGGATAAGTGTCTTGTTTCACACGCCCGCAGCAGGTGCGCCGACAGAGTCTCTAGCCTTCCTCTTTGGACTCTTGCTCTACACTTTTTGCTTTCCGTGTTGGTTAGGAAAGAATGTGATATCTAAACATTGTTGGATTGTAGTTTCAGAACAGCTTCATTGAGGCTGAGGTTTCTGGACAGGTAAAAAAGGCTTTCAGATGTGATCAAACCCTGTATTTTAAGATGCATCTCTTTTTATTGCATTTAAGATGCAGGTGTTTGTAGGAAGTTTTCTTTGAAGGGCGTTTAATATGACTGCACTAAGAAAAGCGAGAGAAAAAGGACAAGCTGAGTTGGAAGGCAAGCCTGTACTCGTGGAAGCCATAAATGTGTGGTCACTTTAATTAAGCTAATTTGATAGGGGTTGTCTTACTCATGATCCAGTGGACTGATATATTCTGCAATGCGCATGACTCGTTCATACGTAAGCTGCCTGACTTCATGATGAAAACATTAAAATTACATTACCACTTTATCTGCAGGTTTTGTTGTAGATAAACAATGCTAAATCTATGATGCAGACAAATTACTATGTAGTACAATATGTGCTTCAGACAAGGGTCAGTTGTGTACAGTGCACAGCAGTAAATGCCATGTAAAGAGTGTGCAAATTAAAGCAACACTACAAACAAAAGACAGAAGCATGCTTCATAGGTAAGATCACATTGATTCAGGAAGTAATGCGTGTTGTGCAACTGAAGTATGTAGTGCAAGTGGAGTATATCCCACTTCAGAAGCTGTTCCACATAATGCCTTTGTTATTTTGGTTCACTACAAGTGCTCTTACAGCAGACAGAGGGTATGGAACGGCATCACAATACATGGACTGTTACTCGCGAGTGAGGACAAACGATGCTCGAAATGGACCTTTTCAAACAAACAGCTTTCCGCTCAAAAGCCCATTCCCATGGTTATGTGGCAAGTATCAGATTTTGCATAATGCTCAGCAGCGAGAGGTCTGGTTTTCAGCATGCTGAACAAACTGAGCTTATCCTCTTTGCCCCTCTGTGAAGCTGCAATTTAATGACTACTTAAAATTAAGCAGTTAGATATTATTGTGTGGTGACATCCAGTGATAGAACGGTTACTGGTTTCAAGCTATACCATGGTAAAATTCCTGATGGTTACGATCACCATTTCCCATTTTAAGGAACAAGAAAACAGTGGTTGGTTATTGTGCTTTGACAAGCTCATGTTAAATACTGTCCAGCATTAACCAAAGTTAGCGGCAGTCTCCCAGACGCAGGTACACTGGTGAAACATGATCTGTGATAAAGCTCTGGAGGTTTTTTTAGCCATCTGAAGTGAAGTCATATTTTGGTTTTCATAAAAATGCAGAGGGGAAACTTTGGTGAAGTTAGAGGTGTGTGTGTGTGTGTGTGTGTGTGTGTGTGTGTGTGTGTGTATATGTGTGTGTGTGTATGTATGTGTATATATATATATATATATGAAGAGAATGTCCTATCTTCTCTAGTTTAAGACACGAGTATGACCTTTTATCCTTTGAGAATGAGTAGGGGGTCTAAATAGTATTACGGTGAATAATGTACAATGCAGAGAGAGACTTGTTTGAAGGCTGTCACCCTGTCTGCACAACATGCAGAAAGAACGTTGTTGTGAAAGGGGGCAACACATACATAAAACCCTAAACATGCCATATGTCTTCAAGGACAAAATATAACAAGACAAATGTGGGATATGGGCTCATCTGATGCACTTTTAACAGGGTCTTGATGACGTTGGATGCTATGAGGTGCAATACTATCACATTCTGTCAGTAATGGACTACATTAATTTAATATGCCCAGCTTTGCTTGGTGGTGTGACAAGAAGGGTTATACAGAGAAGCCTCCAGATGGTTGTATACAGAAACAGACCTGAGGGGCAGGTCTAAACTCTCACCCTTCCATGACCCACTCCTTATGGCTCCTTACTAAATTGTCTAAATGCCACAGCAAAATAGGTCAACTGTCTCTGCCCATATCTTCTGAGTGGCTGCTTATTAAGGCCAGAGATCCTCAAATGGACAGAATTTCTAAAGCAGTTCACTTCAAACAGTTTCAGCTCAAAAGTCAGTACTGCAGGTGAACCATGTCTTTTTAACATGTATACCGATGATCATTGTGTATCAGTGTGAATATGTTGTTTGTTAATATATTCAGAATGTAAAACCAGCTGAAACTGTGTTGGACAAGTACTTTCTTGGAGGTTGCATTCGAACAACAGAAGTAGGTCATTTGTGATTAAGAAATTGTCCAGAAAACAACCAACCGATTCAAAAGCAAGAGGGTGAAAAAGAAAGAAAAGTATCTTCTTGAATGTGAGGATCATTCTCTGCACAATGTCTTTGAACATTGAAACCTGAAGGTCGTCACCTCAAGAGGCGACTGAGCAGAACTAAGTATTTTTTTTACTCCACAAGCTGTTTATACTCTAAATGTGAATAGATATTTACCCTCATTGCTTTTGCCTTAATAAGCAGTATGTGCAGGAAAGAGCTTCTGTATTTTTGAATGTGCATGAAAAGCTTATTTGTGTAAATGAAGCGTTTCTGTTTTTGGGCGGTTACCTAACTAAACTAACACATGTATGTTTGCTCTTTCTAGTATTGGATCAATGAGTTTACTACCTCTCTGGGTATTGGGGTCTTTCACTCAGGGATTGAGATTTATGGCAGAGGTAAGCTATTCTCTGACTGCTTCTCTGTTTTATGTGCATGCAGTGAATGACTCACACAGATTGACATGCTACAAATCTATTGTAGTAATATTATTTATTTAAATTGTTCATGGCTTTCTCTTTTTTTCAGAATTTGCCTATGGGGGGCATCCATATCCATTTTCAGGTATATTTGAGATAACGCCTGGTGATGCCACAGAACTCGGGGAGACGTTTAAATTCAAGTGAGTTTTATAATTGAGTTAACTGTTGTACATTTTGAGATAAAGGGAAGCCAGTAAACCTTGTCTTGCACTTTCTCCCCCCTTCCCCTTTCAGAGAAGCTATTGTTCTAGGGAGTACAGACTTTACAGAAGAGGATGTGGAGAGAATCATGGAGGAATTGGGAAAGGAGTACAAGGGGAACGCATACCACCTTATGCACAAGAACTGCAATCACTTTTCCTCAGCACTGTCGGAGGTATGAGCCAGTCAGCATTTTTTGTATCCCTATGTGTTGGGAGTTTGGATAGAGCAGAAATGTGGACCATCTGGGTGTCCCTAGGGACAAGTTTAAGAGCCACAGCTTGAAGGCCCAGTCATAAAATCCCAGTTAGAGAATGATTTAAAGTCTGCTTTAACAAATTTGCTCTTCAAAAACATCCCAGATCCTTTTTTTTAGGCTGGATGTTTTTGCCATACTATGCTGTGATGATATAGCAAGATATTAGCCTCACCAGTTTCATACCAAAAGGTTTTTTTTTCTGCACATAGAATGTTACATATACTGAATATAATCAAATATTTTTGACCAAATAAATTAAACATAATTTTTGCTGCACTAAAAAAAATAATTCACTCAATTGATTCCATGTTTATCCTCTTTTGTTGGCTTTGTGATCCTTGGTGCTCTGTGAGCGGACGGACATTTCAATCTCGTATACGACTGAATCCTCTGCCTCAGACTGATGCGTTACTGTGCATCCTTAATCTGTACAAAAGCATACAGTGATGATGATGATGATGGAAGACTGTAACTGTAATAAAGACAGGAATCACATTTGCGCATGCATCCCTGTGGGTTGTGTCTCTGGCAGATCCTGTGTGGTCGTGAGATCCCGCGCTGGGTGAACAGACTGGCCTACTTCAGCTCCTGTGTGCCCTTCCTCCAGAGCTGCTTGCCTAAGGAGTGGCTAACACCAGCCGCGCTGCAATCCAGCGTGAGTCAGGAGCTGCAGGGGGAGCTGGAGGAGGCTGAGGATGCCGCCGCCTCTGCCTCCACGCCTTCCTGCGCCGTGGCGCCCGCACCCATGCCCAGGCCCACCCGACACCAGCCACGCCGATAGACCCTGCTGCCTTGACTGACAGGCCTCAGAGACTGGCCCAGTGCTGCCAATAGAGCCCACCCCTTCCAGTAACAAAACCTGCAGTTCACCAGCAGTGTGGATAAGCCCTGTCCTGTTGGGATGGGCTCTACCTTACTGGTTTTAATTTTTATTTTTATTCTATTTTTATGGGCCCAGATAACTGACTGCTTTCCTGAAAAACACTCAGAGGTGGTTTTGTCAGTGTTTGAAACGTTTTTTTCTTCTCCTGACATTTGATGTTTTGTTTTGGATACTCAGGACAGAAAGACACTTTGTACAACGTTCCATTTAATCACCTTCAATTTTTTTTTTTCTTTTTCTTCTTTAATGTTACTGTAATGCTTTTGCAACGCTGGATTCTCTCACTAGCCTTTCTTTCCTCCATCCCTGAAGAAAGGACCTCCATGTATCTCTTTTTCAGGGGGAGCTTTTGTTTACAGCTTTGTGTTTCTGACCATAAATGTGTGTTCTGATTACAGAAAAGCTGCCAGCTGGGCCAAATTACCCCACTTTTGTAATGACACACATCCTATGTCTACCCACCTTGGTGATTGTGCCTAAAGATTTTTACTGTTACATGCTCAAAGAGCTCTGCACTCTTTCTCTACAGTTTACCTGTCAGTCTGCTTTGAGTAGCAGACTCCTTCTTACCCTGAAAAACCTACTTCAGATGATGTTTTACACCTTTTAGGTTTTTAGAGTCTTCTATTGTATTGGAGAAACTGTTTGTATTCCATTTTATGACTATTAAAGATAACTACAATTTTTCTGTTCTGACAAATCACATTATTGTTATTGAAGAGCAACTCAATGTTATATTGGTATCAGCCAATAACACTTTTATACTTTGTGCTTTGCACTAATTATGGTAGCATCGAGATTCAAACTCGCTATCTCCTGGTGAAATTACAAAACGTCAGACAGCTATTTTACAGAGCAGCTCAGTGGGAGCCACTTTCTGTTTTACCACAAGACACCAATATTGGGTAGCCCCGCCCCCTGGCTACAATATAATATGACATTCAGAGGTTCTGTTTGTTTAAAGGAGCAATTTGCAAGATAATGCAACCTGTCAAATTCATACTCCAAATATTAGGGGGCAACTTCAGTTCTCACCAGTCTAGAAGAAAACGTTGAAATGAATTCCGCAACCAACTTCATTTCTATACTCACCAAGAGCATCTATGGTGGTGCAAAGCAACACTAGTGTTACTCTTGTTATGCATCTGTTCATCACATCTCTTTTGTTTGCTGCCAAACACGGGTCCTTGCCAAGAGCAGACATCAGTGGTGCTAATGTTCCCTTTCCAAGAGCTGCATTCATGTTTGTGTTTACTCTTCCTTTCATTTAATTCAAGAGCAGTGCAACAACTTTTATCTTCATGGACTCATGGCAGACTCGCTCCTACAGCGACACACTGGCACCTCATGAGGTTGGGGTATTACAACACAGGGCAGACTGGGGCTAGCTGTTTAGCGTGCTAACTTCAGTAGATATCTCTACAAAACAATACATAGACTTTTTGGCATGCCATCAAAACGGTTATTTCTTGAAATTCCTTTGATTTTAATTCATTTTGGACTGTTTTAAAATAGAAAAATCTTACATATTGCTCCTTTAATTGAGCTTACAAAGTATGATAAGTGACAACCAGCATTCATATGTCAGTGTCATATCAGTACTGTTTAACGGAAACTACAGGAGTATTGAAAAAATACACTAAAATCTAAAATTAAATGAGGTTATATTGTAGGTAATTAGTAAAAAGTTCACGCTCCCTTAAATTGGTGTTATATTGGCCACAAATTTTACATGTTGTTCGGAGCCTGATCAGAAATAAAGCTTGCAGCTCAGATGCTGAAATCAGAGGTTATCAGAAGTGCTGCTGTTATTCCATATTCCAGGGTCTAAATATGACGGTGGGATTAGAAACCAAAATAAGCCTTTACAGTATGTAGTGTCTGATTTTAAAGGTGCCCTAAAGGGTTTCATGAGTGAGTCTTGATGCAGAGCTTTAGAGTCTAGTCTCAGAAATTGTCACCACAGTTGGCGTCCCAACCTCAAGTTTGCGCTTCTTCTTACAGCAGGGGAAAGCGCCTTTTAAATCCTTGACTCTTGTCAGAAAAAAGGAGAGGAACGGATCCACGAAGGGGCCGAGATGCAAGAGCGCATTAGCGATCAGTCCCAAATACTGAGTGTAGCATTTGAGTGATAAAGCAGTGAACAGCGTGTTTAAGACAAAGGGGAGGTAGATTATGCTGTAGTTGAGGAAAAGCATGGCCTGCATACCCAGAGTCCTTTTCCTCTCGTGAACAAGCACTGGCCCCCTGGAACAATAAAGGGCCCTGAAGGTGTCCAATAAGAAGAACAACAGGATAACAAACGGGAGCAGCAGAACGAAGGAGAAGATGAGCATGTAGCTGTTCATAGCTAGCAAGAGGATAGCAGTGGGGGCGGCCCACATGGTCAAAGAAAGTATGGCTGACTGTTTAACCTTGATGCAACAGGCAGCCTGCCATGAACGAGCCACCACCAGGTACCGTTCCTGTGCCACACATACCATGAAGACAATGTTGGTAACGACTCCAAAGTAAAACACCAAGGAGGAGACATCAGCCAGTGTGGAGGTTTGCGCGATGCTGTCTATAGGCTTATTTGGCTGTCCAAAGATGCTGAAGATGTCCGAGGCGAGCAGGCTGATGAGGTAGACGGGGGCAGCTTTGCCATTCCTGACCTGCTGGCTCATGAGGTATATCGAGAAGCAGACTCCGGGCAGTCCAAGAACAAAAGAGGCCAATCTAATAATCCTAATGGCATCATAGTTTGGGGTGGTGATGTTGTCTCTGCCGTTGCATGCAGTTAAGTTTTGAATTAAATGTTCGATGACATCCATGTCCCATTAGAGTTTGTACATCCTGGAGAAGGTGGTATGTCCTGAAATATCCAGGGAGTGCCCAAGCTGATGAACATAAGCCAGTCCAGCATGGGAGAATTTATGGGTTCCATGAAGAAGAAGGTTTCTCAGAGTCCATAGCAGCAGCACATTGCATGCTCTTTCTCCATCTGAGGAACCAGGCAGGGCTGCTCACCACGGAACAGGAAAGGGAGAACGTTTGTTCGGAATAATTTAGATCGTATCAGCTTATGGTTTCTGTGGTAAAGAGCTCCAATTGGCTCCTTCATTGCTCTCTTTGAATAATGGTTATTACACAATAAGGATGCAAATGCTTACAGTCAGTTCTGTGTTTGTGTGAGGCTTCTGAGTAGTGACGTTGGAGGAACACGCTCCAGCTCCTCCTTTTCCCTCTCACGCTTTTGATAACGACAGCATAGACTACATGTCCAAAAGTTTGTGGAATCATCCAAGGTTTCTTCTGAAATGAAGGGCATGAATAGTTTTGTTCCCCTGTTTGATGCAGTAAGAGCTTCTTCTCTTCTGGGGTCAGGTTCTGAGGTTGGATGATTAGTTCTAGATCCAGTTGATCCCAAAGGTATTGGCTAGAGCTTGATCACTCCAGGGAACCCAGCTCCACTGCTCCACAGCCAAGTACTTGGCGGGCTTTATACCCCTTTTGCCAATCCCCGGCACTGGGCACGATGACCTTAGGCTCATGTGTGGCTGCTTCAGAGTGTCCCATTCTATTGGTCAGTGCTTTTCTATGGCGATAATATACAAGCTGTGTGCAATAGATGCACCTTAAAATAGCACCTTCAAGTACTAATCAGAAGGAGTGTCTGAATACTTTTGGACACGTATCATCAAATGACTCATAGGGGCACCTTTCATTTCTAACACAATTTATTGGATTGACTTCATTCGGATGTTTTATGACTAACACATTCTTCATCATCGTAAGCAACAATATTCATTTTACACAATAAATAGGTTAATAACTTACACAACAGTCAGTAGCAAAGCGAACCACTGATTACTTAAGACCACTTGAATAATGACCTTTGAGCAAATACTGTATATTTTTGCCCACCCCCAACTGCCCCTCGCCTTTCCATAATCAGCACTGGCCTCAGACGTTGGATCTTCTCCTTTACACTAGTCAAGTATGATAGTCCCATATGCTATAAGGCAGGCTTAGATTTCACCTACCAAGAAGGACTGGGTAAAATGACAAGCTCTCCACTTACACAGCACAGAGAAGCGCGTTAAGCAGTTTTGGATTTCAGTAATTTGGTTTGAGTGCGATCGTGCTTTTAGTCTTACTGTATCAAAGTCTCAGTCTCATCCATCAAAGGACACATGAAATACTGGCCTGATATCGAGACCAGTTTAACATTCCCCATCCGTCTATGTTCGGTAATACAGATGCCAACTTATCAGGCAATGCATTTCACCACTGCGTCTCCTGTTTGTTTAAGTCTAGCCTCGATTTCCTGCTAGCGCAGCTGAATTTGCACAACCCTAATTAAAACCAGTGAGTCAGATACCTTATTTCTAATGTAATTCTTCCTCCTTCTGCAATGTGCATTGCTGTTCAACTGTTCTGGACATCATACGAACGGACAAAGAAAGAAAATGGAGAACGAATGCCAGACTAATGAGGCAAACCTGACTGCTCAATTATACCTGCTAAGGGTCCTTACAACCATCAAACTGCAGCCAGTCTCTTTTTCATGCTGCACCATTTATGCATCATGTATGAGGTTTGTTTAGTAGAACAGCAACCATCTTAGTTGTTCCCAGATGAACAGTATAGCCATAATATTGAGGCCTTAAGATTGTTGACAGGTTATCGGACAAAGCGTACACCATTCAGACGGCTTGTTTTCTTTATCTGTGAATATTGTAGTTCTGAAATGCTATTATGGTCCCAAGGGAGAACATAGTATATAGCAAATATGGCTATTTGCATGTACGGAATGAAACTCCAGTCGAATAACTTTCTAAAACATCAATAACATATTTAAATATATCCCGATACTATTTGTTTGACTGCATTTGGCTTTCTCTGGAAGTCCAATCCTGCCAGGGTAAAGTCATTTAAAATAATTTGACTTTTCTGTTTTTAAAATAATAAATAATAATAATCATTTTTTATGCAAAATCTTGACTTTAAAGAAAGGACACAAGTATTTTGGGATTATTATGGGATTATGAGATTATGAGAAGTCATTACGTTGACATAAATTATTATTTCATCACAATGAGGAAATACATCACTATTTTGCGATACTAAGACAAATCTTCAACATACAACTGCCAAAAACTGTAAACTGAAAAAACTGTAGTTGATTTTTTCCCCTCTGTATGACAGAAATACAGAAATGGGCTTTCAAACCTTAGCAAACAAAAAAAAACTTAAGAAACAGTATGTAATATATTCACTGTTCTAAATCATACATCGACTGTGACATGTCATCAGAGATCAAGGAAACATGCCAAGTTGAATTACTGGCTTCTCCGACAACAGTGCCACAGCCAGTATGTTTCCGTTCTGTTCTGGAGCAGAAAGTCTGTTTGTGTCTTGAGTTGTGATCCCGCCCACTGCCCATTTCCCAGTACCATTTCGACACCCTGGGTTGCAAGATATGAAACAAATTGGCAGGAAAACACAGTATGCTGCAGTCATGGAAGCAAGCAAACAAACTGGACCTAAAACGCCTTGTTATCCCTCTGAAAAGCCTTGTGACCAGAGACGGAGTAATATGCAAATAAATATAGCCAATGCGTTTGAATGAGGGAGATAACTCAGAGCCTGAAAGAACAGATCCAGGTTTGGCTAATTTTCTCCTGAACAGGTAAGCACTGAGCTTCAGGTAAAGTAAGCTAACCTTACCTCATTTGTCACAGTTACAGGCAGGAATGAGCATTTTAAGCAATTTAGTGCTGGCCAAAGCCATCATGCTAACACACACTAGTGTTAACAGTGGTCAGGCTTGAGCAGCGAACGGGCCAAACAATAAAAATACTGCAAATGCACACATTAGCTAACCAACTCAGAGTGCAGAACTCAGCATCGCTTGCCACTGTCAGAGTTTAGTGTTGGGCTCATTCATGTAGGTTCAATGTCCTCAACCTGCAGGAACTTTAAGTCTGTGGAGGAGGGGCCGGGGGCAGACAACTCTCTACAATACATTACATTTGAACTGCAGTATCCACTTGAAACACTTGTTGTCAATATTACATATCGCTCCTTTGATTAAGTTCAAATTCAATTAAAAAGAAATAAATAGATTTACGGTTCACTGGCTGTGCAGATGCCAACCCTAAACAAAACACATTCAACCAATCGTTGAGACTGAGACCCAGGCTTTGTTTCATGCTCGTCCTTTTGATAGCAGCGTTGAGACGTATCTACTGTAAGCAGGCCAGGTTTTATAGGGAGTGTGGGTGTGGGGGGCTTGATCTCGGGGAAGGCCACGTTTAGGTCTGAAGCAGGCGATGCACTCTGTGGAGTTGAGTCTGAGACAGCACGAGCTGATGAACCTGCTCTTGCCCCCGAGGACATGGTACCATCACACGACCGACCAACACTGCATCCCCTGTCTTCTCCTCTTTAGCCTGAGAGAGGTGCAGAAATGTAGGGATACCGTGAATGAGTAATAGGGAGTCATCTAGTTCTGCTAGGGTCTGTAATAAAGGAGCTGCCTCCGTTTCTTACCTTTACGAAGGAGGTGCAGGGGAAAGTGGCAAAGTCAGAGGAGACCTTGGCACCAGGCCGCTGAGACACCACATGCTCAGCAACTTCATCCTGAAAGAGAGGACAAGACTAATGTCAACACAAATCATCAAGAACCATATCCTACATTTCCTCCATTTTATTTTCCCCTTAACATGTATATACACTCATCATCAAAGGAATAGCTGCACAAATAGTTCACCCAGAAGGAATCAACCCACAGGAATGAAACTTGGTGAGTAGGTTTGACATCGTGAGAATGTGCATGTGACGGGCCTTATCGCTGTATCTGACTGACCTAACAGCCACGATTGCGGACATTCAGCGAGCAGTGATGTCCTCCATGAGTTAGTGTCAGCACCATTGGCAGATGGCTGCATGATGCAGGACTATATGCACGCAGACCGTTATGACAACTGCCCTTAACACCACGTCAACGTCACCAAAGACTGCAACAGTGTCGTGCCAGACATGGAGTGACACAGAATGGCAGCGGGTCATCTTCAGTGACGAGTCCCACTTTTGTCTTGGTGGAGACGACCAACGAATCCATGTATGAAGGCACCATGGTCAGCGCCAAGATGAACGGTTTGTTGTCACGCATCACACATCCAGAAGGCCTGGTGTCACTCCACCTCCACCCCTACCGCACAATCTGCAGGAACTGTGTGAGAATATTTAAGCTGCATGGGATGGATTATCACAGGACACCCTTAGGAAGTTCTACAACTCCATGCTGAGACGTCTGGCATGTTGCATTAGCAAACATGGCGGCCCAAAGCCATACTGAGAGACACTACTTCTGTATATGTAGGTCAATAAATATTGCCCATATCAGTCTAAATTTATCATCATTTATTGTTCCTGGTAACTTTTATCTTCCTTCCCCATAGCATTGCAATCTGACACTTCCTTCTGGGTGCAACTATTCTTTAAACAATTTGCACAGGCTGCATTTGTTACTGTGTTTTTAACAGACTGAAAGGGAGGAGCTCTGGGTTTGGCAGAATACAGAAGGTAATTCACTCCAGGATCATTACTGGTCAGAGTTTGCAGATTTGTACTGGATTAAAATCACAAATCTCATCAGTAATCACTTAAATCACCAAGCCACCCCAGGTAATACTAATCTGCCTCGAAAGGGCTTCAGGCCGAGCTGTTCACATCCTTCTGATGCTTTACGCAAGCGTGCCGACCATGGATTTACCTTCAATCTATCCAAAGTGTCACTAAGAGACTGCAGCCTTGCGGTCTGCTCCAGGAGCTGGGCACTGGGACTCACTATAAACACAAACAGGAGCACAATGCATTACTATGATTTATGAATATGACTGTGTTAATGCTTAACTGTCTAAGCCCATTATCTTCACTTACCTGGAGATTTTCCACTAATGTCCACCACTTTAACATTGGCACTCATCTGCAGCAGCGTTTCCAGCAGCTGGTCAGTTTTTCGGTACAGGGCGCTGGACAGAACCTCTGGCCTACAGCCCTCTCTCCAGCCCAGCTTAGACACAGTCAGCGGAGGCAGAGAGGCTAACTGAGCACGCATCTTCTCTGCCTGTGGACAGGAGCGTGTACACATAGAAGGAATGGGGGGTGAGTTGTTCCGATTTAGAAAGGATGACAGAAAGAAGCACTGCAAATTATATTATGCAAATTATATTATGTATAAAAGGACATAAAGAAGTTAAAACTTCTAATAAATGATGAATCAAAGACGCTGGATTATAGGCATAACAAGTGCACCATGTGTAGACCACATTCAGGTTCAAGTGAGCTAATGCTACTCATGGAAAGGCTGGACAAGCATGTGGGAAAAATCATACTGTAGGCTGCAGATAACAAGAATCAACACTCATAAAGAGGATATTAATAATTGAATTGAAATCGGATCCCTGCTATTAACATTGCATCAGTGCTCCCAGGCCGTGTCTGGGGTCCGACTGAAGGGAAGACATTTGTTTTGAGTGCATATGAATAAATGAGTGAGTGTAAGAGAAAGTGACCTTCAGGATGTTGTTTTCATTCTTCAGGCGCTTTATGCTGAGTCGCTGAGCTTCAATCTGCTGGGTCAGCAATGGAGAATCTATCACTTGCACACCTCCAGCAGCACACACCCCCACGGAACCTACACACAGACAGTTCAAAGCATCTTAGGAAGAATATACAGTCATATGCCAGTATTTGAGTGGCCCTGGTCAAATGATGTTTTGCTGGTTTTCTAAGTGAAAATAAGAGAACCCGTCCGCTAGAGCAGGGTAGACCACCAGTGGGCCATGAAGCACCCTCTAGTGGTCCATGGGCCTGTACTTAGGTGGAGGCAGTAGTTTATAGTGGGCTGGAAACATCATATATAACCATATTAGTGTTATATTGAGTATATTAATGTAAATACACATATAAAAATAAAGACAAATAAAAATCTCGGTAGCAGGCTAATTAAACATCTTCAGGTTTAGACGACATAGCCACTGGCTAGCCACTGATGAAGAGGTTGGGGCACAAAGCTCCCTTGTTTAAATTTGAACATATCATACATTTTCTTTAACCAGATTTCTTGGAGAAATTGTATTTCTAAAAGTTGATTTCAGTTTTCTGGTGGGCCACTATGCTTTGTAGATATTATTCGGTGGGCCTTGAGGCGGAAAAGGATCAGAATTCCTGCTCTAGAGAGAACACACCTCTGCACATTTCAATGCACATTTACTCTTTATTATATTTATGCACATAGGTGCACCTTGTAGTTCTACAGTTACAGACTGTAGTCTGAAACTGTCTGTTTCTCCGTACACTTTGTTTCCTCCTTTCACCCTGTTCTTCAATGGTCAGGACCCCTACAGGACCACCACAGAGCAGGTATTATGTGTGTAGTGGATCATTCTCAGCACTGCAGTGGTGGTGTGTTAGTGTGTGTTGTGCTGGTGTGAGTGGATCACACACAGCAGTGCTGCTGGACACCTCAGTGACACTGCTGGACTGAGAATAGTCCACCAACTAAAACTATCCAGCACAACAGCGTCCTGTGAGCAGGGTCCTGTGACCACTGATGACGGGCTAGGGGATGACCAACACAAACTGTGCAGTAGCAGATGAGCTATCGTCTCTGACTGTACATCTTACAAGGTGGACCAGCAAGGTAGGAGTGTCTAATAGAGTGGACAGTGAGTGGACACAGTGTTTAAACACTCCAGCAGCAGCACTGCTATGTCTGATCCACTCACACCAGCACAACACGCATTAACACACCACCACCACGTCAGTGTCACTGCAGTGCTGAAAATGATCCACCACTCACATAATACCTGCTCTGTGGTGGTCCTCTGGGGGTCCTGACTATTAAAGAACAGGATAAAAGGAGGATTAATAAAGTATACAGAGAAACAGATGGACTACAGTCTGTAACTGTAGAACTACTACGTGCTCCTATACAGTAAGTGGAGCTGATAAAATGGGCAGTGAGTGTAGATGCAAGGAGGTGGTTTTTATAGCATGGCTGAAGGGTGTTTAAGTTTGTTCCCTGTAGAGTACTCTGCATAGCTCTTAGGCACCTAAGCACATGATTTAAAGCCATAAGTGTTAAATAAAAAACAGGTGTGTTATATCATTAAAATAAAAGCAAGCAAATATAAATAGAGTAAAATATAACAGCTTAGCTAGTTTTAAGAACAACCATTTCAGCTTTTAAGAGATACAGCGACAATGTACAGAGAAAGCTAGAGAAAGAGACAGAGAGGCAGAGAGGCAGAGACAGCTCGCAGATTGAGCAGACTATTTCTGAAGACTCATCCTTCACTGAGAAAGGTAACAGATCTGAAGTTCAGGTGGCACAAAACAAGACAGGTATGAGTCTATATGCGAGTATATGTATATGTATATGTATAGGCCTTAAGTGTATTCTACACACATTCTACACACATACAAGCCATGCAGAGACACAGAGCATCAGAGGGAGGCCAGAAAAGGAAAAGAGTTAAGATGCAAACGAATGGCGAAAATGTACCTTTCTGCTCCTCTGTAGGGGAAATAAAGAGAAAGGAGGAGAGATGCGTTAGATTTAGGCCAAGTGAAAGTGAATGACAGTAAGTGAGAGAGAGCCTGTCCAGTAATGCTATGTCATTGTAGTCACACATCCTTTGTGATGTCTGATAAGAGTTTTCCTCATGGGCACACATGAACTCGCCCTCTTCATTCTCTCTCACCAGTAGCAATGCCGCTAGTCACAATGGACGCGATGCCAGAGGCAGGACTTCCCCTCAGCCCCTCGATGGTCATCTTTGATTGGCTGTTAATGCGCTGCCTCAGCTCTGTCTTCTCTGCCTCGAGTTGGTCTATGTCAGCTTGCAGAGCATCCATAGTCTCTTCAAATTCCCTGCCACACACACACACACACACACGTTAGTGACGGGTTTGTGACAAACTATATGTTTGCTGACATTAATTATTCTACCATTCCATCAACTTGTGTTTATAACTGTGGTTATAAATGAATCAAACAAAGTGAAAGGAACCCACAACATTGTTTACGCTTTGTACAACACATGCTTATGGTGCAATTTCACTCTCTTACTTCTCTTTCTTCTTCAAGAGTGCCTGGGTCTCGTTTAGAACAGTCTGGATTTTCTCCACTCGTTCGTCTGCGTCCTTTGATGCGCTGTCCAGCTTTTTCTCCAGCAGACTCAGACGCACGTTGGCCTCACTCAGCTCTTCACCCTGCAATCAAAGACAATGAGCTATTCGCGTTGAAGGGGTGGCAATTCTATCTCAATGGTTTTCACATGATTATGTCCTTTTATGCGATCGTCCATCCTGGCCCTTGTGTCAGTCAACATGTTCTATACAGTCACAGGGTATCTTTATTGTATTCGCCCTTACATTATTAAATAGGCATCTGTTAATACAGACTGTTATCTGTTTGGCTTTAGCGTGTATGAGACCTGTATAGCATAAGCCTCGTAGACACAGAAGCTAAGTAGATTCTGAGATTGACTATAAGGATGTCCATCTCTAAACCGGTCTGTAACCAATCCAATTGCTCTGTAAACCAAACCCAAGCCTTCCCCTTCCACTTTGAGCTTCCCTCTTACCCTTTCTGTAAGCTCCCTTCATGTACATTTGTGTATGTTGTATTCTGCTGGATGATCTCTGTTTTTGCCTGCCTGCCTGAGTTAACCCTTTCCATGCTAAACCGTATGTTTATGGAAGATGTATTAGGATGATTTTTCTATTTCATGTTTTTGCAACACTGAAAAGTGAATAAAGTTAATAGCCTATTACACTGAAACAGTATTTTAAATATGTGAATCGGAAATGCTGCCCATCATAAATACACAGTCATTCTGCACTGGGGCAGGCCGAAGTGTCATGCATGTGTCACCATCCATTGATTGAAAGCAATTTACAGCGTTGTCAAATATTTGCCCAGGCCTTTAATCAAGGAAATGGATAGTGAACTGGGAATGTTGACCCTTTTCTGTCCGGTAAGGAGGGGGAAACGTGACTGTTGTTTACACTGGACGTTCACTGTATTAAGGATTAGTACAGTATCCACTGCATTAAGACATGATCATTATTCTTTTCAAGCTGAGCTTAAATCTTCGCTGTTAAGCTCCACATGTTTCACCAGCATTGAACTTAATTCAACAGGTTAAAGGCTTGTTTACTGGGTGTCGAGGTTTGCGCTGAAAGTAGCTAGCAATAAAGGCTGAATGAGATTTAGGAGGAAAAAAAAAGAATGAATCAGACCCAATTCTATAACAGGTCTAGCCTGAATAGCTTGTAGTATGAATTGCTTATAGCACAGCATGTGGTAACAGATGCAAACTACAGAATAATGTTAACCTCAGCACAACAAGTAGCTGAATATTATATTATGTACTTAGAATTCCTTTATTGCTGGTATATCTGGATGTCTTTGTGTGTGAATTGAATAAAAAAGGTGCGGTAGCCATTTTTAAAGCTTAGTAGTGTTTTTATATTACATTTTATATTATTATAATATATTATTATTATATTTGATATTTTGTATATATCAGATTTGGTATAAGAACTTGATGTGTTTTTTGACCTTCAAAGTCAAGTCGTTAAAATAACATTCCTTTTTCTTAAAAACATATACTTTCATTTTTTACATTTTAAAAATACACATAAATTTTTGGTGTCAGTTGTTTTTTTTTTTTCACAAACCCTGGGTGTTTTATGCTGTGATCCAAACTGGGGCATTTTCTACATTTAGCCCATCCCTAGCATCTTAAGTAAATGCACCTTTATTTTGAGGGATTTCTTGAGCTCTTTTATGACAGTTTCTCTGTCCTCCAGTTTCAGGCCGAGTCCCTCAGCATCTGTGATCTCTGCCCTCAGGGCAGCCGCCCGTACATCCACCGGAGCTACCTGCAAAGTACATGCACACGTCAGTGGGCTGTTCAGATAACTACTCATCACTACTGAATACCTGGAATCTTCAAAACAGTAACTGCAAGTCGAAAGTCAGAGAAAACGTCAAAAGAAAAAAGAGTTCAGAAAACTATTTAAACCTAACATTAATGAACAAATGTCAGAAGCAAAAATGCAGCCAGTTTCAAAGGCTGAACTTTAGAGGTATAGATAAAACATCCCTGCAGAATGAAAAACTTAATAGAGGCAGAAATATTGTGGAGACATTTAATATTGAAAAAAGTTAAATTATATTTAATTTTTGCTTCAGTCAAATTGCATGTTAAATATACAATTGGCTGCTTTAACACTGACCAGTCATCATGAAACCTGCATGGTATGTTTAATGGTGAAGTTTCAAAATATTTGGCCCCTGGTGGGCGCTATTTATCAAAATCAGGTATATATTACATATAACTTGTACATATTACTTATTGGTTAAATAACTGGTTTCAGATAATGATTTACAGCGTTTCAAACAACTCAGCAATTACAAGTAGATCAACAAACGCATAGTTATTCTGTAATTGCCAATTTTTTGAAACCACCATTTTCAAACTAGTCCCTCGGTTTTGATCCTCCTACAACATGCCACTCCACTCACTTACATATAACATAAGCCTTAGTGTTTATGTTAGACTACCTATTTAAGATAATTAATAATGACTGCAAGTAACAATTATATCATGCTGCTGATAAATGATCTGACAGAACAGAATTCCTATGATTGAGCAGCATTACGAATAAGCGGCAGATAAATAGATGTCAGTTCTAGTGTCAATGGGAGCCAGTTGGCCTGTTATATTAAGAAATCAGATCTTTCTGTGAGTTATGTATGTACAGTTGTGTGCATATCCACATGAGGAGCCCAAATGGAGATTTTAGTGGATTGATGTGGACCCCCATGTCATAAGCCCTACTACGACTGCAGCCAACTATGCTCAACTATGCTCATCAGCGGTGCCAGCCCATATCAGTCTTAAATTTCAACCTAGATACATTTTACAGTATTACAGTTTACGCTCTTATCCAGAGTCACTTACAGTTGATCACATTTGGGCTATTGCCCAAGGAGTCTGTTTAGTAAGGTTTGATCCTTACTTATTGAAATTTGGTTATGAAATACTCTAAATGTAGATTTTTTCTAATTCATCTTCTTCTTTTTCTTTCCTAACATGGATTATGGAGACCAAACCGTAAGTCATAGAGTCATGAAACTTGATCAAAAGGTAAGTGAGCTCAGCCTGATCAGCCTGACGATGCCACTATAGTGAAGCGTTAAACGTTATGGCCCATATCACCTGGACAATATGTCCTGCATTCCCTATTTTTTGTCCTAAGTAACTTAGTTAGTGGCTGTTTTGCCTGAAAAATACTCAAATGACTTTTGTGCAGGGCTGTATGTCTATTCTTTATCACTGCTGCTGTTTGTGTTACTCTGTTCTGATCGTTACAGCTTTATAATAACCATGTTTACCATACTTTCCATCTCTTAATAACCTAAATTATATATCTGTTGTTCTCTACGCTCCACAACCCCATGCTTTCTTCAGCATGTTTAGCTGGCACTGCTGCCTTTGACTTGGTTATGATACCATTTGAGGCAGACACACTATGTGCTGTTCTAAAAAGCTCTGTGCAAATAAAGTAGATGTGATGTGAACTGATCTGAACTCACCCCGCTCTGCGGCCTTTCAGAGTCATACTCTCCCTCCTGCATAGCAGTGGCCATCTTGTTCATGGTTGCTATGACAACACTGCAGGACTGGCGAAGACACTCATAGGGGTTTATACCCTGCGAGCCATAGATCTGAGCAGGAGATGAAGTAAATGTCATGCAGGTGCACACAAACCCACATGCACTTCTTATCTCTTATCCAACCACACACACACACGCGCATACACATACACACACACACACACTCACTTGTACAGACTTGTTCACCAACCTGTTCAGCTGCTTTGAAGGCCATGTCCTCCAGTTTGAGGGTGGGAAGACCCTCGTGTTCTCCAAGTGGAGCAATGAGCTGAGCTCCTGCTGCAGCTACTTCCTGCAGTACAGCATTAACCCATGCCAGCTGCCTCCTGCTCTCTGCCAGTGTCTCACTCACCTGCACACGTATTCACAGACATATACACAATGGCATAACTATCTCATGGGCCCTGATAGAAAAAAGAAAATAATTCCTGCTTTCATGACATGCCACTCCACCCGCATACATCTAACACTAGCCTAAATATTTATGCTAGACTACATATCTAAGATAAATTATAATGATTGTAAATAATGCTTATATCACGTCGCAGATAAAGGATCCGATAGAAAACAATTACCCTGAATAAGCTGCGCTATGAATAAGAGGCAGACAAATACACATCAGTTCTGTTTTTGTAGTGTCGAAGGGAGCCTGTTGGTGTGGTACATTAAGAAATTGGATCTTTTTCTGAGTCACGGATGTACAGTCGTGTCCGTATCTGTATGAGGGGCCCAAATGGAGATTTTAGTGGGTTGATGTGGACCACCCATGTCATAAGCCCTACTAAGACTGCAGCCACCTCTGTGTAAGTTCATCAACTGTGCCAGTCCATGCATATCAGTCTATCAATTTTACAGCATTACGATTCACACTCTTATGCAGAATCACCTACAGCTGATCACAAAGGAGGCTAATGTAGCGTTAGGACTCTTGCTCAAGGACTCTCTTTAGTATAGAGTGGTGTTCTTTACCAGGCATGGAATCAAACCCACGTCTGCCACACGAAGGGCAGGGGAATTACCTATTATATTACACCACACCTCCCACATGCTTATTCAGTTATCTGATTGAACTACAAGGCTAATACGGCTAACAAGTAATGGAAGCTTATAGCCCTCATTGCATGTGTGGCTCAAACTGTGTCAAGTTGTTAAGTCACATCAATTAGACTTAATTAAACAAAATCAAATGCTTAATAGCAATATCGACAGACAGTACTGTGCAAAACAAACTGCAGACAAAAGAAGCTAAACCATTAAATACTGACTGTTGTGTAACAAGCGGACTTGCATATTCCTTCCCACACAGCAATAGGATTTCAGTCTGACTAACCAGAGACGCATTAAACTGCCAAGTGTAAATGAATGTGTGTCAAATCTTTTTAGGATACAATCCATATACTAGTCACATGAAGTGACCAGGTGGAAGCAGTGTCTAACACCTCATGGCATACTGCTGTCTTTAAGGATAGACAGATACAGTTATAGTTTCAGAATGGATCTCAAATACTCCTAAGGCCAGAAATATACAGAAAAGTCAAAGCTCAGGTCAACACAAACAAAGTCCTTCTGAACAAAACCAGCATGCACTTCACATTACTGTGGCAAGTAGTAGTGATAGTAGTAACACATCCACTGCCATTCTAACAGCCACAACAACTAAATATGGGAATAGTAGAGGAGTGAGAACTGCTTTATTCGCTCTAGAGGTGATGATGTATCATGTGTACGTTTAGCAAGTGAACCATTTTTGCAAGAGACTTGTCCAACTTCTCACTCGCTGTGATGGTTGACTGGGAGAAACACACTGGAGATATGAGACAGTTTGCTGCAGGCTGGCAGTCACTACACAGCCTCTTGCTGCAACCCCTGGCATTGTGTTGTGAACTGCATCATGACACATTTAAGGACACAACTATGTGCAAAACCATGTTTGCGTAGGTTGTGGAATATCTCAGAATGCAATGATGTGGAAAACGGTGTTTGTGTAGCCTGAAACGTTTGCATGTCATACACTGTATCTCATACGATGTCAGAAACGGCAAATCTACTTCAGATTATCAACAATTTGACACAGTTAGAGGCGAGTGTGGGATGATTAAGATAACTCATTTGGACGGAGCTATTTGATAATCACTTTTAATGACTTGTTAGTTTTGTGCAAGATTTAAGGAGCAAACTTTGATTACCAGGCATGTCTTGGCTGGCAGCATCTAAGGTAAAGGAACATGTTGGGTAAACAGGATTTCTTTACTTAACTACTCTCAGTAAAGAAAAGTATGATGTAAAGACATTCTCTGCAGAATCATCCTCAGTCCCATGTACACGGGTGTGAATCAGAGAGGTTGTGACTGTGATACATTTATATGTGAGCCTGTGTGGGTGGGTGTGTGTGTGTGTGGACCTGAGGGCCGAAGTTGAGAGCAGCTGGGATGCCAGGAGCATCAGTGCCCGGCATGCGGCGGCGGATCTTCTTGCAGAACTGGCGGATGTCACTGCAGGAAGTGTCCAGATCCTTCAGCAGCTGAGACAGCTGCGTCTCATCCTGGCCCGCCTGCAGGAAGGCACGCAAACGGCCCACCTCCACGGCCATGCAGTCCAGAGCGCTCTGAGTAAACTGCAGAAATTCACAGGTTAGATCTCTTAGTCATGCGTGACTCATGTATGTGTGTGTATGTGTGAACATGTGTGCGTGTATATGGGTTGTTATCGGTATCGTGTGTATTTAGGAGCAGTTGAAATTATATTTGGTTCTTGAAGTTTCAGTGTGTGAAGCTTAAACACATTTTATTTTGCAAAGCCAGGCCAGCCGTTTAGATGCAACCACAAGCTAAGTCCACCCTGTTATGGGCAACATAAGCTCACGGGCCACAAAATCAGTCACCGTGTGTGTTTAAGGTGGTAGTAACTTCAGGCTCCTGCAGCTGCAGTTGTAGTTGTATGTAGATATATTTCGATGTTCTAAAATGATTTTAATGTTCTTGATATTTCACCACGACAGGGTGGACTTGAGACAAAGAGCAAAATTTAGTGAAGTTAACTTGTACTGTTATATAGTATGCAGCAGGTGTCTTCAGCCTACTGAAGACACAAGCAATATGACATTTATGATGTCACTCATGTCAAAGGTGATTTTCTTAAAGGTACACTTATCCCAAGATGACAGAGTGTACAGCTATTCTTATTTAACAGTCTGATATTTTTTATAAAAAACAGCCAAATGAATAATCAAAATGTCAAAATGATCAACAAACATATTAAAAACTTAAAAAACATATATATTAAAAATGTAACAAGAGTCATTTAACTTAATCATGTGAAAATCTCCATCTGCTATGAAATGAATTTTAAAGTGAATGTAAACATTCCTATATGTTCATAAAAACGTGTTTATTCAGAGTTAAACTTCAAAACTGAATAGTTTCACAATGTCTGTTTGAAATTTAATCACTATGCTGGGGACATCAAAGGCACATTACATTGATACTGACCCATATATCTTACCTTAATATGGTCAGCCAGCTGCATGGTGCAGTCCTCAGCCTGTTCAGCTAGATGAATACTGTACAGGTGCTGCAGAGGAACAGAACAGAATAATAAATGACGAAAAGTTTGGAATCAATGTTTCAATAAAATAGGATCAGTCCAGCTACACATAAGCATATAAAATGTTTATAATATTAATGTTTGTACAACTTTACAGGTACATATACATAATAATCTGTAACAAAACAAAAGTAAGAAATGTCAGATGTGTCCAGAATGCTGAAGAGAGCAAAAGATGATTCTAAAAGGACAGAGAAATCAGAAAAACAAAGGATAAAGTTATAATAGCATTAATATATATAAAGTGGTGATTGCGAGGCAGTTATTATTACATTACGATAAAGGTTACTGCAAAATTATCATCGCTGTATATTCAGTTATTGAATAACCTTTTTTTTGTCACAAAATCCTCACATTTTTGTGAACAAAATTCAAAACACCAAAAAAAGTTTGTAATATTTTAAACAGAGTTTTTGTTGTACTGTACTGTATAGCTATTACTGTATATAAAATAACAAAAGAAAATAATGAGTTCGAATTTGTAACAGGTTTGGATATTATGAGTTTTTGAAAAGAGCACCTGATGTTCATGAACAACATGTTCTTATTTCACTATTTAAGGTGACTTTAATTCTAATATAGATGTGATATTTTGTGTGCTTACTACCAACAACACATACCATGAAAATAAGAAGAAAGTTCTATCATGTGTTTTGGAAGAAAACCTTTCAATTATTTATTTTATTAATTAGATTTTAATTATTTTAATTCTTATTAACCTTTCAATGATTAATAAGAGAGAGACAGAGAGAGAGTAAGAGAGGGAGAGAGGGAGGGTGGGAGAGAGAGAGAGAGAGAGAGAGATACCTGATAGTATTTAATGGCCTTTGTGAGTGGCTCTACATTCACTGTCTCATCCAGCTGGTCTTTGTGCAGCAAGTCAATCAGGAAGTCCAGAGAGCGCTCGTGCACAGACATCTCAGAGTAGAGAGAACCTACACGCTTATACACCTCCACATCACACTGATTCAGAGCACTACACACACACACACACACACACACACACACACACACACACACACTTGCATTTGAGCACATGTGTATACATTTTGTGTCCATAATGTTCTTTACTCAAGCATTATTGTTACTGAATTATTGTACTATAACGTAAGTTCCAAGGAAAAAGCTCCTTACAGTTTCATTTAGACCTTCTTTCATTTTCACAGTTTTTCCTCCTGCCAATCTTTCAGTTAAGTTTGCCAAGTTTACTGTGTTAATTTACTTTCTAAACTAGCAGGGATGAAAGAAGTACAGAGAACTTATAAGTTATAGGAGCAATGAATAAAAGCAGAAAATGAATATCATGCTATTGATTTAGCTACTATTCACATACTTATAGCAACAGCTATTTGAGGAAGAAAGAGAGAGAGAGGCAGAGAGAGAGAGTGAGTGGGAAGGTGTGTAGACATACTGTTCGTATTTGTGCAATGTCGCCTGCAGGAGGCTGAGGGAGTAAATGAGTCCAGCTGCAAAGCTGAGCTGTTCGCCCACAGCCCCTCTCATCCCCGGCCTCTGAGAGCAGCCCTCTGCCAGATCAAACTTCTCCTGGGCCTGCTTACTGATCAGCTCCGCCTGCCGCACACAGCCACATTCACATCATCTGTCTGACTGCACATGATTCAACTCCATTACAGTGACACCACAACTAGTCTCCATCACACAGTGTGACTGTCCGAGAGGTGTTCTGTAAGAGCCATTATCTCTCGACATCTCACTGCATTTATAAAGTCAAGGTGGTGGCTGGGTGGTTGCTATCCTACCTGGTCACTAATGGACTTCTAACATGGTGATATTAAGCTGGCTGCACAAACGTTTGTACCCCATTTGTTCCAATGAGAAATAAATTGTCACTGGATGGTAACTGTACAGAAACCGTGTGTCCAATGAAAAAGCTGCATACAAGCACACCATTCTTGATCAGAGCAAACATTCTGGTATCTTGAAAACTGCGGAACAAGTTAGTGGACCCAAATTCAGGAGAAAAACAAGAACCATGAAGATGTAGAGCCACCGAATGACAACAGTGATGTCCTTGTTGATGATCTTATATATAACTGGAGGTAGACTATATTTCTACAGTTCTAGATGGGGAAGTTTGGTCAGTTTGGTCGCTCAGTCACTCAGGTCACTCATAGACACAAATATTGCAACCGGCCATTAACAGATTGTGTCTTAGCAGGAAACACTATGCTTGACACCAGCCCTCTAGAACCGAAACGCAAGATGCAGACCATTTAACGAAACAATATTATTTTCAAGACTATAAATAAACTCAAAAACTAATAATAAATCTAAATAATTATATTATAATTGGATAAATATACTTAAGGTCACAATGAGACACTGGTGCTGGTGTGCCAAGCTCAAAGCACTGTATCTTATGGAACAGTTTTTACTGTTGTGTAATTCTTTAGGAAACGCTTCAGTGCATCACGAATTGTGACATTCAAAATAATCATGATTAAAATCTGATATGATTTATTTTTGTTATGATGTAGAAAGATGTTTAACAGCACTATTGAATATTTGAATTAGTAGAAAACTGACAATGCAAATAATACATCAAGCTTTTTTAATACCACTTTACAATAATGTCATATGTCATAAGCGCCTTAATAATAATACTACACTGTTATAACACTGCGTACCAGCAGTTAGAACAGCAGTATAGATGAATGTGGGCTAACTGTGTGAAAAGCACCATGTCAGTTTTTGCCCTTTTCATTGTGTTGGATCTGCTTATTAATGATCTGTTCATCTAATTCATTACCTCATTTTAAACCTTTCAAACCACTGCTCACATGCATGTGTCATACAGTGATGTTTAGAACAGTTTGTTAATGCTGTTCTGTTCATTTAAAAGAGGAAAAACTCAGCAGAATCAGAATTCTGCTGCTCTTCTAGTCTTATAAATAATCTCATTCTACCCTATTATCCTTTCCTAAAGGGACTGCTTCACAGACACTCTTCACGGCTGAACTCAGACCATCCACAGTGCCCCGGATTGTGGTTCACCACACATTACACAGCGGACAGTACCACAGGATCTCAGCGGGTTTTCAATTTTGCCTGAGATTGACTGTAATGCACTGTGTGACATTTGGTGCTGTCTTGTAGAAATGCTAGTGCAGCAACAACCACGGAAGAAAGAACACATCACTCCAGTACTGGCAGCGCTGCACTGGCATCCTGCTCACTACAGAATGCAATTTAAAGACCTTTTATTTGTTTTTTAAAGTCATTACTGGACTGGCACCTTCTTAAGTGACAGCTTGTCTGAATGCACTCCAGAACCATATCTAAGATCATTCAACTCAGGAATACTTTCTGTTCCGAGAACAAAACAGGGGAGGCCGCATTTAGTGCTATGCTACACAAGTGTGGAACTCACTCCCGCATAACAAAATTCAAAGATTTCAGAATTCAGTTTATGAACACACACACACACACACACACACATAGACATTGTACCTTGCAGATTAGTCTGGGAATGAGCAGCAGGACAAGGATGCCGTCATGGTCTCCTCCGTGTCTCAGGAAGGAGTCTGGCATGAAGGAGGTGAGCAGAGCCACCTGCCTGTTCGCCTGAGCCACCTCCATCTTACGCAGCTCCATCTCAATAGCCTGCAATTACAAAAGCACACACAGAATGATGGCATTTTTGCAATAAATCTCATCCACAATTCAGAAAGATCTTGTCATTTCAAAGCCTTGATTTTATTATGAACGCATCAATCAAAATGATTCAAAAATGAAAATGACTTGCAATAAATTACATTATGCAAAGTGAAGTAGTGGTGGACAAAGTACACAAACTATGTACATGAGTACATAAGTAGAGATACCAAAGGTAAAATATTCCTCCAGTAAAAGTAGAAGTTCCTCCCTTTAGACCTCCACTTGAGTAAAGGTACTAGAGTATTTACCTTCTAATGTACTTAAGTATGGAGAGTAAAAGTAGCCTGATTTATTATGGCTCTAATGTCCTATTATCATTTCTGGAACAAGACTCTCAATCAGCTCATTTTAGATGAAGAGACTCTAGCATCTCTGTGCACCAGTCTTTATAGAAGGTCATTAATTAAACTGACACTGATGTCTATTCAAATGATCATAAGCACAAAACACTGAAGGAGAACAATTTACTACTACAGTAAACTAACACATTACACTGAGTTACTGTCCACCACCAAAGTTAAGGATGGGTCTTCTAAATCACCAGTTTGGCAATAATTTGTTACAGCATGATGAACTCATAATGTGCATAACTGATTTTTTATATAAGAGGTGTACAAAGTACATTCCTCCCATACTTGAGGAATAGTAGAAATACTTTTGGCAAAGTAGAGCTATACACAGTCATTGTGGGTAAACAGCCAACCGGGTGTGGGTGGCTGGCTTGGTGGGGCAGGTTTGGACAGTTATTGGCTGCTTGTACAAGCGAACAGGCAAGCAACAAATAATCTGCAGGAAAAAAAGTGTTAGTCATCATCACCAGCAGCACACATGACGCTGCAGAACTTATGACTTATGTGGCTGGGTGTGTGGAAGTACGTTGGGTCTGGAGGCAGGTGAGGGTGTGTGGTTGAAGCTGGCAGGAGAAGGCAAGAACAACACTAGATTTTGCGTGGCAGATGTGATTAGTGGTTGAATCAGACGGGTGCGGCCATTAATAATGAAGCCCATGAAAACCTCTATATCAAAGTGAATCAGTGAATTTTCTTGGCTGTAGTCACGCAGGTCTCATTAACAGAGCTTGTTAGTCCAAGTAATATTGTGCAAGGTCTGTAATAAATTACAATGTGTTTACTTCTGACACTTAAAGGAGCGGTGTGTACGATTTCGTAAAGATCTATTAGCAGAAATGTAATGTAGTATACAAAACTATGTTATCATTAGTGTGGAACTACCTGTAACTACGGACTGCTGTTTTTCATTAGCTTAGAATGAGTCGTTCATACGTAATGAACATGTAATGTTGGTACAGATGCCCAGAACAGACAAACCACACACTGGCTGTAGATGATGCCTTTTGCAGTTACACTTTTGCGCTGAATTACTGAACTGGACTTAATTAACATTAAACACAATAAAACGTATGAAACACTGAATAAATAATTTGGTACTAATGATATGAGCATGCTAGGTAAGACTACTTGATGGGTAGAATAAATTACTAGAACCCCGGTGCTGGTGTAGTGCTGTGTGTTGTGAGAAGTTTGAGAACCCAAACAAAACAAAACTGGAGCAGGTACTGAGGCAACAGCAGAAAAGCTGATGGCCACCGTAGGTTCTTTGGAAGGGAGGGGTGTTTTTTTATGGGTGGTTCAGTAGGTTGCCATATGTAACCTCACTGCTAGAGGTTACACACTGCTCCTTTAAGTATAATCAAATACCTTTTATTTTTTACTCAGGTAGACATACAGTTCAGTGCAAAAGTTGACTAAATGAACTGATTTATTGAAGACAAATAACTTTAGAATATAATAAGTAGCGACTTCATGTAAGTTCATGTTTCCGTTTAATGGATGATGCTGTTGACTTGTGTGTTTGTGTCCAACCTTTGCATATGCTTTGGTTTCAGCAAATTTGATCTTGAAGTCGAAGATCTCTGTAGGCTGCTGCTGCGGCTCAGCCGTGGCCTCCTGCTGGCTCATCAGCTCTCTGTTCGCCTCCTGCACGCACACACGCACACACACACACACACACACACACACACACACACACACACACACAATGCCTTTTAAAATTAGCAGAAGGTCATTCACACATTTACCTAATTATAAGCCCTGTGGCTTGTCTCATACGTTCTTTAGAGTGTATAATTCATTAATGATTCAGTCCAGTAAGTTGATCTATGCTTTAATCCATCGTCTTATTTACTGAATTACTTAGACTAAGACTAAAAATTGAGTCTTAAGGCATTAAATGTGGGCTTACTAGATATTCCTGTAGAGCAACATAAGAAAGATGATTCTAGAATTCTTCACCTAATTAAATCAGTCCTCTTTCCGTTGACAAATATTCTGTAAGTATCATGAAACATGTAATGTAATGTAAGAAATGTAGTAATGACAGTGATAATAAAAAAAATTCTGGATCCACACCTTTCTATACTTAATTTTGCTTCATGTGTTTCTTTGTTCATTGCCTGTTAAAAAACTTTCATTTATTTGAGTTTATTTTATGCAACATGCCCTGTGTTTAATTACATTAAAGTTTCCAACTGGGGCATATATGCACTCCTCACCTTTGCAGCAGTCAGCAACTAAAATGTGGGCTCACAGTTAAGGCCTAAGGTTTACCATCATTAAACCATTAAACCATTAAACCATTAAACCATTAAATCATTAAATAAGGTTTTGTTTTTGACCCCAGAGAAGTTACAGAGCATGCATGTCCAAATTGGCCAAATTTAAACTGCATCGGCATGCAGAATCACAGCTTTCTGTGTGATACCATGTTTTGTATCACTGTATAAAAGAGGCACATGGCTTCCTTTGTTGATGGATGCACTTGGATTTGAGTGCAAAAGACCAGTCAAAGCACACTTTGGTTCAGTAAGAGCTTATTACTGATCTGTTAAATCAGAGTAATGATGAAGCACACCTGAGGTGGTTTTTAGTGCTACTCATCTGGGTTTGTTCAAAAAGGAAGTTTATGATACAAATAAATACTAATTAAAATCTAAGAATTTCTTCAATGCTAGATCACATTTTATACATATCACATAAATGCAATAACAGAACTAAGGACTGAAGCCGCTTTATCCCTCTGGGTCGCATGGGGTGCAGGAGGAAATGCCCTGAACAGGCCGCCAATCCATCACAGGGCATACACACATAAATACATAAGCACACACAAGGTGGCAATTTAGCATCTCCAATTCACCTGACCCACATGGATACAAGGAGAACATACTACAAACAGAGGGCCCTGGAAGCCCCAGTCGGGAATTCCTGCTGCCTTAGTCTGATCCTAAAATGACCATTTTAAAAGACAATAAGCATTTAAGAAGTTATATGTTATAAAGACATGTTAGATCTCTTACTGGGTGAAGGGGTGAGGTTAAGAACTCACTGGCAGGACAGATCATATATCCTCACAGGGAACATCCACAGACCATACTCTGGGCAGCCCTGGTTATAAGAATTTAATGTTCAATTACTTTTTGCCTTTTTCTGTTTTACTTTTAATCGGTCTCGTTTTATTTTGCGTGAAGCACTTTGGCCGAGTGTAGTGTGTGACGATGCTGTAGGGACGCAGCAGTACCTGCAGGTGTGCGGTTAGCTCTCTGTATTTTTGGATGGTGTGCTGGTAGTCGGCCACGGTCTCTTGTGCGGCCTCCACACGCTTCTCTGCCTCTCTTACGCTGGCTGCACTCAGGTCCAGCTGCTCCCTCAGCTCCAGTTCCGTTTCTCGGGCGTTCTCCTGAAGCTCGTCATTCATCTCATTGATGGCCTCCTACAGTTTAAACACATTTGAGCACACCCACAGCTGTACACACAGACAGAGCTTAAAACATTACAGGTATCACTCAAAACACGCTGCAGTCGTTCACATGCTCAAACACCCTGGCCGAGGAGAGGGAGTCCACTCACCAGGTCAGCGACAGTCTCTCTGAGCTCTCGCACTTTCTCCTCCAGGTCAAGATTCCGCTCTGTCAACATCTCCACCATCTCTTCTGCTCCGAGTGCAGCATCCACCTGACACACACCAAACAGATCATTAAAACATCTCATCATGGCCCCACTTCTCACAGCACTCTGAGCACCCTGATGGCGTTTAAACTCCTAACTTGGCTATTTGAGTCACAGTAATTACTGCATAACCTACAAACAAGTTTTTAGTACTTACTAATGAAACAAGTGTAATTCCTTTTTGAGACTGTGTACCTGCTCTTTGAGCTCGTCTATGGTCTTCTCTGCCAACTTCATCTCCTCCTGCACTTTCTCTTTCTGCATCCTCAGCGTGTCCAGCTCAAGGTTCTTCTTCTCCATCTGCTTCTGCAGCTTTAAATGCTCTTGCTTCTCTGAGGCGGACAGGTCGCGCATCCTGACACACACCAAAAATGAACATCAGGCTGTAGAACGATAATGATGCAGGCTTTTATCAGACACACATACTCACCGGACTAGGGCCTCCTTCAGACGTGCGTTTTGCTCCTCTAACTGTTTCACATGGTAACTAGAAGCTGCTCCATCAGAGCCTGTAGATCAACAGATCTGAGAATAAGTCAGTTTCTACAGGTGGTCTGTACATATCAGAGTTAATGAATGTGTGTGTGTGTGTGTGTGTGTGTGTGTGTGTGTGTGTTTGTGTGACTGCACCTTTCTCCTCTATCTCATGTTTGAGGATCTCCAGGTCCATGGTCAGCTCGTCCACTTTTTCTTTAAGGGCATCAGCCTCTTGCTGCAGAGACTCCGCCCTCTCCTCCGCCATCTCCTTGTCCAAGGTAGCCATCTCAATGGCATCTGCTGTATCGGCCATCTCCTCCATGTAACGCTCCTTCGCCTCCAAAGCTTCTTTTGCCTCCTGCCATTAGCAAAATCAGTATATATTTTGAGACCTCAGTAATGACAGTAATGATAGCAGCCTGTATGGAGCCTTTAATTATTACTTTGGAAGAACTATACGGGAGTATTACTAAAATTGTTTTGTTTTTACCCCTTGTTTTTTCACATAGACCTTTCGAGTACTTGTTGCAAATGTTTAAGGCCAGAATATTTGTCTCTATTCGTTATCAGCTCAGTTCCTGCATTGTTATAAAGTATTTTTAACTAACATATGCAGCTGAATTCACATCAGTATCAGCTTTCCCCTTTCCCCACAGCTGGTGTCTAAAACTGGATCACTGTCTGCCAAACCGTTTTCCATTTATAGGGGGTTTCCTTACTTTTGAGATACCCTGTACATACCAAGTATAACATATCAGTTACTCAGTTCTGCTGTTTCTATTTATTTTTCACCTGCAGAATTTCAAGCAACATTTTTGATTGGTCAACATTAAGTTGAGCATTTAGATGCTATTTTATGATAAGTTCATACTTCATAGTAATACTGGGCTGATACAAGTGGAGGTTTTGAAACACTTAAACAAACATATCAGTGACTGTGAAATCACTTCTTTGTATTGTATAAGTACGATTTGTATTCACTGTAATATTAATAAGCCGTTTTCTGAGTTTTCTGAGCAGATAAAAACTTAAAAACTAACCATGTAAAAATCTAATGTCTATAACATTTACAGAGCACTGTATGCTTTTACATAAGTGATTTTTTTGTTTTAATGTTTTTACTTTTAGTCAATTCTATTATTGTCTCCATACTTCCACTATTATTTGTACAACAATTTGACCTACAATGTTCACCTAAAGCTGGCACTAAGATTTGGGTATTTGGAGACCTCGCAGTGGAAATGTGAAATTGCACTGAAGTTTGTTGTATGCTAGTGTAGCGTTGGAGCTACAAGGCATGCCTAAATCATCATACACACGCCTCAAACTGCAACAATTTGATAAGTTGCCCCAGACAATCTTACTTGTTGGTTTCTGACACTGTGTGACATACTGTTATCTATACAAATGGACAAAAAAGACCTAGGCTCCTTAACTGCTTCATATTTGATCAGATAAACATGTTTTGGCTAAATTCACTTTTGGCTGAGCATTTGCTTCAATGTGTCTTTGTGCACACATGTGTACCTTCTTGGCCTCTTTGAGTTGTTTCTGCAGCTCGTTTTGCTGTTCCTGCATCTTGCTCTTCCACTCCTGCAGCTGCTCCAGCTGGATCTTGTGCTTCTCCAGCTCCTTCAGCTTGGCCTTGTCCTCTGCCCGCTTCATCCGCAGAGTTTCCAGCTTCTCTTCCAAATCTTTCACCTGCGCCCGCAGAGCCTCTTCCTCCTGACACCCACACATACAAATGCGCTGTGACTTCAGCTCGGTTCAGGTGAAGCCTACAAACCCCCTCCATTTAACAGAAGGCTGAGAGAAGACTGAGGTGAATGAGAATGATGAAACACACACAGACACACACAGCACCCAGCCCTTCAGTGATTTGCAGAATGGCCTCAGTGGCCTCAGTCAGAAGTAGGGAGTTAGTGAGCTTAGGATTTCACAGTGTTGGGGGTAGCAGTACAGTTCAGTACTGTTACAGGGATGTGATTACTTTTATCCTGCAATGATATAGTGGAACATAGTACAGTTTGAATTCTTGTAATCACTTTACATTTACTGACTTAATAAGAATTACTCTGCTTATGTTACTTCTGTGAAGAAGAAAATGAATGGAGTGCAATGCATTTAAATCATATATTTCCTCTATATAGGTTATTCTTATACACTACCTGTCAAAAGGTTTGACCTGGCAACTCATATAAAGTTCCCTTATGTTTATCTTAATGCTTTACTGTAGAATAAAGACATCAGACTAAAACTAAACTGAAAGACTAACTAGAGCTTTTTTTTAAACGGTGCAAAAATGTTTTTTTTTTTTGTGCAACAAAATATATATAATATTATTGGCAATATGGCAATAATATAATAATGTGATACATCAACAGTATATGTGGTATATCTGGATATTTATTTTGACATCTGGCTGACTGGGTGACTGATCCTGCTAATAAGAAATCAATGGATAAAGTTCCCATAAGTCCCAACCTCACCTAAACAGGACAGCACAAGGGGAGGTGGGGGCTCAGGTCCCTGCCATTTCTGTTACAAAATTAGTACATGCTAAAGATGCTGTTGTCTTTAGAAGGCAGGGGTTTAGAAAGTAACTCAAAACTATAGTAATGCTGACATGTAAATACATGGGGTCCCGGGGCATCTGGGACCCCCATAATTTATCTCTTTGCCCCCCTGAAGGTTTCAAAACAAAATTTCAGAGGGTCCCTAAAATTAAACCTTTTATCATTGTTTAACTAATAAGGTTTTGTCTTTGTTATTCTTAATTAACTAGAGATGCAGCACTGGTCTGCCTCAGGGTGGCGCTGTAGAAAGCTAGTTCACCCAGTTGGTCCCTCACAGCCTAGCAATTCTAACAATTCATGGGACACCCCTGAAAAGCTTTACAATATACACAGCATATTTGTACATTTGAAAACCTGTCGAATGTTGGTGGAAAGAGTGAATTACTACTCATTTCTCAAACTGAAGACTAAGCAAACCCCCCTCCCTGCCAATATACCAGGGGGTATTTCACACACTGGTAATAACTGATGTATTCTAATTACATTTTGAGAGGAATAATTGCTGATTTGTAATGGGTTACTCAAAGTAACTACCCCAACACTGCCATTTCATGTATACAAGTAAGTTTCAAACGGCCACCACACCAACCCACGTGCATATTCATACAGCCGCTCATGCACACACACCTGTGTATCCATGATGTCACACTGAAAATGAAGCAATGAGACAACAAAGACATTTTAAATTAAACAACACTGCAATGCTTGGACACGTGTAGAAAATGAGAACAAAATATACTGAAGAAAATCTGAACAGAAGGTTTCGCATCTAACACAAGCAATGAGAAAAATAATGATGATATATTTTGACTGTATTGATATGCAGCTGTAACGCAGATGAGATGGTATATATGGAATGGGTTTTAGAAAGAGGGGAGAAAAAAAGAAGTAGCATCCCACCTTACTGGGGGCTGGTATGGGTGGAGCTCCAGGGGAGGGAAGGGTCCCCACAGGGGAGGGGATGACTGGGGCAGCCAAAGGGGTTTGAGCAGGTGTGCTGGGTTCACTGCTGCTCATCTCTCCAGCAGAGGCGGAGCCAGAGCCCACCTTCACCCCGACCCCCGCCCGTGCCTGACACGCACACCCAGAGAGAACACACACATTACAGCCTCTCTGTACACACGTTTAAGGAACACAGTCTCACCATTTTACTCTTACACTGAGTATTGCTCAAAAATCTGCAGTACTTTCACATATAAGCCACATTCACTTTAGACACATTTCAGCATTAAGAGCTTTTGCCATGTTTAACATTACAGACTAACTCAGCATCAAGCTTTATCACCCTGAGCTGCTTCCATGAAAGAAGAGAAATCAGTCATCAATGAAAGACTGAAAAGAAACAGATCAGAAGATCAGAATAAATGTCGCTGTTGTAACAAAACCTTGTGTCTTCAAACTGGCAACGTTACAAGAGGAGGTATAAACATTCTTAACGTAACTTTATTTGATTTATGTTCTACTGGTTTCTGATATTACAATCCCAAAATGCACCAGTACAGGAATGCTGATGCTGATTCCCTTTATAAGTCATGTACATAAAGTCCTCTGCAAAAGCCAGGGACCATCTGTCATTTATTTATTTTTTGCTCAAAATGGCCTTTAAATACAAGTTCAATACATTTAGTAATAAAATGAGAAAACATTTAACAGAAAACTATACAGAAGCCTCAACAACTTCAACAACTACCCTGAGTATTCAATGTACAGTACTTATTACAGCTTTCAAAACCTTTCAAAAGCTTTAAAAAAATAATCATATCAGCCTAATATATACACTGTGTGGAAATTTCATGATGAATGGACAGTGAAGATATACATACATATATATACAAAGCTTTTATGGTGAATAACTACAAACTACTACATACAATGATCATATGAATGATCATATCAATATCGGCACATATATGTATATATACCATGAAATATTTGTACCGTGTAAATGGCAGGTGCCATTTTTAAAAGCTGTTAATAGAGTTACAAGGAAACGAAATGTAATATATTATCTGCATTTAGTGTGCATCCACTTATCTGCATCCACTTTTTGCCTTTATTACAACCTAAATTCTTTCAGTTTGTCATGAAATGTTCCCAAACCAGTTCAGTCTTAGAGGTTGGTTGCATTTCAGACAATTTCATACAATTCAGTGATGTTGAGTTCTGGACTGTGAGGTAGTTAACCCATTGTCTTTTTTGTGTCAGTTTTGTGGCTTTTCTCAGTAACGTCTTTTTGACAGCCACACATCCTTTCAGAAGCACTTGTTGACATTTTCAGATCTGAAGCGAGAGTGGAGCTTGATTTCCTTCTCTCACTCAAAGAAGAAAGCTTTAGATGTCATTTAGTGATGGGGACAGTTTTGGTGGTTTATCTCACATTTCTTTGGAGTCCCATTTTCTCTACAACTGTTAATCATTTTGGACTCCAGTTCTGGAAACTATACCATAAATCATCATGATTCATGATCATCATTGGAAATCATTGGAAATTAGGCCAATGAAGGGTGGTCTCTCACTTCTGCACAGTAAACACTGTAGTTAACATATAACACACACTACAGCATTGACTACAGAACCCCTTCTATCCCCCAAGAGACTCATTAAAGCTCCCAAAGAATTTCTGTCGGCAGGTTACACATACACACACACACACACAAATAGATTAGACTTAATCTTGTAATGGGAAGTTAAAACTCACCTTAGGCCTCCTGGCCGTGGTCTGAAGATGGAGCACACACACATACACCACACAAACACACACAGCCAGTGTGGGGCAGAGTAGAGGGTTGACCGGTCAGGAAGAGAATCGGAGAGAGAACACAGATTAGCAGACTCAGTCAGAACAGGAGAAGACACAGGCTGTGTGTATACAGTCATATGTAAAGGTTCAGATGGGACAGGTCAGACTGTTTTGTTGCTTCTCTAAATGAAAATAAGTTAACACATCCTCCACAGCGAACACGCTTAATTACAGCTTTTGTTTTGTATATTTCAGTCCACAACTTTAAATTATCCACTGCATCCATTTGTAGATGCAAAGCACCACGCAGGCATGGCTTGCTTGCGCGCATGTAACTAGAGTGCCCACAAGGGGGAGCTACTGGCACTCGAGAAACTACAGCAAAAACAAGCTTGTGTTAGGAGCAAAGGCCAGGCCTGTTCAGCACTGTGGACACACAAGAAGTCCACGCTGGAGCTTCGTAATGACCCCTAATGACCTTGTTATGTCAGGGAGTTTGCACACTACAGCAGAGGTTTTCTTTTTGCTCCACCCTTATGCATTGTAGGTTAGGTGATAGCTAAAATGTGGACTGTCTGGTGGGGTCTGAGGGTCGGCACTAGAGCTTTTCTCTAGACTCAGGATCTCTTCATACATTTGGTCAAGTATGAAAGCTGTTTTCGAACCTGTGAGCAGTCCTGAGAGCCAATATCTGCTCCTCCAGAAAGTCTTTGATGAAAGGTGGTTTTACATTCACTTCCAGCAAAGTCAGCGAGGTGGAGGTCTGCTGCATGTGTGGAAGCTATCTGCTCCCGGCACTGCGTGTATTCTAATGTGACTGGTTCGTTTTGTAACATGACTGATTCAACTTATCACATTACAGCCCTTTTCAAATTTTGTGATGGTGAGGAAAGGATTGTTGCAGATGAAAAGTGCTGTTCTTTGACGCTTGACTGTTTATGTTAAAGGAAATTCAAGCATTCGGGACAAGTGTGAAAACGCCCTTAAACTTAAACAACAAATAAGCTGAAAGTGTGCTCTAAAATGAGCAGATAATGCCATATTTAAGTGTGTTATCTGTAGAGGATGTAATGTAGTTTGACTGGGAGTGTTCAGACTTTTCTATACAACTATGTGTGTTGGTGTATATGTGTGTGTGTGTGTGTGTGTGTGTGTACATTTCCTTTCTTCTCCAGTCAGAACAGTAGAGTGCGAACAGACACATTTAAATATGTCATCAAACATGGTCCTGAGGTCAGTCTAAACATCTTCATTTATTCTCTCCCTGTTCAGAAAGGACAGCGCCTGGCACCACCAAGGTCAAACCCGACACTCACACAGGCCTCCTCACAGCTGCACTGTAGCACTGAGGAAACCTCAGATCCAGCTCAGACAAACCCCCCTCTGTACCTAGCACACACACACACACACTCTCTCTCTCTCTCTCTCTCTCTCTCTTTCTCTCTTTCTCTCTGATCCATACACACTGTAAGTGTTGGTGAACAGTGCTTCCAACTTCCTATCTAATGTGATCTTTTATATATAATGTTTTTTTAACCTAATCTCTACCTGTTGTTTCTGTATCACACAGTCCATTCCCACAGGCAGCCCTTTCCCCGGGGTGGCTGTGCAATTTGTGACCCACTAATATTACATTTACAAACATGTATATACAGTAAAGTTAAACAACATTTTAAACAGTGGTAAAAGCTCCCTCACAACATTTCTATGTACAGTATAGATCAGATAAAAGATTAAAAAATGTTAATAAAACTGCAGTACTACAGTGTAATTGGCTGTTCCTGTCCAGCATAACTACACTCTACCATAAAATATAATAATTTTTATTTTATATATTATTATAAATGTATTATTCAAAATCAATTGACTATTTCATGCTTGAAACTTCCTTTTTCATAAGTCAGAAATGTAAATTGTATTGTCCTGCATTATTCATTGAACTGAAGGGATATTCGAGCTGGTGCTAAATGTTTTTGCAGCTCTTTGTATCTTCCTGCTGCCTGGATTATTGTAAAGCTTTGTCTCTGGCCTACCAAAAAGCAGAAGAGATAAATCACAACTTGTACAGACTGCAGCAGCAGCAGTTTGAACCCAAACCCAAACACGAAAGAATGAACAAATGACTCGTGTCAGCACTTCATTGGCTTCCTGTTGACTCCAGAATACATTTTAAAGTTTGGTTATTTGTTCTTAATGCCGTTAATACTCCAGCACCTGCCTACGTGTCAGACTGAGTATGCACCACAATGACGTCTAAGATCATCAAACACTGGAATCCTTTTCTGTTTACGCTCCACATCTGTGGCACTCCCTCCCTCACCACATACAACAAGCATCCTCAGTTAGCAATGTTAAAAAGCAGCCTAAAACTCATCTTCTCTCTAATTCTACAGTGTGTTCTCAAGTTTTATCTTATGTTATTTTGCCTAATTTTAATGTATTTATTTAATAATTAATTTGTAAAATCTATTTAATAATTTTATGGTATTCATTTCTTTATTAGAATTTAGTTTTTATTCCTACCCTTTTTTACTCAAAGCAATTTATTTCTCTATTTCTTCAATATATGAAAAATGCTATATGAATAAAGGTTATTATATTATTATAAATCTATGGCTAAAAGTATAAATGGGAAATGTTAACCGTAAAAAAGAAAGTCTTCATGTGCTTATGCTGTTAGGCTGGGTGTTAGTTAACCTTGTTTTGTGTATTTGCTAATTGAATGCAAACAATTCTGAAAATTAAGATATTGTTTCTGAGATGGATTAACGAATGATAAATGAATACATATACTGTCGCTGTCCAAAGAAAAACAAGTATCTCCAAAATGGCAACTTTACTTAGTGTAATTCTAATTTCAGTCAATGGAACCAGACTTAATTACAAGCTATTTTTGGCCATTTCTGCTGGTCCGCTCATCATGAAATTCTCACAGTATAAACAGCAGCTGCTGTGTTCAAATGATGCATAAAAGTAACAATTTATAGAGTTGGGGATACATTTTTGGGGTTTTTCTTTGGACAGCGACAATATATATATATATATATATATATATATATATATATATATATATATGTATAGCTGCATGTGCTAAATGGAAACAGAAGACTCGCCAACTCAAAACATCCCTGCAACACAAGTCACTGTGGTTTCAGTGGTTTCACTGTAGGTGAGTTTCGAGTTGACAGGTTTTTGGTTCTTTTAAACCGTTTGTGGTATTCAATAATACATACACAGAGATCACACCTAAAAATAAGGGTGTTATTAGGATTTTTTGGAGCAGTGCCACTGAACTCCTTATGGTTCCCCAAAGAGCATGTCAATGGACGGACCAATCTCTGTAAATGAGTGAGTGTGTAGAACCTTTATAAAGTTTGAATAATGTAAAGTATAATGTAATGTAGTTCTACATAATGTAAAGATTTTATAACAATTAAACCATATGTCCAAACCAAGCACTGTTTAGACTTTTATTTTGTTTGAACTGCCAACTATAAATTAAATTACAACCAGGTTTGATTTCATATGAATTTGTTTATTTATGTTTTATGTTTAGTGTTTATTACATTCATTACACTCTTGTTTTAGGTGTAATCTATTTATCGTTAATTGTTTATGTGCTGCATATTGGGTCATAGAGTAACGCAATTTCAATCCTCTGTATGTCTTGTACATATTGAAGTATTGACAATAAAACTACTTGACTTGACTTTATGCAGGTGGTGTGACTGGTCACATGAGCACAGTCATTTACAAGCATGCCTCCTAGAATGCTTATCTTTGTTTCAAAGCTCTATGGAGGGAGCTCAGTAAAGCATGTTATAATACAGACACAAACGATACATTTGGTACATATGATCTTTAACGTGTCTGATAGTGACAATCTAAAAAGACTGTGCTGCCATATTCTCATCATTCTAATGTGAACGGTCACAGTGCTGAGACTAATCATCATCATAACACCACTGGCAGCTGCTAGCGTTTAATCTGCACAGACCAAACTACAGAAGTTGTGTGTAGAAGTTGAGGGTACTTGTAATCTGTCATGTAACACTGACAGTCATGCTTTAAGCATGTCAATGCAGATATCTAATGCTATGACTAGTTGTCATGACAGGTTATGCAGTTGCAGGCATACAACTGTAGCCTAGTCAATTTGTCGACTTTACTGCTTGGCAATGATGTTTTAAGCTTGATGTCGACCAGTCGCTGATCATGTGATTACGACACTAACAACATGCATAACTGACCACAGCCTGGTAATGTTAAGCCTGTATCTCTGGTTTGTTGAAGGCTAGCAATGCAATCCAGGCTTTTAGTGCTGCAAAGATCAGATATTAAACGTCATTATCTCTGGTTTCCAGAAGACTACAATAAACAGTCATGTGTTTTTGGAGAGGTGGCATAACATCCTATAATCCTGTATAGTTTGAAGAAGTTGCTCTTATTCTTGCCAAGTTACAGCACTCTAAATTACTCTCTGGACCTCTGCGGGATTCTGGGGTCCATATCTCCGGTTCTTGGAATGCTAGCAATGCAATTCTGGGCTCGCTGCAAAGGGCACGCCCCCTGTGGAGTTCATGGATATACAAAGTCGGATGTTTAAACTTGCTTGTTGCAAAGCATTCATCGGCGATTAGTCGACACCAACCTGACATTCATCACAAAATTATTGACTTAAAAAGCTGTGGAACCGCTAATGGCAACTGACATAGACTTACAGTAGGCATCATTTGTCATAAGGTTTGCATTTGCCAAGTTGGGTTAACATCTATGTCAGGCGATGTTTTCTCATACTATGTAGCATCATGACACTTTTCTGGGTGAAATGACTTGAACATTGTAGCTTACAGTGACTTAATGCTGATAATAGGACTTGCCAAATCAGGCTGGTTGGGCAGACAGTTAGCATTTTCTGTGGTACTTAGGCACAGTTTCATGTAACCTTGTATTTCTTAATATATAACCCATATCACATCATCAGCATTAGGTGACTATAAACTAAACAACAAAGTCAGCGCTTAAATGTTGTTGTGACATTACAGCCAAAAAAGTGTACAACTGTGCGACCAAATGTTAGAAAAAATCTGTGTCACCTGACGTTGTTAACTTGACATTAGATTTGACAAAACCAGCCTTTATGACTGCCAGTGCCTACTGGAATGAACCTTGGTAATACTTTACTGTGGTGTGCTGTTCACAAGGCTACATGACACCTACATACACTTGTCATGTGAACTGACATAACCCTACATGAACACGCATAAACGCTTATCCCACTAGGTGCCATCTGTCATCAAGACTACGATCACTACTTTAGCTAACTTTGATCAAAATTGGTAAATGTGACCTTTACAGTGAATGATGCCGTGTGACAGTACCCTACAGGTAAGTGTTGTGTAGGTTGAAGTTAGTTGTCATGATGGGCTTATGTAGGAGTCATGTAGCTTTATGAACAGTACCCTACAGTAAAGTTTTACAGCAACAAGTGACATAATCTGTCAAGACAATAAACACTGTGGCAGGTGTCATGGCTGATTACCACCAACGGTGACATGATACTGTTATATTACTGAGGAAAAGTTAATGGCACATCTGCAATGACATGTTTATGGCAGGGATATGTCAATGCTATGTGGCAGAGTTCAAGTAAAGTGCCAAAATGAAATAGCCAAATTTAGCTCTGGCACACGTCAATTGTGATTTACACTTACTCATTTGCTTACCACTCACACCCCTCCCACCCACCAACACCACTTTTCCAAACTGCACACACACACCCACACCCACAGACACACACACATACACACACACACACACACACACACTAATCCTCTTGCACTTACACTGATTTGATCACTGCATTACAGAGAGAGCTCAGAGAAATGATAAGGAAAAAAACAGGTGCTGTGTACCTTACGAGGAGCGGGCGTCTGTCTCATCATATTGGCGAGCAAAGAGGACAAACACACACACAAACACACACACGCAAACACACCGAGGGCAGAAAGAGAGCAGAGAGGGTTCAGTCACATTAACAGAGAGACACAGAGAGGAGAGCAGGCCAAACCTTCAGCAGAAGCCACAGACACACATAGACACACGCAGCAGCGGCTGAGCTGGAGCCACACACACACACACAAACAGACACGGTGCTGCAGGTAGTCGTTGCTGAAACGGCGGCACAGGTTCCTTTTCCTCCCTCTGATCACTGCAGCAGCTGAATCCGTTCCCTTTTCCCTAGAACGCTAGTACGCCGCGCTCACGTCCTCATCTCCACTCATCTCCTCATCTCTCCATTATAGCACTGTCATCTTTCTCTTTCTGCGAGCCCTCACACACAGCAGCCATCCCTCTCTCCCTCAGCATCCATTCCTCCCTCTCTCTCTCTCCCTTAATCTCCTCCTCCTCTCTCCGCTGCTCTTTTGTGCCAACGGCTGCCTAGCAAGCACATTACATCACTAGACTCCCTCCCTTCTGGGTGAGAGCCATAGAGAGCGAAAGGGGAGACAGAGGGAGAGAGAAAGAGAGACGGTGAGAGAGAGAGCAAGAGGAAAAAAGGGGCGGGTGAGGTGTTGGAGGGGTGAATTGATGAAAGTCTGCACTGTATCCTAGCAACGTTTCTTCAGTATTCCTCTATGGGCTAATTACACTGGGCTTTCCAAAACAATGGGGCAAGAACATACATTCTGTGCTCGTCTACAGGGGGCCATCTCTACTTTTAGGAAAGTGCTGGCACCAGAGGGGTGGCCAAAAAGTGGCCAGGGCTCACATGAAACATGGCCACCCCTCAAACCACTGCACTACAACTGAGGACCTGTTCACATGTGGTAATGACATCTGTCTCAAGTTATTGGATTATTAGTGGACAGCAGGAAGTAACCGTTTACACCAGGCAATGTCAGCCTCTCGCTGCATTTGTACTGTTTCAATACTGGTTTTAACATGATCTCATGCATTTCCAACCACATTTGCCTAAACTCCATCTCTTATACATGAGTATTAGAACACAGACCATCTCAGAAACACACTGCATCCCAGGATGCATGTTAATGCCAGATGTCAAAGGTTCTCCTACCTATTCTGTGTGAACTGTCACACTATACATACATTGGAAATACATATACGTTTAGCTACTCACTTACGTTTAATGCTGCACTCAGGTGCCTTTCACTATCACTTTATTTCCCCTAGTGACACAGCTAAAGTTGGATTTCAATACGAGAAAAACAGAGTTGAAAGCACCTAGTAAAACTTCACAATATACTTATATACTATACTATCATATTATTGTCGTATTATTCATAGAATGTTGAATTATGACAGCATTCATCATTTTTTCCAGTCTGCTCACTCTCCTCTCCACAGCTGGATGTCTACCCTCAGCACTGCTGCTCTGCAATGAAGTAGACTATGCAATGGTGAGGAAGTGATGAAGGCCAAAAATGACCCAGCTAAAATAAAGTACATGTGCACACGTTTAATGGTGAAGATTTGATTCCACCTGAGATTAATCCCGTACTAAGTATAAGTTTTTGCTGTTAGAGTAAGTATGTTTTTACACTGTGCTCTCTGCTCTTCATCAGACTCATGAGTATATGATATACAAAGTAAGCAATAAATGAGGACCTTAAAACTAATGCTGTGCAGTGAGTTTTATTTAGTTGATTCAAATTTGCACTTCACACCAGTCAACGCAGTTTTGTCTTTCAGGTTGCTCATCATTTGTGTGGATGTGTAGTAGGCGAGAGTGGAGCACACAATAGAACAGTGTCAAATTTAATACAGATATTTTATGCAGTTAAAATTAAACTTACAAATTTGAGCAGATCTCGCTTTTGGTCACCTGCAAATTTTGACAGCAATCGGACAGATATTTCTCCAGATTTACCTACAAGACCATAAAAGTAACACTCTTCATCATACATTACTGAGCTGTTTGTATAACTCTCATAATTCAAAACTGTATTATTAACTGTATCAGCCACTTGGTGTGTATAAATGAGCAAGAGAGAGAGAGAGAGAGAGAGAGAGAGAGAGAGAGAGAGAGAGAGGAAGAGGGTTTGTGTGTGTGTCTTTATATATTGCTGCACTTTAGTTGTGCAGATGCAGCATCATTGGAATATCCATTACAGAGAGAGTGAGAGGAGGGAGAGTGCAGAGACAGATTGATAGATCAGGTTACAGCTCTGCAGAGGAACAACAGGGGGATGGAGGAGAGGGTGGAGTAGTAGGACGAGAGAAGGGGAGTATTGCTTCCCTTTAATTCTGTTCACTTCATTCAAAAGACACTCTTTCAAGCAACTCAGTCTACCACACTCTACACTGCTTCACTGTAGTGCACTAACACTGCAGTCCATAACTGACCGACTGGACTGCGAGACCGTTTTAGTTCTTTTATTAATATTCTGTAATTAAATATCCAAGTTGTGCAATTTTATTTAGTTTCAAATGATTTGCGGCTGACCTAAAAGTAACTGGAAATCAAACAGTAACAGAATTACAATCCATATCTTGCACTGTTATGTTATCTACTCATTCTATACTGTTAAATAAGCTGCAACTTACTTTCCAATGTTAACAGCCCTTTTTTTAAGGCTATAACAACAAATCTAAGTAACTTTAGGGGATCCTAAATGGTGCTACCTTCTAAGCACTCACCCCAACATCAGGAGGTTGTGAGCTTGAACCCCAGGATTGCCACAGCCTTCCATAACTGGGAGACCAAGACCAGAAAATGTCTGGAGGGACTGTGTATTAGAAAGAGTCAGAGCTAGAGGGGAAATGATGTTTACCTATCTGAGATGCAGTACTCAAAAATGTGAGTCAGGAGAACTTTCTACAGAACCCTGAGTGAACCCTAGTATCCTTTAATCTACCTCCTACAAGCTGTGGACGAAGTTTTCACATGGTGAACAACCATACGGTTAAAGTACAGCTTTAAAACTGGACTAATACGGGATAAACAATACAGCAATCCCAGCCTCTTCGTTCTGTCAGTGGACAAAATGTTGCAAGGCAAATAAATTATATTTAATATTTGGTCGCATATCATTTGCTATCAATGACTGCCAGAAGTCCGCATGCCATATACAATACATTAGTGATGGCCTGTACTGCAGCCAATTTCAGTTTCAGGCCATGTGATGTGATGTAACCACTTACTGTTGTAAGCACCACAAAATGCACACTGTTAAATAACATTAAAAACTCTCATATTGTTCATGTAAATTCTATGTCTCTTTGTTATTCATCTTTTTAATTTGATCTGTGTCATTGCATTATATGATCTTTAATAAATACTTGTAGTTTTTCTATTACTATTAAGCTGCATTGCCGATCTGTAAGGCAGTTTCAGCTGCAGCTAGCATGAAAAGTGCTCTATAGAAGACATTAAAAAGGTATTATTTTTGCCTTTAGTCGATTTTGTCTTCAGTAAGTGAAGTGAATACTACATGAATAGTATGTGGGTTTGGAGATGATCTTATTAGACTACTTACAAATATTAAAGAAAATCCATGAGCATGATTTTTGATCTGTTTCTTTGTGATGTTACACATCAGATCAATTATAAGAATTTGCTAACCAAAGGAAAGAAATAACCAACCAATGGAAACAATAAATACAGAGATCTAGTTACTCCTAACCAGCATTAATGAAGCCTTAGAAATCTAATATCATGCACTCCTGCCACAAATATAATTAAAGCCCAATCGAGCTTCAGTAACAGTATGATCTCAGTGAGCATGAGTGACTCAAACAGCACTGACAGGCTGTATCTACACCGAAATAAGTGCACTGATTTCACTTACTGCACTGATTTACTTGATTAATATATGTGTATCAGTTGCACATATTACAAAATATAAATTAATATATTAAAATATATTTATAAAATATATTATATCAACTAATTTATTGCCAAAGATGAGTGAACTGAAAGAAACAATCATGTTGTTGCACTTTCATTCATGTGGAACTGATGTGCAAATCTGAATAAGTCCATTTTTTTCAATGTACTTGTTCATCTTTCTCTGAGCCAAACCTTTTACAATACATATTAAGGATATGATACAAGTCATTATAAAATTCATTTCTGGAAATTTTGGCACATTTTGTAAAATGCAATAAAAACAAAAATCTGTGATTTGATTATATTCTTGAACCTTATATTGTTGTACAAAAGTAAAAAAAAAAAAAAAAAAAAAGAAGAGATTTCCACTGTTTTCACTGACCAGATTATTGAATTTTGTAAATATTTTTGGAACGTGACTGGGTATAAAAAGAGTGTCCACCACAGGCTCAGTCTTTGCAACCAAACATGCGTCATTACCCACCACTTTGTGCCAAGCTTGGTGAGAGAATCATCAAACGTTTCAAAAAGCTAATTTCACAGTGCAAGACTGGAAAAAATCAGGTCTTTCACATCTTCCATACATAACACTGGGAAAAGATTCAGAGAATCCGGAGCAATCTCTGCTCAGAAACCACTGTTGAATGTGTGACCATCAAGCTGTCACATGGCGTTGCGTGAGAAACGGTCATGGTGCTGTTAAATATAGAAATAGAGAAAACCATTGTCACTCAACAGCCTGTCACTGCATAAAGAAATGCAACTTGAAACTCTGTCACTCATGGACAAATTTCTATGCAGAAACGCCACCAAGATCTCTGGGCCCAAGCTCATCTCAGATGGTCCGAAAGACAGTGGAAATGTGGGCTCTGTGTGAATCTGTCTCTTATTGGAAAATGTATGATGATCATGAAGGGAAGAATTTATTAAAAAACCCATTAAAAATGTAACTAGCATTTTTAGTGTGTTACACGCATCAAATTCTAAATTTGTTGATACTAATAAAATACAATTTAGTTGGTCAGTAAAACATTGGAAATAGTTTCCTTGTACTTCTTTGTACTTCTATCAGTCAAACACAGGTTCAACAATCACAGGTTCTTGTTTACATTGCATGTTACAAAATGGCCCAACTTATTTCCTAAAACTGGGTTTGTATTTGTATCTAATAAACTGTGACCAATGCTTTATGCTACTTAACATGTTTCTCTGTGCTTTTTTACATAAACTCAACACTAAATAATGTAAAGAAATAGCCCATCATCAGTTCTCAGCTCTAACAGAACCCCATTCATAACTTAATAAACACCACTTCTTTGTCTGGCAAAGACCTCAAACTGTCTCAAATCTGTAATACCACCTGAATGTTGACATTTAAAAGAAGAGGCTTTGCAGACATGACTCGGAGAGGCTGATATTTCAGCAGTGACCCATAGCAGGCCATGCTGGACTGCGGCCTGAGCTTCGATCCAAAGAGCTTTAGAGAGCACTCAGGGGGATCATGCTCAGTTAGACAAGCACAGAGTAGATATAGTCTTCCCTCAGAAAACCCATCAGCTGCATACAGCATCAAAAGAAACTAGAGATGTAGAAGAGAAAGGCTCGCATATGGAACGTCACTCTACATTCTAGCTGGATGCCTGAAAGAAACACTTCAATTTCCAGCTTGATCTCTAACTGCTGCATCAGAAGCACACAGTCAGTTACCATGGACAATAATGCTGATGCATTTCCAGATAAAGCCTGTTCACTCAAACCATAATATAATCCACTGGGTAACAGCATGCTTTTGTCAGTATAAATCTATGCATCACACTATAAATGCGTACTTCTATAACCTTCTACTTAAAGGATACCTTCATGGGGATACAATAATAAGCATAAAATAATAAGCATGAAATAACATATTCAAATTGCAATAATATAGTATTTCTAAACAGCTTACATCAGAATTCACAAGATGGTATAAGACATTTTATGCTGTAAATAATACTGAACTGACGTAATAGCTGTTAAAATAAAATGACCATATTGTATGTGACATTTATAGCACTGTTATGAAGAACTTACAAAAAGCACATGCCTAGTTGGAAAGAAGCATTAGTTATATATAAACTACCTTCAGACTAAAATGGAAATGGAACAGAAATTATCATGGATGTTTAAAGGCATCAAAACCTTTAATTAATTGATACTAAGCTTTATACACTAACACTCAAATGTTTAGGGTCACTTGTCAAAACAATAATTGTTAATCAGTAATTTCTTATACAGTGTGGATAGAAATGGTATAAACTAGATGCCAAAACTTAAACCAATACTTACAATATTTTGGGAACAATATTAGTTAGAAAGTGGTAAAATATATACAGCAGGTGAAATAAGTATTGAACACGTCACCAAATTTCTAAGTAAATATATTTCTAAAGGTGCTTTTGACATGAAATTATCACCAGATTAAAGTTTCTCACCAAATTAAGTTATGTGTAATAATAAGAAATGGCACAGGGAAAAAGTATTGAACATGCTTACAGAAATGTATTTAATACTTCGTACAAAAGCCTTTGTTGGTGATGACAGCTTCAAGACGCCTCCTGTATGGAGAAACAAGTCACATGCTTTGCTCAGGTGTGATTTTGACCCATTCTTCCACACAAATACTCTTAAAATCCTGAAGGTTATGTGGGCTCATTCTATGAACTCTGAGTTTTAGTTCCTTCCACAGATTTTCAATTGGATTCAGGTCAGGTGATTAGCTGGGCCATTCTAGCAGCTTTATATCCTTTCTCTGAAACCAATTGAGTGTTTCCTTGGCTGTGTGTTTGTGATCACTGCCTTCCTGAAATGTCCGCCCTCATTTCATCTTCATCATCCTGGTAGATGGCAGCAGACTTTTATCAAGAAGGTCTCGGTATATTTGTCCATTCATCCTTCCTTCAATTATATGAAGCATGCCATATGCTGAAAAACAGCCCTACACCATGATGTTCCCGCCTCCAAACTTTACTGTTGGTATGGTGTTTTTGGGGTGATATGCAGGACCTACTGACCTCCAAACATGGTGTGTATTATGGCATCAATTTTGGTCTCATCTGACCAGACGATATTCTCCCAGTATTTCACAGGCTTGTCTAAATGTTGTTGAGCAAACTTTAAACGCGATTCAACATGCTTTTTCTTCAGCAATGGAGTCTTGCGTGGTGAGCATGCATACAGGCCTTGGTGGTCGAGTGCATTACTTATTATTTTCTTTAATACAATTGTACCTGCTGATTCCAGGTCTTTCTGTAGCTCTCCACAGGTGGTCATTGGCTCTTGGACAACTCTTCTGATAATTCTTTTCACTCCTCTGTCTGAAATCTTGCGGGGGGCACCTGGTCGTGGCCGGTTTATGGTGAAATGATGATCTTTCCACCTCCGGATTATGGCCCCAACTGTGTTCAATGGACCCTTCAGTAGTTTAGAAATTCTTCTGTAACCAATGCCATCAGAATGTTTTGCAACAATAAGGTTGTGAAGAGAGCTCACTGGTTTTACCCATCATGAGATGTTTCTTGTTTGGCACCTTGGTAATGAGACACCTTTTTATAGGCCATCAGTTGAACCAGCTGATATTAATTTGCACTACGTGGCAGGATTGCTTTCTAAGTACTGATAGATTTCAGCTGGTTCTCTTTCTTCATGTGTTCAAGACTTTTTTCCTGTGTCATTTCTCATTATTACACATAACTTAATTTATGGACATCATGGACATCTATGGTTTGATTTCTTTGCATGTGTGGACTGGATGGGTTGTTACCGACATCTGGTGAGAATTTCATGTCAACAGCACCTTTAGAAATATTTTTACACATTTCACTCCAGACAGTTTCCCAAACCTTGGACAATATCGAGCAGCTTCTCTGCTGACACTGAAGAGACTGAAAAGATGAGAAGATCCAGCTTTATTAGCATCACAAGCCCAACAGCAACCTATTTCGATGTGTTGCCTCTGTGTAAGCAATGCGGTGTTTCGCTGAAGAGATCATCAAATTATTCATGAGCTCAGCAAACAAGGCTTATATACCAAACAAGGCTCTCATATAAATATATCTATATATGTCAAAGTAGATATAAGGCCGTTTCATTCTAGGGCCAAATCATAGGGTGTAAATGGACGTGTAAAACTGCATCCGGCCATGTTCACTCGCCTGCCAAAACACGCACAGATACAAAAGGTAAGCATGCTGACTGATTACACATCTAAGCTGCTAATCACAAGACTCAAACTCAGCCAGGCTGCAAATGACTAGCAAACAAGAACAGACTGACAGAAATGGGAATCCATGATACAACACAGACACACACACACACATACATATATACACACATAGAGTCACATGAGGCGTGTTAATGACAGGGTTTGACGGCATGCAGCGGAGCCGTTCGGATTGGCGGTTTACTGTTGTTACATAGGTTAGAAAAAACATGCAGCACCTTTTTGGGTTTGGCTCCTCGCTGCACGCTCAGAAGGAGGAGGAAAAGGTGAGAAGTCACAGGTCAAAAGGTCATCCTATTGGAGTTCTTGCAGAGGAAGTGGAGGGCACACACACTCACACACACATCTGCCCAGCCTAAATCTCTGATCTGCTCTGAACTTGCAGACATGCGGGCTCTAATTCTGCCATTTGTCTAGGCCATAAGGGGAATAATCCTGAGAGCTTTCATAAAGGCCACTTTGAAAGCAGGCTTCTGCAGACTTGTAGCAAACTTGTAGGGAAAAGTATGTGATCGGTTCCACCAAGTAAGAAACATAAGCGGCTGTTTGTGTCTTAAATCCATCAGGGAGCCCCCTAATAACTTCTGGGTTATTTCTGACCTACTATGTTGTCTAGGATACTCCAGTGAGGGCAAAAAAGAAAGTACCAGTTGATGTACTGAAAAAATAAAGAATAAGACAAAGAGATGATAAAGACAAAGGCAGGTTAGAACTAGTGAACCTAAACATATTGTCGTTGTCCAAAGAAAAACATGCCTCTGTTTTTGTCGATTTTTACTTTTATGCATCATTTGAACACAGCAGCCGCTGTTTACACTGTGTGAACATTTCATGATGAATGAACCAACAGAAATGAGCCAAAAGTACTTGGAAAGAAGTCTCTATTGAGTCTCTAAAATTAAGTTGTATGTCCTGTAAAGTAGCCTTTTTGGGGATACCTCTTAGGACAGTGCTGCTATCTTGGTAATGTCTTGGTAAAATATTAAAATTTGAGTAAATACATTTTCTTTGGGGGATGTTTAGCTTTACAACAGCCAGCATGGAGTTCTCTGCCAAGAACAGAGTTTAAAAAACAGCTTTTAGGCCAGAAACAATCACAGTCTCACGCATAGTCGCAGCCATAGCTTTCTGTGAAGGAGCTTTTCAGACGTCTGGTTCCCATCGCACCCACTGTGAATTATTCTGACTCTGTGAGTTTGTGTAAGAATCTAACAGCCACAGTTTAGACATTTAGGCTGTGATTGATCCAGGTTCAGATACTCATGCAAATGAAAATGTATGACATTTGTGAGGAACCAGCCAATATGAGCCAATGACATGAAACTTGAGGAGAAGTCACCAAAGGAAGAAAAAGGAATCCTAAATATGCAGAAAATCATTTTAAGGAAAAGTAACATGGTCACCACTGCCACCAGGGGAGAACAGAATAAGCTTAAAGTTAGCTGGGTAAGAAAGAAATACTGCATTGTGAGACAGACCCCTGGATCCAGAATGCTGAGAAGGTTAAAGGTAATTTAAGGTGTAGCTTATTAGAACCCCAAAAAAGCACTGAGCCATCACTAATATACAAATTAGCTATTTATTAGTTATTAGCTTATGTACTGAACTTATTTATTACTTGTTATTGCCACTGTTATTGGTTAGCCTTAATTTTGCAGTCCATCAACTAGCATGTTGGAGGTCCCACAAAAAAAACCCTGCCTAGGGCCCCCAGAAGGTTAGAGCTGGCCTAGTCTTAGCCACAGATGCTCTACCAACACATAGACAGATGGAGAGTCACTATCTTTAGTGAGTTGACCTGGCCACACTGTTAGGATTCTGCCAGCTGCATTCTGATTGGCTATCCACATATAAGCCCTTCCATATATCATTGGCAACTGTTCCGACGTGAACCAAAGTTTTGTTGTTCTAGCTAAATTCAGCCTAGAGAACAGTATTTTCAGTCACAGATGCTCTGGCCATCCTGTGTGTCCCAAGGGACTGTTTATGTCCGACTGTGTTTTCAAGATTGCTTCCTTCTATATAACATGCCAAATGAAAGACTTATAATTGGTCGTTATGCATCAGTCAGTCAGTTAGTTTTCCTGCAATAGTAGGCGGTTCTTTCCATGGTTAAGTGGTGAAAAGCATCAGACTCTCCCTAGCAAGTCTGGCAATGTCTAGAATAGAGACTAAAGATAGTGATTACATAAATAGAGACAGATGAGTTCCAGAAAAACAATAACTATCTTCCAGTGTAACTAATAAATAATTCATGTGCAAAAGTGGAGATTTTGGCGTCAGTACTCAGAAATTTAGGCTGGGCAATGCACACTGCCTGAAAACTCTCTGCTCAACATGATGCACTGATGTCTTTAGATTTAATGCAAGTGTCTGTGGCATATTAACACCTCTGCAGTCAGTAAGAGAGTAAGAGAGAGTCAGACTCACAGAGTGAGTGCATGCACGAGGGTGCTACTGGAGTTTTAGGTGGAAGGAGTCAATGACATAACACACCTTTAATACAGCATTATAGATTAAAATGACTGAACTCTCACAGGCGTATGATGCACTTAGAATGATCAAGTGAGCAGATGCACACATGTGGGGAACAAGAACAAGATGGGCAAAAACTCTACCTATAACTATACCCCCCTCTGCTGGACTCAGAGGGTAACAGACCTCACAAACCCTGCTCATTCGAGCGAGCCATAGCGCACACATACTTAATATACAGCATGTGAATACATAAATACATCCATACGTCCTCACACATACAGACATAACCAACATCGAATGACACACAGACTGAGAGAGACCTTCTCACTCACCATTTTATTGGCCTTGGGAGCTTCCAGAATCTCTGCAGACAAGAGAAAGAGAGCATATGACTTAAATCCAAGAGATAAAACTGGAATCAATCATTATCATGTATGTATTATCACTGTCAGCACAAAAACCTATCTATTTTATATTTGTTTACATTATTTCAAAATGCCGGCTCATCTCAAAATCATCTTGATATCATATTAGAATTCATGATGTATGCATCAATAGAAACACTTGTTAAGTTAAATGACATTAAGTTTTTCCTTCTGCTTTAAAGTTATCATTTCAGAGATACAAGGTTTTACCCAACAACAGCGTGCATATGAATCTGTACAACTGATATGAATATGTACAGTAAATACACATGTAATCAACTTCTATTTATTAGCTAAGTTTACCAACAAAGTATGAAAACATGCCGTATTACATGTGCCCTAACTTTTGATGGGCCACATATGTTTAATTCAGCAAGTAAGCAGTAATTGTGTATTAACACAGACATGTGTTCTCTGTAGAAGATATGTTATACTAATGTTCACTTAAAACATGTCATTTAAACAGGGGCACCCAAACTTTTGCATACAACTAGTTATGAATACATTTGCTGTATTTTTATATGCATATCTAAGATATCTGCGATACAACTGCATCATATACAAGGATATGAACAAGGTGCAAAAAACAGTTAGTCTCTTGCTTCACCTAAATGCCTCAAAATCAGAATTATGGGGAGGGTCCCTGGAAATAACTATACTATTACAGAATACTGTCCGTTGCTAAAATTGACGTTTAAAAGCAATTGTAGAAAATCACCCACACCCAGCGAGCTTCTGTCTTTGATATTCTTAGAACTAACTAGAGCTGATAATCTGGTCTGCCTCAGGGTGGCATAGTAGTAAGCTGGTTCACCCAGTTGGTCCTTCATAGCCAAGGAACTGTAACTATGCCCAGAATACCTCTGAAAAACCTTCCAACATGCCGGATAACATTCGGAAATTTGAAAATTTGCCCACTTGTCCAAGAGATGGTGTAAAGAGTGAACTGCTAAACTGGAATGAGAAGAGTATTGCCTGCACACTGCTGAAAAATCAGCAGGTTTAGTATCAACACATATTAATTCCATAAAACGAGTAACTAAAGTTTCAGCCTCTTGCTATCGTCAGTGTTTATGACACTAGTCTATAATTTAACATCAGTGCTGGACTTTTTTTAATACTTTTTTGCTTTATGCATCTGCACTAATCTATTTTGTATGATGCTTTTTGCTTTGTTACTTCTTTGTTATTTCTTTCTGAACACGAAGACAAAATAGGGGACATGTAAAATATCAGCTAAGGTGTAGAAGAGCTAATTACCAAACTAGAAAAGATCATTTCCAGAAAAAAAAAAATCATACAATCATAAAAATCATATTAATAAAAAGTTTTTTGGGGTTATTGCTGCCATTGAAGCTAGCATCAGCTCCAAGTTAACAGCCAGTCATACGAGACCCCCAAAAACCAGGGGGTATTTCACATACTGCATATACCTATTATATATATACCTATTATACATCTATATATACATGTGGAAGTGTGTGAAGTGTATACAGCACATATACACCCCTGGCTTATATGCATTTATAAATCCAGACGCACAGTATATATATGTATATATATATATATATGTATATGGCATATCTGCTTTTAAATATGTAGATGAATCGTACACCTGCAGTTATAAATACATATAAATCGATTGTACACCTGAGGTGAAATTACCTCGTTTAGGCACTTTTGCAGTGGCAGGTTCAGGGGTGTCAGGTGACGTTGTGTCTATTCCATCCTCCACCAACTGAATCTACATTGAGAGAGAGAAGAGATACAGGGAGAATGAATATACAGGGGGAATTAATGAGAAAAGCTTGGAAAGTGTATATAAGCTCATGTCCACTTCACCAGTTCTGTTTGGGCTTATTTGTCGTGTGCTGTACCTGTGACTGCCGCACAAATATCCCATGGTTCTCCTGGCAGGTGAAGTAGCGCTTGCCCTGCACTGTGCCATCGTTCTTGCCTTTGGGCTCCTCCAGGATGACCCCCACCCATTTTCCAGAGGCGAAGAGCGTGGTGCCAATGTAGGCCACCGTACCACGATGACCTTTACCAATGACCTCCACCAGAGAGCCCACCTTCACCGGCCGTCCGCCTCCGTCTGAACTCATCCTGCTGCTACCACTACTGGTGGTCTGAGAGAGAGCAAGAGAGAGAGAAGCAGAGAGAAAGTGAGAAAGAGAGACAGACCAAGAAAAAGAATGAGAGAAAGAGAGATAAGTATAGAGGGATAAAGAGGGAGAGAGTGAGAGAGAATGAGAGAAAAGCAGACAGCAATAAATATATATATATATATAGAGAGAGAGAGAGAAAGAAAGTGAGCATGAGAAAGAGAAAGAGTGAGAGAGCAAGAGAGAAAGAGAGAGAGGCAAACAGAGACACAGAGTAAGATAACGAGAGAAAGAGAGTGTGAGAAAGAGAAAGAGTGAGAGAGCAAGAGAGAAAGAGAGAGAGGCAAACAGAGACACAGAGTAAGATAACGAGAGAAAGAGAGTGTGAGAGAGAGAGAGAGAGACAGAGAGTGTGAGAGAGAGAGAGAGACAGAGAGACAGATAGAGAAAAAGCAGACAGACAGTGGGGGCAGCCAAATAGAGAAATAGACAGAGAAATGGAGAAAAAGAAAACCAAAGAGAGCAACAAGATAGAGAAATAAAGAAAAGCAGAGAGAACAAGAAAGTGAGAGAGAGAGAGAGAGAAGCAGAGAGAGAGAGACAGAGCAAGAAAGAAAGCTAGAGAGAAACAGAGATAACAAGAAGGAGAGAGAGGTGATAAGAGAGATAAGCAGAAAGAGAGAGAGAAAAGCACAGAGAGAGAGAACGAGAGAGAGAGACATACAGAGACAGACAGACAGACAGAGAGAAGCTCTATAAATAACACTGGGGCGTTTGAGGACATTAGGACAGCAGCAGGTCGGCGTCTGTGCACTCTAGTAAAATCATTCTGGTGTCTTTGCAATCCACAACGCTAATTGAACGAGTCTGGACACCATTTCTATTCTCAGGTTTTTAATTGTGTTTATTAGGTGGACTCTGCTCCAGCGGAGAGGAAGGGAGGCAGCGTGAGAATCATTGCTCAGCACACAGACTAGAAGTCATGATTCAAAGATTCTAAATCAGAGTGTGACTCAAATCCTGTGGCTCCTGCACTCACACGTCTTAGGAGAAGAAGCACAAATACATGCATTCACAACACACACACACACACACACACACACACACACACACACACACACTAACACAGACACACACACACACACACACATACACACGGACACACAGACAAACACACACACACACACACACACCCCCACACACACATATATATACACCCACACACCCACACACACATACACACACACAGACACACACGCACACACACACACACACACACACGCACACACACGCACACACACACACACGGAAGGCTACTGTTCTTCAGAGACATGCTCCACATTCAGGTTTTGCTCAGTCATCTCACTCTTTCCTCATCGTTTGACCAAACAGCGTATGGAGTGTTCCAAAATAAGCTTCACACTTTAAGTACTTTCTATTCTTTCAACAGCTCTGCTACTCTCAGATAACAGCTACATAAGGACAGAAGCAGTAGAGCAGAACTGTGTGTGGAAAATAGAATTCTGGGTAACACTTTACATTCTGTATTGACTAACTAACATGACGTAATGCATTAGTTAACATGAAGTAATACATTAACAGTGTAATGTTAAGTAAACATATAACAACAGTTACAGGGTTACTCAACATGTAACCATGTAGTTGTTATATGTTTACTTAAGGTTAGTTAAGCACTGTAACCATTATTAATGTATTACTTCATGTTAACTAATGCTAAGTCAATGCCAAGTGTTAGTCAGTTAATACATAATGTAAACTGTTACCGAATTGTGATTTATCTGACCAATAGGGATTGTGGCATTGGGATTTACATGTCATTATTTTCTTTGCTTTATTTTCTTTTTTACCAGCACATCCATTTATTGGAGTCTGAGACTTAAAGGGGATTTCCAGTGACTTTTCAAAATATCTGTGAAATTTGTCAGTAAAATGTATATGAGTCATTTTAAGTGGTTGGATCTGAAATGGTTCATTGTAGATGCATTTACATTTTATTTACATTTCATTTACAAAAAATGATCATAGAAAAAGTAAAAGTATGTTTTCCAGAAAAGTATTGTGACACCGGCTCAGAGGAAGACACAGGAAACATAGCACTTTAAGCAAACTCTCTTTTACTGAACTGCCTGACAGCAGGCAGGTCACTTCCAGCCATGTACTGTCCGTATATGGTAGAAACACAGACCACTCCAACTCAACCACAGCACAACACACCATAGCACATATCAAGCTGCTATATTGCCAAAATTATTCACTCACCCATCCAAATCATTGAATTCAGGGGTTCCAAACACTTCCATGGCCACATGTGTATAAAACCAAGCACCTAGGCATGCAGACTGCTTCTATAAACATTTGTGAAACAATGGGTCGCTCTCAGGAGCTCAGTGAATTCCAGCATAGTACGGTAATAGGAAGCCACCTGTGCAAAAAATCCAGCTGTGAAATTTCCTCACTACTAAATATTCCACAGTCAACTGTCAGTGGTATTAATAAAGTGGAAGTGATTGGGAACGACAGCAACTCAGCCACAAAGTAGTAGGTCACGTAAAATGACAGAGCGGTGTCAGCGGATGCTGAGGCGCATAGTGCACAGATCACCAACAGACAATCACTACAGACCTCCAAACCTCATGTGGCCTTCAGATTAACTCAAGAGAAGTGCATAGCGAGCTTCATGGAATGGGTTTCCATGGCCAAGCAGCTGCATCCAAGCCTTACATCACCAAGCACAATGCAAAGCGGCGAATGCAGTGGTGCAAAGCATGCCACCACTGGACTCTAGAGCTGTGGAGACACGTTCTCTGGAGTGACGATTCACACTTCTCCGTCTGGCAATCCGATGGACAAGTCTAGGTTTCATGCTCCCAATTTTGTGGGAACAGTTTGGGGATGGTCTCTTCCTGTTCCAACATGACTGTGCACCAGTGCACAAAGCAAGGTCCATCAAGACATGGATGAACGAGTTTGGTGTGGAAGAACTTGACTGGCCTGCACAGATTCCTGACCTCAACCCGTGAGAACATGTTTGGGATGAATTAGAGCGGAGACTACGAGCCAGGCCTTCTCATCCANCCACCACTGGACTCTAGAGCAGTCTATGAATTTTGCATTATTAGGTTATATTTATTCATTTTATTCAAGTGTGAATAAAGCAGGGTGTCGTTAAAATTGCAGCTCTTGGGATCTTTCAAACTGTTCACCTCTAGACCATTTTGTTTCGAATACATGATTTCAAGCAACAGCACAATGTGTGCGAACAAACAAAAAACGTCCAAGAGATGCACAAGTAGGTGACAAGAAGACAAGAGAGCTAGAAATAGAACCTACTTCTGTTATTCTTTGTGAATCTGTTTAGGGATCTATTCTAAGAATACAGCAGCAGAATACAGGGGCTGACTCACACTGACTCAAGACCAAATAGACATTCTTGTACAAAACTACACCCATCATCAAAAGAATAGCTGCACCCAGAAGGAAGTGTCAGACTGCAGTGCTATTGGGAAGGAAGATAAAAGTTACAAGGAACAATAAATGATAATACACAATCAGCTACACATACAGAAGCAGTATCTCTGTTGGGCCCCCATATTTGCTAACGCAACATGTCAGACGTTTCGGCATGGAGTTGTAGAGGTTCCTGTGATTATCCATCCCATGCAGCTTGAATCCTCTCATACAGTTCCTCCAGATATTGCGGTAGGGGTGGAGTGACACCAGGCCTTCTGGACATGTGACACATCACAACAAACCATTCATCTTGGTGCTGACCATGCTGTCTCCACCAAGACAAGAGCGAGACTCATCACTGAAGATGACCCGCTGCCATTCTGAGTCACTCCATGACAGTCTGGCACAACACCATTGCAGTCTTTGGTGACGCTGACGTGGTGTTAAGGGCATGCTGTCGTGGGGGTTTGTGTGCATGTAGTCCTGCATTGTGCAGCCGTCTGCCAATGGTGCTGGATGACTCATAGAGGGCATCGCTGCTCACTAAATGTCCCCAGTTGTGGCTGTTGGGTCAATCTCCACATGTCGGACAATCCATCAGCACTGGCTCTCCGTGGTTCGTGTAGGTTTCCCAGATCCTTCATGGCGCTGGTGTGTGCCTTCTTCTATCCACTGCTGCCAACAGCGTGCTATGGTAGTATCCGCACTACCAGTGTGACGCACAATATACAGATAAGACAATCCAGCTTCCCGGAGCCCTACAATGCGACCCCTCTCCAACTCTTCCAACTGCTCAAATTGGTTTCGAACTCTTCTCTGAGGCATACTTCACTTGCAGAGGATAGTACCAGCACAACAGAACGAGTCAAAATAGAAACATGTGCAACAGGTAGACCTTATATAGTCAGTCAGGTACAGTAAAAAGGCCTGTCCTTAGTTATGTCACAAGCACGGCCGAATCATTCGCATGTCTCACGATGTCAAACCTACCCACCTGTCGGTTGATTCCTTCCGGGAGAAACTTTTTTATAACGATGATGAGTGTATAAACTCTTTAACTACATGAATGCAATAAATTCATGAGAAAAGGCCAAGAGGTTATGATAGTGACTCAGCTGAAAATAAGATGTGGCTGCAAGGAGAGAGAGTGATTGCTTTAATGACCAGGGAGGAATGTGCTTTCACTGCAGGCACTAAATAATTAAGTCCTGTGTGACAGAGGACTGTTATTGAGGATTAAGTGTGCATGCTATGGAGAGGTAAAGGTTATGTATAGGAATGAGGATTATTCCTGTATTCACTGAGATGAGCGTGTTGCATGGGTGCTCGTGTCTGTGCGTCTATAATACATTCATTAATGAGTGAACACTGGTTTGTTTTATGGGTTAGAGGTGGCACAGGCCTAACCGGATCTGAAATATTGGCTGTTTGTCTAGAATTAAATCTCTTGGGTGCAGGCCACAGTATGCTCAAACACAAAGACGTGCTGCAACGGTTTATTTTTCCAGCATGAGAAGGTCAGGCCAGTTGACCAAGCAAATTTAAAAATGCGTTTGTTTGTAGAGGCGGGTAATATGACAATATTTACCGTTAATATAATAAACTACATCACGTTACATCACTGTTCTGATGCAGGTACCATCAGTACTTAAAGCTGCAATATGTCATTTTTTGTCAGGAGAAGGTTAAATAGGTTGTCTGTATGCTACTATCACACTATAAAATAATAACCCCATGAAATAATCATTTAAAAGTTGGATCAGGTGCTGGATTGGATTTTCAGGGCACGTCATATGCATTTGTTTTACCATCATACACACAGGCTCAAAAAACATGGTCCGGTTCGACTCAAAACAGGATGCAGGACTGAAATGCAAAAAACACAACATTATACTGATGAAGATATGATGACAATAGTATACAATTCACTTCCGTTTCTCAGAAGGCATGTCCTTCACCCAATCCTCTTTGAATACTTCATCAGTGCCCTCACAATCATCAAATTTCCTCACTTAGGGAAAATGGTCTGAAGCACAACCAGTATTAGTTAATCTTATTATTATTTTATTCCACTGTTTATTGGTTATCACAAAGCCAGGCAACAACATTTTCTTCACCCCTTCAGACTACTCACTCACCCACTCCCTACACCCACAACACACCCACCCTCCACAGCACCCATAGTCCACTCACTGTCCACCCCTCCTACACCCACAGTCCACCTTCCCTACACCTTCAGTCCACCTTCCCTACACCTACAGGCCACACTCTCTACACCCAATCCACCTTCTGTACACCTACAGGCTACACTCTCTACACCCAGTCCACCCTCCCTACACCCACAGTCCACCTTCCCTACACCTACAGGCCACACTCTCTACACCCAGTCCACCTTCCCTACACCCACAGGCCACACTCCACACCCAATCCACCTTCCCTACACCCACAGTCCACCTTCCTTACACCTACAGGCCACACTCTCTAAACCCAATCCACCTTCCCTACACCCACAGTCCACCTTCCCTACACCTACAGGCCACACTCTACACCCAATCCACCTTCCCTAAACCCACAGTCCACCTTCCTCACACCTACAGACCACACTCTCTACTGCCAATCCACCTTCCCTACATCCACAGTCCACCTTCCCTACACCTACAGGCCACACTCTCTACACCCAGTCCACCTTCCCTAC
>CM067478.1:7619383-7852046 GCA_034552555.1 Semaprochilodus insignis
TAGTTATGTACAGGGGTACAAATATACAACTCAAATTACAACATGGGAGAATATCAAAAGAATAACACAATACAATACATGTACTCATACATAGATGGCAGAGAAAATGAAACATTCAATATATATATATATTTTTAAAAAGCTCCTTTTATACTGGTACAAAACAAGTAAGTGGTAGTTTCCAAATCTAAATGCCATTGTGGAGAAATATTTATTTTAAATCTACTAAGCAGAAAATTGTAAGAGTAATATTTATGTAGTATTATAAAATGAATTTCTTTTTCTGTGTTGGGGAGCACAAATTTACTGATATCCTCAGGCTGCATTAGGGGAGCAGCTACATTCGTCATACATTGCCTGATATGGTGATTGTTACATTCCTTATCAAACCCAAACCGCTCTAAACCCCCTGCAGCAAGTTCCAGAATTTCTCTAATAGAATGACTATTTGCATGATAGTTGCAGTGAGCTCTTATATGGTGGGGTAATACTGAAATCATTTTTATAATATAATAATATACTTTCTATGAAATACCCAACCTAACATAATCAATGAATTCATTCTGAAAATAAAAATATCTTTCATCATTATTTTTCAAGAGATTTACAACAAAAATTAGAGCTTTATCAAGCCATTCTTTCTTAAACATGGACTTATGCCTAAAAACATGCTGGTGTTCCATAGAATAGAGGTGTTGGGAGAAAAACTGTTTCAACATTTTAAAATGTCATTTCCAACATGAACTAATAGAATGTCCATTCTCTACAATGCATTGTCACAGCTTTGCATTGCAATATCACAATTACACTGTACATTGTTACGTCCCTACATTATAGGCATTACTAAAAAAAAGAACAATAACAAAAACATTTCCCAGGTCAAAACAGAATCTGCACAATCAACCACAATTACCCCTTTCCACATAATGGTATTGCCAAAATAAGCACAGAAAAAGGAGCAATTTAGACTTAAATCTTTTTATTTTAGTCTAGAGAAGGAATGGTTTGCTCTATGTAATATCTGAAATGACACGTTTTTGTTTATTGGTTAATAGCAAAGTGTGAGGTAAAGTGTATCACATTCACAAATGTGATCCAATAATAAAACAGGTAACAGAAACAATACCTTCTTAGAATACATTCCATTACACAAAACAACTTATTTCTGAAGCCCAGTGATGTAATGGGGGGGGGGGGGGGTTGACATATAACAGCAACAAGTATATAAGCAAAATACAAAGGAACATAAAATAGTCAGACCATTGCTGTAGCTTATTGATATAGCAAGTCATTATAAATCATTGTTCCATACATGTAATAATCTCTGACTTTTATGTTGATTAACTGACTGATTGCTTCTTTACATTTTTTATTATTATATTTTTATGAGTGTGTTTACATACACTTAATAAGATCATAACTGCAGAAAATCAGATTTTATTAGAAATCTGTGCAACATAATTACATGCACTTGACCAACCAGATAACTGTAAAACTCCCAGGTTTATATATATAAGTCAGACAGTTTCCAGGTATTCTGTTTCTCAACCAACTGAACAGAAAAAGTGTGAAGTGATGTAAACACAACATAAAACTTCATGCCACTGCTTTTTAAAAAAAGTAATTAATTTATTCAGCCATCCATTCATCCATCCATCCATACACCCATTCATTCACTCATTCATTCATACTGCTTATCCTCTGGCATCGCAGGGTGTTGCTGGAGCCTATCCCAGTGTTCATTGGGCAGAAGGCAGGAAACACCCAGGACAGATCGCCAGTCCGTCACAGGGCAGACACGCAGACATACACACTCAAACACATTCACACCAAGGAGCAATTTAGCATCTCCAACTCGCCTGACTGCATTTCTTTGGACTATGAAAGGAAACCAAGACACCCAGAGGTAACCCATGCAGACATGGGGAGAACATGCAAACTCCAAAAACAAGTCACTTTACCTGAAAATATGAGCATACATCGTCTAAGATGAAGAATACCCAAATCCTTCGCTTTGTCATGCATACAGTTGGTTTGATTATGTCGTGCATATAGTTTGTTGCTGTCTCATGGTTCCTCTGTTAAACACATGCTCTGCTTATTTGTGGTATTGCAGTCTATTTTGTGCTGTGCTGCCCTCCCTCCACCTTTAGTGACTGTGCTGCCCTCTCTCTCCCTCAGTGACTGTGCTACCCTCTCTCTCCCTCAGTGACTGTGCTGCCCTCTCTCTCCCTCAGTGACTGTGCTGCCCTCTCTCCGCCTTTAGTGACTGTGCTGTCCTCTCGCCGCCTTTAGTGACTGTGTTGCCCTCTCTCCGCCTTTAGTGACTGTGCTGCCCTCTCTCTGCCTTTAGTGACTGTGCTACCCTCTCTCCGCCTTTAGTGACTGTGTTGCTGATTTAATGTTTAATGTTGATCTGTCACACGACAAATTCCTAGATTAATGTTATTGATTAAAAAATGTTCAATCAAATCTTCAGATACATACACAGAATACAGAACACCATACTTTCAGGTGCCAGTGTCAATAACTTACAATGCAAAGTACTACAAAAGCTTCACGGTGGAGGCTACATCACTGTGTTGGATTTTTTACAATAGGAAACAAGTCAGCAAATCTTTACATGGATTTCTTTGCACTATTGGTATCAAACCATTCATCCCTGTCAGTAAATAATGCAGCGCTGTTCTTTGTTCTCTGCCCAGTTCAGTTCACTGCCTTTCTCTTTCCCTTTATCCCAGATTGATGTCTTCAGCGAACACCGTGATGAGAAGGATGCCTGAAAATCCCGTTAGCAGGCCAGCATTTTGCAAAACGAAGAATATGACTTTCTCTCTGGGGCCTTTGGCATTTTCCATCATTACGCTGTTCATCTCTGGAAACTAAAATGAACCCAAATTAAAAGTTAACATGCAAGATGTGTTAGTGTCTATACACCTCTTCTAATTAGTAAGTTCTGCTATTTAATGTTGCACTCATTGCTGACGCAGGTGTTCAATTGCACACACACAACTTAATCTGACTCTGAAGTAGCAGCAATAAGGTCACCATGCCCAATGCCAAGCACCAGCCAGAGGGGTACTAGGACAACCAGCTTTGGGCTGTGGAGTCATGGAACTTTGCTTTCTGAAGTGATGACTTTGGGGTGAGCTTGAGTGTCCAGAACAAAATCATTCAACATCAGTACTTGACCTCAAACTCTCTGATAATATCTTTGATTTTAGAAAATTGATCGAGCAGGTGTCAAACTAATGATTTTACAGTACTGTGCAAAAGTCATAGGCCATGTATTTCATGTATTAAAATGTTTTTTGGAGACATATGGAGCTCAGATACAGGATCATTTCCTTGCATTAGCGAGTGGGATGTTTTTGACAATGCAACACCTGACAAGACCTGCTAGACCACCAATACTGTCCCCATTAAATAAGCAGTACTTATAGCTTTCATCTTTGAGAGAGGACAAAAATCAAGCTTCAATCTTGCTTCAGATCTGAAAGCATTCACAGCTGCTTCTATCCATCCTTCCACTGTGAGAAGACATTTGCACATATGTTTTTTTGGGACAACAGACTGCCCACCACAGAGTCCAGACCTCAATATCACTGTAAGTGTTTGGGATAACTTGAATTGTGAAAAGCAGAAAATACAAGCAACTTCTAAGACTGAACTTTGGAGGTGTGGAGATACACCCTTGCAGATTTCTGAAGCTGTAATAAAGGCATTGTGCGGACATGCTCAATACCAAAAGGTCTGAAATCTATTATAATTAAATGTTAGTGGGCTTTGTGTAATTTCTGTTCTACATGTTTTCTGCACGTTTTCCTGATGCTGAAAATGAATACTTGTACTTAATGGCCATTTGGCCAGGAAATTAAATACAAGAAGGATGGTCTCTGATTTTTGCCCAGAATTGTGGAGTGTATCATTGGTTTAAGATAAGATGTGAAACTGTATGTGTCTCACCATATCTGCCAAAGAGATGTAGAGGAACATTCCAGCAGCAACGGCAAAGATGGGATTTGGAGCGAAGCTGCTTCCCACCAGGATGCCCAACACCAAGCCCAGGTAACAGGACATACTCGACAACAGGTTAAAGAACGCAGCCTGTGGCACACTCATACCAGCACTCAAAAGTATCACAAAGTCACCTAGAGCAGAGCGAGTGAGACAGGGAGAGAGAGAGAGGGAACAGGCCACAGAAACAGACACTGGGTTCATCATTTAGCAAGGGTGAGCTCAACCTGTTCAAAGGTAATTGATACTCCTGACATTCAGTGTATGAAAATGCATCTTACCCAACTCATGGGGGAACTCCTCACAGACAATCGCAATAGACGTGCTGAAGCCAGTAAGGAGAGAAAGCGTGAAGGAGGCTCCGATGGCCAGTCCATCTATGAAGTTATGAAGTGCATCGCTCAGGGTAATCATCCAAGCCACTGTTTTTATGTTTGACATACCTCCTCCTCGCAGCCAGCGGCATGCTGAGAACACACAAGCCTCCTAAACAGAAGCAACAGGAACACACAGTAAAGTAATAACTGAGTGATGGACCCATTTTATAAGCCTTCGATTTCTCATCAGTGTTTGTACAACAAACCTGTTTTTTCCTTAAGCTCCTACAAATGATTGATAACTCAGCAAGATAATAGGCAAAGCAGGAAATATTTTGATTTTTTCTTTACGGAAGCAAAGAAGGAAAAGCAGGGAGAGCCGGAAAATGTCTTAACTGGTCTTGAAGGAAACAAGTCTCATGAGAGCACAACTGTATTTTTAAATGAGTAAATATATATAAAAACTATATAAACGAATAAATATATAAAAACTATATATATATATACACTGTATATATATACATAAGCACTGTATTTTTAAATTAATAAATATACATAAGAAGTCCCTGCACATCATTTCTGTGTCAAAGAGCCCATAAAATAGTTATGCGCAGTATGAACATTTTATCACATAGTATTTTACCATTGTTTTACAACTCAGTTGCTCATCATTGTAATGCACAATTACAATTCTTTATTTGCTGAGGTTAACATGTTGGGAGAAAAATATTAATTTCAATATATATCCAAATTTATGATTGTGTGCATCGGAGAAGCAGAGAGCTGAGCTATGCTGCCGAGAGTTTTAGCTCCTTCCAGATTCTCGCACGGCAGAAAGGTATAAGCAGAGGTGCCAGACTAAACCTACCACTTACATTGAGCAGCAGCAATATAGGATAATATAATCAGCAGATGATCACAGATGTGACAACAGTAAAGAGATTAATTCAGCTGCACAGAAGAAGGCAAATGGAAAACCACATGGATAGACACTACATGGAAGATTGGCAGAAGATCAGACTCTCAGGTTGGAATACACATCGAGGAAGAGCTGAGGATTCAAAGTACAGCTTGTGTGTATGAGAGTGACGTTTCGGGATGTCGAGTTGCTGAAGTTTACCAGTGAGAAAAGAGAAAGCAGCAACAAACAAAATTACAACAAGAACTTGGAATGTACAAAACATGAATCATGGCAAACTGGAAGCAGTCAAGATGGAAATGCATCAACATCCTACCGAGCTGAAATGGACTAGATCAGGACCCTTTCAAACAGGGGAACACAACTTCTACTACAGAGGTACTACAGTACCTGCTACAGCTAATCAACCTCTCCCAAGTCCCTGATTAGCCGGATCAGACGTTGTAAAGTTAGAAGTGAGGCAGAGAACTAAAATAAAGGGGAGAGGTTGGAAGTAAGCTCTGCAAGGAAATGACCCTCCAGGAGGAAGGTTAGACCACTGATCTACTACTCAGGACACAAACAACTGAAGAAGTGAAGTGGTTTTCATTGTCAACAAGGATGTCAACAAGACTGTAAATGGACAATGCTGTGAATGATTGATATCAGCTTTAATCAGTCATCCAGGTTTATACACGGATGCAAGAGACGGAAAAATGTAAAAGTTTTCAGATCAAACATCTGAAATTGACAAGATGGAATCTAAGATTGGGAATGAGAAGGAGGAAATAAAGTTTCCAGCAAGGCTTTGGAAACAGGATTAAAGCAGGAGAAAGACTAAACATTGATGATTACATTTTTTTCTTTACTAATATGTTCTTCTAGCTACCAAAATTACATCTGGACAGCACCAGGTGGAGTTTAAAGAAACCAGGGATATCAAAGAAATCAGTGGATGCCTGATGTAATAGGACATAAGAAAAAAGAGAAAAGAAGGCAAAATCTAGACAGACAAAGATCTTTTAAGAGAACTAAATGGACAGTTCCAGGGAGATGCCAGTTAGGATAGGGAGCAATACTACAACAACAACTGCAAAGATACAGAAAAGGGGTCAAACATGGTCAATCAAGGATACAGGAGATCCAATATAAATTCATCCACGAGTCAGACTGGACAACGGACAGATCATAGCAATAAAAACGCAGGAGACCTCTACAAAAAAGGCAACTGGCAGGACACTTTAGGAGAAGGAATCACACCCAGAAGGAATCAGCCGACAGGAATGAAACTTGGTGGGTAGGTTTAACATCGTGGGGCATGCTAATGACTTAAGATTCACGCTCAGCCACGCATGTGACGTAAGCAAGGACGGGCCTTATCGCTGTACCTGACTGACCCAACGCATACGATTGCGGACATTCAGTGAGCAGTGATGCCCTCCATGAGTCATCCTGTTAGAGCCAGCACCATTGGCAGACGACTGCATGACGCAGGACTACATGCACGCAGACCGTTACGATGACTGCCCTTACCACCACGTCACTGTCGCCAAAGACTGCAATGGTGTTGTGCCAGACTATTCTGCTGAATAAATATTGGCCATATCAGTCTAAATGTTTCAACATTTATTGTTCCTGGTAACCTCTATCTTCCTTCCCAATAGCACTGTAATCTGACACTTCCTTCTGGGTGCAAGTATTTATTTTTGATGATGAGTGTATAATGTCACGTGATGATAAAATCTCAAGACTAACTTAATCATTCAAAAGTCAGAAGGTTCCGTGTCCATGTTAATCATTATGTGCCCTTATTCACTACATCTCTATAACAATACTTCAATATCTCATCACCCACTTTTGTGGACACAGAAGTGTTAGGATAAAACAGTACAATACAAAATGTCACTGCAGAGTCACTGTTGACAGTGTGTCACAATCCAAAACTCAGGATAGTTTGTCCAGCCATGACTAACTCTTAAGCAATGAGGGGAAACTGTGGAACCATGAGAATTGACCAATACATAATAAGAGGAAGAACCATTACCTGTTCACTGACTGGGCTCACAACAGGACACACAGTCGGGCTGCTTGGCTTCTTATGGGGGCTGTTTGAAAGGATATCATTGTTGATGTTGTTTGGGATGACGTCATTGCTGATATTGCTTATGACAATGTCATTGCTGAAGGTCCCATCAGTGGTCTGCATGGAGGGGAAGTGGCTGTGGCAATCCTAAAGGAGAGGCAAAGACATGCCTCAGTGAGTTAAAGCTTTCGCACTCAATCAGACAAAATGAACCCAGCTGGGGTGGAGCTCTTACCTCAGAATCTGCTTTCAGTACCATTTTCAAAACTCTTTCGGTAAAGAACAGGAGGTAGAACCCTCCAAAAATCCCAACTGCATTCAACACGTAGTCATCAGCTTTCGGATCAAACCCAAGAGCCTGTTTATTTATTACAGGAAACATAGGAAATGTAAGTTGCAGTACTGCATGTTGAGTTACTGACACAGTGTCTTGTACATTTACATTTCTCCAGTCTTGATCCGTTGTCCCCTTAGACTCTTTTGTCAAAGCTACATACGGCCAAATCTGGTTGCAATTTATGAAATTCGTCAATTTCATCTGTGGTGTATCTGTAGAATCAATCTCATGTCTAGTAAAAGTGTGAGTAAATTTGAGCATAATGGTATGACAACCTAAAAAAGTGTGCTTTTCAGTTATCAGCGCAATTAGACATTCTGGAGAACGATAGTTATTATTGGAACTCAACAGCAAAACTAAGACCCGTCCCTTTAGTGCTCCTTCAGAAGCTCCGCCCGCCCCAAATTCATGGACATGCATTGCTAAATCAAACGACACTGGACCATCAAACTTGTGGCTTTTAGATCTTCTAAGTAATTAAGTAGTAAGTAACTGGCTAATGTTAGCTAGGCTGTGGCTTAGCAAACTACATTTGCTGTTCCAGTGTTACTATCACAAACATTTCTAAATGAGACAAAACATCTGTTCTGTTCAATAGCCATGTAAGGTTAATTAAGAAATTAGCTTCCTGTTCAAATGTTTCTATTCCTCCTTAAATGGTGTTACAGTAAGGCTACATTCAGACGCCTCTGACCCACCTTAAATGACGCTGCAGTTACATTCAGGTGCCTCAGGTGCCTGCAGAATGTAACTGCAGCATCATTTAGGTGGAACAGGAAAATTCAAACAAGAAGCTGGAGAACAGGAAGCCAACTTCAGCCTTGTCAACTCCAGGAGGTCTTTCCACTGTTGAAACACCTCACTAATGTTAACATGTTAACTTCATTCTTGCTTTATCTAAGAACTTTTTCCTGAATCTTTGTTCTTCTGACTATCTACTCTTCGGCTGTTTGACCATCTCGCCTTCTTGGCCACGAGTGGAGTTACGTAGTATCCCTCCCCCGCAGTCCTGTACACAAGTTCTAATGCCCCCATTACAATTGGATGTACAAATGTTGTTGGGATTGGTCCAAGCCACTTTGCTTGTTTCCCACTTATTCAGCCAGTGCTTTGTACAAACAAATTATGGATAGCCAGCAGACTATGTGGAGATATTCAGTGAATATCAAAAAATGAACTGGGTTAACACTGCTTACTGCACCTTTAGCAAACCAAAACTTACAGACAACCATAAGACTAATAATTTGTGCTTTATGTGAATTATATATGAATGAGGTTCTAGTAGACTGCCACTGATTAATGATTTCTGCTCAAATCTCCGAATCAGCGAAAGTTTCATGACATTCGTACGTCATTGAAGGTGGTCACATCTGCACTCTTCTACTCAGCTAAAATGAATAAGGGTCATTGTTCCTTTTGCCTACCTTTGACTGTAAGTAATTACCTGAGCTCTTATTAATATGTGATGATTCTTTCTCTGGCCCCCACCCTCTTCCTCCTTACCTCGGGGATAAGTTGCAGAACAGCATTGGAGAATAAGGTTCCTATGGCCACGCCAATGAAGTAGGTCAGCACTTTTGGGAAGTAGGATTTCTTGGTTAAGGGAACCAAGAACAATCCCAACAGAGACGCCAAATTAATTATCGTCACAGCCAGGAAGCCATAACCCCAAACTGAAAGAGATAGATGGATAGAGATAGATAGCTCTATTAGTGAGAGGGGAAATCTCCATATGAATGGGAGCAGACAGAGTGTTTCCTCTTCTCAGTGAGAATTGAGAAGGTGAGGTTGGAAACTCCACAGGCTCAGAAGCAAAAACTCAAAACCAGCTCTGTTCTCTAGTTTGCAGAAGTAAAAGGAGCAAGATGTGATGGGAATTGATTCTGATCTGTTCTGTGAGTAAGCGCTCTGTCAGGAAATGCACATGTGCACTGATGGTAAAAACAAACTGCACATGGTAAAATTTAGTATGATTAATTACTTTTAAACATACTTCATAGGAAAAACATAAATAAATAAATAAACTTTTCCTTTTGGGATTGATGCTTTGGAGATGATGTTTACTGGGCATAACAGCAAGTTGTTAACTGATTATTAAAGTACTGTATTGATCCATTTACAGTCATTTATTATCTGCCTGAGATTTCATCACCACATTTCAAATACAAGTTTTTCTGGATTTTAATTCTATTATAACTTTTCCAATCAACATCCACAGTTCTGGTCTTCATTCTAGACACAGTGGATACATATCTGTTTTTACAGCTTTCTTCTAACTATATTCTTTTATTTAAATTTAAAGTATTTGAATTAAAGACATTTCTTTTCCCAAAACCCCTCTTGGGAAGATTCTCATATTCCCCAATGTTTTTTTTTTTTTTGCTCTTAGACAAGAACAGAGTCTATGCAAACTCAGTGGCACAAAGGTACAAGCAATTCTGCAGTTTAAAAACTCATCACAAATCAGACAGACTCTTTCTTAGGACCTTTCACAAGAACAAATTTAAGAATTATAATAATAAAAAATTAGGAAATGTACCAGCAAATACCAGTATTCAAGTCGGGTTTCATTATTTCCACACATCTTCATATGTTGTTAATAATAATTTCAAGATGATCTGATGCTGTGATGAAGTGATAGGTTGGTAACTGTCGTGATATTGATTTGTAATTAATATCACCCAGCGCTCTTTAAATAGGCTACATATATTTTTACTTGGTTTCTTCCTGAAACCATGTATGAGACACATGTAACGTTTTCATTACCCTGTATGAAAATGAAATCCAACAAAACTACCACATCAGAGTGCAGCTGACAAGAAACAAGGAAGAGGGGAGAGAAGCATGAGTAAAACTCATGACATGACACAAGAGTGTAAAGTGGACTCACCTTGAGAGTCGATGGTTATGGAAACGGGATTCGTGTTGGGACAGGAGGGTTGCAGGACCTGAGTGAGAACAGCTGGGCACATGATCTGTAGCTGATCAACAGTCACTTCAGACGCATTAGCCAGGCCATAGACTGCCAGCAGATCTGACAGAGACAGACACTGCAGAAACAAAAAGTATTAAGAAAATAGAATGTGAACAACCATGTGGTTCAAAATAGGTCTTCACTGACATACCTCTGCACTCCTCAGTGGATTCGCAGGCTGGTCAATGGATGCTGGTGCTCGTCTGGATGTGACGAGCTGCAGAAGGTTTTCCAGGTTTGCAATGGAGAGTGAATCATTATTACCATAAAAGCGCAAAACATTCTGAAAAATAGGTTCAGCCATCCTTTTTAATTGGAACGTGCAATCAAAAGAGTCACTTCACAAGAACACCCACAAGAAAAACTGCCCGCAGTAAGAACCTGTTCTGATACAGTGTTTAAGTAGCCACAGCAAAACGTGAATGATTACTTATTAACAGATAAGACGTCCTTCTTTTGGATTTTGTCTCAGGAATTGGATCAGAGCTGTTGTCCTCATGGTGGGCGGAACAAAGTCTATGCCATAAAGATGGAGGTTTACACCTCTGGCGCTTTCCTCTCCCTAATGGGATCAACAGATGGTCAACGATCAGAAACTCCTGGCCTACTGGCTACTGGATCCTGATACCAGCGAGTTTGCCCCAGTCAAAGGGCTCTTTGTTGTGATCGGCCCTCCTTCTCATGGAGCGGGCTCTATGCTGACAGACTGAATGTCCTGCCTGCATGAGGCCCATGGGGGGGAGGGGGTGTTTGCAGGTAACTGTCTCTCACATGCTGCTACTAGACTCCTTATTCATACCTTCAAAATAAATGTCTTACAGCCGTTTATGTGAAGTGCATTTTATTAAGATCAGCAGATACATTGTGATTTACACATTATCTCAGAAACAATTGGACGAAAAGTGTCCGGTGTCTTTATTTGGTTAAAATATATGATCAGTGAGTCACGGGCTACCCTGAGCAAATACAGTCCAAATACAGTAGAATTATGCTCCCCTCTCTCCTCACGCTCAGTAGATATCTCTGAGGGAAGTAATGTGCAGTTTGTCAACAAACTCCTTCAAGGTGGTGATTCTCCACGCAGTGAAAAACACTGTGTAGTTCTCAGACATCAACAGGAAGCCATTATCATCGAAGATTCCGGGAATGTCTTCCACATCCAGCCAGACAAACAGAGCAGGTGAGGAACAACGCAGGTTTATTTTCAATCTGTCTCCAGCTTCCTCCACAGTAAACTGTCTCACACACACACACACACACACACACACATACACACATACACACATACACACATACACACATACACACATACACACACACACACACACACACACACAAAAGCTTTGTTAAAGAGGACTTCTGCAAATATTTCAGATGTGAGGTTAGATGTGAGTCAGAATTATCCACAGTGGTGGTGATAGGAACCTGGAGTTCCAAAGTTACATTACAGGACATTATTACATAACGCGATGACTAATACCCTGCCTTACACCTGAAACATTGTTTTGCAATAGTTCTGAGATTGATTTTCGTCTATTTTTAAAAATTTAATGGCGGAAATGTAAACGCAAGGCCAAACAAAGAAAACATACTTTTTCAGATCTGCCACTATTTTACCTTTATCAACATTATGTCTAAAAACTTAGAAAACCAGTGTAGGTTCATTGGTTTTGGATAATAAATAAAATGCCTATATTTGTGTCGTAAACATTGGCATGACAGCGGGTCAGTGACAAGTCCCACTTTTGTCTTGGTGGAGATGACCAACAAATCTGTGCGTGGAGGCACCGTGGTCAGAACCAAGATGAACAGTTTGTTGTGACGCATCACAGATTCAGAAGACCTGGTGTCATACCACCTCCACCCCCACCGCAAACTCTGCAGGAACTGTGTGAGAATATTCAAGTTGCATGGGATGGATTATCACAGGATACCATTAGGAACCTCTACAACTCCATACCGAGACATCCGGCATGTTGCGTTAGCAAACATGGCGGGCTGATGACATACTGAGAGACACTACTTCTGTATGTGTAGCTCAATAAATATTTCAGCCTAAATGTATCATAATTTACTGTTCCTGGTAACCTTTATCTTCCTTTCCAATAGCATTGTAATCTGACACTTCCTTCTGGGACACTTCCTTCTCTCTTGTAAGATTCTCTAGAGTACACAATTCCTTGGAAATTGTGCTGGGCTATATTTTATTTATTTCAAAATGAATTCATTTTAAGTGATATAGGTTTTATGCAGGAAGATATTCTGTGACAAAACTGAAATATGCTGTTTGCATAAGCATGCAACCCCTGTGCTGCAGAAAGTCCAGGTTTGAACAGGTAAAAGATACTGCCCTTACTAGGACAAAATATGCTTACAACAGGGCTTTACTCATTAAAAAAAACTATTACCCTATTTCAAGTACTATTAGTCAGACTGTGAACGAAAGCTATGAAAATAGCTTTTGAAAAGATCTGCTGACAAAAAAATCAATAAAAAAAATACTGCAATATACATCAATTATACTGGCTTGAACAGTCTGTGTAAGTGTCATTTGTGATCCACACAAATCTGAGGACTTTTAAGGGGGTTGAATACTTTTGCTAGGCACTGTATGCGATATCTGTTCAAGCCTCACCGTGATCTGGGGTTTCTGAAGGCCCTCAGCATCTCGTGGGGAGCTGAGAAACAAATAGTTGGGGGGGCTTCTTACAACATCCCCTTGACTACTGACGTCAAAGATGACCACACATGTCTGCCGAGTGCAGTTTCCACAGTCGGTAAGAAGCTTGGAAACCGGATGCTGAAACACTTGTGTAGCTCCACCCCCTTTTACCATGGTCCAGTCAGACTCCAGAGAACACTGTGGAGTAAAACTGTTCCAATGGTACAACTTCACCTGTGTTCACACATGTACACAAACACAGAAAGAGACGATTAAATCAACAATTTAAAACAGCAACTGAAAATCACGTGGCCACTCTATTGAAAACTGTACTGACTGTACAAGATGGAGACAAACACAGGGTCTTACTGTAGCTTTCATAATGTAGTCTTTGTTCCTGTCAGAGACAGCATAAAGCAGGAAGTCTCCATCATCCTCAACCCCCACTGCAATAAGAGGACTGAAGAAGCGGACAGCCCAGTAGTGCAGCATCTTCCACTTGCCTCCAAACTCTAAGCACACATATAGACACGACATCCACTTTATTAAAAACCGTTATGTTAGAGAATCTGAGGGGCACAATAACCAGCTGTACAATTACAGAACACAGTTCTTCAGTTGCTGCACAATTTATTATCCCTCCATTCTAGACACCTGCACAGGCATGAAATTGAAGCCCAACTTGTACCAGCAAACTTTGTACCGTATACCCAAACAGGCCTGACTGGTATTGCTAAATTTTAAAGCAGTGCCTGACCCAAAGCTGCTTGCATGCAGTAACAGAGACAGGATTTTCTTTTATTTTGTCCACAGCAAATAGTTAGCTAAAAAAGCTACACTACAGAGAAAGAAAGTGAGCGCACAACACAGAAAATGTGGGCATGAAAAAAAAACACACTCATTAGAAAACAGATATAAGCCCAGTGTTAAACAAACCAAGCTCTTCCTGAAACCCAGTAGTTTGTTGGGTCTGTCAGGCTTGAGACCTCTACTCTATCTCTTAGTGACTAACTGACGGCCTGACAGATTATGTTATTGCCGCATGACATGCTAGTGGTACTTGTTTCCGGTGCATCAAGATGTGATTGAACCTATAGTAAAAGAGAACTAGGAAATTATATGAAGTTACACAAAATTATAATCAATGCATTCTCACAAAGGCTGTAATTCTTATGGACCATGATAATAAACACTACTCAAAGGAGTTTATTAATCTTATCGCAATGGGAAACAAAACATGGTCTGTAGCAAGGAAGTAGTTAAAAATGTAGGATGCTAGATGAGAGTTATCTTCAATGACTTTTCTTTTCTTGGTTAAGCGTGCACTAACTGTAAAAGGTATTCCAATTATCTTTGATCCCTTACCAACAATACCTTGCAAAACCATATTAAGTTTTTAAATATCTATATTTCCACACCAAACTCTAATTGCTTCTGACCACTGGGCTCAGATATTATTTGGACCATTAAAAAAACAGCAGTGATAATGACATATACATGGTATGTCCGTTTGTGTGTGCTGCTGGTATGAGTGTATCACACACAGGAGATGCTGCAACAGTTGTTACACATATTCCCGTGACTGAGCTAGGTTGAGAGTGGTCTACCACCCAAAATACCAAGACTGATCCAAAACTGATCACTGATGAAAAGCTACAGGATGACTATCAGTAACTGTGCCTAGTAACAGATGGACTACAGTCTCTATAAAGGTATAGCCTACAAAGTGGACCTACAAGACAGGTCAGAGATAAACCCATAAACATGATTAAACTTTTAAACTCTTCAGCTACCAAATACAGTTCTCATAATGGTGCATCTTAATATACTAACCGATAGAAGACCAGGAGGGTGCCTGCCAGATGTCATTCAGCTGCCAGTAGAGGGCACCCATGGTGTGTCCTTTGCCCTCAACGATGTCACTGCGACTGCTGCGGTAGAATTCTGTCTGTGCCTTCACACACTGTGCTTGCATAACCTGCTCAGGCCAAGCATGATCTTAGAAATGTGTATAAATTCACCCCTGCATGTCAGTTTTGGGGGATGGAACAGGATGTGCGTTTCTAAGCTGTATTTGTGTGTGCATGTTTACCTGGGTGATGTAAATACTGTCTCTGTATCTCTGCACTGGGTCTGTGTTGTTGGGAAGCACGTAATGTAGTTGTGCTTGCTGAAGCATTTGTTCGTTGCCGAGGTTATGGTGCTGTCGATGGCTTGAGAAATTGCTTCGGAAATCCCAGTCCGCAGGCACTGAAACCTGTTAACACATATGTCAGGCCTAGTTAATTTGTGGCCCTCAGCCCAGGACCAACCTCCAGTGGCCCATAGGCTATGACAATCATTTAAATAGATGGAGTGCACTGAAAGAGTCCTGTAGCCCATTATTATTAACTATTAAAGCACTGGCTTGTTTTGCCATATGTAAACAAGCATCTGCTCTACAGCATCCTGAACATTTGGTTGAACATGAGTCACTATCTTGCAAAGATCCTACATTTCCATATGCTAAAACTGTGTGTTTATTCTTGATCTGGTGTTGTTAAATGTTTAACAAAAGAAGCTTAAAATAAATGAAAAAAATGTATGTGTGAAGTAAAAATGGCTTTAAATAAAAGCATATTTGTATATAGGTTGCCCAACATTCCGGTTTGGTTTTTAAAATCTGATTTTAAGGGAATACACATATACAGTGTACGAAGAAGTACAAACGTTATCCACGTATATATTCACTGTGCGTCTTACCTTCCTGAGGGTGGAAAATGAGGGCCAGGACTGAAAGCCATACTCAGAGGCGAACCGTGTGCGAGGAAACTTTCTCCAGTCCCAGCAATCAGCGAGGTAGTTGTAGAAGTGGACATCTCCATAATGAGGGTCATAGGGGTCATGGGCTACCCAGCCTTCTTTCTCAGACTCCACTGCATTAGTTGGACTAGACACTAGAAAAGGCCTTGTGCTGTCCTCCTAAAAATAATGCACAACAGTTTAATAACTAATTATTTATGTCTATGAACAATAAATTGCTGATCATTTTAAGGTTAGGAAAACAAAAGCTGATCATTGTAGATTTCTCCAGAAAAAGGTGGCAAGTTAATAAATCCTATTAAAATCCCTTATCTTGTGTATTTTATCTCTCACGAGTATTGCAAAACTAACTCTTTTCTAAGCACATGGCTGATGACAACTTCATGATTGGCCCTGGCTAGACTTGACACAGCCTGCCTTTATACAAGAGGACAAGGCGCTAAGATTACCTTAAATGTTCTTCTGAAATTTAATGGATTCCAAAACACTGGGACAGGAGTATGCTTACTACTGTGTTACATCAGCTTTCCTTAAGTTTTCACAACCATACAGGGTCTTTGTTGATGCATTTTGCACCACACATTTTTACAGGTTTGGACAGCAGGTCTTCAGCATCAATGGTACTGTCAGAGATGTGCAAGTTACCCAAGCAATACACCCCATAATTTAACAGACACTGAATTTTTAACTTTATGCCGGCTGAACTTCATTCTGGTTGGCCGGTGTCTTCTTTGGACCAGAGAGCACCATTATTTCCATAATCAATTTAAAGGGCTTATTTGCCAGACCTCAATCCAATGTGCATCACTTTATTACAGATAAACTCAAGCCCAGAGAAGTTGGCAGCGTTTAAGATAAGATAAGAAAGTCCTTTATTAATCCCACAGTGGAGAAATTTACAATGTTACAGCAGCACAGAGGAAAGAACAGAAGTGTCTGGAAATATACAAATAATAAATAAGATCTATATATACAAAAAATACAGAAAATAGTTTCTGGGCATTGTTGATATGTGACTTCCACTAAGAGATTTGTCAAAGAGACAAGGCTTGTAACAGCTAAAGACTGTCTTTCCATACTACCATAACATTAACCAAATTAACCAAATAGTCATCACACAATTGGATCTTCCTTTACCAATGCCCTGTACAGTAGCAAAAAATGGAATTTGCTTCGGTGCCATTGTATTGAAATGATTGTCAAAAACAAATCAAATCTCTATAAGCCAGATATTATATTATATTATATTATATTATCCTGTTAAGGTTAGATGTGAGAGTGTGTTTCTCACCTGCTGTACAATCTGTCTGATATTGTCCACATACAACTGAACATAATCATTCACATAGCGTGGCCTCTCAGCAGGAGGAACAGAAAACCAGTTGTCTGCTATGGCAGCCTCATTCTCATTGTTCCCACTCCAAATGACTACAGAGGGGTGGGACTTCAGTCGTCTCACCTGAACAACACGGAAACCCAAAAAATGTGAAAATCTGGGCCACACATACAAGGTTGAACATCTCAGGCAGCTTGTTTGTCAGCTTAGAGAGGACTCGAAATGTACCTGTTGAGTGACCTCTTCTCGCACTGACTGAATGAAATCTTGCTCTGTAGGATATAAAGCGCATGCAAACATGAAGTCCTGCCAAACCTGAAATGAGCATTAACAAATAACAAATTATTATCAAGCAGTGTAGAACAGGTAAGAATGTCATTATACACTACCTGGCCAAAAAAGGTTCCCACTTGGATTTAAATAAGCAAATACTTAGGAGCATTTGATTGGATAATTACTGCAGCGATTATTATGCTTCCGTTGGCAACAATTCTTTTAAGTGATGTAGTAAGTAGCTGCTCACTTCTTAAACAACCAGGTGGGAAGATGCATCCCATGGCCATGGAAAAGATGCTATTGTGTTTCAGAAGGGTCAAATTACTGGCCGGCAGAAATCCTTAAAACTAAGGAGAAGATGACTGAAGTTGGGTTAAGAACTGTCTAACGTATTATTATTACTTTGCTGAAAAACGTAATTGGAAAAAAAAACAGTTTTGTTGTTTAATAGTGAAAGTAAAAACATTCACACGACAAGAACTCAGGATTAGGACTAAACAGCTGTGTGGTCTTCAGAAAACCACTTGTTACTGAGGCTACTAATCAGAAAGTGTACAAGAACCATCCATACCATGATGCCAAGCTGATCACACAGGCTGTAAAAAAGGTCCTGCTCATAGATCCCACCCCCCCACACTCTCAGAACATTCATGTGTGCCATCTGTGCAGAGACAAGCAGTTGAGTCAACCTAACACATAAACAGACACACAAAGGGGAAAAGTTAAATTAGCATGGGCTTTTAAATAGATGTGGTTGTTTCTGTTTCATTTGGCACACAACAGATCAGGTGAGAATCTAAATGTATAAGTGTTAGGAGCTTCACCTGTCTGCTGTAACCTGGTCCTGAAAGGAATGGGCCGGTATCCAGTTTGAACCCTTCAGAAAGATGGGCTGTCCATTGATCCGGAAATAGAAGCTGAGACCAGGAGAATCAGGAATAGGTTCTTGTACCAGCTCCACAGTACGGAATGCAATCTATATCAAGAAAGTGACGTTAGTGAAAGAAACTGGATGGAAAAAAGAAGGAAAGAATAAACAGAGAATACATTTTCCTACCATTCTCTCTTCATGAAATGTCTCGCCACCTTCCATGTTGATATCTATAAACAGCTTGATGAGTGGTTGTTGTCCATGTCCGAATGGCCACCACAGATCAACTGTAACATTCTTGAAACACATGCATCACATATGACCAAACATAAACCAAATAAAGCAATAAGCATGGGAGGCCATGTGCTACAACGATTTTATCACAGGTAAGTGTATTAAAAACTGCTCTTTACAAGTAGGCTTTACTCACAAAATGACCACTGTGACAACTAATTTACATAGAAGTACTAATTTCCATTAGTACCTCTATTTGATTTCTAGTCTTATATTAGCACCGAGCTAAAACACTTAAGTGCACCACATGATTACTGGCTCCTGCATACATAATATGCTTATCAGATGAGCCATTTAGGATTCAGCTATGTGTGTACAATTCCACACTGGGTAAATAGTGCGCAATTTGAGTGAAAAACTCAATAATTAATAATTATAATAATTAATAACTGATATGGCACAATAAAGGGAGCAAGGAGCAAAATGTAAGATGACGTAACCTGTCACATACTCCAGGTATGACATGACATGACATTTGAGACATGTAAGACATTTAAGTGACATACTCTTTCATCTTTAATATTGCAATTTTGGAGACATGGAGTTAGTAATTCGAAGTCTTAGGTGTGCGTAATCAAAGTAACAGGTGTGTATGTTGAGTATTTTACAACTCCTTTAAACACAGCTAAGCTAATACAATTTGGAACAACCCATTTTATAATAAGTAAGTTTTTACAAACTGGAAGCTAAATTATTATAGTCATCCTGGAAGCAGAATCTTGCCTTACCTGGCTGATCTGGAGGACAAAGGTTGTGTTGCTTTGGCCAGGCACAAGAGAAAGCTGAAACTTTGCCTCCGACTGTAACTGTGGTACAGACAGGAGGATGATTCCTCTTGAAGCTACAACAACATCAAAGAACAACTCCACCTCCACAGTCCAGCATGAACGAACAGTGTCTGGTGAGAGAGAGGGTGTGCAATAAAGAGAAAGTAAGAAAGAGAAGTTAGGTTTGAGAATGAAATTGCTTTCTCCTATAACAGGAGAGTCCAGTGAACTATACCATATTTTGGACTTGTGATGAAGCTCAGTAGCCTAGCAGTGTCAAAAAACTCCAGACGAACATCCTTCCAGATGCCAAGAGTAGGAAAAGATGGCCCCCAATCCCAACTGAATGAGTTTTGTGCCTGAAACATAAATGGACAAATCAAAGTCACATAAACTTGAATGCTGCATATCAACTTGCAGAAGATAAATGCACAAAGCAACCTCTACTATACCTTTCTGATAAAGTTTACATGACACTCCCCTTTCTGTACAGCAGGAGGGCATTCTGGGGGCACAATGTATGCGGTATGGGCTTGCCCCCTTTCTGATGCATAAGCGACCGCTGACATGAGCCAGACCTCCAGAATATTCACACCCTTGAGGAGTCCAGAAACTTCAAAGTCCTGAGAAACAATGAAAATTCAAGCGTCTTCAAGCGCTTTCTCAATCAGTATGTTTCCCTGATCAAAAGGGAATTAAAAGGAAAGGCAATAAAGTGACTGAGAGTGAGTCAGTGTTTATTTACATATCTCCGGAACATGTTGTCTGTCTTTCCAATGATGACTCCATTGAGAGAAATGGTGGAAACTGTGTCCACGCCTTCAAATACCAAAACAGCCCTGTTACTCCCTCTGTTGAAGAATGAAGTAAGATGTATGAACTCCATCTGGTTTGTCATGGACTATATTATAGACTATGAAATATCACATTGGCAGCATTTTTCAATTGTGGTTGACAAACAAATCAACACGGTCAGTTAGAGAGAGTGAGATAGTGCTGAAAGTGGTTGGTGGTAAAGTAAGGTAACGTACCTGACAGAGTCAGACAAGGAGAAAGAAGTGGTATATGTCCAGTTGTCAAGAGCGATCCATCTGTAGGCCAGATCATTAAACCGATAGTATGGATCCTGTGAGCATTCAGAGTAGTGTGCAGTTAATTCATGCATGTGAATGTCACATACAGAGGTTTTTGAAAGAATATATATTACCTAAAACGTAAGATTTTCACTAAAAAGTCTTAAAGGAGGAAAAAAAAAGAATCCAATATTACATATCTATGAGTGGCAATGTGAACCATTGTTTTCAGTATCAGTGTGACTCCCTTAATTGCACTATAACTGTAACTAAAAGTTTGCTGTTAATCAGCTCATTCCTCCTTACAGAACAGCTTCAGCTCTGGGATGTTGGTGGGTTTTCTTGGCTCAGGTCCTTGCACAACATTTTATAAGATTAAGGTCAGAACTTTGACTTGGCCATTCCAATACATTAACTTTATACTTCTTTAATGGTTCTTTGGCAGAACAACTTGCTGCATGATCCACGTTCTCTTGAAATCCAGTTCAAGTACAGAAGTCCTTATATTGTCCTTTGGAATTTGCTGCTATAATTCAGAATTCATTGTTCCATCAATGATGGCAAGCCGTCTTGGTCCATTGGCAGCAAAACAGACTCAAATCATGATACTACTAACAACACCATGTTTTTGAAAACGCTCGAGGTGTAATATCAGATCATGTTCCTCAATAAATAAACAAATGTACATGTATAGATATATTTTTTTTATCTCATTTGTTTAACTGGGTTCTCTTTATCGACTTTTAGGCCTTTATGCTTAATGTCATATTTATGAAATATGGAAAATTCTAAAGGGTATACAAACTTTTAAGCACCACTGTACATACACACTGTATAGACTCGTTATGAACAAGAAGGGTGTACTGCAATAGCACAGTGAAGACACGCAGCACATTTTTTAAATTCAGAAACGGGCAAATTTAAAACAAAAATAAAAAAATCAGCACATCACAATGATCACAGATTCAAGCGTCTTTCTCTCTAGTACGATTACTGAATCTCCAATGATCAGGAGATCATCTGATTATGTTAACCCATCCCACCATTTAATCCAGGGTGGCCCAATCTGGCTCATGGAGATCTACTCACCATGAAGAGCTCCCATCCAACCCAGACCCAACCCATCTGATTCAGCTCACTGAACTGCTCAGTAACACTAGCTGGTGTGCTGGGGATAGGTTCTGAGATTCCCTGTCCTAATTCATCTCCTCACGAGGCTGTGCAGGACAGTGGGCCTCTAGGTTTTGGTGGTAAATTTTGGCCAAAGATCTGGTCAATGATTTTATCAGTGATCTCCATTGGAAGGGCGGGGCAACATTTGTTTAAATGTGTGCCACTGATTTATGAGTAAACACTACAACTAAAACTAACCTGGCGTGATTAAACGAATGCAGGATAATCCCAGCAGCCATACCTCAATAATCTTGTGCTGCTGCAGAGCCGTATGGACACATCCGGGTACTTCAGCACTCAGGGAGAGGGAGCCGTTGGAGTTCTTGAGACCCCAAACCCCGTTCAGACTGACCTCGGCCACTCCGAGACTGGCAGACTTTACTTTGACTAGAAACAGTGAGTAAATGAGCAAAATGCTCGAAACCCTGAAGTACACACAGTGTCCTCCCAAACGGTTCATGTCTGACGCTAAATAAGCTGAAGACATGCTTTTCTACGATCAGTCATCTCTTTACTGACAGGAGTCTCGTGTCTCTGTTTGTAAACCTGCAAGTAAACGTTCATTAGACAGACTTCCCGGTTCAGTCACAAGAGCTATCAGCTGACCGAGGCTAAAGTCAGCTTCTATTACTCTTCAGCTTCTTGTTTTATTGTCCTGTTCCAGCTTACAGTGTCCATCATAGTTTCGCCACATTATTCCATATTTCAGTGCTGAATATGGCGCAAAATAAGAGAAAACGTTCAAAACCCCGATTCGGCAAGTTCACCATCACATACAGTATTTTGAAGTGCTTCAGGCGCGCGCTTTAAGCGTAATAGCTGCGCACACAATACGCAGAGCATGGACGGTGACTCTCCTATAAGTAGCATACCCTTCACTGCAGAAACCCTCGGGTCTACTTACTGCGCAGCAGAGGTGGACGAAGTACACAAACCCTGTACTAAAGTTAAAGTAGAAATAGCCAAGGTGAAATATTACTTCAGTAAAAGTCCTCCCTTTAGACCTCCACTTGAGTAAAAGTACTGAAGTATTTACCTTCAAATGTTCTTAAGTATGGAGAGTAAAAGTCAGAAGTCAGGAACAATATGTTTTATCCGTTCACTGATGCTTTGATGTGTGATTGTCTGTCAGTGTTTGCATTAACCCCATCCTGCTTTACCTACCTTCCTCCAGGTGGTCCTTGATGTAGTCCACCCCTGAAATGGACATATCCATGGATGCTAAGAATCCATGAATAAGCTTGTTTCATTTTGAAATGTTAGGTTTTTACACGCACATAAGCTGAAAGGAACTACAAGTTTTGCATAATGTAAAATATTTGAGTTTGAAATGTGGTGGAGTTAAATTAAAAAGTTACCTAGAATGGAAGTACTTCAGTAGTCAGATACATGAAAAAGTACAGTAACAAATTACATTTATGCCCTAAAGGGAACACACTTAAATGTGTGGCATTTTCTGCACATTTTTGTGCAGTTTCTATTTAGTTTAACATATTGGGAAAAATAAAACTTCAAATACGAAGTGTGCCATAACTTTTGCACAGGTTTTGTTTTTACTCAATATGCCATGTTTAGCAGTAATTTACATTTTTACTTTTATTTACATTTATGCCATTTAGCAGATGCTCTTATCCAGAGCAACTTACAACTGTGCTTAGTGTTCCATCGGATAATGTTTCCTAGCCAGTATAGGAAGGTTAGAGTCTAAAACTTGCCATGAACTCAGACACTGCCCGAACAAGGGCCAGTGCTGATACCTAGAGAGAACAATACACAGACATACATAAGCATAAGTGCACTATACATTTACATTTATGGCATTTAGCAGACGCTCTTACTTTGCCTTAAGATGTGCAGAAGTGTGTTTTAACAATATAATATTATATAACAATATTATTTGACCAGATGTCCCCAAACACTTGCATATGAGCGTAGGTACAAAAGTATTTACAAATGTGAACTGTTCTGTTTTTAAAGCTGAATCTCTGGTTCTTTTTTGGTCTGTGATTTGAACTACAAAGAAAAATGAATATTTTATATAGAATGTCACTTATTCAGATTATAGTCTGCAGTTCATCTTATGAATACACCTATTTACAGGTATTTCTAAACAGTATTTGATAAGTTGTGTTTCATGTTATGACTGTCCTCCAAAAGCCTTGCATGAATCCATTTGTACTGTACCCATTTCTCAGAAATGCCACTAAGCTAATGCGCATAGATTCTGTGATTGACATTTGGGCGTATATAAAACCATGCGATTTACAAAATATCACCAAAATAAGAATCACTCCCGTCACAGACTGCACAGTTAGCCCATAAAATACTTTCTGCATCTGTTTCTATTATTTTATTCATATTGAAAAGATGCAGGAGCAGTAGAGAGATTAGTCAGGAATTAAACAGGTGAAGTCATCAGACAGTGTGCAGTGTTAAAAAATGTGAGGTATGTGAAAATGTTCTGAGCTGAGAGTTTTGATGTTTGCAGACAAATCAACAGGAAGTGACTAATAAATGCAGTTTAGTCTGCAACTGACCAGGTTGTTGGTGCATCAGTCTAGCAGTTCCGAGAAACAGATGGTTGACTTAAAGGTCTTACTTATCTCGTTGATAAATTCTGTTCAGGTTCAGCCATGATTACTGCCTCGTTCGGCAAATAATAATTCATTGTCTGTTTGTTCTTGTTGTGGATCCTGAGTCAGAGTTTCAAAATAAGGAATATGAGGCCTGAATAGTTGTGATCCTGATTATCCATGTGCCTACTGTAACTACTTTTAGTTCTGATCCTATTTCTATCATGGTTAGAATCTTCAGTAACATCCTAAATAAAATGTAATCAACCCATTCTAACTATAATTATAGCACTATTTTATTTTTGTGCCAATTATATTAAGACTTTGGTTCTAACAGATCTCATCGATGCTCTGAGGAGTCCACATGTCTAGACACCTTTCTTAGTGATTTTGTCCATGTTTATATTTTTGCATTACAGCAGTACTGCATACAGCATTTTCCATGACAGCAGTACCTCATTTTTGTACTTAATGACCTCTCTGAATGGAAATTACCATAAGTGTGGTCTCTGATTAATTGTGTAGACAGTTTTGTAGTTTGCTGCAAAACAAAGCCACTTTATTAACTGTGAAATCAAGTTTTTTTGAGGACCGGTATGATCAATTTTTCCCCTTTGCATGCAGGAATCTTATTAAAGGCATTATCAGTTCCTGCCTTCTCACTTCATACTGGACAAGTGAGATTGGTAAACACTGATAAATAAAGTGTGATCAAATCATAAATCTAACAAATGAGTCACTGCTAGATTAACTGCAATAGTATTATATAATATTATAGTCTTAGAATGTTCCTTATGAACATTATATAAGTTCCACAGAAACAAAACATGGTGGTGGCAGAACTCCAAACTGAATGCAAGAGAAAGCCTGTCATGACAGGACTTGGATAACCAATATGCGATCCACTTGTTGCACCAAAATAACCAGCATAAACAGCAAAAACAGACAACAAGACACCTCCACTGTTGAGGTTTATTTTCTGCAGTAACAATATAATAAGCAATATAATAAACAATATAATAAATGTAGACTGGTAAATATTCATATATATACATAAGTATCAGTCAAAGATTTGTGTTCTCATGTTCTCACGCACAGCAAAGTTGTGGAGGTCACAGATGCAGATGTTGAGCTCTTCAGACATGTGAGATGGACTTGGCGAATCAACCCTCATTAGCCTGAGGGACAGAGCACATACTCCATATGGAGTGGTTTGAGTAACCAGGTAAACAGTCGCTAGGGAAAGGTCCTGATTTACAGGTATAACTACTGACTTATGATATGTGGCTGAAAGTTTGTCAGCATGCTGACCACAAACCAAATTTGATTAATCTTACTTAGTGTGGCGGTGGGAATTTTATCTGACACTATTTTGAATTTTTTAATTTTCCCAATGGCTCGCTTGACGTTTGCTCTGTGTTTTGCCATTTTTGTTGTCCTCTGCTCTTTGCCCTTTGCCTGTGGGGGTATGTTGAGGCACAGACCAATTTCCTTAATGTCTTCCTCATTCTGAAAGCCTTTGTCTGCCATCAAAGCGTCGCCTGGGTTTAGGTAGCCAACCTGAATGAGATTGTAAAGCAGAGAGGCGATGTTGCATTGTCGGAAAATGTCCTTGTCCGATATTGATCCAGCATAAAGCATGGACACAAATAATATGGACCCACGAGGATCGCATGCAACTAGCCCTTTAAGTGTGTGAGAGGACTTGCCATCGGTGGTGGACTGACCAGGGAGCGGCAGTGATGTTGGTCTTTCGAGTTTCAGTTCTGTACAATCCAAAATGGCAAATGTCGTGGGAAATTCTTTCTTGAAGTTGTCTGGCATGTGAACGTTGATAACGTCCCTGTGCGGCCATACTGAAATCTGACCTAGCCGGAGGTATAGGTAGTTAATCCAAGCATTGAAAATTAAGTTGACACTCTTCACGTCAATTTGGAACTTGAATGCGAGATCCTTCATGTCGTAGTTGTTGCGCAGTTTCATCAAAACCAATAAGAACTGATTGCGAAAGGGCATCTTTTTTGTGTGCCAAGTTTCCTTTCTGTAGGTGAGAGCAATATCGGTTTGTGGAGTGATGCTGTCACTGGGGACCCTGAGAAAAGTGCACAGATGATTGAACATGTCAAATGTGAATCCCGTACAGAATTCAAAGTAATTGGCGATGCTGCTGTTGTTGATTAATTCGGGTGTCACGCTGATGTACTGTAATTCGGACAGTTGCTTTTTGAGATGTTTAATTTCCTCAGACTGAATATACGCGGTCATCCTCAGCGAATCCTCTATGGATGTCGATTTGCTTTGCCTTACTGCCAGAACTCCTACTCCTGCCATGGGGTCCACACTCTTGTAAGGGTTTAGGTCAGCTTCACATACCGCAGCTAGAAAATACAAACATGATGGCATTCAATATTTATTTGTGAGCACACAAAGCAACTGCTAATAAACATTTTTCTCATTTTGTTCACATCTTTAACCCGCAAGGCAAAACATCAAGGTGTGGTTCCTTCTGACATTGTGTTTTGTGCAGTGACCATGTCAAGCCAGCAATTCAACACAAGCATGAATTCACAGTAAAAGCAAACACAAAGACAAACTCCATGCTGGGACTGAAAACATGACCAGTTCAGTGCTCCAATATTTGAACATTAACAGAAAGTCATTAACAAAAAAATTGCTCAATATATCTCACTCTAACCTTCAAATCACATCATGGTTTCAACAGTTCTTCAAAATTAACATACTGAGTAAACTAAAATGTCATACACTAGGCGCTACAGTGAGGTTATGATATGGTTTAAAAAATAAAACTGCAGTCATTCATTTATAATCAATTCCTGTCAAAAACTATCAGTAGCTCTTCTATCAGCAAAATGTATTCGCAATGCTTAACAGCTTTCTCAAGTATTAAATCTATAAAAAAAAAACATTATCTTTTTACTTTCTAAATTGTTTAATACCTATAGAATATTTGCATAATTTTGCAAGCATTTTATTTGCATGACAATTAGACTTATATTATTGAAAACAGTGATTTCAGATATTTCTAAACAGTACACCAAAGTTTAAAACAGTTTTAAAACTGGGAACAATACCACAAAACACCTACATCTATTCACCAAAACGTGGCCTTTTCCTCCAGTTTGACCTCTGCTTTCTAGGTGCAACACCAGACAGCATGGTTGAGTTGCTAGAATGAAATGCTTGTACAGCATCATAGATATGACTGTAATTGAAGCTACTTTGACAACCAGCAACATTCTTTTGGTTAAACAAGCAGAGGAAAAAAAAACAACTCCAAAGCACCAACTTTCAAATACAAGTTGTACTTCTTGGGATAACTGCACTTCCATTAGTTTAGCTTCAGTTTATAGTTACATATAACATTAACCCTGGACAACCAACATGGGTTCCTAAACTCAGTCGCTGTGTCCTTGAAAGTTGTGGTTTAATTGCTTTGTCATTTTAAAATCACAAATATGCACTAACTTAACAGGTCTTATACCTGTCATTCTACTTATTTGCCAAGTTATTGGACAAAAATAAAAAACGAAAGACAAACCCTTTATGCAGAAGTTTATACAGGATGTTTTAACTTATTTTCATTTAGAGCATTTACTAAACACGTAATTTGACCAGGACGCCTAAACTTTTGCAACTTACATTGTGCTGCTATGGAAGCTCCTGTCCTGTTGTCAATTAAGTTTTTCTCCCCTTCAGTCCTTTAAAATGTCTCTTGAATGCCCACCCCCAGTCCCCTTCTTTAATAATGACTGTCATTCAGAATACAATTATATTTTATTGAAGAAGAGATTTCTACATACCTGTCTATGATATTCAAATTAATTAGCATTTTATTCAGCAAAATGTCATTATCACACAGCAATTTAGCTGCAGGACATGTAAAGATGCTCTATTTTTAACAGAGCATTCACAATAATGTCTTTGCAATGACCAGTTCAGCCAAGCTTTTGTTAAACTGCAGGTAAACTGACACCTACACAAAGCAATAGCCTACCGACTAGCCTGTCCGACCTTGATTTCTGTAACTGTGTGATAGATAATAAACTATCAGAGATGTTTATGAGCAGACGATATATGGACGGCCCAGCTTATTTATTAATAACTTCATCATGGAGCGGTGCAGCTTTCACAGTATTTTATACAGGTGAATGGTAGCTCACCAAAGGCTGCCTGAATGACTGTGGTGAACTGTTGGCTAAATAGAACAAAACTTACTGGTGTTGTCGGCTACAATAATCTCTGTACTCTCGTTTATGGTTTCCGTCACTTCACACCTCTGTCTGCACAGCACACAGAGACACAGATTAGACACATATGTAATACAGATTCAGACAATTCAGTTAACAAATGAGCTAAAATGTGGTATTTAAAGGTATATACTTTTTCTTTGGAGGTGATTTGGGTGTGTTCTTCTCATCCAGTGCATCCAGGGGATCTGGAAACTCATCAGTTGGGGCTCCATTGATGAAATGCTTAGATAAATTAAACATACATTAATGTTTTTTTGCAGTGATGTTGAAAAACAACCATTTGGTTAAACAAGTAAACAATATTCCTTTCAGTAGCTATTTTCTCTGGAACCTCTGATCACCACTTCTCGAACATGAGGCATTTATTGCTTCCTACTAATGATTTTAAACCTATAGAACATACATTCAGAATATATAATATTATGCAACATATATACACTTATGTCAAAAGAACAGTTGCACCCAGAAGGAAGTGTGGGAGTGCAGTGCTATTGGGAAGGAAGATAAAGGTTACCAGGAACAATAAATATTGATATATTTAGACTGTTATATATATTTATTGAGCTACACATACAGAAGTAGTGTCTCCCCATTTTGGCGTTGGGTTGCCATGTTTGCTAACGCAACATGCCAGACGTCTCGGCATGGAGCTGTAGAGGTTCCTAATGGCGTCCTGTGATAATCCATCCCATGCAGCTTGAATATTCTCACACAGTTTCTGCAGATTGTGCGGTAGGGGTGGAGGTGGAGTGACACTGGGCTTTCTGGACGTGATGTGTGACAACAAAACGTTCATCCTGGCGCTGACCACAGTGCCTCCACACATGGATTCGCTCCTCGTCTCCAACAAGACAAAAGTGGGACTCGTCAGTGAAGATGACCCGCTGCTACTCCATGAGAGTCTGGCACGACACCAGTGCAGTCTTCAGCCAATGGTGCTGGCACTAATGGGATGAATCATGGAGGGCATCACTGCTTCACAATTGTGGCTGTTGGGTCAGTTAGGCCCGTCCTTGCTAACGTCACAAACACCATTTGTATGTATCATGATGTCAAACCACCAAGCTCCTGTTGGTTGATTCCTTCTGGGTGCAACTATTTGTGCAACTATTTTTATGACATGTACATCCAAGCAGGAATTGACATAGATGTGGCATTTGAATGTAGATTTATGCTTTGAGAATAAATGCATCACATGATGTAGTCAGTGGCTCTCTTTGCAGGTCTCCTGCTCTGCTTTTCTTGCATGACTGTTTATATCTCGAGAATTGAATTATTCAGACATTTTGAAACATTGGTGGAATTCCCCTTTGAGGATCCACAGGAAGCCTGAATTACATAAAACCACATAATTATAGTATCTTTCAGTTATTAGCCCTGAGATACTTGATAAAATTAGATGGCTTATTTAGTTAGTTTATACTTTTACTTTTACAAACACAGCTAAGGTGGTAAAAGCAGTACTGATAGTTCCTCTCACCTCAACGATCCTCAAAACTCCAAGTTAATACACATTTCTAATAAGCAAAAAAGACCTCTGCAAAGGCTAACTTTTAGCACTGCAGCTAACTTCATGTTTGAGATGTCAATGTTGTGACAGTTGTCACTGTTCTATAGCAGTTTATTCCTCCATTCGGATAATTTGGCTAGGACAGATAGAACAGCTCTCATCACCAGCTAGCCAGCAGTCTTACCTTTGAGCAGACATAGGTGTTTTTGCTGATGGTGTTGGTGTTCAGCCGTTGTTGTGGTCTACCACACAGACGAATCCACAGATGGCATTTCTGCAAATTTGTCTTTGGTTTTGGAAACGGATAGAAAACAACACCCACTACTCTGTCCGGGTATCGGGTGTCGCTTTTACATTTCCCCCATACGCATCGTTTGACCATATCCGGAGCTTAGTATCCAGAAATACGTCCGAAAGAAGACGCTTATGGGTTTGCTAAGGGTCCTGAATGCTTGACCGAAAAAATGGCGGATAGTAACAGTTGCTATGCAGTCATTGGAGGGCCGGTGGGAGAAGGAGGGGCTTGTGATCGGGACGTTGTAGCCGAGCTTTGGCTGCGTCCTAAACTGAAAGCAGCTGCCTTGATGCGTTCTTTGCTGCCGATGCGTCAACATCGGTGCTCGTATTGAGTCACTCGTTAATTCATTCATGCTAAATAGTGAACTGACTGGAGAACGACCAGAGAACGACTGAGCACTGAGAATACGAACTGGCCGACTTACTGTAAAGTGAACTGTTTATGTGAAAGGGAGCGAACACAAACGTTGAGCAGCCAATCAAATTGCAGAACTCTTCCGCTCACGGGCCAATGAAATCCCGCTGAATTGCGTCACACTCGGTTTAGCTGTCAAAATAAAAGTACCGCAATTCCGCTATGAGTTTTACTATACACACCGTTCAGAAATACTATAAAATAAATTGTTTATTTTACTATATTTATATTTACGTATCTGTGTAAGTCTTCTGTTCCAAATCCTTCTAGAATTAAAACAAAGTGAATTTCACAAATCTGTTGTTATTCACAAATCTGTTATTATACTTAAATATTGTTATTACAGCTCTATGTGACAAAACAAATTTACAGGCAAAATACTGTGTACTGTGGATTTGTAGTGAATTAGTGGAACTTCTAGTGGAAAAACCTAAACAGTCTGTGTGAAACTTTTTTTGTATTTATTTTAGTGCACATACACCACCCACTAGTGACTGTGTAAGAAGTTTATCTAAACCATTATTGATGAACCATTGACATAATGCTGTAAGCATTCATTATGTGTAATGTAAGGCAACAGAGGTTACACATCTTCAAAACGTATATAAAAACAACTTAAAAACACTTAACACCGTGTCAGTGTTGCCGAAGACTGTATAAGGGTCTGTCATGGAGTGATATAGAATGGCAGCACATCATCTTCATGTATATATATATATAGTAAAGTGAAAAGACATTTTATACAGTTGTAGTCTAAACCAGAACTGTAATCAAATAATGGAAGGCACCAGCAACCTGTCCCACTGCTGAAATGTGCTGCGGTTTCTGACGTCTCAAGCAAAACAGAAAATGCAAATATGGAAATCATATTAGTATGTGGCATGGAAGAGGCTGGACCTAATAACAGTCAGTCAAGTTTATTTAAGCATGCAACTGACTTTTAACAGCCCGTAACTTCTCAGTATCCAAGCTGAACAAGTTCATTAAGTGACCAGAAAAACATTTCAATTCATTTTCATTTCAGTGTGAAGTATTATCAACACTCCTCCTTCAAAGCTCCTAAGTGGGGTTGGTGGACTTCACTCCTGGAGGGCCGGATCCCTGTAGAGCTTGGTGATGTTCGTACTCAAATACATCTCATCAGCTATTTACCAGGTTTAGTTGGTGTGCAGGAGCTGGGACACCAAACCAGACTTTGCAGTGACCAGGCCCTCAGTTCCCCATGCATCTTAAAGCATGTAAACTCCCTGGTTGTAATTCAAAGTGCATACTGGAACTTTTTAAATATGCTTGATCAAATATATATAAAACTATATAAAAGTATATGAAACTGAGCCACTCACTTTTATATTTTGTTGCTTAAATTGTTCTTTTTGGCACCACTATACAATCCAGTTAGTATAATGTTACACGCTAGCAGTAAGCTAGAACACCGCTAATGCGGGTCCCCTTTAGAACTGCATAAGCATCACTGCTATCAGAACAAAACCTCGTTTATCCAAAGTGATAACTTTACACAACAAGCAAAGATATACTTCGATCATAATGTAAGTCAGTGTAACTAGACTTCCCCTTTTGCACACACTGTAAAGGGCAACAGGTACTTTCAAATTATATCAAAAACTAAAAACAATAAAATGATAACAAGGTTTTGTTCCGATAGAAGTGATAAATTAACCATGTTCAAAAGACTGTAAATTTTTGTCTTGTATTATTAACCTTTCACACCGTCAAATGTTTGCCTCTGTCTTAGATCAATTAATTCTATGCAAAAGTGGATGTGGTATTTTTTTAAAATTCATTAAACCAATGCAAACCTTCTCCAACATACACATGGAGTTGTTCAACATTTTAAAACATTGATACCATAGCAAAAATCAAGACGGGTCCCCATTACAAAATGGATTTTCCTGATACGTTTTCAAAAGCTAGTTGCCAGAATCTGTCTGTGCAGGACATGGAAGAATGTTAACTGCTGGTAAAATCCTTGTTATATCTGCAAGTCAATAAATCTCACATTTTCAATTAAATAGAGAAGTTAACCAACAGAACCCCTCAGCTGATCAACATATCCTCACTGTCCAAAGAAAAATGTCTCCATTTTTTGCGATTAACTTTTCTGCATCATTTGAGCATGGCAGCTTTATATTGTGTAGAAATTTCATGGTGAATGAACCAACAGAAATGCTCCTAAAGTGCTTTGATTAAAGCCTCTTTACATCAACTTACATTAAAGGTAAGGAATGTTTTGGCTCTCCTGTAAAGTCGGCAATTTAGAGATACTTGCTTTTCTTTGAACAGCGATGATATTCTCTTCTCAAACTGCTAATTATTTTATCACTCTAAATATTACACAAGTGTAATTATGGATTTGATTTTCAAAGCTAATTTAGCTTTTAATTTTGTAGCTTGTAAGTTTAACTAAATTCAAAACAGCCAACAAAAAGGCACTCACTGCAGAGTTTTGGTCAATTCAGAAGCACTTAAACAAAAAAAAAAAAAACAAAAAAAAAGTGATCACAACACTTTGGGACCAGCAGAGCCCAGGGCGTTGCTAAATATGAACTGACTTATTACATAAGCCTGCAATCACATGCTAACAAAAATGGAACAGGATCACAGATAATGAGTTACACAACTTTATTGAGGGGAGAAAAATAAAAGTAGCAGGACATTTTAAACCAATTGAGTTGTATTTCATTTCCACAGCCGTGAGGTCTGGGCCAAGAGAGGATCTAAAGGATCCAGACCTTAATGATGTAAAAGAACCGAGGAATCAAATTTATAAAATGCCACTGCTTTGCAAAATGACCCAGCACCCTGTGATGACATGCATTGCAAGAGTACAGCCCTGAAGCAGCAGCACAGCCTACAGTCAAACTCCCTCTCCCTGAGTAGGCCAGCACTACGGTCCCACAGAGGTGGCACGAGGTGAGAGGTCAGAGAAAATGACTGGACACATGGACCACAAGGCAGAAAAGCAGGAAGCAGAAAATAAGATTCCACTGGATGGATGGGATCCAGATCTGAGCTGAAAACTGTGGCGATTCCTGCAGGTTTTGCTGTAGTCTTTTTTTTTTTTTTTTTTGAGCAGACAACCGGGACTGTTCCTCCATAAGAGATAGATGGGATAAAATGGCCTTAAGACAGTGTCCAAACACGAGAGCATAAACAACAGTTTGTAAATGTGTCCTGCCAACATCACATGGCATATTTCTGCGTCCATTCCCGCGCTATTCTGTTGTATCTGAAAGAAGGACAGACAAAGACAAAAGTAGTATATACGTCAAAAAGTATTATCCAATTCGGAACAAACCTCTTCAACCATGTTCAGATCAGTGACATCATCATGTGAATAGCACTTCAAAAGGTGCAATCTGCAAAAGCAGTGCAAGGCCTCAAACTAATATAAAGTCATGGAAAGTCAAGGAATGTTCACAGCTTTCCTGAAACTCACTGACAGATTTCCAAGAATACATCTTCTATTTGCTTTCCTTTTGAAATCAAACATGCTGTCAAAATATTTAAATCCACTCATTTCAAGTAATCACCTCCCAATATTTTGAGCTGAAACCCATTTGCTGTAGGTAAAAGAAGGACCAACCATACCCATGTTCATTTTTCCTTACAGCTACGATCTGTTTTTCATGCTCAGCAAACAGACTTTCAAAAACAGAAAAAAAGTCTATACAAAAAGCACTAATAAATAAAGTAATTAAACTATGCAATTAACATGCGGTAGTACTGAAATGCCCCTGCTTTTGAAACCATGCTTGTTCTATTTATGAAAGCATCGGTCATAACAAAATTTCAACACATTCTACGTTTGGAACTATGAAGCCTAAGTTCTCGCTCTCTCTCTCAAACGACACCGCAAGAAAATTTAATTAAGCCATCCGACTTGATTTCACATCACTAGTCAAACCTCCCAGGGTGTCAGAGGTTAAAAGCCAGAAGTTCTTGATTGAATTTAAGACACTGCCACTTCCTGTTAAGCGTAATTTAAAGCTATCAAACATGGCAGTAATAGTTTGTCTGCACAAACAAGTAGGGGACTGGAGAAGTTACAATTACAATCAGTGGTCAGTAGGGTTGCCGGATTTCAGCCACATCAAAACCAGGACAGGTCTCGGTGGGCTCTTTTCTGTGTTGTAAAACTGTTTGAGAATTGTCTGGTTTATTTTATTTCATTTGCAGCCAACGGTTTACTCAGTCCTTCTTCTCTGGGCTAAATGAGGAATTAGATGAAGATGCACATGTAACTGCTTTTTGAAACTAGCTGTAATTGAGAAGTAACACCTACACACAGGCTGCGTCACAATTCATATGGTACATGTGGTTTGAGACGCAGTTGGAGTGCGTAACCTCCCAGCAGGTGAAAATCTCTGCGTGTGCCCAAGGCATGACAGAGACAAAGAACTACACTTTTACGTCAACTGATGGGGTGCATTTAAACATTTAACTAGACATTGAAATGCCCTGTCAAGACACAAAAACGTGTCCCATTGATAGTATCAAATGGATACCTGGCAACCCTAGTGATCAGTGAGGTGGCTGACTAAGCATCTCTTCATTGGTCCTCACTGGCTTAGCAAGTTGTCAAAAACATATTTTTGACAAACAAGAGAAGCCAATAACAAGAACCTGTTGAATAACAGATCAGTACACAAGTTCACCAAATCACCAGACTGCATTTCCATATGTATTAAAGTGCACTGCTTAAGGTTTACGTAATTCTGTCCAAAATTATTTCTGTTGGGATAAGTGATTTATGGTGTTTGCCTGCCAAACATAGCCATAGCAAGTGCCTGGTCGCACCTGGTAGTCAGTCAGCAAGGGCCTGTGTGTATTAGTGATACATGATTGTGGTGGTCAAACATTCATGCAGTGTCACACAGGAAGCATCATCAATGCAGCACACCAATCTTTCTATCCTACTTTCTCCACCGCTCACAATGCAGTCTCTTACCCCTCACCTACAACATGGCGTATTTCTCTGTCCATTCCCTTGCCATTTTATTGTACCTGACAAGGTAGTGCATTAGAGAGACATGATGGACACTACTCGTCTGTTTTTAATGACACTGTACATGTTGATATTTTTACGAGGGACTGAGTGTGTACAAGGGATCAAGTGGATTAGTGTATTACTTACTTCTCTGTGTCTGTTTTGTAGATTCGTGCAATTTCTGGCACAAGAGGATCATCTGGGTTTGGGTCACATAAGAGTGAGCAGATGGACAGGAGAACTACAGAAAGGAGACCCGTTTAAAAATCAGCACACACAAGTCTCTTATAGAACATTGTTCAAGAGCAATAAATGAATAAAAATACACAACCTGACAATTAACTTCAAGTAGATTATTAGTCTCAGTGTCACTCTAAACATGTACATCAAAATTGTGAAAAATTTAGGAAGTGGGTTTTTAAATAATGACCAAGTGCAAACAGAACCTTATGTACTCAATATTCTGTAAGCTAAATCTGTTTTATAGGGCTTTGTAAGGTGTTTCTGATGTAGCATCCCCAAATATCAGCATGTAATTAATAAAATGAGAATTCAGCAAAATGTGAAGTGAATCTCCAGACACTGCTGTGTCATTTGGAAGCATGTAATGAATATTTTGAATCATTACAGCCATAGTACAATGTATTTATGTTGACTTAAAGGTGTCCTTTACAGCAGTGTCTGGAGATTCACTTGTCAATACAGCAGAAATGCAAAATTGTTGCTCATGTTTGTTTGTTTTTATATTCAGTTTATTATTATCATAATAAATAAATAAATAATAAATAAATTACACTGAAAACAAACGTTCTACAGTGTTTCAGCCCTCTAGGTACAAGCTCATAAACTAGACACAAGCTAAAAAGTCAATAATCATATTATTCAGTATAATGCAAATTTTGCTAAACATCGAGTTTCTCTCTGACCCTGTGTGCTGGGTGACAGAAATACATTAGGATGCATGAGATGCGCGCCCCCCCCCCCCCCAAACAAAATGAGATAAAGAACCTTATAACACCAAGATCATGATTTTATGCTCCCAAATCATTATTAAACATATGGTTTAAACAATCATGGTGATTACAGAACAAAGTAGGCATCAGTTATATTTAGTAGTAAGTGGAACATTCACTTATCCGTGCCCTTGCCTTCCTGTAGCTGTTACTGGTTCATGGGTACTTTGACTCATTCCTACATACAAAAAACGCATCTGCTTTACGTCACACCATAGCACTTCAATGGGACTGATGTCTCTGACTTGTGTGTTCCAAAACACATATCTTCTTCGGTTTTGAGTTTTAGATCACAGAAGCTGTAGGAGTTTCTGATACAACTTGGAATTTTTTATTTCTCAATAATTGCAAGCTATTCTGGAAGTAAACCAACAACTACCACCCACCACCATGCAGCAAAGCTGAGATTAGGTTTTGGTGGTGGTATGTTTTCTACAAACATTACGCTGTGTACATTTAACCAACTGCTCAGTTTTTGTCAAACCTGTCCATGGAACACTTCCAGTAGTTCTGTGAAACACACACTTGGTCAGTTTTTTTTATTGATTGATAGTTTCCTCCAAGGTGACCTCCCATATAAAAGTGTTTAATGCTTTTCCTAAGGGAGATGAATAACAACTTATTTCAGGTTTACGAGAAACCTGCAGATCAGATATCACTGTTATTCTTTTTTTTGAGGATTCTACACCATCCCACTGCACTGATCTTCTTAGATCCATTTCCAGAGAAAGGAGCAACCATGTTGAATCTGTTCCATTTTTAATCATACCTGTTTGTGGACCGACAGGTCTTTAACCGACTGGAACAACGCACACAGTTTTGCTCCCAGAGGGTCACATTTTCTATCAACAAACCTTGAATGTTTAAACCATTTGTTCAACAATGCCAATGGAACACTGTGTAAGGTGGCTGCTAAAAATCTAATTTTGAACTTTTCTCCGTTGTTTGCAATGACCTTACTGACAGGAACAGATCCTGGATACTCTGATGATCTTTAAATACTGTCCCATATTTGAATACAGGCCAAAAACCTTTCATACACCAAAAACCTTTCAAAACTCCAAGAAGGTTTTACGAAGTTTCTCACAGTTGTACATATAAACATTTGAACATTTCTGCATATTTCAATTGTACCTTTAGAAATTGTAAGTGCAGGGGACCACTGGGACCTGAGGATATCCAAACAGATGCTGCCATTACTGTTAATATTTGGGTGGTAGATTCTTGTGGTGAATGCAACCTAACAAAAGAGAAAATGTCATTAAGACAAGAAACATCAAGAGATTTCTATGCAGTGGACACATGACTGGTATTTCACAATTTCACCTTTGGGGGTTTGAAGGGGTAGTCTGTTGGGAAGTGTATAGTCAGGAAGAAAACACCACCCTGATATGGGCTCTCATTCTGCACACAAACAAATAATGACATGCATTTCACCTGCATAGGTCAATGTAGCCAGAACAGGTTAAACACAGCGATCATACTCAATTAAGACAACCAGGGCCAAAAGTCATGAATCTTCTTCACCAAAGCCTCAAGTAGCTACAGGTTTTCATTCCAACAAAGCAAGAGCACTCCACTACACAACTTACTTACTGTTTACAACAACAAGAGAAACCATTCTCAACACCTCCTTTAAAGAGTGGACCATCATTGATAACTAGTTTTTACTTTAAGAAATGTAGTATGTAACAACTGATAAAGTTTTAAATCATATACTTCACTTTTACAGTCCATAAATACACTGAGCTGCAAAACTTTTCATTTATTTTGAATTTATGGCTTTAGTGATGTCACTCTTCTTCAACCACTTCTTGCATGAAATACAAAACAGAGCAGACAATCAGAACAGAGGTCATTTACATGTTACTGTCAGGACAACACTTTGTCTCTTGTAATTATTTTTTTTTTATTTCCTTTATATAACTTGTAAAGGCCATGTGCCCTTTACATATTGTGAAAAGCCAGGAAGAGTAAAAACGGTGCCATGTATATCATGACATCAAAGCAAAACCTTTAAATGATTGACAAGAGGTTAGAATTGGGGCAGGAACGCTACTTCATCCAGGTAGAGTCGACGCTACAGTGACTCACTATCACTTCCTGAAGTACAAAACGGTATTATGAGACAGGACAAGCCAGGACTTGCTGGTTAGCATGCTAAGTTCAGTGGATATCTCTGAAACATAATACACAGACGTCTTTGACACGCTATCAAAACTGCTACTTCTTTACATTCTGCTGATGATTTTAGTAGGGCTTTTTGCTTTTAATTTTGCAAATATGAGGTTTTATCCCAGCAGCGATGAAACATTAGTCTTAAAAGGCAAAACAGACTGTTTAGAATTATGGGATAAAGAGAGGAGGGTAAATTGTGAAAATGAATTATAACTGTTTTTGGTACATAAAAAAAAAAAAAATAAATAAAAATAAAAAAATAAATAAATGAAGGATATACGCCCTTGAATGTCACTGACATACTCCAAACAGGATAAGACTCATACTCACAGGGCCCATGATTGTGGCCTGCCAGTGAAATACTGAAAGAGAAAAACAAGAAGTTCACCTGTAACATCGACAGAGTTGTTTTTGGGCTATGTGCCATAACTGAGGTTGAGGGACTCACCATCATCCCCCACTGGGCCTGCTGAACATTGTGCTGGGGGATCGCGGGCCAAGTCAGTCAATTCCTACAAAACAAAAACACCAAGTCAATAAGAGAGCATGTATACATGTCTGCAAGGAAACCGGAGGAAGACTATTTTAGGACAGCATGTTTGAACGTCCTGAATAGCATTCTTCACTCTAATCACAATTTACATTACATCGAAGCTCCATAACTGATGAAAGGTCAATAGTGACTCATGCTGTCACCATGGTGATTGTGGATGATTGTGGCAATATGAGATGTGCGGGCGCTGCGTGTTGGCAGACTGTATTTTTAGCTCTTGGAGGGGGGGGCCCGAGGGACGGGGGGTGGGACAGAACCTAAACAAGTACACTGGCATGTCTGTCTCCAGTCCCAACGTTTATTTTTACTGGTGGGAGGGGAGACACCTGAAGTATAGGCTCTCATGAAGGGAAGGGAGGGGAGGGGAGGGGGGGTTGTGGGGGTCGTCACTGAGTTGGCTGGCATAACTATCCAACTCTCAACATTTGAGCACTGCACAAGTGCAGATACGTTCTTGAACTAAAAACAACTCAGTGACATGCTTTCAAATCTGAGAACCTGGTTGACACATTCAGCAAATGCCATGTGGCCTCAAACTGCTGAGCAGAGAAGCAGTTAAAGAGTATTACCCACCAAAAACAACAGAAAGTTTAAATATACCACCCCACAAACAGGAGCTAAGAAAAGCGGTGGTGAATGGGGAGGGGGGTGGAAGGGTGATACCCATGCTACCAGGAATGGCAGTAATTGTGAAGCTGCTTCATGCATATGATGATCATGGCGTAACCTACCAATTAAGATTGTTGACCAATTAGTATTATCTTTTCATCACAGAGGCTGGTTTATTAGGCACCATAACTCCCAAATAAATGATCACATCGTTATGTCCTTTTAGGGGAAATATAACTCCGATTTGTCCTACGTACTTGAGTAAAAGACTGATTTCTGGTTTCAATCCTGAGCAAAAACGGTTGGTCACATCTACAGCAGGACTGCAACGTTGGCAGCACCAGTCTATTCACAAGTGGTTCCTTTTCCACGCAGCACTGACTCAACAGTATGTCTTGAGGTAGCTTTGGGATTTGCTCCCAGAAGTCCTACTTTAAGGTACATACAGGAGATAAGTTGACTTCACTGACCATTTCTGTGTGTTAAACACATGACCGTTAGCCGGCTAGTCACCCAAGAGGTACAATTCTGCGGTTACCGCCAAAGAAGCCCCACTTGCTAGCGGGCTAACTCGACTCCAGCTAAGCAGCTAACCATACAGCCGATTTAGCAGACGTACAGAGGTGTTTTCTGTCGTCTGGTGGATATTTCGTAGTGTTTAGAGGCTTTTATTCTTACCTTTTGGATTCGTTTAAGCGCCATCTGAGCACTGCGTGTGTCGGTTTGAGTAACCGGAGCTCCTCCACTCCAAAGCGGCGGCGCCGATACTGACGCTGAGAGGCGAACACTAACGAACTCTCACTTTAACACGCTCGACGGCTCCCATACAGCCAAAGACCGGGTTACTCAGCTACCAACACTGCCGCTACACAAGTAAACAGGTCCGCGGTCAATTTAAAAATAAAACTAAAAAGTAATTTCTGAGCTGACAAGATGTCCGTTACGTTGACCGCCCTTCCGCTTTTAATGACGCATAAAAGGACGACGCTGATGTTCTACTGCCACCTGCTGGACTGGAGACGCGGTGCTGATGGAAAGTACTAGAGCGTTACACGCCACTCCAGTCTTACTCAAGACCTTGTTTATCAAAACACTGTACAAGTGCTTGATGAAACTGAAGTGAACAAGAAACATGAAAACGTGAACCTAAAAGGACCTACAACTTGGAAAAACTCGTTTTCCTCGCTGTTTTGGATACGGTCATATATGCCTCTATATATGTATACATATATATGGAAATACATATACATACATTCATTATGCACAACCATTGTCTGTCAATTTCATCATCTCAGTTTACCATATAGATTCACTTTGTAGTTGTACAATTACAGTGGTGGATGAAGTACACAAACCATGTACTTGAGTTAAAGTAAAAACACCCAAGGTAAAATATTACTCCAGTAAAAGTCCCCCCTTTAGACCTCCACTTGAGTAAAAGTACTACAGTATTTACCTTCAAATGTACTTAAGTATGGAGAGTAAAAGTATCATAATTTATTATGGCTCTAATGTCCTGTTATCATTTCTGCAACAAGACTCTTAATCAACTCACTGTAGGTGAAGAGACTTTAGTGTCTCTCAGTCCACCAGTCTTTAATAGAAGGTCATTAATTCATCTGACACTGTCTATCTATTCAAATGATCATAAGCACAGAACACTGATGGAGAACAGTCTCCTTTAGGAAGAACTATAATTCATTTTATTATTTTTTTTTTTTGCAAACAAGCAACGTTTTGGTTTAAGATTTATTTGCAACATAGTTACATGATAAAGTTGAATAAAAACTTGCTTTAAAGAGGCTCACAAAGAGTTTGCGTTTACTATACTGCATCTGTAGGTCTCTGTTCATAAACTAGTTAAAACAAATGTACTATAAAAGGAAACAGTGTTTGTATAAATGCAGAATAAGACACTCACCAGAGAGAGTGCACGCGTACATATTTCTATATTGTGGTCTATTTACCCATAAAGTCAGGAACAAAATGTTTTATCTGTTTACTAACCCCATCCATCTTTACCTACCTTCCTCCAGGTGGTCCTTGATGTAGTCCAGGCCTGAAATGCACATTTCCATGGACGCCAAGAATTCATGAATAAGCTTGTTTCACGTCGACATGTTATGCACATAAGCCGAAAGGAACTACAAATTTCACATAATGTAGTGGAGTAAAAAGTAAGATATATTAGACTTTGAAATGTGGTGGAGTTAAAGTACAAAGTCATCCAAAATGGAAATACTTCAGTAAAGTACAGGTACACAGAAAAACTACTTAAGTACAGTAACGAATTACATTTACTTTGTTACTGTCCACCACTGTACAATTACACCACAGAGCAGGTATTATGTCGGCAGTGGATCATCATTACCAGCAGTGCAGTGACACTGACGTGGTGCTGGTGTGAGTGTATCAGACACAGCAATGCTACTAGAGATTTTAAACACCTCAGTGTCACTGCTGGACTGAGAATAGTCCACCAACAAGCAACATCTAGCCAACAGCTTCTTGTGACCACTGCTGAAGAACTAGAGCAGGAGTGGGGGAACTGAGGGGCAGAGTCCACCACAGTTTGGTGATTCCCTGCTCTACCACACCAACCAAACCTGGTAATTAACTGGTGTGCTTAAACTTTAAAACCACCAAACTGTGCAGACTCAACACCATCACCAGAGTTTCCAGCCCCTGGACTAGATGACCAAAACAAACTGTGCAGCAACAGATGAGCTACTGTCTCTGACGTTTACATGTACAAGGGTACAAGGTAGGAGTGTCTAATAGGTCAGAGTGTTTACCTTTAGCAGCACTTGTACCAGTGCCACTCACAGTAATATATCAATACCACATGCTGAGAATGATCCACCACCTAAATAACACCTGGTCTGTGGTGGTCCTGTGGGGGTCCTGACCACTGGAGAACAGGGCGAAAGTGGGTTAACAAAGTATGCAAAGAAAAAGATTACAGTCTTACAGATTACAGTAATTGTATAACTACAAAGTGCACCTAAATGGCAAGTGGGGCTGATGGGTGTGGATACAAGGGAGTATAGTGAGTGTCCGGTGTGTATATGCTAAGCTGCAAAACAGGCTGTATTTAATTTATTGTTTTTGTGATGTTATTAAAACCAACATTTACATAAATCAACCAAATGTTCAGCCACACCCCTTTATGCTGAGGGAGCGCAGTGTCTACTTCATTTATTAGCAGTACATTATGCAGGGTATACCATTTTTGTCACCCAAAAGCTCTAGCTCAGCTGGCAAAGTCTCATGATATCATGACAAACACCAAAAAGGAAAATCATGACAAACCCTGGCAAAGAACAGTAAAATAGAAATGTACTTTCTGAAAGCACAAGTGACAATACCCCCTGAATACGGAGAGGTACATCAGTTTCCAATGATATTTTAATTGGCATCATAGATTGGCTATGCAACAGTATACAAGTTGGTTATAAGAGCCGCCAACATATGAAGTAACTGGGTTTTTCTGCTCTTGTTGCTAGGTAAAAACTGGTGAGATGGCACAGGCAAAAGAAGCACTACCAGTGTTTCAGCCTAGACTGCCTTCTGGAATAAAACACAAGTAAACTGTAGGATATGGGCCCTTTAAATATGGGGAACTACTGCAGGAGACAACAGGGGGATCACAGAAACCCCATCTTCTGAACATTTACCAGACAAGAGACAAGAGAAAGAGAAAGCAGGTTGAGGGATGTCCTACGTTATAAGACAGAACAACAAAGTGGCTCAGCAAAATGGTGCAGGTAGAAAGGGAACAAAGTGTCCTACCTCAGACAAAGAGGCAAAGGTAAAAGAGTGAAACAGAAACAGTAATAAAGATATCTTTGTTGATAAAGAAAGAGAGAAAAAAAAACGAAATATGAGGTGCCAACATCTATGTTTAGACATTAGGATGAAACGAAATCTCATTTGCTGTTCTTTGCTTGGTCAGTCATGAGGAATGCTGTTGGTACGAGTTGACTGTGAAACATGAGTACACATCACAGTAGAGAGGATGCTCAGATATGATTGTTCAGGTTTTAAGAAAACGTGAGGGGCACTGATTTGCTTTACTGACATTATTGCACTTTTGAAAAGACTTGTGGCCCAGTGTATATAACGTGTAAAGCATAAAGAAAGTACCGTCAATTGAAAATAACATCAAAAAAAAGATTAAGAAATGAAACAAACTAAGACCCAAAAAGAAGTACAACAGTGCAACAGCTAAACAACAATTTCAACCAATGAACAAATACAGTTTAGCCACAGACACAAGGAATTTAAGTATGAAAATTAGGATTGAGTGAAACAGAAATAGGCACTATTGGATTTCCTACATATTTGCATTGAAAGGCAGTCGCCCCAATCATCTTTCATTTGAACCTTCATCTTTAAGCTTTCTTCAGATATGCCAGTTCCACACTGACACGAGAAAGACTATAGAAACACTATAACTTGCCTTGAAAAGCTGACTGTGGAAATAAGTTGAAATCAATCACTGTACAGTGCTATAGCACCTTGGGCCTCATTCACCAATATCTACCCATGTTTTTTTTTCCATATTGTTCTTGAAAAAGGTCCTAAGAAAAAGTCTACATCAAATTCATGGTGTTCTGAAACCAGAGACTTGTTTGCATTTTTGTGCCCTTGAGTGTGAGCAGATTCTGTTTTTGCATAAGTAAAATTACTTCTTGGTAAATGAGGCCCAATAATGTCAGTTCCCTCAGTTAGTCAGGTCACCTTTCTAAAGGCAATTGTATTTGTTCAACCGATGCTTAATGTTAAACCATTTCAATACAAATTTAGCTTCAATAAAGTCAAGGATAAATACATTTAGTATTGCTTGACAGGATGATGTGATAGAGGACCGAACACATGATCAGCATGGTAAGAAGAAGCTTAACTCCTCCACAAATGCCAGCTTTGTAGTCTTTGGTACCCCCAATATAAGCGATGAGGCAAATTCTTTAAGATATAGTGCCTCTCCACCGTCTCCTTAAAGTCTCTTACAATTCTTAGTTTGCATCAAGTCTGTTCTGATGTTTCACCAAATTGATAACTACCACTGGAAGACTGAGGACAAGTAGCACAGTCATGGCTCTGTCCTGTGCGCCCTTTGTCCAAGTCCATTAGTGAATTGGCCTCTCTGAGCTGGTTAGTCCTTGGCTCAAAGTCCCTGTCTCTTTCACTGGACTCTGATCTGCAGAGACTTCCTTCTGAGCAGCTGGAAGGCACAGCTGTGTCCGTTCCTTTGGAATCTCCAATGGAGGTACAATTTAAGTCATGTAGACTCATCTTCCTGTATGGTCCCTCTGATTCAGACACTTGGTCTGGTGAACAGGCGCCATTTCCCTGTATATCCTGTTCTTCTCTGTGCTGGGTGTCAGCATGCTCAGGGGAAGGCTCTTTCTGAGGTGGGTGGGGATGTGGATGAGTTGAGTGGGGTTGGGCGTCACCTGCAGAGACACACGTCACTTTGAGGTCTGCACTGGAGCTACAGTTTAGATCATGCAGACTCATCTTCCTGTATGGTTCGCCTGACTCAGACTCCTTGTCTGTTGAATGGACTCCATCCCCCTGGGAGCCCTGTTCTTCTTCATGCTGGGTGTGTGCATGCTCAGGGGCAGGCTCTGGCTGAGGTGGGTGGGGCTGTGGTTGCATTGGTTGCGGATTAGGGTCACCCGCAGTGGTTGTTGGGGTTGATGTTGGTGGTTTGATAGAGGTGTGGCACATTGGGCATGTTTCCTGCACATAAAGCCACTTCCTAAGACAATTTCCATGGAAGAAATGACCGCAGTAGGTAATCACGGCTGAGGTCATATCCTGTTGAAGAGCGAAGACAGGGTCACAAGAATTCAGAAGCAACTGAACAAATACTAATAGATTACTAATGTAATCAAAGTAAAGAATGATCAGTAAGCAGTCTCAGTAAATAAGTATTTATTGTCATGTGATTATTATGTCCTACAATACTTAAGAGTGCTGATCTAGGACCTGTTAGTGTCAGTAAGATAATAATAAGAGAGAAATCTGATCCCAGATCAGAATTCCTACTCTGGACCTCTGATTGAGGATCAGACTCCTCTTTTTACTTTGACTTTACTGACTGAAACAGATCCTAGATCAGAACTCTTACATCAAAAAGCTGTGCCACAAAGCTTCACAAAGCTTCACAAAGCCCTTCAGAGTAACGGAGCTGATCTAGGACCTTTTTCTGTGAGTAAGGTAAAATAAATGTGATATTTAAATGCACATCAAGATCAGAGCTTCTTTCATGTAGACTTTACATCAAAGCATAGAAGTGCAATAATTAGTCAAGTGGCACATTTTGCTTTATGGTTTTTATCAATATAGACCTCTGCAGTTGTGCATCATTCTGTAGTCAGCATCATGGCCATATTAGAAATGCTGGGTCTAAGCTGTTTTTCCTCAGTGACAGAAATTAATGACATTTTAGGAAATTAAATAAAATATTTTGTCCTGTGTCCATTTTTTCCACCAAGGGTCACCAGATCCTCTGAATTACGTTTGTTTGTTTGCATGTAGCACTCATTACAGTATTTATGTCCTGACGTAAACTAAAATGCTCCAAAGCTGATATGTTTCCATATTTTGACTATTTAACAACCTCGTTATTTAGAGGATCTGACAAAGTCAGTAGGGAAAAACCATATCGGCTTTGAAGCATTTTAGTCTACCACAGAACGGGCGATTTTTCAAAATGCCATTTATTTGTGTCTTAGAGAGTTCCTAATATGGGCAAAATGTTGACCACAGAGTTCGAAGGCATATGTGCTCACATTACACAGGAACTGAACCACAGCCTCATCTAGTTGGATATGACGCTGACCTGAAAACAAATGGCGCAGACATCACCGTGGTCCTGTAGCTGCTGAGTGCTCGCCCGTGGAAGTGAACTGATCTTGCGGGCTGCTTCCTGTCGGAGTAGGAAGCTCTTCCAGCCAGCCTGGGCACGCAACCACACGTTGCAATATGAGTGGATAATGATGACCGATGCCCCCATCCAGCTCCACTCGCCCCATAATGACTCCCACGCACCGTATGCCACCACACACACCGCCACAACGAACTCCAGCGCCCGACAAACCCCATTCACGTAATACACCACTTCATCCAGACCAGGCAGAGCAGCACTGCGCCAAACCTCCACCATGAAGAGGCAGTAGATCAGCAGAGTGCCCGTCACCTAGGATACATGCCAAACGAAAGACGTGACGCATGACCACGCCATAGCTCTTTTAATATTATGCCATATGTTTTCCACGTGCACACAACATTTGGGTGCCTAGCCTTTCTTATGACAGAGTTTACATGCTGAGAATACCTGCAGTGATGTGAGCATACAGCTGGACACCAGGATGAGAAGCCAGAAGTCCATGTGGAAGAACTGGGAGATCTTATAGGCCATGAACCCCGGGAACAGCAGTAGAAACATGCACATGCTCAGCCCCCGTACATGCTTCCACACACTCCTATGGAGACACAGCTTTAGATCTGTTTGTTCATGATTTGAAATCTATCAATGGCACATCTCATAACTGTCTTAGAAAAGACAACATCCACAAGAACTGTAATATGGTTAAACTCATTTAAAATAAACTTATCTAAACGTAAATCTTATTTACTATACATTTCCAAGCTACCTTGTTGTCTTAGACCCCTGCATCACATACAGCACCACTTTTCAACTCACGGTTTTCAATTACATAAATCCAATTGGGTTGTAAATATGTGGGTAAAATCATTCTAATATGCCAGTCCTGTGCAACTTCACAGATCTTAAATAATTAGTAGGACACAAGGAAGTTGTGAACAAACACTTAAATGATAGATGTGTCCAGTATGATTAATTGCTCTGTTGAAGATTCTAAAATAACTAACAAAGATCTATAACAACGAGAATTAAGATGTGATAGGAGTTCAATCCAGAATGAAACATATTTCAAAAGTAGGAATCACATCTTAACATACACAACTTGACCAAAACAAATAAATGTAAATATATAATTGTAGTATATTATTCAATTTTATTCTGTTTACATAATTCATTAAAATACTGAATAAAACCTCTAAAAATACATTTATGTGAACCCACATTGTATAAATTAGTACTGTATATAAATTAACTTGTTAATTAATATGGCAAGTGATTCCAAACCTTGTCAGTCGGTGCATTTCTTGCTCTATGTGAATTCTATCTCTGATTAGGACACGTACTACTAACTCATTACATGACCATGTGTACAAACAGATAAGGGGAAGAAATCTTCAAGAGGGCATCTGGTTTAGCTATACCACGTTTTGAAAACTGACTTTGGTTTTTACCTGTTTCTACTGGCGCCAAGTCCTAGCATAATGGGCTCAGTTATTTCACTCATGCTCTGAAGTGTGGAAGTGAGAACAATGAAGAGAATGATGAAGAGGAGGAAGCAGCGTTGCAGGGCCGCCATGTCCAACAAACCAGTCTGCAGAGCTAGCAACAGTAGAGTCACACCCTCTGTCACACCCCTACAAAACACACACATAAACACAAATAAAACACACAGAAAGACATATTTACACATAAACACACACGTACACACTACACACACTCACCTGTGCATGACATTGTGGTTTTGCAGAGCTGTGAAACCTCCCAGGTAAAACTTGCAGAGATTCAGAAGCCCCAGAGCCGAATACGAAACCACAAACGTCAAACCTAACAAAGAGTAAGGGCTGGCACAGCACTCAGACACACTTGTGTACACACACACACACACACACACACGCACACACACACACACACAAACACAAAGCAGAACATCAGCACAAGCATCAAAGAAAAAAGTCAATTATGCAAATGTTTAGGATTACTGGATTGGTTTATTGTGGAAAGCAGTCAAAAATATGCAGTTTAGCTCTGCTGTTGTGCAGTATATTATGTGAAAGGCTTTAACATTTGAACACAGAAGATGAACAAACATGAAAATCAGCTCAGTAAAAGTGTGGCTCAAAGGTGAACGGTCAGAATGGAACTTCAGTATAATCAATCACTGAATTTTTTACACTGGTGGTAAGAGAGCCTTTTTGTGACTGAAATGTACCTAATAGCTTGTAATACCTCCACAAGCACGAATAACAGCAATAACAATAACTGCAATTCCATTTGGCATGTATTGGACAAGTTTCTGGACGTAGGAGAGATCAATGTTCAGCCCCCCTTAAAGAATTGTGCAGTTGGGCCAGATTTGGTGGATGCCTTCCCTGGCACAATTCTGAGAAGAGTTTCCTGTAGACAAGGGATTTTTGCCACTGCTGGCAGAGCCGTATGACCGAACGCTTCCATACACCTGCAAATTCAGCTACTTCCTTCACACTATGGTCTTTGGCACGCCCAAATGCAATCACTCCTTTTAGCCAATCATTAACATCTGCTCTGGACCCATTTTCCACACATCAAACGAGACATTCACGGCACTGTACCACCTCTTCTCAATCTATGAATCCCATCACTCACACCCCACAGGTATGTATAGCCTGATCATCCTCATGCAGCGCCATCTGCAGGAGCCTGAAGTTACTACCACCTTAAACCCACAAAGTGATTTTTTTTGTCCGGGGGGCTTATAACATAGATAAAGGTATGTACCTGTCTGCCTTGGGAGTATCATTAAAATTATAAAGTTTTAGGCCAAAAGTTTATATCGACATGGTCATAAAACAATGTCTCAAGCAGACTATTTATAACCATTTTGCATAATAACTGTGGGTGGATCACTACCACCATGAAGAATTCTGACTCGATAGGTTTTCCTAAAATGGAGCATTTCAAATCAAACCACTCCAGGCCCAGTCTCCCAAAAACATCTTAGGGTTAAGACAATCTTAACTGGTAGAGACAGTATTCAGAGTGTTGCTCAGTCTTCCATCATCATCCTAAGATGCTTCAAAGAAACCCAGCTGTTTAGACCTTGAGAATTTAATCATGCACAATTCTTCAAGTTGGTTAACTCCTTTGTTAGTTAAACTGAAGGCTAGTTAGCTCACTCATCAGCAAGTCTCAGCTCAGTAGTGCTTACCTAGTGAGAAGGTAGAGAAGAAGGCCCTCTTGGATGGCGCTGGAGGTACCAGCATTGGAGACAAGCTGAACTCCAAACAGCACAAACCAGAAGACACTGAACAATACAGGCACAGCAAAACTGTGCCAGAGAGACACCCCCACTGCCAACAGTCGATACAAATCAGTCATCTACAACAGACGCACCAGAAAAATAAAAGTCAGTTCTGTCAGTTCATTGTGAGTTCCTTGTAACAGAGACTCAAACATAATTAAGTTCAATTAATGTTGTTACCTCTACTTGCACCATTTCACTGTAAGCTGCTCTTGCCAGTCTATACGGCACAAAGAGATTCATGAGAAGGAACACAGCGACCTCTGCCCCCGTTATTCCCATGGAAACTGTGGTGAGGGTGAGGACAGTGTCTCGAGAAACTGAACACACACGTGCCAGCAGAGGGAGCAGGTGAGCAGAGAAAAGCCACACACGGCGAGTGCGCATGAGGAATGCACAGAGTGTGGTGACAATAATCTGACCTGGGAACGTAACACACAGACAAACATGCAGAAGATTAGTCCTAAATTTGACACAAAGAAGATGATCACCAAAGTATCTTTCCAGTTTATAGGCAACTTCAACAAGGATATTCCTGGAGGGCCAGCTGATTTTTCTCTGTGCATCTCTCCATAGCATGTAAAGCGGGTGGTGGGTTGATATCTAGGTTCTTATTCACCACAGCTTGTATGTACACGTAACCTATTTCACTTAATTATAGCTATTATCTACTGAACTACTTTTCTTGAGAAATTAATGACTCAAGTCTGAGTGGGAGCCAAATTTCTAGAAAAGGTCACGATGACTGTTTTAGCTCAGAATTCATTTATTAGATACTTTCAAATTTTGAGACCAAAGGAGATCTGTGTGCATAAGCAAAACAAGAATTACAATTACTTGTGAACAGTCCTAATTTCTTGAGTATGTGTTTTTTCAGTCTAGAATTGTGAAAGGATTGGATCCGATTCATTCCTTTTTCCACCCTCGGATATGTGAGCCAGCATTTTCCGCTGATATCCACCCAGTATCAGGATAGACCAGTGCCATCTCTAAACTGACCTCAATGAACTTGAATGGAATTGAATGTACAAGAAGAATGTTTAGATAATTATTAGTTTTGGGGACCCCCAACCCTTTTAAAACCACTTCACCTTTCTGAAGAGAACTCAGTGGTCAAAAACCGTTAAAGCTAAAGTCAGAAAGTTTGTACCTACTTGTAAGTGCAGTTACAAAGCGATTCAAAGCTGGAGGATCCAGAAGGAGTGCACTGCCATACTCGTACTGACCCTCTGCCAACAAATACTCCCTGTTAATAAAAGGAAAAAAAAATCAACATCCAAACTTTGGAATATCTGTATGTAGCTGTGCAGTTCATGTGAAGCTGATGTATTTAGTACCAGGTATAAAGCAGATAAACAGGCTCACCAGACAAAAAAACTTAGTCACCTGTGATTAAAACGTACCTAATAGTATGTAATACCTAATAGCACTTATAACAGCTGTGATTCAATTTGGCACGGACTGAAATTTATAGCCCCATCATCCTCGTGCAGCACCATCTGCAGGAACCTGAAGTTACTACCATCAATTAATTTTAACTAATTAACTAACTCATCATTGTCCGGGGAGCTCATGACTGCCCTTATTAGAAGGCCAAAGTCAGTAGAACAACTTGTACAATTGTGACAATGTGAGGAATTGTGCTCTGAACAACAAGAGGTATCGAGGCACACTGAATCTTAGGCCATGTCTAGACTGAACCCTGTTCTTTTCATCTTCAGATGGCACTTCCTATGTACATGTATAGCCAAACCATGGTATCCTAACCCCAAATAGAGCAACAACACTGACAGGATTCTGCTGGTCATTTGTACAGTAAATAGTGAGGGAAATTATATGGTGAATTATGATTTTTAGTCAATTTGTTTGGTAAAGACTAACAGCTTTACAGCATTTCCTGTCCAGTAGTTCAACATACAGAATAAACCACTGATTGAACTGATATTTAGAACAAAAACCCAGGATGCAGGTTTTGAGAAATATCTGATACCTATCCACTAATTATGAGTCAAATAAACATAATACACATTTAGAACTTGGTTAAATTTCAGTTAAAAAGAGACAAAAATGCATTATTTAAACAGCACCAAATTTATGTTGAGTAATAAACTGTTACATGCTTTGATATGTTACTGCTATGCCCAGGAAACTTCGTAAAAAAAAAAAAAAAATGGTAAAGGAGTCCCCCTAAACCTTAACACTTAATATAAACTCCAGGATTTACGAATATCTGTGATTTTGCAGATTGTAAACACCCCCTTACCCCACAGTTTCCAAATCCCCCAACCACGTCATTCTATATTCTCTATGATTGGAGAGGTCAATCCTGTGTTGTGGAGAGTGAAGCTGTTTAAGTCTGCCCACTAAGCTAAAGATACCGCTGGTGCGTAGCTGGAGTAGCTAATGTAATAGCTCCACACACACAACACCAGGTTCACTCACTCAGATTTGTGGCTTTATGCTCCAAATTTGCTCTAATGGTGAGCCAGAATCATAGCTGTGCTGTGCCATGTGAAGCCATAGCATGCTAAACTGCCATTAACTGGCACTAGGACAGATCAGATTAGACAGTTTATTAGATAACTTTGACAACGTTATCATTTTTAATACAACCATCTATTTCTATATCTATATCTATTTCAGTTCATTGATAAGTGCACAGTACTGGGGATGCAAGGTTCTTTTCAGCCTATCGTAATCCTGTCATTTGCATATTTGAATATACTGGGGTTGTAATAGTTTCAGGCTTACTTGTGACACAGAAAACTAAGCTGCTACATAGCGAACAGTCTCCTGGCCAGTCGGATCTCGTAACAAAAAATAAACATCTAGGGAAAACTTGTTAAGCATTTAGTGCGGCAAACAAGTACACACTTGCCTAAAAGCCACCACTCCAGTCCTTTCAGCTAAAATGCCCACAACATCATTTTCTCAAACACCTTCCCACATAACATTTACTCCGGCTGCATTATAGTGAGTGTGAATTTCTGAGGCCTTATACAGCCAAATGGAAGCCTGCTTATTTTTCCCTGGGCCAGTATTATCTTATAATGCTATAGTATAATCTGGTTTAACCGAACTGTTTTTTTCTTGGTAAGGTTTATTTTTACCATATGTGTAAAATTTAAATAAACTTAGGTTACATCCATGGCCAAATGTCAGGTTTGATGTTCGTTGGAATGAGCAGACCATTGTCTCCTGTTTTCATTGAGGCATTGAGTTGGCTTATATATTTCACACACACCATAATAAGTCTGTTACCATCTACTTCCATTTTGCAATGGAAAAAATGAACGTTGCGCTATGATAACACATCCATCCAAAAGGAGTGAGTTAACCTTCTAGGGAAAAGAAAAATAGAACATAAGTTTTGTGTCTTTAACTAACATCAGCTTCCAAATGGAACAGCATCCTTCACATCTGAGAGCAAAAAAAAAGTTTTTTTTGTTTTTGTTCCATCCTATGACTAATTTCATCTAAATTTCTCAAGAAAAAGAGGCACCCTGCAGGAACTCGTCAGTGTGGTTGATCAGTTAAGGATCAGGGAAAAAGCAAGCAGGAGGAGGCTAGGCGGGTGGTGGTTTTGATCTGATAACACTGTAAAATGACCTTGCCTGCCAAGTGCAAGTCGAGACAGCAGACTCTGTTTGTCTAAAGTGAGTGGTAGTGAACGGAATATTCAGCAGTAAAGCATGGTACCACACTCTGTTGTGTATTTCTTGCCAGTCTGAGTTGGAGATGTGCTTACCTGGAGATCTGATGGCCCATGTAGAGCAAAAGAGCAGTGAGAATATGCAGATAGAGCTGGACAATGTGTCCAAGTGGCAGCAACAGGACTACGGTGCTCACTAAGTGACCTGTGGACATATAGTATAAGAAGGGAATGTTTTAACCAACGAAGGTTATTAAGTATAGATTTAAAGTAGTTGTAATTTTCAATGGCTAACTTCTACTTTTACTTTAACACAAGTACACTGGAAAGTGAGTATACATCTTACTGTTACACTGTAGTGCTTCACAGTTAATTCATTTCTATTGATTCAGCACTATCACTGCTTTGTGTTTGTGACGGCTTTACTCATACTCAAGGTTTCAGACCAGTGGTTTCCAGTCCTGATTCTAGAGAGCCCCTGACCCAACTAATATGCTAACTAATAAGTGGCCTGGATTGATGTGAACGATCCAAAAAAGAGGAGAATTTTCCTGCATTGCTATGTGGTGGACATCAGGGTGGACAATGTGACAATATTTTATTGTTACTGTGAAGAATTTTATCTACCAACCACAACAGGAACTACTCCAGGCCTGTGTTCAGCCCCAACCAAACGTAGCAAAATGTTTATTCAAATGGAAACAGTGGTGCATAAAACACTCGTGTTATGCAATCGTTGGCAGCTGAGAACACCTTTCTGAACCTCCTTCTCAAAGAATTTTTGCCGCCTGGTAAAAAAAAAAAAAAGATTTCTAACGTCTTCAGCTGTTGGCCACATTCGTAAAGGACTTCTTTAGAATCCACTGCGTGTTCTCTCAATTTAATACGGTGGGATTTCTTTACACGTTGCTTCTGATTGGGTGATGGACACACCCGTCAAACGAGAGAAAATGCACCTCAAAGCCCACTGCACACCGTTTTACACCACTTTTAAGAAGCATGTCGCCCAACTCGGGTAGCTTAGGTTTTGAGGCTGCCTCTTTTTCCATAGCTTAAATAAACAAACATTACCAGGCACTGCCCTCTAAAGGTGACTTTCTGTTGTGAATCTGTGCAAAATAACTCCAAACAGGTGATAATCTAACAACAGAGACAAGTCTACTGCTAGGGATGTAACAGTCCATCGATCCATTGATGACTAATGATGCAGCAGCTATCTACAAGCCATCCAAGCAGGAGCAGCCAAGAATGTTAAGTTACACTCTTCTAACGGTAACAAGTGTGGAAACATTCTAGTTTTAGAAAAAAAGCCCTACGGGCAGATGGAGCCTTTGTTGTTAGGAAAGAAAGTGTAATTAAGATACTCAAGTACTACCACAAACCTGTCAGCTCGCCTGAAAAGGGTTCATGGAGTTTATGGAGTTCAACTGTGTGGTATTGCATCATTTACATTTACACTTACGGCATTTAGCTGACGCTCTTATCCAGAGTGACTCACAACCATCATGTCATTTTATATTGACTGCAGGTTCCAGCATCAAAACAAATCACACTGAGGCAAATTTTGAGATTTCAGGACCACTGCCCAAAAGAATCGGTGCTGTACTGCATCGTTTAGAAACTAACAACTGGTCCTTTATGCCTGATCCCATTGTACAAAATATTAAGGAGGGGAGGGGTCCCATATTGACTGGCCGCTAACTCACTCGCCATAGTGGCACTGATGCTACTTTCAGTGGAAACAAGACGTTTGGTTTAGCAGTTCTTCTGCTGGAGGTACTCTTGTTTGGTAACGCACTTTTCCACACGATAATGGAGAACTTGCACATGTCGTCTCTTCCATTCAGGATTCAGTCTCTTGACTTCAGGATTCAGTAACAGTTCACCATTTCCACCAAACTGGTCAAGAAATTGGGCTAGTTCTAAGGTTCACAAATAAACTATGACAAATTATAAGCTTTTCAGAGGTACCCTGGGTATATTCACAGTTGTTAGGCTATGAAGGACCACCCAGTGCTGCAGCATTAGCATCAGTTAAGAGAAGCTTGCAGACTGCGGGTGAAGCAGTTGACCTTTCCCTAAACAATGTGGCCCTGAGTTTGGATTCAAGGGTCTATTTTTCTGGACATAACATGACATCATAAAAAGTGGGGGGTCCAACAGGTTAATTAGGTGATCCAGCCCCCCAGGCCTCCTGTATTTGGCACCTTCCCTGTTCCCACTCATCAGATATAATAAGTATTGTGATACATATTGTGCACTGTGATCATCACTTCAATATGGACAAGTTATATTTTTGCCCACCCCTTAGTGGACGTCTGCACCACTTCTAATTGACCTTCTATATTCATCCTAAGGAGTTTTCTGACCTGATGTTTTTTCCCACTTCTCCTCCTGCTTTTTACGTCTACTCAACCTCTTTTCCATTGAAGTAAACAGCCTTTCACTAGATCCTGATTTCGGCTGCTCTGTCCATCACTAGTCAGGATAACTAAGAACTGGATGTAAACTGGTACCTAGGTAGTACATGTTCCACAGGACGTATTTGTACTTGAAGAGCATGTCCTCACTCCTCGCCCTGAGGTGATACGTGAAGCTCTCCATGTCGCACTTATAGAGCAGGTCCAGCACGATAATGCTGGGCACCCTGAGTACCACATTAGCCACGTCCTCCAAGCGCACCATTCTCACGAAGGGCTAAGTGTGGCAGCTACCAAGCGAGCATACGAGAGCTGTTTCACATCATGAACGACGGCTGTTTACAGTTCTGCTTGTCCAGTCGACCTGTTAGCTGTGTTAGCTTTGCTTGCTAGCTGCCTTTTAACGTCCAAAGGAAGAAGCTTCTTATCGCGCTGGTCCTCGACGTGGTTTCGGCTCGAGGTGCTGTCCAGCTCGGTCCTCCGGCAGGGTTCACACGTCTGATAGGTGTGAGTAAACATCAAGCAGCATATGAAGGCTTATTGCTTATCTTGCACTCCTGGAAGCCGGTGGTGCCAGTTCAGTCGCTTCATTAAAGCCTCATACTGTGAGTGAGTATCATCACGGCCTGCTCACTCAGACCGGGAGAAGGTGGAAGATATCATTCCCTCCAGGGGGAAAACCTTTAAAACAGCCTGAAAGAATAAAAACAGGCGAGCAGAACGACAGCACGTACTTGACATGCCAGCAAGCTACACCGTACAAGTGGCTCTGCCAACTTTGTTTTGGTGACTAATGACAGGAAGAGACGTATGAACGAGCCCAGCTCGTTCGGCTCGTCTCTTTCCTGCGGAAGCACAACCGGGCGCGCCTCATTCAGACAAACGTACCCTCGCTCACTTCCCCTTACAATACTGGAAGCGTATATTACTGGAGAAGTCGGTATCTTATATTGGATACGGTAATCTAGACCTGTTTAAACGGCTATGAGAAAGAGAAAATATAATCGTTGTACGTGTGAAGCTTTGTTTATTGTCGAGTGGAAGGGAGTAGGGGAAGTGAGCGAGTGCGCGTTGTACTTTGAATTGCAATGTTATGCACTTACCCGCGCTTACTGCCCCCTACTGTTGACCAGGAATATTACCTTGGAATAGGAATTTCGCCCTTCTGGGAATGGTCACGCTGTGTGAACTTGGTTTTCGTTATTTCAATAGCACATTAAGAATCTGTGTCGATGGAGCCTATTGATTATAATAGCGGTAATGTTTATTGCTGCTATTAACCCTAGCCCTAGTGAAGGACACTGTTGATGTAAAAATGCCTTTCTACACCCAGTACATAAATCTGATTTATGGTCTTATATGGACATATATCATAAAGTGCACATATATGTAATTATCAAATAATAGTCAAGTATTTATAATATACAGATCATACATATATGCCTGATAGGTGGGTGAATATGCATAGTTTATAGTTTAAACATATGCACTAACTGTCAAAAGAACAGTCACACCCAATAGGAAGTGTCATTGCTCTTGGGAAGGAAGATAAAGGTTACTGGGAACAATAAATGATGATGAATTTAGTCTGATATGGGCAATATTTACTGAGCTACATGTACAGAAGTAGTGTCTCTCAGTATGGCGTCAGGCCGCCATGTTTGCTAATACAACATGCCAGACGTCTCGGCATTGAGTTGTAGAGGTTCTTAATGGTGTCCTACAATAGTCCATCCCATGTAGCGGTAGGGGTGGAGATGGCATGACACCAGGCCTTCTGGACAAATCATTCATCATAGCTCTGACCACGGTGCCTCCACACATGGGTTCATTGGTCGTCTCCACCAAGCGGCACTCGTCACTGAAGATGACCCACTGCCATTCTGAGTAACTCCATGACAATCTGGCACGACGCTTTTGCAGTCTTTGGCAATATTGACGTGGTGTTAAGGGCAGTGGTTGTAACGGTCTATGTGCATGTGCTCCTGCTTCGTGCAGCCGTCTGCCAATGGTGCTGGCACTAACAGGATGACTCATGGAGGGCATCACTGCTCGCTGAATGTCATGGCTGTTTGGCGAGTCAGGTAGAGAGATAAGGCCTGTCTTTGCTTATGTCACATGTTACACACATGTACGGTTTAGCGGGAAACTTGAATCATTCTCATGTCTGAAAATGTCCAACCTACCCACAAAGTTTCATTCCTGTCGGTTGTTTCCCTCTAGGTGCAACTATCTTTTGAGTGTATGAGTGTATATGTCAGATATATTGCTTAATCTATACCCCCATAGTTATAACTGTTACTTTTACTGTTATCTGTTTGCTTTAGAATATCAATTTATATAAATGCTTCAGAGAACAATGATTTTATTATTTTTTTATTTATAGCTTACACATTTGTAGGGTTTGGTTAAGTAGCTATTATACTTGTATGTTGACGACATTTTGCCTGTTGCCCTTTACATAAGTGTACATGTGTGTTCATGATAAGTGGTTCCATTGACTTAAAGTAAAGGTAAAGTATGTTAATTCCCCTGGTATCATATGGAAATATGAGGTTTTGTGAGTAATATATGCCATCCATGTATTAACAATGTCTTTTATTATGTATTTTAGATATATGTTAATATATAGCTGACACTTATAGCCCAAATTTAAAAATGGCCAAGTTATATATGTATGTCACGTATATCTTCATGTGAGGCAAACATAAGTTGGTTGTATTAATATTTCCTACTATATGTCATATATTTGAAACCTATATGTTGTCATATATTAGATCTCTGTATGGGAAGGTTCAGGTTAACACTGAAGGTCATTTCCTGTCCCGAGGTGATGGTAATTCATGTGACCGGCAGAGAGACAGACAATTGACCACGTCAAACAGTTCCAGCAGATGCTAAAGCACTGTAATGTAGCTGGTGTGTGTCGATTCATGGAGAAAGTATGCAGTGCGGGGGATGCATGTTGTCTGTCTGTCTCTGTATGATAAACCCTTAAAACATAATTTGTGACGTAAATGAATAAATACGAGTGTGAATAGACTCAACCAGGAGTTACTTATGCTTAACATATAACAGCCAACCAAAAGAGCCCACTGAGTTGGATGTTTGGCCATGTGTAACCTTTTATAGCCTAAATGGCTTACAGGAAAAGCATGAGCCCACTGTGATAAATTTCAAAATGTGCATGTATTTTTTTCCCCTCCTGCTTAGTCATCCTTCTCAAACCGAAACTGAGCTTTTTGGGAAGCAGAGTGATACCAGAGAGAGGTCAGCACTGCATGAGGGGAAGGAAAATCCTCTCAGCGCTCCCCTTGGGTAACCTACACCCTCACAGAACACACATGTAGAGCGTTTCAATGTGGTGACTATCGGTTAAAGTGCAAGTAAAAAGCAACGGGTGCTGTAAAGGTCTGTCTCTGCGAGCATGGGGGGAAAGGAAATGGGCTCAGTGACCTTTGCAGCCAATTTCCCCCGTGTTCAAACAGCAGCATGAAAGCCACGACTGTTTCTGAAGTCCTGTGCAAAATGTCAATTGCAACTTATCCTACCAGCAGAAGGATTTTCTCTGAAAGTAGATTCCCTCATTGTTCCCCGGGGCTTTTAAGTCACTGCACACAGGATGGTTTGACCCCAGGCTCTCCTCACACTGCGTGCTTTCTAAGAACTGGGTGGACGTTTTCTGCTTCCACAAGCAAAAAGTGAGTTATCAGGAAAATTGTGAAATCGTCTAGACTCCTCAGCATGGCAGGAGAGCTGTCCCAGCGTCACTGGAACAACATTGTGAAACTTCTTTTTTTCATTGACGGCTAATCGTGATTATCACACTGGCAAATACGGTAAAATTATTACACCAGAAATTATATATGTCCTTCCGAGCTGTGACGCACGTTCATGAAAGATGATCTTCCGTAAGCAGCTACATTGAACTTGTTTGAAGAAGAAATATGGAGAAATATGATGTTGTTTTAAGAAATATGTTGTCCATATAGTAAGGAAAACTGGAAAATCACTTGGAATCTCTTGGAAAAACGTCTGAAAGCCTACAACAATCTCAAAATGAGAAATATTAAACATACCAACCAGAAGTACAATATATGTTTTAATGTAGTGTAGAACTCACTGAGCACCTCATTGGGAACACTTCCTTGTTTCTACACTCATTATCAATTTTGTCAGCTTTACTTACCATAAAGGAGTTCTTTGTAGTTCTACAGTTACAGACTGTAGTCGATCTGTTTGTCTGTACATTTTGTTACCCTGTTCTTTAATGGTGAGGACCCCCACAGGACCACCACAGAGCAGGTATTATCTGGGTGGTGGATCATTCTCAGCACTGCAGTGACACTGACGTGGTGGTGGTGTGTTAGTGTGTGTTGTGCTGGTGTGAGTGGATCAGACACAGCAGTGCTGCTGGAGTGTTTAAACACTGTGTCAACTCATTGTCCACTCTATTAGACACTCCTACCTTGCTCAGAGACTAGCTTAGTCAGAGACTAGCTCATCTGCTGCTGCACAGTTTGTGTTGGTCATTCTGTAGCCTGTCATCAGTGGTCATAGATCGCTGCCCATAAGACGCTGTTGGCTGAATAGTTTTGGTTGGTGGACTATTCTCAGTGCTGAGAATGATCCACCATCCACATAATACCTGCTCTGTGGTGGTCCTGTGGGGGTCCTCACCATTGAAGAACAGGGTAACAAAGTATGCAGAGAAACAGATGGACTACAGTCTGTAACTGTAGAACTACACAGTGCTCCTATATGGTGAGTGGATCTGATAAAATGGACAATGAGTGTAGATACAGGAAGGTGTACTTAATGAAGTGCTCAGTTGGTGTACAATGGTATTATTTGGTCCTATAAGGACAGGCAAGACAAGACTGTACAGGCCTTAGTATGTAAGCTAACTAGCAGTCTTAAGCGTCCTGTGAAAACCCATTAATATGATTACTGTTCTCATAAAGACCCACAGGGGTATGACCGCACATTAACCATAACATACCGTATATAAGGCTGAATCAGCATGACAACAGAGGTCATGAGGTTTGGTATGAGCTACAATCCACACCGCACTATCAGCAACTTTCTGATCTTTCATTTCAAGAAACGATGTCTACGCAGGCATTACAATCTTAATGGTGATTTCAGAATGGGCCAATCAGAAGAAGCATCAGTGTGTCAGTAAGTGGAGTGTGAAAATATTCCATGACTTCACCTTACAGTAAGCAGCAGCTTGGAAGTAGAGAGTGTGGGAAGGTGGAAGAAGTGTGTTCATGGTTTTAGCACCACACCTCAGCATGATGCAACGTACGTGTATCAATCAGCAGAAACTTCCATATGAGGAAACTTGAACTGTTTATTCTTCTTCTTTTCTTTGGTCGTGCTGGAGCGGTAACAGTAAACATGACTCTGCAAATGAGTGTTCATCAGGTATGCTTTCCATTTCCTCTTTGGAAAAACAGATGTGTTGAGATTGTCTCGGTTTCTCTCGGCTCGTGCTGCGTCGCCTCTATTCGTTTTGCAATAGGGGAATTCCTAGTTCCTACACAGGCGAGTAGACTCTCTCTCTCTTTCTCTCTCTCTCTCCCTCTCCCCTTTTCCCTTTTTTGTTTTATGGGAACTCAGGGCCGGACCAGTGAGATGTTTTTCCTCAGAAGCGCTGCGTATTGATTCATTACGAGGGGGCGGGAGACTCCCTCCCACTGCTTCCTTCTTACTGGGAAGTGACAGCCAGGCTTACCGTACTCAGAGAGCATGAGTGAGCGTGTGTGCATTAGAGGAGCAGAAAACCGGAGGGACGCAGGTATTTAAGTTGAAGGAATTTAGAGGTCATATATAAGAAGACCCAGAGGCTGCGTATGGGTGTTTGCACTGGAGGCTCTCCTAACAAGTCCAATAATGCTTCAAGATAGTGGATATTGAAGCAGGAGCCTTTTCCAAAAAGGAGACCTATACAGAGCACTGTGTCCAACTGGGATGAGTTCTCATAGGTGAGTATCCAACACTCAAAAGAGCTCTTATTTGAAAGCAGATGATTGAAGAAATCAGTTCTAGTGTTAAGCTAGAAATAACTAAACAGCAGGAGACAAAACAGCGCATCTTTGTATCCTTTTAGAAGTTATTTCCAAAAGATTTTATTGTGTTTTTGATGTCATTTCATTTATAATGCCAGGTAATAACATTTACTGACAGTTATTCGTAGAATCACCCGACTGATCGTTCGTACATATGCCTTGATATGGCCGGTTTTATGGGATCACCCTATAAACTAGCAGATAATGGATCTTGTTTGGACTGCTATGGGGGTTTCCAACAAGGCTCTTATTAAGGCAGTTCAACTGGTTCAGTTCCATTTAACGGAAAGAAAGAATTTCCTGAAACTTGCCAGGTGTGGCTAGAACTGAGGACATGAAGTGCAATGTGCCTGTCTCAGGAATTCAGTAATGATCAAACATTAAACAAATATGTGATTGAGATAGCATTGAGAAAATAAACGTCATATGTCACTTATTTTGGCAGCGGAGCCAAGCATAGGACAACGAAACAATTATCGCAGGCCAAAAAATAAAGCTTGAATTACCACTGACAAACTTGACAATTGTCAAAATGTTAAGACTGGGCCTGATGGGTTCTACCTGAACTCCTGTTGGGTCTGTTTTCAGCTCAGCAAATGTGATTCCAGTTAATGTCTCTTTGAAACGGCTTAATTCCTCATTTAGTACCCTTAGAAGAAAGAAGAAAGCAATATATTCAAATGATCTTTTGACAAAATAAGGAATGTAATTCATTTGATTCATGGCTTATCAAAATGGCTTTATTGTGGAATTGCATATTATCATTATGTTATAGTAATGATAACTTAGTATTATTACATTGTTATTACATTATTATTACTAAGCAACATGATGCCATTTGAAGATATGAGACCAGCTTCTTCTTAACAGCCAAGAACTTGATATACGGTTCTCCTGAGCACTTGGCCCTGAGAACTGAATTCCATAGATGGTGGCCATGAGGAGCTCATCTATGGGCTCAGTTCTTCTGGCAGTGTGCTTTCTGTCTTCAAGCTCTCTGTAGATGGACTCTCTATGTTACATCAAGATGTTTTGGGATTTTTTCTTTATTATTTCAAGGTAATGATGATTTTGGTTGTTGTAGGCCTTTGTGTGAAATAATCGGATGCTTGTAAATGTAGAATTCAATACATTTGACAAACAAATTCTGTGCTGTTTCTTTATTCTTGTACTAGCTTATTGCAGTCAATGCGCTAATGTGAGGTACACACTTTTCATTTATGAGTGGGAATATGAGTGGGAGTGCTAGTCAAATGGTCTTAGAAAGACACGCAAATTACCCTTTTAACTTCCTTAACATTCCACCACACCTTTTTATTCAGTCATTTGGTGTATTCCTTTATGGAGAAGGTACCCAAAAATGTAACTCATATAGTCACATGGACATGTTACTTTCCTGCCAAAGCGAGGAAACGGCTTTGGATGCTGGAAAGGATGTGTTGTCTACGTGTACCTAATATTACATTTAATGACAGAAAGTCCATGTATGTGCATATACTGATGCACATGAAGTCGTACGGTAATGAAATGTGAGTCAAAGTATGCAAACGTTACATGTCCACCCACACACTGACCACAAATATGTCTTATCTCTGGCTCCGGGTAAATGACTCAGGATCATTCCATGGAAACTGGAAGTCATGGACACCACACCAAGAACACTCACCCAAAGCAGGACCTGACAATTCATCTGAGATAAGATACAGTTAAAAAACGATGGAATAGGTATTATGGGATTACACATTTCAGCACTGGGAATGGGGTAGACTGGAAAAGGCACACAGGTGAAGACCACAATTCATGACTGCCTATAGTTATAATGCATTTACCTGAAAATACATCATTATTCACTTTGAATTAAGCACAATTGGCACCGAAATGATTCATTTCGATCATACTTTTCTGAGGAAAGGACACACAGTGACCGTGCTGAAAGCACACGAAGGTTTAAAGGGTTCAAAACAAGTGACGCAACAGTCCTGGTCCACGTTCACTGATAAGGTTCTACCCACTTCTGTGAAAATCTGCAGCGTGAAATGTGGAAATTTGCATCCAAAACTAATTGTAAATACAAATCAGCAAATAAAAAGGAAACAGTGGACAAACCTCCCCCTTGTTGAATCATTTTACTCTCTTTCTTTTCTTCTTCTCAATTTCATTCACACTCTCCCCGTCATGAGGGACCTTTGGGATTAGCTTCTTCTCCACCCGGTACTCCTGTTCCCCTACCCGTGGGTCTCCCCGCACCACAAATTCTCCCCTATGATAGCTGATGCTTACACCGGTGCTGGGGTATGTACCGTACACACGCCGCAGGTCCTGTTTCACAAAGTCTGGAAGCTCCCGACTGATCCCAAACACTCGCTCCAGCCTCCCCCAGCGAAGCTCACCTCTCATGGAGAAGCCCTCAGGCCATGTGCCATCCTGGGGGTCAGGGGGATTGCCTTGAGGGGTTATGTTTACTGGCAGGTTTAGAATAGGATGTGTATATAGATGAGGGTCATACCAAAACCAAGGGCTTGCTAGGAAAGCTGGTGTACATCTATAGTAGTGGTGGTATTCCAGGACTTTGTCTTGAGGGCTTATTGTGTTCTCCATGAGGATGGTCACTGCTGGCGGACTGTGATCCTCGGGAGTTAGATCCTCGCACTGTGGAGCAACCGAGAACATGGGATCATAATAATGATGCATGTAAGGATGATGGAAGTTCATGATCTGCTTGGACTGAATGAGTCGATGCTAAACCAAAGACAGGCAGCCATGAAAGTACTACCTGCAAAAGTACAGACAGTAAGAAACACAGGCTGAATTTAAACACTTCACCCTGAAAAACTCAGAATGAAATTAACTGAAAATTAAAGACAACTGGGTTACCCATTTCAAAACTCCGCTTCAGTCCTGGAATGATTGTGAATGAGCGCTGCTTCCTCTGTCAGCTGTTACAAATTGCTCAGAGCCTTTCAGTATCTAAGCAGCAGGTAAACAAGCTGTTCACAGGGAGATAAGAGGTCACTCATCTTAACGGTATATTTGCTGTAGTCCAGCAGCAATCTGGAATATTTATTATCAGTTTATTATCAGTTATTTATTATATATTATTTATCAGTCTGTTAATGGCCAGTGATAAAGAAATATGGAAATCCTAAATACTTTACACAAAAAGACCAGTAGGTGGCGCCTGTTTCTCCCAGCGATCAATAACTGATACAATGTAAGACGTCTGTCCAAGGAGAGCTAAGGGTGTTAAATGTCTGATTTCAGTAAGCAAGACACACAACTAAGACAGTTTGTGGAAATGGTGTTTCCACGTTGGGAGTTTGAATTTACCTGATTTTATACAGTAAACTAAATCCTGATTCAGGAAAAGGGAACCCTGGTTGTGAAGACGAATGGGCCCCATTTGGTATACATGTCCAGTACCATTTAAATATATTTATAGGTATAAAACCAAGCAAATTACTTTATTTATTATTCATATAGACAAAATCAGTTTACAAGTTGGCTGCCATTTTTGTTACCACATCAGATTGTTGTTCTCTCTGTCTCCACTGAACGAGGGACAGTAAGCTATATAGCTTATTTAACTCTAAAAGAAAAACTTTGTAGTCTTATTTTCCATAGGACTGACTCCACTCTGTATGACATCACCACAGTGCAGTGGAATACTAGTAGAGACATTCTGGCTGTGTCTCAAATGTGTACTACACACTAATACTACACAGGACATGCTATGTACTAATCTTAAATGGTGTGAGTGAGTTCAGCAGGCTAGTACACAAAATATAAGCATAGGGCACAATTTCACACTAACAGGAAGTGATGAAGCTTAGGTCATAGCAAGCTGGACTCTGAAGGCTGCTTTGTCTTGCTTTGTCTTTAATAAAACGCCAATAAGTAAATACATTATTTACTAGAATACACTTATTTTTACAGGCTGTTGTGACAGATTTGGGATGAACTCACATTTACACTACATTTCTGGTCATCATCGCACCCCCATCCACCTATTGTTTTCAGAGATTTCCAGACGTAAGAAACTCTTCCCTTTCCAATCACGATAGTGGGTATGTCCCAACTGTGCACTAAATACTTATACTAACTAGTGTTTGAGCATGTAGTATATAGTACAGTTACGAATGTTAAAGTTGAGTATACTGAAAAATCCAAAATGCACACATATAACCAGTTGATTTCCGAGTGTGGTAACGATAGACACTCTTGTCCCATAATGCAACTGGAAACGTAAAGGGTGGATTTTCTCACTTCTGGAAAATTCTGAAAAAAAAGGTGGACAGCGGTGCGACTGTGGCCAGAAATGTAGTGTAAATGTGAGTTCATCCCAAATCTGTCACAACAGCAATACGACGGCGACGGGAAATGGTGTAAATGTGAGTTAAACTCAAATCTGTCATAACAACCTTTAAAAATATATGTATTCTGGTGAGTAATGCATGTATTTGTTTGTGATGTGTTTTTGTCTAAAAGTAAAAAACGATGTGGTATGCTAATACTGTGTATACTAGCCTGACATACTCATACTATTAAGATTAGGACAGAGTATATACTGTGTAGTATTAGGGTGTTGTACACAACTGAGATGCAGCCAGAGTCCATTATTACAACACTCAAAATCAACTGGCTCTAAGCCAGCAATGTGGATTTTTGAGCATACTCAACTTTGACATACGTAACTGTGCTATATACTACATACCCAAAAACTAGTTAGTATTAGTATTAAGTGCACAGTTGGGATGCACTCTTAGTCTATTTGACATGTCTATATATAATAAACACAACATTCTCCTTTGGTTTATGTCATATTTTATTAGTACTGGACATGTAAACTTTTATAAAGCACACAATTCATAACAGTGTTCCCTTTGACGAACGTAATCAAATCGTGAATACATTATTTCATGGCAGCGAGATACACATTTAACTTAATCTGCATACTCAGAAATTCTACGTTTGAACAACTTTGCACTGAACTGAAAACCCCAGAAATGTTTAATGAAATACGAGAAGGCCAGCAGCTCTCGAATCGATCCTCCAATCACAGCGCACTCTTCCCCTGCGCTGCGCCATCTTTCCACTCTGATTGCACAGAAGGCACGCCGATCAAACTCAGAGGCCCCGCCTCCACCGACCCCTCAAACCCTGAGGGAAACGGCCCAAGTGGGTTTTAAAAGACAAATACAGATGAGAGAAATTCACGGCATTTGACAATTTCGAGCGAGATTATTTACTTGAAAGCGTTTGTCATTACTAATTTTCCTGGGTAAGCGTCACAATTTGCCTCTTTGCTGAAGGCTTTCACACTCTTTGGGGGAGCCGTGGTGCAGGATGGATGAAATGCGGCCTAGCAGCGGCGCCCACCTCGGCCTCGCGTCGCTGTTTCCCCCGGGGCTGCAGGCCATCTACGGCGAGTGCAGGCGGATCTATCCCGACCAGCCAAACCCACTCCAGGTCACCGCCATCGTTAAATACTGGTATGGATTTCTCACACCCAAGTCTGCTCCGTTTAGAGAAACGTATTATTGATGAGAACAGTCCAACTTAGGGGAGCAAAGATAAGCTAACCCTGCTTAAGTTTTAGGAAACACTAACGCTAACTCGAAGCAGCGAGCTAACTTGCTAGCTAGCAGTTAGCTGTAGAGATGTTTTGTTTAAGCACGTTGCAGTTAAAACAACTTCGTGAGTGTCCAGACTGTAGCTTGTTGTACAGCTCCCACTCAACTTTGTTTCATATGTAGCTAGCGCTATTTGAAGCACATTGCTCAATAGATCTCAGCTAGCGGTGAGTAAAGTTTCCCCTCTCTTGTCAGCATGTTCACCCTCGCTTTTGGTCTTTATGTTGACACAGGTTAGGGGGACCAGATCCCCTAGACTACATCAGCATGTACAGAAACGTCGGATGCCCTGCTCTGGATGTACAGGAACACTGGCACTATGTCAGCCTCGGCCTGAGTGACCTGTATGGAGATAACAGAGTTCATGAGTAAGTGTAGGAATCGGAGGTCTTTATGCCCACACCCTCTATCTTTTACTTTCAGATTAATGAGCAGAAAAGTTAATGACACAAAAACACCCAAAATAAAAACATAAGAGAGATTCAAATACAAAACATTGACCTTAGAGTTTTGGCTGTTATATTGGCATTTGCAAATTTGGAAGCACAAAAATGTTATACGCTATACAGAGACTGTTTCTTTGTCATTTCTGACTAAGAAGCAGGTGAAAGATCAGAGTGAGATATACAAAAATACATTTGTTTTTGTTTCCATAGATTCACGGGTCAAGAAGGTCCAAGTGGATTCGGATTTGAACTTACTTTTCGGCTGAAGAGAGAGGCTGGGGAGACAGCACCTCCCACTTGGCCAGCTGAACTCATGCAAGGTTTAGCCCGATATGTCTTTCAATCAGGTGCGAAGCTGCTTGTTTTATTTTAAAGGACTTTGTATTTTAGGGTTTAATTTGTGTTGTAGTAAACAGGTAGTGGCTGAAGCAGGGGTTACCCAGAAAACAGTACTAAAAAAACAAGTGATCTGGTGGATGACTATTTAAAAAAATGTATTTGTAATATGGGGGGAAAAAAAACAAGGGGAGAGAGGTGGAGACAAAGGGCAACCAATGAGCAATCAAGCAGCAAACACTAACACATGCAGCTCACGCTACTTAAGTACCGAGAAAAAAAGCGCCACTGAAATACCAAGAAAAAAAACACACAAACAGACAAAAAAGGAGGGTTAGGAGGGTTTCATTGTGAGGTTCCTTTTCGTTTCACAAATTTGTTTTGCTCCGTTGAGCACGCCAGTTTTTCCTCCTGGCAGTCTTTGTTTGTCCCAGCAAGTTTTTCCTCTGCACATAGCTCACCTCGTAGCGAGCTGCTCTGTGATCATTGCGACCACGGTTCGAGCCTAGCTGAGGTGCGACAGTTCATCTACAGGCACCCCGCAAACATGCTATAGATGGTAAAGCACACATCGCAAACGAATTAGAGTGGGGATCGGCGCCATGGATTGGCCTAATTACCCGATCCAGCTAATTTAATTCATATCAGAGCCGATATCCAATCCTAATCCTAGTTCGGAACCCAAAAGGTTATTTCCCAGCTGGAACCAAACAACAGTAGGTTCTTTAGCGAACCATGACCACATCTGTGGCAAATCAGCTGTGGAGGAAAGAGAAGACAACAATAGCGACACTCGATTGTCTGCTGAAGAAACTCACCAGTAGTTGATCCGTGCTTGCTTGTTGGATTAAAACAAATAACAAATGTATGTAATAAATACAAATAACAAATATCATCTGTAATAACATCTGTAATAACGTCACAAATGCTTGCAGGTGTTACTACTATTAACTAACGCTGTCAAACGTTCTCTGTTGATGAGGTATCCTTTGACGTTCCTTGGTTCCAATTTTCAACTTGTAAACGCAGGCCGTTTCCCTGAATAGCACCAAGTTTCTTGCAAGACTGAACAGAACCAGTTCAAGAACCAGGGTGCTTTGGTCGAAAAGGGCTACTTGTGCAGAATTTGGTTAGCCTTTTTGGTGGGGTAGCCCAGCCATCGAGCCAGAAAGAATGTGTGGAGTTAAAATGGTGCATCGTCAGATGACCATCATTTAAAAAAAAATAAAAAATACAAAAATTGCCAGACAGAACTGCTGTTTGACTCAGTTGTTGCTACTTTTGTTTGCTTATACTGTTAATGCTAGGTTTGCATATGAATTCATGTGGCCACACACGCTGAAGAGAACTCTGCCTCCTTTCCCAGCTCTGTTATGTTGTACTCATACTTGAGCAGTACAGATAATTATGGGTTTGGATTTGTAATTATATTGTGCTGTGCTCTACTGCACTGCACTGCGAAAAAAAATACAATGGGTCACTGCCTCCCTAAGTCGTCTTGTCACCTAAATAAATTAGTCAAAATAAAGAAAAAAGTTAAAAGGAAGGTTAGTGGTTAGAATTCCACCGTTCAGGTTAGGATTTTAAAGTTTATACTTATTTGAATGAACTTTATTGTCGAGGTGTATGTACGTAGTATAGCTCAAAAGTTTAGTATTCTGTATTGCTCCTTTTATCAGGCATATTTAGAAGAATTGTATATTTGATGAACTTTTTAAATGCCATGTATTGTCCTTTTGGAGAACAGAAAATACATTCTGCAGTGGTGATCACATCTCATGGCACAGCCCGCTAGACAACAGTGAGTCTCGAATCCAGCACATGCTGCTCACAGAGGACCCACAGATGCAACCAGCGCAAACCCCTTTTGGAATTGTCAACTTCCTTCAGGTGAGTAGCAACTGTGATGTGAAACAAGTAGCGAGGCAGATTCTCAGACTGCCCTGTAAAGTAGTGAGATGTATTATAGAGCACACTTTATTTGGCAGCCATCTTATTCCACAGGGATTCAGCTACCTACCATCATAAGTATGAATGCCACATAAGATCAAACTTCTCATTTCATGCTGTGCTGTGGAAGCTTAGGAAAGCGATGGAATACAAATGAAAATTATTGCACAGCGTCAGTAAATATATTACATCTTTAAGGAGAGTGTAACCGGATATGGCTATTTTGTGCTGGATATCCAGTGAACAGTGCCACTGTGGTATCAACACAGTTGTCATCGGAAACCTACTGAACCTCAGTTTCTCTGACAGAGAGTTTGTCTCCACGCCAAACCCAGTGGCAAAAAAACCAAATTGTTGCTTTACTTCTGTTTATTCTAAGGTAGAAACACTGAGTCCACTCAGGGAAACATATTGTTAGATCATGGTTTGTATAATGTGATCATGCCTCATCAACTTAATGTGCCAGAGCATTATGTTTATGTGATATCAACTGTACCACCAATTTATGTGATATCCGTTTTTATTGCAAGTGAATAACCAATTTGATTGATTGATTGATTGAACTAACCATTTACTGTTTTGCTAGGGCTTTAGTACTCATTAATTGTAATTATGTATTTTGTTTGTATGTTTGTTAAAGAAATGTAAAACAAATATTTTATTCTGTAATTTTTAGCATATTATTAACTGTGAAGTATGCTAAACTTTGCTTACAGTTCTGTTTTATTGCGATCAAAACCACTTTTTATTGAGTAGTTGATGTTTTGTACCAATACATGTTTGCATACGTGTTTTCTCTGTGTAATCAGCGCACAGTACAAATTCTGTGACTGTATGGTGTTTTTAAGGTGCTAAAATGGTAAAAGACATTTGACCTTGCAGTTGTTTCCTCCTAAGTCCTCATTTTGCCCACTGTGAGGCTGGTGTGGCGAAAGCATTTGAAACAGGAACTGTGTGGTAGGGAAGGAGTAGCTGTCATGGGTGTCCTGTTATGCTAATTGTGCGTGTTTCTTTATTCTGCAGATTGTGGGTGTGTGCACAGAGGAACTGCAGGCAGCACAGCAGTGGAATGGTCAGGGCATTCTGGACCTGCTTCGTGGAGTTCATGTGTGAGTATTCCCAGAGCTAGGCTAGACATAGAGCCAGGACAGACCTGTATTTAACTGGTTGCAGATTTGCTTCATAAAGCAGATAGCAGGCTTGTGTTGAAACATGTCATTTTTGTAAGCAACATAAAAGGCTAAATCTCTGTGACTGTGTTGGGGATGTATTCAGTACATTGTGTAGTGTAAACAGTGGTGGTGGTGCAGAGACTTCACCAGAACAGTGATAAACACTGTTCTCCCAGAATCCTCCACCCTCTGTAGTTAAATGGGTCACTGGCCCTGAGATGCTTTGTTTTACTCTCATTTCTTATTAACCGTGTGTAAATGGGCATTTCCCTCCTCCTGCTCTGTTTGCAGTGCTGGAGGTCCATGGTTAATCACTGACATGAGGAGAGGGGAGACCATATTTGACATTGATCCTCACTTGCAAGTAAGGCTTTCCTTAGTTTACTCTTGGCTGTTTTTCTTCTTTTTCTTTTTCCATGCCTTTTGATTTGATGTTTTATGATTTCTATAAATCTGAAAGTAGTAGTTTGACATGAGATGTTTGTGACACATTATATGTGAATGTTTCACTATTCTTATTCTTGAAGATATAGAACAAATGCAAATGTTAGTTTATCAAAGTAGTGTTAATTTAGGTTGGGTGATCTGATTCTTGATACTTTTTGTCTTTGTTCAGTTTAAAATATGAGGCTGTTAGAAGACAAAGTTAGCAAGCCACCGCCCTCACAGCTTCCGCACTGACTGACACGTCGATATGTGTATTTATTTGCTCTGTTAGTCAGTTCAGAGATGGGTGGTTGAGGTTCAGCTTTACATCTCTTTCCTCACATGCTCTTTCACACGTTCAGCCATGAGTCTCGAACGCCCCGGTCATGTGAATGTATGCGATTGTTCATCCCAAGCAGGAGAGAGTGGATAAGGGCATAGAGACGGACGGCTCCAACCTGAGTGGCGTCAGTGCCAAGTGTGCCTGGGATGACCTGAGTCGACCTCCCGAGGATGAGGATGACAGCCGTAGCATATGTATCGGATCACAGCCGCGCAGGTTGTCCGACAAAGGTGTGGAATTTGTAAGGCAGTTGTTTATTGGTAGTGTATTTCCTGAATGACATGGTCCATGAAATACAGATGAACAAAACTGAATCAAAAGACCATGCCAGTTAGAGAAACTGACGAATGACCTGATGTAAACTGTTGAAGCCATTCTTGATCTGTTCTTGTTTTAACTGTAACTTTATCCTCCACTGTTCCTGTGCATTGAACAGTTGTGTTTGACTGAAATGACTTAAACAACCTTTTCTGTGTCACATGCGCAGACACTGAACAGATCAGAGAAGCACTACGGAAAGGACTGGAGATTAATAGCAAGTCCGTCTTACCCCCCATTAACAGTCAAAGACACAGTCAAGACCGCCCACTGTAAGTTCTACATTCTCATCCTACATTACTGTTAGTTTGATTTTCTTGCACATTGATGAGTTTGATTAAGAGGGAAGCATACAATGGACTGGAATAAGACAAGCAGAGCCTGTTTTGGGACAGCTTAGTGGCGTCATGTTCATTTATTGAGCCACCTGTTTGTGTAGTACACATTCTGGATCTTGCTTTTGAGGGAAGAAATCCCTAGCAATATTAATCTTATGCATGAAATGAGAACGTAATAATTTGTTTTAAATTTCTTAGATGTGAGCCCAAAATCAGGGGCTATAACCTTTTAACCTTTTACCTGAAATGTGTCCCATTAATCAAGGCTGATTATTGAATTATGGGGTTGAGTTTTATCACGATTAGCTTCATGGCATAAAACCAGTATGTTTTTAGTGGGTCTCATCATGCTAACATTTCTGATCATTAGCAGTGGCCTCTGGCTGCCACCCTAAGGTCTATTAAAATGACCACCAAACATTAAAGCAAAGATAAAACATTCTTTTTAAATTCTGAATTTAAAATGTTTTTTTTTTTCAGTTTTTGTTTGAACATTGTGGTTTTCAAGCATTTTTCTCTCCAAAGAACTCAAATATGGATACACAATAGGTACTTGTCTAACAAAAAATTAACAGACATATGATCGATGGCATAAGTGATCATATAAACGAGTTACGCCAACTGTAAGACGGACATAAAAGGTATTTAAGTAGTACACAGGACATTTTCTTGTTAAAATATTGGGATTACTGATTAGCTGTTTTTAGCGTTAATTGATGTAATGAAAACTGGATATTAACAGTATAATCCTGAGTGACATGACAACTCTTATTTGGAATGGTGTTCTTGCAAATGTGCATTCATGGGCCCTTGATGGTGTGTCTTCATGGCTGATTCTTTATGTGCTACACACTAAAGCAATTTGCTAATGCATAAATACATACATGAGGTGTTTGTTCATTATTATTGCAGGGGTGTTCTTGAATTTGACTGTAAATGCCTCTGGGAAACCATCAGGTTTTATAACTCATCCAAATTCAAACAAAAAACGCTTATGCTGTATGGGAAAATGCTTAGAGCTTTCCTCAGATGGTATGGCTGGGGAAATACACAGCAAAGAAATGGGGAACTTGTCCTAATGGCTTGTAAATCACTCAAATAATCTACCAGTAAATATTCAGTCATATCATCATATCACCCAGGTCTACCATAAGACATAAAATACCTGCCAACAAGTAGAGTTTCTGCTATGTCCTTGCTGTTGCACAGATAAAAGCAGGGCAACGTCTCCTGTCTATTGCTTTTTCATATTAGCGTAAATGACAAGGTTTTTAAAAATGACTAATTTAAAGATATACAGTATAATTGCATATGTGCATTTTTTTTGTATATGAAATATACAGTGGTTGGTGCTGTCAGAGCTTTTAATAGCCTGTTGTAGTTATTAAAACTGTACTGGTCTGGTTCATCTGACTTGCTGGTTATGCCACCTGACTTTTTAGACCAGTTTTAAATTAAACATCTATTTTGACACATGTAGAAGCATTTGTCCTTGAACTTCAGTTAATACTTCGTTTTGTTTTTTTTTTCAAAATGAATAAACGTTATAATAACTGCACATTTTCAGGCTTGTCCTGGGGTTATATCGCCTCAAAATGTTAACCTGAACCATTCTAACCTATCTGATTTAAAAATGGCATTTTTTCCCCAAAATTTGGGGATACTGGGCTACTGATATTGGATTTGCACTGTGAAGGTCATTCTTTCATTAAAAAAAAAAAAAAAGCGCATTAATTAAATGTCCTTTGTTTTTGGCTGGGCGACCTGGTCTAAGGAAGTAGGATCTTGCAGACAAAAGTATTTCCATGACTGAAGTACTTTTAAACAAGTTTTATTTTGCAGCATGGCAAAATATTTTATATAATTAATTACCCTTTTTTTGATTGTTTATTTATTCCACGTATATGGAGTCAGAAACAAATTAATTTTATATCGGTAATTAATATTATGGATATTATTATTTCACAACAAATGAGGATCCTGTGGGGGGGAATGTATGTATGTATGTATGTATATATATATATATATATATATATATATATATATATATATATATATATATATATATATATTAACTCAGAGCACAGATGTGCTTATTTAGTGTTCATTTGTCTGTCGCTTAATTGCTTTGATAGCTCTTTGCTAGGTTACCTTCCTTGTTGTGACTGTTTGTTTACTTGCTGCTGGAATGTCTACTTAAATGCCAGTGATCGCAGACTTCAGATCAGAAATGTCAAACCCTAAATCTGTCGGTCTGAGATGTTCCATTCCCAGTCTGTATTGGTGTTGTGGCATTTGTAATGCAATCGCACCTTTTAATAGGAAAGGGATATAAATAGAAATCCGTTTTGTAGTAACAAGCCAGATTGCTTTCATGTATTACTGTGCAGCAGGTGTTCTTCCTGAGATAATGACTGTTAGGTTAGCAGATTTTCAGTCTGGATGACACTAGTGCTTTTGCTGTTTTTTGAGTTAAAATGCAACTTCGCTTGATACCCACATCTATAACCTTAGCAAAGTTTTAGTAAGTCATGCGTGACTTTTGGTTTCGCTCAGGTAACATGACTGACTGCCATATTGTTGACAAAGGTTGATGGAATGATATTGAGTTGAAAGAAGAGTGGGTTTCAGAACCTCCAGATCGAAAGTTATTTATTATTTACACCCCTAAAATGATTCTGGTCTCTCACTGTATATTAAACAAAACAGCCTTTGTATATCAAGAAATGTCAAAGTGTAATTTAATGAATGTATAGTGGGTTTCAAAGTGTGCCATTCATTTTAAGATTTTAATGATCCAGAGTGCTTGTATGTCTTGAAACGCCAGCTCCAAATGGCATTAGGGAAAGCTTTTTAAGCTTCATGGACCTATAGTATTGACTGTTGCTTCCTTTTAACGTTAATTCAAAAAGCTTTCCATTTGGCATTGACTGATCAAATATGACAACAACAATTAAACTTTGAATATCGTAATGCGCCGTGGTGAGCTGAAAGCATTTCAGACCCCTTAAAAAGAGGGAAACAGTTGTCTCAGTACTTAGGGGCTGTTGAATGGAATGAAATTGATTTGCCTCTTGGCAGTAATGGTAAATGCATTAATTTCTCTTCGCTGTGGTACAAATTCACCCCTAATTTCTTCATAGACAATCAGTTGGACATTTGCAGAGCAAGCAGATTGCAAGGTAAGAGCCAACCATGAGATAAAGAGAAATGCACTGTCCAACACAATGAAGTAAGAGTTTCTTCACTAATACAGGGTGCTCACTTCAATATCTGCAGATTACCTTTGTTTTTAAACATGGGGGCACACAGGATGTTGTTCAGTGGGATGCAGTATAAATTATATTTTTAGAATTTAAGCATTACACAGAATCCCTTTCTTCTGCTTACCCTAAGCCAAATTAGTTTTTGTCATCTGTTTTAGCTTGGAATCTTCATTACTTGTCATGGTAGAAACAAATAAGACTTTGCTTTGTTAATATACAGTATTTATTTCAGTGTATTCAAAGCTGCATAAACTGAATGTAGCTGCCATTCTAATATTACACTGTTGTGGAAAATATTGATGCTTTTAAGACACTGTGTCTCTAGGTGCATACGTTGACATTTAGCCAGGCAGCCTGAAACTAATTTCTTAAGAGTGGGTGTCTTGATTTATTTAATATATATTTGATATTTTCAGCTTAGGAGGTCTATTTATTGCTGCTGTCTATTTAAAAAATAGACAGTGTGTCATACCTAAACAAATAGATAATTAATCTAGCTTTTCTTATGCAGCTCCATAGTTTTACTATGAATATCAGACGTCCAATTCTGACTAAATAGAAAAAAGGGATCTGTAGTGAGTGCTGGATTGTTGCATGGTGATTTTTGGAGAATTTCACCTTTCTAAAAGCAGAATACAGAGGAACAAATTACATATGTAAATGTATTCATCTTTTGGCTCTCTCTCTCTCTCTCTCTCTCTCTCTCTCTCTCTCTCACCCCTTCTGCCACTCCTTCTCCCACCCTCTCCAGAAGTCGTAAAGACAGTCTGGAGAGTGAGAGCTCTGCTGCTATTGTTCCTCACGAGCTGGTGAGAACGCGACAGCTGGAGAGTGTGCACCTCAAGTTCAACCAGGAGTCTGGAACTCTGCTCCCACTGTGCCTTAGGTAATGTACACCTGGTCAGTCTGGTACACGCCCTTTTTGTGTCACAAACTCACTCATGTAGCACTTACCAGAGATTTATTTTCAGGCCAGGTGGTGGACCCTTGGTAACACATTGTATGCGAGGAAACAATGATAATGAGGTTAGGTTGTGAAGGCCTATCTGGTGAATCCCTACCACAGAGCACTGTGATCCTTTATCGAGAGATATGAAGGTTTTGAAACTCGCTGACTAGAACAGCTGTCCAAACATGAAATAAGTGTTTCTTATTTGTCACAAAAATAGCTTGTTTGTCAAATTATAAATAGCTTGTTTATCCAAATAGCAATATTGCTTTCTGCTAATTTCCAGCAGTAATCTGTTGGGTTCAGCCACACACAAAACTCTGTAATAATGCTCATCTATGCTAGTGCCCCTAAGGGAAAACAGTGTTAAACATACAGCAGTTCACATGTTTGTCCTTTCTAGATTTCAATATATAAAAAAAAAAAAATACATTGTTTTATTTGAAACTTCCAGTGTGTGTGTGTGTGTGTAAAATATATAATATATGAAGCTTGCATTGTAGCAGTTAGTTAAATAGTACACAAAGTGCTTCAGTAAAGTGCCCTGGCATAGAGCTGCCTCTTTTGTTTTCAATTTTTGACAGCTGATTGAAACATAGCGGTCAGATCCCTGCTTGTATTGGCAGGCAGTGTTGTATTTAGGACTTCAGAAAGCTTATAGTGACGTTTGACAAAATTGGTCCTCCCTTTGAAAATCAAAATGTGATTTGTTGATTCCAGTGTCCACGACCACCAACTATACAAGTGTATGAATTAAGTATCTAAAACTCTCCTGCAGTAGATTGCTTTTCCAAGCCAGGCAGCGTGTAAGTTTGACTGGTTGGGCCTCCCAGCCAATTTAACGGTAGAGGTTTTTGTCTGGTTCTGTCTGCTGTGAGCAAGATTAAAACGGTGCACAGTAGAAACACCATTACAATTAAGAAAAATCTCTCTAAAGCCCTCACCTGGCCATTTTGGGAATGTCCATGTGTACACAGTCATTACACAATTACTAGAAACTTCTTGTATATAAATATCTTATTCTCTTATTCCCCACATCGTTGTTCTATGAAAAAAAAAATGTATCACATGGTTGATGTACTTGCCAGCCTTTAAACTAAACTGAGCAAATCTTTTTGAGGTTAGTTTTGGCAAGCTTGAACAATACTAGTTTCAGTGTAAATCTTGACTTTGATGTGTAATCTGTCTTTTTGTTTGGACAAAACATTCTCTGCTTATGTGCATTAAGACTAAAAGAGCTCTGACCCTTTCGTTTGAGATTATAGAAGGTCCAAGTGATTGTCACGGTTGCCAGTATTGGTCTCTATGAATCATTTAATGATTTTATTTATTTATTTATTTTGTTTTCCTTCTGCCTGTTGTAGAGGTCGTCTGCTCCATGGGAGGCACTTTACATATAAAAGCATCAACGGTGACACAGCTATTACTTTTGTATCCACTGGAGTGGAAGGTGCCTTTGCCACAGAGGAGCATCCATATGCTGCACATGGGCCGTGGTTGCAGGTAATGGTTTTGATATACTCTCACATACGTAAATCTCAGGTCATTCAGCAGAGGTAAAAGTTTCATTTTCTTGTGTTTAGATTCTACTCACTGAAGAGTTTGTTGAGCAGATGCTAGGGGACCTCCAGGATCTAAATGTTCATGAAGAGGTAGATAACAGTTCACTCCCTAATAACAATAACCTGTTTTAGATATGATGATCATGGTCTTACACAAATCTGATATTTTCTCCTCCATCAGTCCAAGCTACCAAAGGAGTACAGTTGGCCTGATAAAAAGCTGAAGATCTCTGTCCTGCCTGATACTGTGTTTGACAGCCCACTGCAATAAGACTGAGGCTGTGACTACCCCCACATCTCTTGAGAAGAGCTGAGCCACAGGGCTCCAGTGAGACTCATGTGCCTACACACAGTTGGAGGAAACGGACACACAGACACTTCACTCCCTCTCGGACAGCTATTGGCACACTACACAGAATATGCCTTTTTCTCCAAGTATTGAGTCCATTATGCCACTTGAATGTTTCTGTTGAATGTTTTGTTCCAGTAGGCAGGCCTCACCCTCTTTGCCTTCAAATTCAGGCTTACACACAAGTGCCTGTGGCCTGAATCGGTGCTTTCACTTACAGAAGGTTTCTGTTTTCATTTTCAAAATTATGCCATTTAAAGAATTTACGTGTAGCCTTCCATGGTGTTTGGAGTTCGCAAGCCATGTTGACAAATGATATGATCAGTCCCAAATATTCAGTCACCTTCCCTCCAAAATGGATTCTTTCAGAGTGCAAAAGGGAAACAATTATTCAATATTTTTTAATCTGTCTATACAGGGGGTTCCCTGGTCTTGGGGAGCGATACTGCTGCAGAAGTGGTTGGATGAAAACATGTTACCTTGTGTTTTTTAAGAGGTGGGCATAACAAGCTTACGGCTTTCCCAAACTATTACTGGTGATGATGGTCAAAGGGGAATTCCAGCGATAAAAAAAAAAAAAACTGCTGACACTAAACCACGTAAATCGTAGTGGTCTGATGAGAAATGGTGCTAAGTAAAGAAACTTCCTGGGGGTATTCCACAAGGCAGCATTCCCAGTTTAGCCGGATATGTTAACCCCAAAGTCAAGCTGGTCCAATAGTAAAAGAGCTACGGGACATTTCTGATTGGACAGCCCTCATCTTAAGGCTTAAGTTGGCTGACTAACTGAAAAATCCTGCTTTGTGGAATACACCCCTCTGCCCAGCTGTCTACAAATGTATATTGCCATTTCATTTACTATCCAAGATGACCAGTGAACATACGCATGTTTTCTGGTTTCATGTGTAATGTTAAAAATGGTAAAAATATCGTTAAATCTAAAAGGATCGAGTTTTCCTTGGGGCCTGTTTTGCCATACAGCGTTTTGTCTGTAACCAGTCCGTTATTAATCAGTTTTAAAAAGTTGATCTCAAAACTATTGTATAATAATCTGTCTGCCCTCAAGCAAAGTATTCATGTTCTCCATTTCTGTGGAGTAACGAAACACTCTGGATGTCTGGTTCCTGTCACCACTGTTGTGAACAGTTTTTCACTCTCCCAAGTTTCTGTAGTACAATGCACGTCACATCAAAGTACTCTGAACTGAATTTTACATCTTCACCATTTAACAGAAATTCTGAAAAATTGATGGAATTCCACTTTGATGCATTTTCTGAAATACTGATTGAAACCGACTCCTTTCAGAATGGTCAAACATTTAGGAAAATGTATTACAGTATTAGTTAAAAATGTTATAGACACATAATGTAAGGTGTAACGGTTAATAAATGCCAAAGGTGTGGTTACGAATTAAAAAAGACTGATTTCAGTGATAAGAGAAATGGAACCGCCAGTCATCACAAGCCTATTTTCCTTTTCAGTCCTTGACAAAAAACAGTCGCTTATCACTTAGTTTTGGAAGGAAATATAAAACACTTGGTTACTTGTTAAAGAAGCGTACTGTAAGAAATGGCGTGGGGTTTTGCAAGAACAGATTATAGCTGCTTGTCTGTATAGTGTGAAAATGAGCAGAGATGGCCAACTGCTACCACCACAAACCTGCTTCTTCTTGTTTGAGGCAAATCACACTAACGAATCAAACTAGAACAAAGACATCAAATTCAGCTGAAATGAATTCCTGGACTGTAAGGTTTGGTTTAAATTGCCCTCGTAGGTTAAACACACTAGTGCCTATTTGAAGCTATTGTGAGCACAGTCTGTCTCTCTAGATGTAATTTGATAATGTTGTTAGTTATGAGACTCTTCCTTTTTACCAAAGTCAGTATTTAACTAGCATTCTCCTGTATAGGGTGCATAGGAGATCTATAGCCCATATTGCCACGGCCTTCCTGGTTCCCTTAACCATGCGATGGGTAACATTTCCACATGACATTCCTGTTTTGTTCCATCCCTCCTTGTGGATGTAAACTTCAGAAGTGTGAAGAGAGAAATATGTCTTTGCAAAATACACTATTTCCTGTTTTTTCCCCCTCAAAATGTAAAATAGAGCTGAATCTTCATTTTTAAGAGATGAGTTTAAGTATAGTGCATTGTCCTTTTTATATTCATTCGAATCACTAAGCTGCCTGTGTTTATTATCCATAAGTACATTAAAGTTTATTTACATAAATGTAAAGTGTGGTCGTATTATTTTGCAATAAAACCGTCATGCATTCATGTAACAGTGGTTGAACAGTGATCATGCCATTTCTACACTGTGTGCTTAGAAGAATATTCATGTCCCCTGCTTCCCAAGTGAGGTTTTTATTCAGCAGGTGGTGCTGCAGCTCTGAACCAATAAAAACTATGCGATTTTAACACATCCTACTGAAGATGGCAGAATATCACATTTGTTCTGGCTGATGAGGTACTCTGAGAGTACTTACAGAAAAGCATGTTACAATACACAAAACAAAAAGCCCAGGAGCGGTGTTAAAGACTGTAAATGTACATCTCACTTTTATATTTTGGTTCTTATAAAACAAACAATACGTTCTATTTTAAATGTCAGATTTAACCCATAAGAGCCCATGGTTGTTTAGATGGCAGTTTGACCTTAAAAATAGTAACAGAAGATGCCATGTGACCTCTTCGTCACAGTAAGACTGATGTTTTATAGTCTAATAACTGATCCCTCGTCACTTTGGGTCCGGGCACTTACGGGTTAAATGTATTCCATGTTTATCTGCATGCCTAAAACACCTTTCAAGCATGAGAACCTTTGCCCATGATTGTAAGTGAATTTAACATTTTATTTTCAGAGCATTTTGCATAATACTGAATTTCACTACAGTTGTGGTCCTCTTGTAAAATTAACACTGTGATAATGAAGAAGAAAAAATGGGATTCATTGAGAGTTCTCATTCAGTTCATAACGGTGGTTTTACTGGATACTGATTCTCATAAACTCTAACTGAGCTCATTGTCCATTTTATCAGCTCTAATTACCATATGGGAGCATGTTGTAGTTTTACGATTACAGACTGTAGTCCATCTGTTTCTGTGTATACTCTATTACCCTGTTCTTCAATGGTCAGGACCTCCACAGAGCAGGTATAATGTGGGTGGTGGATCATTCTCAGCACTTAGGTTGTGCTGGTGTGAGTGGATCAGACACAGCAGTGCTGCTGAAGCTTTCCAACAGTGTCCACTCACTGTCCACTCTATTAGACACTCCTACCTTGTTGTTTTACCTTGTAAACAGCAGTTCATGTGTTGCTGCACAGTTTGTGTTCCTCCTCCTGTAGTCCTTCATCAGTGGTCACAGAACACTGCTGACTGGTGGACGATTCTCAGTCCAGCAGTGACAGTGAGGTGTTTAAACACTCCAGCTGCACTGCTGTGCCACTCGTACCAGAGCAACACACACGGACATGCCACTCCTGTGGGGGTCATGACCATTAAGGAACAGAGTAAAAGGGGGCTGATAAAGTATCCAGAGAAACAGACGGACTGCAGTCTGTACTTGTAAGTAGTGAGTTCTGTGATACGACTTCGGAGTTTTTGGAGCACGTGAAAAAAGTAAACGAAAAATTGCACCACAAATAAGACATTGCTTACACCCAAAGAGGCAGCATATAATTAGAGTACTGAAAACTGACCACAGATAAGTAGAGGGAAGCCACACCACCAGTAAAAGTAGTATGCAAATCTTCTCCTAGATTACATTTTTTTTTTCCAACAAGAAAATGATAATAGTTTAGTAGCCAATCTGACCAGACGGGCAGCACATGGTGTGGTGGGGCCCATCTGCATTTTCATATCGACCACTGCGTTTCCCGTTTAAATGGAAAGCCTCATTACTCTCATAGCCAAATTAATGGCACCAACAAGATTATACTCATCTATAGATGAATAGTTGCACCCAGAAGGAAGTTTCAGATTACAATGATATGGGGAAGGAAGGTAAAGGTTACGAGGAACAATAAATGATGATGCATTTAGACTGATATGGGCAACATTTATTGAGCTACACATACAGAAGTAGTGTCTCTCAGTATGGCGTCAGGCCACCATGTTAGCTAACACAACATGACAGACGTCTCGGCATGGAGTTGTAGAGGTTCCTAATGGTGTTCTGCGATAATCCATCCCATGCAGCTTGAATATTCTCACACAGTTCCTGCAGATTGTGCAGTATGGCTGGAGTGACACCAGGCCTTCTGGACGTGTGACATGCGACAACAAACCGTTCATCTTGGCACTGACCACGGTGCCTCCACACACGGATTCGTTGGTCATCTCCACCAAAACAAAAGTGGGACTCATCACTGAAGATGACCTGCTGCCATTCTGAGTCACTCCATGACAGTCTGGCATGACACCTTTGCAGTCTTTGGTGACGTTGGCGTGGTGTTAAGGGCAGTTGTTGTAACGGTCTGTGTGCATGTAGTCTTAGGTCGTGCAGCCATCTGCAAGTGGTGTGGGCACTAACAGGATGACTCCTGGAGGGCATCACTGCTCAGTGAATGTCTACAGTCATGGCTGTTGGGTCTCTCAGTGCATGGCGAACAATTTGTTGGTTCTTCCTTATTGTGCCAACATTGTGCTATGGTAGTATCCGAGTGCAAAACCTGAAGCGTTCACATGTTTCATGATGTCAAACCTACTCGCCAAGTTTTATTCCTGTTGGTTGCTTCTTTCTTTCTTTCTTTCGCTAATGATGAGTGTGTAAACAAACACACAACATAGTGGCATACAGAATATAGACACAAACCAATCAGCAGTCTTATAGAATAGAGGTATATGCACTGGAGTTAAAGCTTTACTGCAGTAGAGCCAAAGTGATGTGCCATCAAGCAAACTGGAAATGCTAAACATCATCTCCCAGCTTGCATATACAGATATATAAGCAAGATATTACTAATATTCGCTTCAACTCAAAAAGAGGAACCAGCTCCTTTAAGCAGGGCCCCGCCTCCCCATCCTAAACCCCGCCTTCTGAAATGTAGCAGGTCTGTGGTGGATCACGTGACGAAGGACGGGGGTGTAAATGTGAACTGTATCCTGAGTTGCAGTCCTGTGCCTGCATTCCTCTCATCAAGGATTTGCTTGAAAGAGAAAAAAAGGAATCATAAATAATAACACAGACTGGAATACAGCGCGGATCCGCCGGACGACCCGAGGACCTACCGCTTCCACGAATACGCCTTTCTTTGAACGGATAATCGCCGAAACGCCCGGATATTTCTGGCTTTTAACTGACACAGCTTGAGAATAGGACTACACAGATGAGAAGAAAAATAAACAGATACGTCGTTTTAAATGCGCTTTAAACAGGAAAACAAGATGGCTGATGACAGTAAACGATAACAAGGACGAAACGATATCGTCCCCTTTAAGAACGAGAAAGGTATCTGGCTATAATTCATACATATTTTAAGCGAGTTAGCTTGAGCAGAAAAACGCTGTTCACTGTTTTTAAGTGGAGGAAAATAAAAGAATGAAGGCAGATCAGGGCTATCAGAGGAGGGCAGGTAAGCGCTGGGACTAACCATGGACAGGCTTAACGTCTCGGAGAGACCTTTAACGTTTAACGACTACAGATAGCAAGAGAACAGCTACAACAGAGTTGGATAGAAGAGAAAACCGAGAGCTTTAAAGGGGGGAAAAGCCATGCCGAAATGCGCATGAAGGTTTCAGACGTTCGTACTGAAAATCACACCGTAGGGGCAGTTTGTTCTTGTTTTAGCTGCCTGACTTCCTTATAATTACGGGCTGGATAAGAACAAGCAGTGCTGGGTTACGTGTTGTTTTATCTTAGGACTGAGATAAAGGCGCACTTCTCCTACAGGCTGATATTTCATCGTATCGTGTGCAGCATTCAAATACACAGTAGGCCTGTTATAATGCCGGGGCAAATGTCATACGCCGTGGGCTCGCTGCTAATTCGTATGTGATTTCTCAGCAAGGGGCTGCCTTCAGACGGGCTACGGAGACATTTCTGAACTCCAGGCACGAACAGTGTGGTGGGTCACATGCGGGTTTAAACTTTGCAAATGATTATGCATGCCTCGTTTACGTTTACAGGCAGAGACTATGCAGTAGACAATACACATATGACAGTGCCAACTTCCAGCGCGCAGCCGCGCATCGTCCACTGACCATTTTGGAAACACAGTTGTTATTATTACTTTTACTTGTTGTGTCCTACAGCGTTATTTAATGCGCGTTGGCCAACTTTCCATAGATTAACCCCCTCCCCCTCCCCCTCTCTTCCCGTCCTTGATGATGTAATAATTGTTCGACGTAATAAACCTTTTCGAACCTTCGAACCTCGGGGTTCTGTTCTATTCTCCTCGTTCTTTGGCACTGCGGTAGAAAAATCTTGACCAGCACAAACACAAACCTACAGCCAGTATTCGAGAGAGCCACACGTTTACGGGTTGATCTCTTATACAGCTGCGCAGGTTTGCAATAACGCGCTCGTCGCAATCGTGTTGCAACATCAGGATTACTGATTTCTTGCTGTGCTGCGGAATTTGATTGCTGACAACTCGGAGAAGAGAGAAGGGGCGGACGAAAGAGGCGCTCCCTTTGGAGGCTCCTCAGCTTCTGCTCCTGCTCCTTTTTACACTTGTGTGAAGTTGTACCAAAGAGCTTAGAAGAACAACTCGAGGCTCGTTTTAAACTTTTCTTTTCTTTCTTGGTCGCTGCTGTTGCTCTGGTTTCAAAGGATCTGCCACAGTAGTTGACCCAACAGACTTGAATGTCTACCCAGACAGCCGAGATGGCTGAGAACTGGAAAAACTGTTTTGAGGAGGAGCTGATTTGCCCGATCTGCCTGCATGTGTTCGTGGAGCCCGTCCAGCTGCCCTGCAAACACAACTTCTGCCGCGGATGTATCAGCGAGGCGTGGGCCAAAGACACGGGGCCAGTACGATGCCCGGAGTGCAACCACGCCTACCCCCAGAAGCCAAACCTGGAGAAAAACATTAAGCTGACTAACATCGTGGAGAAGTTCAATGCACTGAACACCGACAAAACTCCGGCGGTGCTGCAGTGCATCCTGTGCCGGCGGGGACCTCCTCTTCCAGCGCAGAAAGTGTGCCTCCGCTGCAACGCACCCTGCTGCCAGTCGCACATCCAGACACACCTCCAGCAGCCCTCTCCTGCCCCCGGGCACCTGCTGGTGGATGCCGAGGACGTACGGGCCTGGAGCTGCCCGCAGCACGATGAATACAGACTGTATCACTGCGAGGCGGAACAGGTGGCCGTCTGCCAATACTGCTGCTTCTCCAGATGTGCGGCAAGCCACGGCCATGCAGTCAGCGACGTGGAAGTGCGACGAAATGATATAAGGGTGAGTAGAGCAGTCTCCAGTTGTCCAAATGTTCTTGGCTCAAGTTTGGGTTTAGCCTGTTGCTTTCACTGTAGGCCAGACTGAGCATCCAGACTGTTGGCGTAACTCAAAAGTGCAATCTTTCTGACCCAGACAAACCCGGGGATAAAACCTGATGACTTTTATCTGAGCGTTTGAACTAGTCCTATAAGTAAACAGGAGCTACCTGGCTTTCTGACTTGAGGAGCCTCTGAGCTCATCTAAAGCAGGGATTTACTATCAGATAGCAAAGATGAGCCTTTTATCCGCACTGATGCGGCTACAGAGTTTTTAGCTTGCAGATTAATTATGAACTTCAGACACGGCTCAAAAACATGGGCACGAGGAGAGCATGCTGTTAAATTGCGTTGCACAACGTCACTTCCTGGTTTAATCCGATTGGTACATCCGGGAACTTTCGCCTCGCCTCAGCAGAGCTGAATAAGCGGTAAATACACTACATCAACAGTAAGTTAAATACACATCAGTAAGACAGCTGCCTGAATTTAAATTTCTACACAGGAGTCACTTTTTGACTTACCGTGCCCGATCTAGCTATTCACGCCGTTAACGTCACTTCCTGGTTTAATGCGATTGGCACAGCCGGGAACTTTCGCTTCGCTCCGCCCCCTTTGGGAGGAGGAAGTACGACACTCGACAAAGACTGTAATAGAAAATAGCACCAAGAAACTAAGCCAACCGAAACCCAGCAGAGCTGAAAACGTGTCTTTGCGTCATTTATAAATATTCATAAATGTGAATATATGGCAAATATATATCCACTCCGTCTGCCACCTAATTTTAAATGATTAGTCCTGCTCCACAAATAGTTTGCTAGATAGCATTAGCACTACGTTAGCCCAGTCGTTTTGTCTGGGTCCTAAATAGGACGTAGCAGGGTCACAAGTCTCAGCGTCTCAGCGTTTTTTGATTTATTGTTAGTACAACAAACGCATCAAAATCACACATCAACTCTTAGTCATATCATTATTAATTTATATCAGTCAGTTGAAAGTACAAATAAAAAAACTCTCTGTTTTGCTGTTGTTGTCTACACAGGATGTGGAATTGTTTTCCCCAGAAAATAGGGGCGCATTGATAAGAGGCTACTCTGGATGGCATATTATCTATTATCTATTGTATGGAGCCCTCCATCTTAGCCACGCCTCCTATTTAACCCCTCCCACAAATTACTTGGTAGCAACTGTTACTAGCTTGGACACGTTTTGCACAATGCGGGCAAAAGAAAGCCCCATTCAGCCTAAAACTACACCAAAATTTCAAAATGAATTCATGAATCAATTGATGAGACATAAATAGAGACACATGGAGCAGTTTGATGTGAAATGCTCTGTTTTATAGAAACTTACCGACTTAGTTTCTTTACATGGTGGTGATAGAAACCAGGGGTCCTGATATTTACAGCACACGTATAGCAAATATATTTATTTCCTATCTAAAACCACCAGTGAAGTGTCTTTAAGGTTTTTATGTAATGCTGATAATGGTAAAATAGTGGGATGAAAAATAGACATTTTTGGGATACCATTTTGCCTTAAATATGTTTCTGCTGTGAATGTCGCAGGTGTCTGGCAACCTGCATGTATTTAGCGTAATAACTTTCTGTTGATGTCGTTTTTAGAGGTATTTACAAACATCTGGTTCGTATCATCACCACTGTGATTGAACCTGACTTCCTCAAGAACATAGCATTTAGCATCAAAACATTCTGAATAACTTTGTTTACACCTTAACTATTGAAATGTGCTTGAATTTTAAGGAATCATTGAATTGGTCACAATGAGGAACCACTGCCCACAACATGGTTTATTTATTTAGTATTTATTAACCTCTATTCAGTGTATTATTAGTTTAAAACTAATATTTGTTTTAGATGCATGAGAACGGGCTTGTTGTTAGCTATTTTCTGATAAACCACAGCAACATGCTTCAGCTCAGTAGCATTTTACATTGGACACTGAACAACGTGTATTGACTAAGTGAACATTGTCATGACACGAGAAGGATCTACATAATTATATTTGACAAAAGCTACATTATTAGTGATGCATCGTTAGTGGTGCACTACATGGATGGGATTTCTTAAATTCTCTATTATGTGGCAACAGTTGTTACCAGAGTATGTTTTTGTGGGTGGGGCATGGGTGTGTCAATTCGGAGGATAAGTTTTATTGGCCAGAAGCAAGACTGTTCTGATCGGAAACTCCCCCCACATGCATTAACTATAGAAGGCCACCGACTCCACCCTTTAATAATCCTTTAAAATAGTCTATAAAGACTTTAGCCAGAGAGAAACCAATTTAGCTGGTTAGTCAGGTTTTTAACTAGGCCATGGCTGATAATCCAGTACCAACGACGACTATGATGCAGACATGCATTATAATTAGTATTTCTTACAGCTGAGTATCCAGAAAAATGAAGTCCTGACAAATGCAGCCCTATGTTTTTATTCAGCCATGTGACCATGATGGATATGTAGACGATAAAAAGTAGCTAAGACACTCTGGAGAGCATGAGGGAGACTGCATGGTGTTTCTGCAGCTGCCTCCCAAAGAATAATGAGCTGTTGTGAGGTGAGCTGCTGCTGGACTTGGCAGGGCCAACTCCTGGATGCGTGGAGGAATGCTTTTCAGATGGCCAATGTGTCATGGCTCCTAAGGCGGCCAAGGCTCCGCAAATAGGGGTGGGGTGGGGTGGGGTGGGGTTGGGCTGCGAGAGGGGGGCGAGCTTGCTTTACCCACAGCTGCTGTTGAAAGACACACACATCCCTCTGTTCTTTCTTTCACAAGTACATATATATAGAGAGGGTGACTCAAGCAGTCCCACAGCAGTCTCTGGGCCTCGTGTGGGGGATAGGATGTGAGTTCCAGGCTGAGGCAGGAAGGGTGTGACCCCAGTCCCCTCTCCCGCTCCTCCTCCCTCCAAACACAAGTGCCTTCTCTTTTCTTGGTAGGGATGACATCACACGAGAGCCTCTGGAGGAAGTGGGGTTTGTGTTGCTGAGCCATTGCCCTCTCCCTATCTGTTTTTTTTTTCCCTCCTCCATCTCCCTGTTTCACTGTGCTTCGTTTTGTAGCTAGCTGTCTTGGGGAGGGGGGCCAGGGCCAGAGTCAGGAAGGATGATTTAAAATCTGTGATCGCCTGTTTTGCTCATAGACAATGTCGACAGTTTGCTCTTAGCACAGGCAGTAAATGATGAAGTACGTTTTGCAGGTCAGGTCAGTGTTATGATGCTGGTGGACAGCCAATCCACCATAAATTTGACCATTTCTCAATAGAGCCATTGTCATTTCTGATAGGATTTTCAAAAGCTTATCCTTCAGTGCTTTTTTTTAGTCTGTGGAAAGTTAGAGAAATTGATTTCCATTGCACATAATCATTTCTAAGGGAGTTCATATCAAATCTGCAAACTAGACGAGTCCAGACAGTGTTGCACTTGTAATAGTAAGGCTGTGCTGAATATAATTTGGTGAGCTTGGAGCTTAAGAATCGCAGGTATTTATCAAAGGCAAGGCCTTGATGTCAAGTTGACAGTTTTGCCCGAACATGTAACACATCAGTACCTTTTCGGGGGAAGGTGAAGCATGTGTTATATATGAGTTGGTTCATTTCTTCCAGCAAATCAAAGAACCACAAAGGTGTGACAAGGTTGTATTTTCTGTCTTGAGTCAGCTTTCCTTTCATCATATATGGTATGTGCTATCCATCAGTTTCTGTCTCACAGGCTCACAGTAAAATTCTACCAATTTCAGACATGATTGCAGAATTCATGACATGGAGACTATGAAATGACTGCTGTTTGCCTGCCATCCTCAGCTAATGGCACGGGGGAATTTGAAAGTAGCCTAAAGAAATACAGTTTTTACTCTTTTTCTCCTACTGAGCTTGAAGCTTGGAAATGAGCTAGCTTTTTGTTTGGGTTAGAATCAAAAGGCAAAATAGGACTGGCTCAGGTAAGAAAATAAGGAAGATGCAAAGGAGAAATCAGCAGGCGCACACACAGGAAGTCTGAGCGTGTAAGCTCATCAGCCATGCAAACCGTGGCCTGTGTGACAGGGATTAAAGTAGACAAAGCTGCTGCTGCAGTGGACACAAATGTGTGGGAGCAGTTTGGGCTGTTTCATACGGACACTGACCGGCCTTTATTCTTGCTCAGATGGCTCACATATCATACGTGCGTGTCATACCTCCTCTGTTGTCACTGCATGTTCCCCCGTGTGCATTTCTGTTGGAAGGGTGGAGAGTCCTCATGTGTTACTGTTCCCATTTAGTTCATATCTCAGGCGACCTCTTTAATTTTGTGTATGTGGGAATCAATAAAAGAAAAAGGCCATGAAATATTTAATATCCTGTATTCTTTGGGCCTGAACCTCAGGGTCAATTTCACTTTCATTTCAGTGTCAACATAGTTGATTGCTGAGTTGATGTTACTAGTTGATGTTACTGTTACGAGTGGTTGGTGTAGGGAAACCGTATTGATTTTGAGTTTTAGCTGTACTGATTGATAACAAGGATTATTGTTCCATTATTAGTGGCACCAGTAGTAGAGATTGGTAACTTTGGGTAAAGATGGAGGGAAAATGGCTTTGTGGTTAATTAGTCTCATTAATTGGAAAATATCTGACCTTTAATTAAAGTGAATTTGTCAAATAAAGCAAAAAGTCTTACCAAAAGTCCACTTGAGGATCTCAGACTCCACAAAGTACCAAGAGTACTATTTTAAAAGGGATTCTGGGTGCCTATGCTAAGAATCTAAAACTAGTTCTTGCATAAATCTTTTACCAGGACAGTGATCCAAAACATACATCCAAATCCACATGAAAATGGTTCAGTGACCACAGGATGGGTTCATTAACTATAGTATAGGTTCATTAACTTGACTAATGCAAGCTTAATTATTTTCTGATTATAGTAGGACTAGATATTCACATGAAGTACTTTTGCTACAGACCAAATTATCAGTACCACAGAGGATCAAAAACATTCCACAGGAAATTTCAATACCTCGGTAGTTAGTCTTTTCAGGACCAGTAAGCCAAAAAGCATGCTTGTTCCAAAATGCAGGCTGGTGATTAATTGAAGTGCTAACTCTGCAGTCTTCTGAACATCCTTCTGTAATTAAAATCCATTTTTATATTTAAAAGAAGGTATTAAAAAAGTATTCTTAAGCAATTAGTGTCAGACATATCAAACTGTCTTCATGGACCTCGCTTTCAGTTCCATGAAGGGTCTTTGTATGCTGTAGCATTAACATTACCTTTCACTACAACTAGAGATCTCGAGCCCTAAAAACAGGCCCTGACCCATTATCCCTCCTCCACCAAACTAGGGTTGGCACTATGCATTCTAGTGGGTGGCAATCTCCTGGTGTCTGCCAAACCCAGATTCATCCATCGGACTGTGAGATAGTAAAGCATGATGGCATTACTCCAGAGAACACGTTTCTGATGCTCCACAGGCCAGTGGCGCCGTGCTTTACACCACTCCAGTCTATGCTTAGGCTGGTGTGCAGCTGGTTGCTCATGGAAACCCATCCCATTAAGCCCCTGACACACAGTTCTTGTGCTGATGTTGTTTCCGGAGGCAGTTTGGAACTGAGTAGTTAGTGATTGTTAGCAATGCAGCGTTTAATATTAATGAGAATATTTGTAAAATATTAAAAACAGTGAAATTGAATTTAACAATACCGCCCAGCACTGATTAAATCTATCGATACAGGACAGGAACAGCTCATGTTTGATGATGATGTAGTTTCCATTTAGAATCTACTCTTAAAAGCTTTTGTCAATCCATGAATACACGGCATACATGTCAGGGGCTGTAAGTCCGTTGAGCTGGCTGATCGATGGGATTCTTCCCACAGGCCTGCTGTTGTGAGGAGGAAGAGTCTGAAATGTGTTGACCTTTTCTTTAATACTGCACTGGACTCTGGACATGTGTTTTGAACAGGCAGTCATGGTTACTATTCATTAGAGAAAAGTCAGGAAGTAGCGTTTCTTTTTTTTTTCTTTTTCTTTTTTTCGTTTTTAGTGTTGTGCCATTCTCTCTCTAGTTATGAATGAATACAGTATAGAGTGTACTGTGCAAGTGAGGGCTCACTGTGCACCATCTATATGGCTCAAACCCCTTGCAGTATATTCACCGTTCCTCAGAACGTTGCATTGTAATGATGCATGACCTTTTGTCTTTGCTCTGAGTATACGTGGGTTGTTTTGAGTCACAGAGCACTCACTGACAAATTGCAGAAATAAATCAACTCTCTCCAGCATTTAGCTGTGAAATTCGCAGACACCCCTCACACTGGCTCACAGAAACCAGATTATTCTGGTCTGTGCCTGAACTCTTGTGTACTTCAGCTTTAAAAGCTAAAAAAAACCCCACAAAATGGCTTCAAAAAGCCTTTCATTAAGATTTGCATTGCTGCAATTAAAATGCTTATATTTATCATAAAGGCAGGCATTGGCTGTTGGTTGTGTGAAACACTCTTTAGATGTTACCTTCAGCTTCACGGACAAAAGGATGACACAGAGCATGTCTGCACATCTGTGAGGTTTTGAAATAGGAGGAACCGGCACAGATGGAAATACAGTATATGGATGCACTCGTCTGAGCACCAACACTCGCGGCCTATTCTGACTGTAGAATGAAATCCACCCTCCTTTCAGAAAAGCGCCTCCTTTAACTGCCGCTATGCGTGGTACCAGGAGAGCCGTGATTTGCTTTAACTTCCCGTCACAATCAGCGTGCATTTGTCATGTTCTTGGACTCGGCTATTGTTGAACTCACGATGTACAGTTTCCTGTGCTCACTTTATGGTTGTTGAGTAACCGTTGACTAATTCTGATTCTGATACCGCTGCTGGCACCGGGCTTGGCTTGTGAGAGGAAGTACAACAAATGTATCATTAATTTTTTTCAAGAGCCAAGGAAACAAAACCCAGAAATAGGTTTTGGTTTAGAATAACGTCGGTCGTTCTGAATACTTCAGTAATACGTGCATTCCTTAATAATCTGCAGAATCTATTTTTTAAAACCGCTTTTCTTCCACTCAGCAACACCTTATTACAGTATGTGTATTCTTGTGATTGTTTGGTGATGAGTTTAAATGGGGACCTATTATTATGCTTTTCTGGTTTTCCTCTTTTCTTTGGTGCGTTATGTGTTTTTTTTGTACATGTAAACAGTCTGTAAACATATAAAGCCAAAAGTACACGCCAGAGGGAGAGACTCTCTCCCACAGAAACCACTTTACTCAGCTGCCTGAAACATCTCATTGGATTTCCAGCCCTTTTCTCTGTTACAAGGTGATGTCGTCTCGTAACACAATCCTTATTGCCCGCCTACCTGCAAGCTTGGCATGTCCTCACACAATGCAACTAACCAGTCCGAACATAGCGGGCGAGCTGACCAATCGGAGCACGCTGGGCTCATTGGGAGGCGGGGCTTAAAGACACAGGAGCTCTTAACAGAGCTTTTCAGACAGAGGGTGAATACAGCTATACAGTATTGAGGAAAATTTTGTCTTTTGGGAAAAACTGAATCATGTAAATCTATTCTAGTAGGCCCCAAAAATAAGGTTGTGAATATTGAAAACAAGCAAAATGGGTCCCCTTTAAGTCATATTAGTTAGTAATAAAATGATCTCAGTAATATTAGTATATTATTAGTATATTATCTCAGTAGTATTAGTGTATTATTAGTATATTATCTCAGTAATATTAGTATATAAAACTGAACATGGATGTGGAAAAGAATGGTTGTGCTGATCAGTGATTAAATGAGGAGGACAGGAATATGCCCACTATACCATAGGCCTACTACTAAGTGTTTATCACTTAATCACGGTACTTCTGCACACACACAGGATTAGATTGGACATTTAAGACAGGCTTAAAGACTTTTACATATGTTTTTACTGATGTCTGCATTTCCAGGGTTTTGCACTCGCCATTGAAGCAGTTGCAAACATTCCTCCGTTTCTATTAAAAGCGCCGGTATCTGTGCTGGTTTCAGGATATTAGCCTTGGCTTCATTCAGTATCAGTTCGAAAAGAAAATCTGTGATATCGCCCATCCCCGTTCAGAGGCCCCAGGAATGCGTCCTCCCTCACATGCTGCCTGGAAAAGCAGTGACCCTGCAGCCGTGACACATGCATTACGGGGCAGGGCCTGCGCTCTGCACAACCGACATGACAATCTGTCATTGACACTGAAACCAGTGCAAACAAAGGGGGAGATACCAAGGGAACGTAGAGAGCGCAAGACCCCCTCTCTGTTTCTTTCTTTCTCTCTCTCACTCTCTCACCCTCTCTCTCTCTCTCTCTCTCTCTGTCTCTGACGGTGTTCACGCTTATATATGCAAACACACACGTGCATGCAAGGTTTGTTGTCATGACAGCTGGGTCCCCTTTCCTCAGCTGAGGCTTACCTCTCACACGTACGGCATAAACATTTATCAGACAAAAATGAATTGCCTTGTTGTGTAGTGTTTTGTGGAGTCTTGCGTGGTTTTTAGGTACAGTGTTTTCCCCTCAGCCATCGAGAGAGTGAGCAAGCACAAGAGAGTGAGAGAGAAAGAGAGAGAGGGAGAGACTGCGAGAGAGAATGGAGGGGATTATAAAAGCCAGGCTTTGACAGGCTTTGATTTGGCTGGGGGGATGGGGGATGCTGGGGGTTAGTGCCTTCTTCCGAATCCAATTTAAAACCCGTCCAGACATCTAATAGGGGGCAGAATCAGATGGGCAAATGTGCGTGTGTGCTCAAAAATGGAGGGTGATTCAGATTAATTAGTCTCATTGTTGGCAGCTTTTGTTTTTCTCATTTGCTGTAATATGGTTGCTGGAATTGGTTGTCATAGAGATGCTGAGACGGGCAGCGGGATACTGGAGGGTGCTCTGCAGAAATGACCGAAAATACTGTGTTCATGTTGGGGTCAGTTTTCCAAGCCTTTTTCCTTGAGGGTTGACCCCTTGTTACCTGTGTGTCTTATTCCCATTTGAGGATAACATGGCTCCTGCCCCACATTTATGTCCACGTTATATTCAGTCATTACGTATATATTTGTTTATATCAAATATGCATTTTAACATATGCCATAAATAAGTTGCACTTATTTGTATTATTTATGTTTAAGCATCACTAGAAGGATTTGCATGACTTTTGTAAATGATTGAGGTTGACAGGTCAAATGAAGTAATGGTTTTCTCTCTGTCTGTCCTGCAGCAAATGCTGATGAAGCAGCAGGATCGTATCGATGATCGAGTGCACGACATCGAAGAACAGCTGTGCAAGGTGGAATCTGACAAACGGCAGGTGGAGGTAAAAAAGATACTAATTTTCTCTCACTTCTTTTATATTTCTGTCTCCTTACCTACTCATGCGTATATATGCAGTACAGTATTATTTTGACTTATCATCCAACACTTAAAAATCCAGATCATGGAAAACCTAGATTTTATTTCTAGGTTGAATGAAAGAGTTTGGTGTAGTGTAATGTTCACCCTGTAGTCCATACATGGACACTAAATTGTAAAATCAGCCCATTTTGAGGCCATTATTTTTGAAAAGCGTTAAGAGTAGGTTAACCCCGCCCATTCATGCTGAAGTTAGAAGAAGCCTTTCAGCCTAGGCTAAGGCATAGTGCAGGGCAGTCAATCAAATAGGGAAGTCATTTACATATATCTGACATGCATGGTTTTAAAATGGTGGCCATGGTGGTCACAGGTCACCCCTCTGCCCTCAAATCTGATTGGCCAGTCCAGACACCACCTCAAAATTCTGCCACATTATGACTTCTATGTTATTGTTGGGTTGGTCTTTGTGCCTTTAAAGACTGAGTTGTTTGCCAATCGGTTGTACAACTCTTCAGCCTCTCTCCTTGCCACTTGCCCACCCCTCGGTCACACATTAACCCTGCCTCCCTGCTGAAACTCCCTGCCACCCCTGGCACTTTTGTCTAGATCTGCCATTGCTTAAAGGCAAATTTACAATGTTATTTATTACTCCATTTATGTTTGTTGGTATTTATTCTAATGTTATTATGTATTTACACAGGCAAAGAATTCCTAATTCCATAAAAATGATTTTAAACAGTTTGCTTAGGTGCCCTATAGACATTTTTACAACACTGTGTGTTTGTATACAGTCGTATGCAACGGTTTTAACATCTTGGTCAGATTACATGTTCTGTTTTGACAATAACACAACCTTTAAAGAAAACAAACTTCATTTTTTCCCCACAAATTTTAGTGCTAGTGTTTAAAGTTTAAAATATTGGAAAAAAAAATAACACACAAAATATAAAATGTGCTGTCATTTTTGCACTTTAGTGATGTTTTAGATTAGGTTTCATTTTCTTCCAGTATGGTTAATTCTTCTAAAAGAAGATAAACAGTAATTTAGTAACTGTGTATTAAAATTCAGAGGAAATTATTTTCACAAAATCAACCCAACATGCATATGATCTTGTGTATGTGTATAAACATAGTGGTGGTACGAACAGTACAGTTAGAAGTCAGTTTGGTTCCTGATCTCTGGATGCTGCCATGTTAAATTCCATCAACATTTAATGAAGGACTGATTAGATACATCCGGTATAGCATAGTATCTACTGGGTGTTCTAGTTGAGCAGTTTAGAAATGCTAACACACTGGCACACATAAAATCACAATATATTATTCATTTGTTTATTTGTATTTATTCTAACATTGGTATTTTCCCATACAGATAAAAACTTTCTGCCCAGATAAATAACCCTACATATAAAGTATTCCACAGAAGACTCGTGTGCATAGTTTTGTGCATGTGTGATGTTTTCAAATGAAATGCACAATCTTTGTGGCAAAGCCTTCCCCAATCCCCTAGTGTTGTGTTTACTTGCATTCATCTGGGAAACATGAAATCTCTCTCTGTGTATTTTTCTTGTTTTGGAGACTTTGAATAATAAAAATAATAATAAAAAGAGTTAATACGAAGTGCTATTGCATCAAGGAGACGTCTGGTCAAATTCTGTTGTTCTCTGGGCTTAGGCAAAGCCTTTGAACCATCAAAGCTTTGTTCCGTTGCCAGCCCAACAAATACTTTTTCCTGCTATCAAAAGCACATCATTGTTTGTCATCTTTTTATGGCATTTTAAATGCAGTGTATTTTTTTTTCACATGAAAATAGTCATTTAATTGCTTTTCCCTTTTGCTTAAAAAGCAGCAAGATTATGAATGTAGACCTAGTCTGATCTTCCCTTCTTTTCCAAATTGAAGTGAGTCTTTAAGAATAGCGTGGAATTGTGGGTGCATGTAAAAGACTAGACTGCTTTTTTCCCCCAGCAACAGATTAGGCTTAGTCTTGGCAAAACAACTTCTGACACCTCTTTGTGCCACGTTTTGTGTACTTCTGTGTGCGCGGCTGAACACGTGCCCTTCGATTTTTGTGTTGTGCGCAGGACAAGGTGGAGCAGCTGAAAGAGGAGGTGCGCATGCAGTACCAGAAGATGCACCAGCTTCTGGAGGAGGACTTGGGGAAGACCCTGGAGGTGCTGGAGAAAGCACGCTCCAAATTTTGCCAGGAAAACTCCAGCCAGGCCCTGCAGCTCAACGAGCGGCGCCAGGAGGCCAAAAAACTGCTCAGCTCCGTTCAGGTGCTGTTTGACAAGGCCGATGATATCAGCTTCATGAAGGTGAGACATCTTTTCTCTCTCCCTCAACCCCAAGCCACTCCTCCCTGTTCATTTTTCCCTTCTTCTTCTTTCTCTCACTCACTCTGCCTTGAGCTGTAAATCTCCCCCGCACACGCCAACGCCCACATGCTCACATTCGCCTGCATAAATGCACGGTGTGAATGTGGCCATACCTGTGAGAAATACTTGAGTGCAGCGTGTGTATGTCACAAGATCTGAGTTTCCAGCTTTATTTTTTTTCCCATGCTCACAAACAAAGAGGCAGTCATGCAACAGCTTGTAGACTACTTGTCCTATAATGCTTCTTCCTGGTCTCTTTCTCTTTCAGAACACCAAGTCTGTGAAAATACTCACGGACAGGTAAGTCCTTTCCTACATACGAACACTTACAAAATGCCAGGAGCTGTATTTATGGTCAAATGTTATTTGATATTGCATTATGTTGGATGACCTGTCTTTTTCTATTCACAGATCTCAGACATTTACAGGCACTGCACTACCTCCTTACAAGGCAGGCCACCTTAACTCCAAAATCTTTCTCTCTGAGATTGCTAAAAAGGAAAAGAGCCTACGGAAAGTGCTGGAAGGTACATCATGCTGGAAATCAGCTTTATACCGGCTGCTTTGATCTCATACTAGGCTCATTCATGCTCCACTCACAAATGCCTTACAGAAAAAAAAATTCATTCTGTATAATGGTAAATTGCAGCGTATGACTCAAAATGGAGATTTGTATTGATATTTATTATGTGTGCATGTGAAAGGTCACACTATTAGAATAGATTGGCTGGTTTTTGTGTGTGTGTGCGTATGCAGCAAGCATGAATGACTGAATCATCTCCATACTGTATAGAGACTATGTGCAAGTCTTTTTTTAGATCCTCACCTTTCCCTCTCGTTTCTCTCTCAGTCACTGTCACCAAGTAGCTTGACTTCATTGACAAAGCTTGAAGGCAACATATTGTTGCACTTCCTGCTTTTTTCCCCCCATAATGACGATATGTAAATGACAAGTCAACGTGTGAGTCAATTCCTCAGAGCCGTGGTCACCAACACTCCTCCATGAGATTTTCTGTCCTGCAAAGTCTAGATCTAATCTCCATCTAACATGTTACCGCCCTGCATAAGTGACCATAATGCATCTGATTCAGCCTGTTAAAGACTTCTGTGGAAATTAAATAGCTGGAGCAGGTGTGGAAGTTGCAGTTTCACAATATAAATAAATGTAACTTCATAATGCTAGTTATAGTGAACTTGTTACGCTGCCCGTTCCAGTTGCCTAAAATTATAGAAATGGGAGGTAAAAACAGTAGTTACGACGTCACGGGAGTATTTCCGAAATGTAGTCTAGTTAGGATGCTTCTGTAATACTATTTTCTGATTTGGAGTTATTTAATATGAATTAGGAGCTGTTAGTCTGTAACAGCTGTTGTCCTAAATTCTCAGAACTGAAGATGTCACGGTGACTAAACAGATTAGATAAATTAGGATTCTTTTTTTGTAAAACGACCCCTGGATTATGCAAATAATGCAACACCTGATGTGTCCCAAGTCCCTTTCCCACTCCTGCAAATTTTTAATGAATAACACCCCCTTAAATTTAGGCATGTTGACTTGTGACGTGTGCGCTACAGCTGAACAGGATTTTTGCTAGTGTTCAGTAAGACTTGCTTGCCTTTGCCACTACTTGCAGGTTGCCAGCTGCCTGAAACACAAACAATTCAAGTATATTGAAACTAAAAAATAACTATAGCTGGATATCTAAGAGATAAATTAAGCTAACTGGCTACCAGCTAATAAGCATCCTTTATAATAACCATCCTTTATTTTCTTGTCCTTGAGGAGTTGAATGAAATCCATGACATGATTACCTATAGGTTGACATGATCACATGATACATTATCTGTCCTTTGATTGGCCAGTTTGTGAAACTTGTTTGACTAAGTTGTGATAGTTATAACTATTGCTGCTGAGTTCCAAACAAGGTTCAGATGGGCTGCAGGTTGTTTTGCCATTATGCAATGCACATAAAATTTAGTTTCAATCAAGTTTGAATCAGCTACAGTTGTGTGAAATTCTCGCTATGTAAAGCCAGCCTACAGCGTGTTCAACCGGGCGACAGCTGATATGAGGGAGTATGTGCGGAGCGTGAACAGGTCAACTAAGTTTTATTCTCATTTTGTCTTCCAGCACCCTTCTCCACTCCTGCACATTTCCTCCAGAGCGTTCCTGCCCACCCCTGTGGCGTGAACGGCTCAGCACCTGAGAAACGCAAGCACTCAACTGCCTTCCCAGAGAGCAGTGGCAACTTCCTGGACTCGTCCTCTTCCTCCTCCTCCTCGTCTGGCCCTGCCAGCAAGCAGCAGTTTCTGGGTCCTAGTACCAGCTCCGCCGATGGTCCTTCCTCCCAGCCTCCCACGATGGCTCCCTGCAGCTCAGCTCAGCACGTTGTTGCCCTCAGTGGCAGCAGCAGTGCTACTCCAGCTGCCCACCATTCAGGCGCGGTCTTCACTTCCTCGCACTACCCCAATGCCGGTTCTTCTCAGCAGGCAGTGCTGCCTCAGTATGGCGGCCGCAAGATCCTCATGTGCACAGTGGATAACTGCTACTGCTCCAGCGTGCCCTCCGTATCAGGCCACCGCACCCACACGGCCTACACGCGCACGGGCTCTTTCCCCTGGACGCAGGAGTACTCGCACCCCCTGCCCTCTGCAGCCTCCATGGCGCAGCCCCTGCAGGGCCTGTCTATGCGCGACTGGATCGATGCCTCACAGAGCCACCGGCACCCCGAGTTCTACGGGCTGTACAGCCAGCCTTCTACCAAGCACTACGTCGCCAGTTAACCTTCTGGCAATCACTTTGATTCCTCTCCATTTCCTTCCCTTGTTTCTTTCACCCATTGACTCTTTCTTTCTTTTTTTCTTTCTTCTTTCTTTATGTTGTGTGTTTTTCTTTTTCAAAAAGGAAATACAACAGTATATTGCAATGGCAAGTTTTGGCACTTTGTCTTCTTTTATATCAGCCGACGCCAGTCGTGTCGCCTTCCTAACCACACATCTCATTATCTTCCATCTTAAGTCACAGAAAGCTTCTAAAATCCCGGTCAGCCCCTGTGCGGAGCTCCTTTTTTTATTTTTAAAGAAAGGGAATGTTTCTAAAGAACTGATGCGGTTGTGCTGTTAAAATTACAAACAGATCTTGGATAATTGCAGATGCTGCTGACCCAAAGCAGATAATGTTAGCCTGTAAATGGGGCCACTTTAGAGCGCTCTCCCCGCCCCCTCTTCCTGCCTTTAGGGTGTCTGGGGAGGAGGAAGCCTCTCTTCGTCATGAATTCGGCCTGTTATTCACTGTGTAGCTGTGGGAAAATACATCTCATTTACTACGTTTACATGGCTTCTATGCTCCTTGTTAACAAGAGTGGCAGGTTATTGCTGACTGGAGAAAAATAAGGGTGAAAAAAAATAATAAAATAAAGTAAAATAAGGGATGCCATTGTTTTTTTTACAACTCACTAAAGCCGCAGCTCGAGTTGGTGTGTGGCTGGTTGCTCTAGACCCAAACCATGTGTAACTTAACTCCATGCAGAGGGGCGGGTGAGCTGGGATTGACCTCTTACTTCTATGCCTACAAGGCAAGAGGATATAGTTGTTTCTCTGTCATGTTTACAATTACATATTCATATTTTTTTATGGTTTGACTGGAGGTGGAAAAGGTTTTGTCTTAATTCTGTTCAGGAAGGAACGCCCTAAAGGAATCGAACAGTTTAGTTACAGGTTCTAATCTCGGAAGGCTCTTCAAACTACAAACTTGCGGAAGGCGCAGGCCTTTCACAGACTTCGCCAGGACTTCACTCTTTCCAACTACTGCACCTGAAACATTCTTTCCTGGATTATGCTTCCTGTTGGGTATGGTTGCTTCCTGCATCAAAGCACATGTAAGGCATGTTCAGGAGGATCAGCGACTGCACTCGCTTTTTGATCACATCTCCCTCTGCTTTAAAAGCTTGTCAGCTCCGGTAGAGCCCGTGGGCCTTTGTGGTCCCTGTGCGGCACTGATTGTCAGGAACATGCTAAAAAATCTGTGGACTTCCTGTTTGTGACTCCTAAGCAGTCCAAGAAGCCTTTCCATGCACCCAGAACTCCAAGAGGCTAAACTGGGTCCGGCTATGAAAAACGGCCGTTGACATTTTTTCCATGTATTTTATACGAGAGAACAGCATGGACTGCTAAACTTCAGAAATTCAACTCATTGTGCTTCAAAAGAGTATTAAATGTTGGTTGAGAAACAAATACAGTACATTTTTTTGATACATATTCTGTGCAACCCAAAAATTCTGGCTCTAATCTTACAACAAAAAACAAACAGCAATTACTGGAGCCCGATCGGTGTGGTGTTCGTGGTTCTGACTTCAATTCTCAGCACTTACATATGACACAGAGTACAGAGTAATTGCTGCACTCATTTTTAAACCCTGTTAGGTGTCATCGTTTAGGCTCCATGTATCTACATTGTTTTAACCTGCACAAAGCTGCATGCTGCATACTATAGGTGGGTCTCCTTTCCCCCCAGGATATAATGGCTTTGTGCCACTACAAATGCTTAGCTGCACTTTAGACTCGCTGCAATCTTGAGGTATCTCCTTGACAACTTGTCCTTGAGCTGAAGTCTCCTTTTTTCCCAGAAAAGCACATCACAGGAATCAACAATGAATATTCTTTGTCTTCAGATATATTCGTATGTATGGTACTGTGCAAAAGATGTAGGCACTTGATAGAAAATGATAGTTCAAAAATGTTAATAAACTGGTCAGTAAGTGTTTATTTGCGCAAAACAGCAAACAAAACATTCAAACAAGTAATGATTTCGTCGATGTGTTCATTTAATCCAGTGGTGTCCAGTCCTATATCCACAAAGGGCTGGTGTGGCTGCAGGTTTTCCCTCCAAACAAGCTGAAGCTCACCGGTCTCCACTTGTTTAATCAGTTCAATCCAGTCTTCAACTTGCTGCTTAGATCTCCTGATGTGTTGGAATGAAAACCTGGAGCCACACCGGCCCTTTGTGGATAAGATTGGACACCCCTGTTTTAACTTTTCTCATCAGCTCAGTATTAACTGAAGCTTCTAATGCATAGTTGTGCTAATCAAGACCTCATTATATAGTACCATGTGTGCTGGTGATATGATGGAACAAGTCTATGTAATAACCCTATGTAATGGGACCTTGTTCGTCAAACTACCTTACCAGGTATCACCCACTGCTGAAGTCTTAAAGTAGTCTTAGCTTTAGCTTTATTTACTGTATTTGCATGTATTATAGTGATATTTGGTGCCTTTTGCACAGTACCATGAATAGAGGGTATCCATCTGATGTCACAGTTTACGGGAGTCACTGCAGTTATGCCCAAGGAGTGGCAGAGAGACTAACTGAATGGTTAGCGTTCAGTGTGGATCCCGCATAAACATGTAACGATTCAGCAAGAATTAGGAGCAATCTTTATACTGACTGTTGAAAGCTAATGAAGAGGAAAGCAAATGGATAACACGAGGGTGATGTCAGCTTCCTATTCGCTAGCTTCTTGATTGAACTGTCCAGTTACTAGCTTACACAGTGCAGCAGTTATTATTATTATGAGGCCTGATACACCAGAATGTAACGGCTGCACCATTTAAGATGGAACAGGAAAGTTCAAACAGGAAGCTGGAAAATAGAAAGCTGACTGCAGCTTCATATGAATCACTACAATGTGCAGAAACAGCTGGAATGCAGGCACTAAAACATGGATTTGCTTTGCCATTTTATGTTAGGAATGTTGGACTTTGGGGTGAAGTCATAAATCATAAGTACTGTATTGACTACTCATTGGTTACATACTTAGTATCTTTAATATCTGTTTACATATATACGCTGTTTAACTAAATTTGCCAGCATTTATTGAAAAATATCTATAATGGTGGGGCGGGGTTAATGGGATCATGATGACCACAAGAATTTACATTTCACTGTTGAGTCCAGCTGCCTTGAATTTAAGCAGATAATCGCATGTTTAATTTTCCGGTTTTGCTGTTTCCCCCAATAAGCGCAGCCTTGTTGCAGAATGTTTTGCCACTTGCTCAGACTGTGGGCACATGTTCCAGCCATAAAGTGGCATCAGTGCATACCCTCTATATACCAAAGTGAACCATGTATTCGGGCCATAAATATCAAAACTCAGGAAAGAAAATGAGGAAAGAAGCATCTCTACGATAACACAAATTTCTGCTAGCGCACATTAACATTATTATTATTAACATTGTTACTTTATTGGCCGTTGCAGGTTAAACATAACACATCTGAAGCATGTAACATAGATGTTAATATATATTCTTTTCCTTGTACCAGTTTCACAATGATCTTCCATCTCTCTGAGACACATTGGTTCAAGCTTGCAGTCATTGACATGTCTAAGACTTCCAGAGGAGACGTTTTTGGTCCCACCCACCAAAATGTGATCAGTTGATCACACTGTTTCTGCCTAATGTCCCTTATGTTATCCAAAATGATAGGACTTTGTTCCAGTTCATGAAAGCCTAAGCCATAGGAGAACTTGCTTAGCTGTATCTACCCTGATACTGCAGCAAAAATCCCGTTTGGATCCATTTTTGTTGGCTGTTTAACCCTTTTTGTTTCCAGTCAAAAGTTAACTTTGAAGTAAACGAATTACAGAGGTACATTCGGAGTCTAAATACAATAGACATGTATTTCTTATTTTACTATTCTTTCTCTGAAAGCCCAGAAAGCCCTGAGGATGACTGGTACATACCCATGTAAGTCCTCTTTAAAGCATGGCTTGGTTAGAGGAGAGTCTGCTGTAATACCAGAGCAGTAGGCCCGTGTGCTACATTGTCTGGAGATCTGTCAGTTGGTGATCTCTGGATTTCATCTTTTGACCAGTCTCAGTTTTATAAAGACAGGGATGGGGGCCCATGTTTGAGAGGCAGTTAATCATTTGTCAGGCAGTTTAATCATTTGTTTATGACTTTGGGAATATGTAGTTACTGTTTGCCAAGCTTTATGAGGCGTGACTGGAATATGTGGCCTTCCTGTAAAAGCTCCACAGCCTTTGCCTGACTCACTGGACCTACAGCAAGCTGGGCAGAAGGTGGTGGAAGGTATGCCTCAAACCAATGGCAACACAACTACCAGAATAACAGCGGCGAGTCATCGCAAATCCCCCCACATCTGATATAACTCTCCGGCATGGCAGACGTGGAGGAACCAGAGGATGACAGAAGTGGTGACGACTGTTACGGGTTGCCCTGTGATGCGTCAGGCCCAGAGATCCCATTAAAGCATAGTGGAATTTGGGGGTGGGGGAAGAGACAGCTGTAGGGGAGGAGGGAGGTGGAGATGGGGAGAAGAAGAAGAAGCAGAAAGTCATCAGTCTCCAAGAGAAGCTCATCATTTATTTATGGAGTGTAACGTTCCTGTCCTTCTCCTCCCACGGCCCCTTGCATCCACGCTCATTACACACACACACATAGTGCCGTCGACACTTTGTGACCAATTAGAGATCTGAATACAATCCATCTTCTTCTTCTCCTTATTTTTTTTATCTTCCCCTGCCGGCTCGCTGTGGGTGGACACGCCATATGCTCTGAGCGCTCCACAATGGATTTGTTTTTCAGAGCTCCACACCGTCCCATGATGCTAATCACACTGGAGCTGCTCATGCGGACTGACTGCAGCCCGTGGGAGGACTCCTGGCCTGCCGGAAGGATCGATTGCAAAAACGCAGCAGAGGCAGCAGCAGCAGCCGCTCAGCTCTGGCTCCTCTTCGCATGTGATCATGCCTGCACTGGTCATATTTCACAAGGCCTGGAGAGAAAAGATAACACCCGTTAGCCGTTAGGACTCCTAAAACCTCTCCTGGACTGAATCCACCTCAGACAATGTGAATTGTTCCCATTTTTTCCCCCTTTTTTAAGATAGGGTGTAGGTGTAGGAGCGTGAGAGAGGGGAAGAGAGAGGGAGGAAGATAAGGGTGTAGACATATTTGGATAAAGGCCGCAGGGCCTTTCACACTGCTGCTTCCTTTGAGGCCATCACAGGCTGAGGCTAGCTCTTTGGTTTGCATTCACACAGTAAGCTTTGCCGTCCCAGTCCTGCTATAGGGCTGGGTGAAGTGTCACATGTGACAGCTGATCAGATTAAAGAGAATTCGCTATGAGCTCTCCCCTCTTTTAACATGCATTATTAAACCATGTCTGGGGCGTCCCTGAGAAGAAGGTTGCGCACAGTGACTCCCTCAGCCGTTTGCGGGGGAAGGCTGTAGGTTTTGAGTGTAGTGCTCTAAGGTATATGCTTGCATGCTTAATGGTAGCATGAGATCTGTTAGTTACCTGACCATCAATCATGTGTGTGGCGGTGCCGTGAAGACTGATGGTAGTTTTCTGCTTCTTTGCTATTCCCAAAAACCTGGAGTAATTCCATGCACGTTTTGTCACCTTTAGTGCACACTCTTAAAAGATGATGCTAGAAAGAGTTCTCCAGAATGGCAGCATGAAGCTGCTGGAGATCTACCTTTCGGCAGACTTTAGCTCCATCCCTAATCAATTCTACCCAAGCCATCTAATTATTGCCTTCAGATGTCCTTGATTACCTGATTTGGATGTGTTAAGCCTGGGTTGGAGGTAGATGTCCTGGAGGATTGGTGAAAACCACTGCCATAAAAGAACCACTTTTGGTTCCCTAAAGAACCTTTCAGTGGATTGTTCATTAAAGGAACAGTTTTGTAAATGAGATGTACAGTTTGGTTCTAGGAGGTTTCTCCTAGAACCATATGTCTAAGCCAAGAGCCACTGAGGTACTGTTATTTTTAGGAGTGCCATAACTGCACTCTTATAACTACATGAGTCACATATTACAAACCTCACTTTGATGACAAACATTGATGCAGTGTGTGGAATGCTAATACAAACAGAAAGCAGTGATTAATATTATCTTATTTGACCTGAGTAAAAATGAAAACAGTACAAAACCACAATAGCTGATGTTTTACTATGTCATACTTTTATACTCATTCCAAAAAGGTTGGGGCAAGAACATGTTTAGCACTGTGTTATATCAGCTTTCCTATTAGCAGCACTTAAAGGTGCCATACAATGATAAACTGTATTCATATGGTCATAGTTGAAAAAGGAGAATTCAGTACGTATGCAGAACTGACATGCCGTGAAATACAAATACAAATCCCACATTTGGAAAAGAGGTCAGTAAAACAGGCCGATTCGAAACTCCCACACTGTTATGTAACAGTCTTGACTTGACTTAATATTTGCACCCCCAAAATTTACATGCAACAACAGAGCAACACTAATGTAAGTGGCGGACAACATGGAGAAATCTACCATTCCAGGCTGTGAAGGATATCTGTACTTTTCGAACTGAACTGTCAATGGTCATGGTTGATGTTCATCTTTAAATGAGGCTGAAGTTGGCTTCCTATTTGTCGGTTTCTTAATCGAATGTTCCAGTCCACCTTAAATGCTGCAGCTTGTACAGCATCAGAATGTAACTGTGGCACAATTTAAGGTAGAAAGGTGAAAAATTCGCAAAGCAAGCTGGCGAATGGGAAGTCAACTTCAGCTCCCACATGTTTAAGAAGATCCTGGACAACTTTATATTGAAGTTGTTAGTTTGTTCTGCACATTTCACTTCAGACAGCTTCTCAAACCTTGGACAACATCGAGCAGGCTTTGCAGAGTGTTTCACGCTGAAGGGACTGAAGAGAGGAGCAGTTTCACCAACAGCAGCCTGTAAGTAGCAGCCATGCTGTGTGATTGTATCCACTGTTTGCCGGTTGAAGCAGATCATCTTAAACTGAAAGTTTCATGGTGAGGAACAGCTTTAATCTACTTTGTGTTGACGTTGGGATTGAAAGCAAGTAGCTAGTATAGGTAACGTTAGCCACTAGCAAGCCTCAAGCAACATTATCATAGATAAACAGTCTGACGACCAAGCTTATTTACACCAGTGTTTGTTTTATTGTCTGCTCTATTTTGATGTGTTGTGTTTGTGTGATCTGTGGTGTCTTGCTGTAAGCCAGCCAATCAGAGCAGAGCTCATCAAATTGTTCATGAGCTCACCAAACTAGAAAAGAGAAGAAAGAAATCAGAGAAGAATTTAAGATGATAAAAAAATTGCATTGCACCTTTAATAATCATTTAAAGACTAAAGACAAAAAAGCTGGATTTTTGTAATTCTTCTGTTATGCAAACTTCATACAAGGCCAGTTGTTATATTTTGTGCTTTAGAATGTTTTCAGTGGCAGACAGACCGGTGAGTCTAGAACCCTGTATCTGATCATGTCATAAGTAGTAGTGTTCAATATAGTATTCATCCAGTATGCCAGGAAAATACTTTTTAAGGTAATAGTTTTGTCATTACCGTTATACCGGCATGCTAATAAATGTAGATGACTTGATTAACAGTGCAAAACATGCTGATTCCTTCGGCTCTTGTTATGGTGAGTTGCAGTTTGAGGTGAACTAGTCCAGTTTATTATTAAAGGAGCAGACATCAGATCAACTCAGTAATGAGTAAACGGTTTAACTGGTAAGAGTGAAAAGACAGTCTCTTATGGAGAGCTTCTAGTCTTCAGCCTAGCATAGAGACTAGCTGCCTTTCTGTGTGCACTGTCTGTTTCGCTTTTTGCTCAGCCAGCTGATTCAGGTGATGCTTCTCAGCTAAAACTGATAACGTGAACAGCCTCTGATGTTGACCAAATTCCAGCAGCATCTGATGCTCAAGCTCGGGTGTAAGAGTCGCACATGTGAGACTTTTGGACATAAATAACATTCAGCACAGTTTTCGCCAGGCTCAGAGAAGCTGCTGGTTTTATTGGATCATACTGTGATACATACTGAAACCATCACTAATTGGTGTTGTCACATTGAAATAAGCTTCCTCGAAAAAGACGTCAACCAGAACACATCTTTCTCCAACATGTATATCTTTGAGCCGTGATGGAGCCTTTATAGATGTACTAGTTACTCAAGCCATGAGCAAAGTGGCAAGCCTCGATCCATCCTAACCTAAGGACTAAGCCTGTCCTGGATGCTCGTTTTATACCCAATCATGATTGCATCACCTATTTAGGTTGTTGAGCATTTCACAACATTAAGCTAGTCTTAAATTCTCCCTGTCACGGCTGTTTTGGAACATGTGTCATGGGGCATCAATTTCAGTGGACATATTTATAAAAAAACATATTTTAGGCCGCCATACAAAGTGGACAAATTACGTCCTTATGTTTTTATGTGCATTTCAAATACAGCTATTAAGTTTTACCGAAATTAAGTTTCATAGTTTTACATTACTGTGTCTTGAGATTAATAACTCAAATAGTAAGCATAATAATATGGAAACGTTCAACATAATACAACATAGTTTTTTTTCTCAACTCAAATAAATATTTCAAATGCAAAATGAAAAGAAAAACAAATGCTAAATAAATATGTTTGTTGTGCAAAATCAATATTTTCAAATTCAAGTTCAAGTTCAAATCACAAACCTCAAAACCTTCCAAAAAGATTTTTTTTTGTTGTTGTTTTTTTTGGAATGAGTGTAGTTCATGGGGTTTAGCAGTGAGAGTACAGAGTTCACTGGGTTTGTTTTCGTTTGTAGCGATGGATGACTTGACTGCTAAGATGATTCTGCAGTCTACACCGGAGATCAGTGTCCTTGTCTATTACACACATTCCACCACATCTGTCTCAGACACACGATGACACATCGTTATTAATCATCAGACACTACAATTCAGTACATCTGTGTTGATTTGTGTAGCAGAACCCGCATCATAATGCAAAAACAATTTTTGCTAATATCAAGAAATCCTGCTGTTGCTCATTTTCTACACACTCCAGGTTCAAAAGCCATTCTTCTTTGGGTCTGAATGTCCAAGGAAATTGCCGCAAGAGCACAGTTTGTGCTGAGAAAAGAAGTGAACGAGAGCAAATGTGAATCCCCAGAAAACCTCAGCAGGGATCAGTGTGAAGCAGAGGAGGCCAAAGCCGCTGGCCTCTCACTGCAGCCAAACTTTACAGCACTATAGTGCCAGCACACTAGCTAATGACTTTCATTCTTCCTTTCTTACTCCCCCTAGCCTCACTGTTCCACTGTCACTAAGGGTAAAATAAATACGGGAAAGGAAATAACGAGGAGGGAAGTAGTAGTTGGAGCTAAGAAACACGCTCATTTGTGTAAAGTCCACACGCACCCAGCCTCACCAAAACCTGCTGTCATCCTTTCACATGCCCAATAATCTATTTACCATGCAGAATTAAGATTTCTGCCATCCAGCACATTGTGACTCCAATCCCTAAAGCCAGGCGGGATAATCCAAAATCCCTCTTAGAGGCCTAGAGACGCACAGCCAGGGGAGTTGCAAGGGCATGTGGGTAATTTCATGGACCTGGGGGCCATCCTCTGATCTAAGAAAGAGGGAGTTCCAATCAGAGCTCAAAATCAAGTGTAATGGATTCAGATTCTTAAAAGCATATTTACTGAGCAAGCGACTGACGTGAATGAGCAAGTGATGCAGTTTAATGTCTATTCTAAAATATTATTTATAATGAATAAAGCTTTTGTTGGGACATGGATATGTGGGCTTTAATTTGAATCAAATTGTTGATGCATGAGGCTGATTATTCAGCAAATCGTTTTAGTGCATAATGACACTTATGAAGAAAAATGTGGCAGTTTCTTTTTCACTAATAATTATTCTTACTGGACATCACACAGTTATGCTTATTGCAAATACCAAATTAAAGGAATGCACTGAACTGAAATTAAACTGAATTGAACTGCAGTGAAATGAAAATGGTACTTTATTTCCACATAAAGGAAAACTATCGCTAAAGTATCACTAAAAAGTCAGCATTGATGATTGTGTTGATTAAACATATGGCCACTCTTACATCAACACTTTATAGCCTTATCATCGCTGTCCAAAGAAAAACATGTATCTCCATTTTTGGTCGACTTTTACTTTTATGCATCATTTGAACACAGCAGCTGCCGTTTACAATGTGCGAACATTTCATGATGAATGGACCAACAGAAATGGCCCAAAATTGCTTGGGGAAAAAGTCTGGTTCCATTGACTTACATTAAAATTAAATAAGGTTTTTGCCCTCTCCTGTAAAGTTGACATTTTGGAGATACCTGTTTTTCTTTGGACAGCAACCAAACAAATGAAAATTGTCAATGCCAATTGCCCTTTATGTTATATGAATATGTCGCAATGAATGCTCCAATGGAAATGGTCCAAAATGACCATATACACCTAATATTTTTTTTCCTTTAGGTAGTATGTCAAAAAAACAACAACAACTTCATTTTGTTCTGGTGGGAAATAAGCAAAATTGAGTACAATCAATGTATTACTGTTCTCAGTGCATTACTAATTCAGTTAGTAGCTCTGTCAAACGGAATGATTATTGGAGCACACAGCACGAGCTCTGCATGTGCTGCAGGAGCAGCAGCATTATGGCCTGAATTCCCAGGCCCCTATGTTAATAACTGAGGGGGGGCACTCAGGTAACAAAGAGGGCAGCCAGAGCAGCAGATTTCCCCATCTCTGGTTACTCATTACAGGAATATGAAACCAGCAGTTGTGTGCAGCGTTCGCAGGCCTGACTCATCCCATACTATGTGTGGATGTCTTTGATTAGGCAGGGGGCTTTTGGAAACAGAAGTGTGATGAGTCATAGAGGAGCGGGTAAATGTGCAGGGCTCGAGGATGGCGAATGCAAACAGCAGCTGCACAACAGCTGAGAGTTGGTCTCCCAGCAGAGCGGCAGCACTAAAACACACACCTTCACAGAGGCCCCTCAGCCAGGGCACGCATACACACACGGCTGTCATAGAAACACACAGCTGTCAAGTGAATCTAGCCACGCCCCTGTGAACATAAGCAAATACACTCCAGGGTCGTGACACACTGACAAGTTGATACCAGAGCATACATACACATTATATACACAGACAGGCACACATACACACACACACGCACACACGTGCAGGGCATGACTGAACTTGAATCAAACCTCTAATCCAAGTCCTGACACTCACTCTCGAATCTCATGCTCTGTATACAGGGGGGTGATTGTAAAGTAAACAACATAATGGCCAACGCAAAGGCCACAGGCCATACCACTGTGTTTAATGAAGGCACACATGCTGGTTCCAACATTAGATGTTATACAGAACGCCACTCCATTTTTTCAGTAGTGGCCATCATGCCCATATAAGGGGACCTGTTTTTCTGTTTTTTCTCTTTCCTTCAGTGTGTTATGTTACTTTCTGGGCATATAAACAGTCTGTCAAGTTATAAAGCCCAAAGTACACAACAGAGGGAAAAACTCTCTCCCACAGAATCCACTTTTCTCAGCTGCCTGAAACGCCTCGTTAGATTTCCAGCCCTTTTCTCTGTTACAAGGTGATGTCATCTTGTAACACAATCCCTATTTCCTGCCTACCAGCGAGCTTACCCCATCCTCACACATTACTATTACTTTCAGGCACTCTATAATGGGAATGAATGGGAATGAATGGTGTGGCATTTTGTGGAAAACTGAAATGATCCAAAGTTGAGGTTTTACTGTGCAGACATTGTTCTTTTCCTCTGTCATCTATTACCATGTTAAATTTAACCCACAATAAAACCACAAAAAGAGATGTGGCTTTAAATTCTATACTAAGAGAGGGAAGGTGGTAAGTAACAGACAAATGTTATTGGTATGTTACCTTAACTAATGTTACTAGCCTAGTTATATGTTGCCTCTCTTTTAGCTGACTGTGTTAAATGAGTGAGTTCACTGGGTTAGGGGGTGTTCAGCCTAGGGCTGTGTATCAGCAAGATCCTGCCGATATATTGTGATGCTGTAATCAAGAAGATATATTGTGATTTTTAAAATCTGATTTTTAGGAAAACTGTTGTAGTATAAAAATGTTTTAGGTAAGGTTTACTAGGTACCAGCTAGGTTACAGAAGAAATAGGCCCCGTCCTGGGTCAAGGTCTTGAAGCATTCAGACCCTCGCAGATCCTGCTGGATATGGACGGCAGGGGCAGAGTCTACTCCCTAGACAACAGGACCAGGACCAAACTGGTGGTGGGGGGAAGGAAGGAACTTCGAACGGAGGAAGGAACGTTGAAATGTCGACACCTGAAAGCAGTAAAACAAGAGCATTGTTGAAGCAAGTTGAATCATCTGACTAGTTTTAGGTTTTTCCAATTACTTCAGTTTACACAAGTAGAGAGTAAAGTGAACTTCAGCTTGGTGATTATCAGGGCTCTGAGCTGCGTTATGCTATGTTACGCAAGAGACGGCGTGGCCCATCCAGCATGTGGTGGCTTATAACTTGCGTTTCATGTGTAGGTTTTACTGTAACCTGTTCCGGGCAAGTCTCCACTCACTGTGTTTCCTGTGTATGTGCGTCATCATGACTCAGCCCAGGTCAGTAAGTTAACACAGAGTGACTACTACTCACAGACACCATCATCACACCTCACCACGTGCTACATGTACAAGAGGACGTACTGAACTGAGTTGTGAAGATGAATCAGAAATGGATATAACAGATTTCTCAATGTGGTTTCATTCAAAGGACCTTTTACAGTAGAAGGCATTCCACTCCTGTACTATCTATACAATATCTCGGAGTGAGTCTCTGTGGACTAATTATCTTTCTCATTCCTGATGTTACTACTCTGCCAGGTGGGCTCGGATATGTGTGAGCAAACTTTAACCATATCCCGTCCTCAGGCCATGACACATAGCTCTGAATAAAGCAGGTGCCATACTGAGAACCCTCAGATTGGTTATTCAGGGTAAGGCAATGTGTGAATGGTATTAAAAATCAGTTCACATTTTCCTCCCTTCACATTTTCCGCCTCCTTTCCTAGGCAAGCAATGGGCCCATTCTTAATTGGTAAAATGGTTTATGTTGCGCATTCTATCAAATTAGTTCAAACTTCAGTCTCACAGTAAAAAAACAACTATTAAAAAACAATTCAATATTCAAAACTTACTTATTATTATGTTATGGACTATTTAAACCCAAGTCAATTTAAGAGACCACCTCAAAATGATCAGTTTCTCTAGTTTTACAGTTTCTGGGTTTGTGTTTGACCAAAATGAGCAGTTCTGTTTTATTCAGTACACTACTGGAAACACGCCTCCCAAATTCCAGATAAAATATTGTGTTTTAGATCTGTTTATTTAGAAAATGACTAATGACGCCTCCAGAAGCCTGTTTTTTGAACCACGCTCGCCGTGCATTTCACCCAGCCACCACTCGCCAGTCTTTCTGTAGGTCACTTGAGGTCATCTTACGGTGGTTAAGTGACATTCAAATGAGGTGGCGCTCATCACGGTCAGTAGAGCGTGGTTTTCGCCCTCTGCCAGTCTGTAGCTGTGTTGTCCTGTGTGTTTGCTGCTTGACCTTGTTCTTATGAACCAGACGCTCACTGTATCTGCCAGTAAAGCTAGAACCGAACCTTCTGTTCCTCACTAAGAACCTGCTGTAAAGAAGAAACTGGAGTGCTCTCTTATTTATTTTCAGAGCTGTATACATACATACATACACATATATATTTAAGGTCATTCTGAAACTGATGCATACCTGCAACACATTCCAAAAAGGTTGGGACAGGAGACGTTTTGAATTATTCAAAAAATATCTTAAATAGTGACATACTTATAAAGCAGCTTCCAGGAAAAGCCAAGTCCTATATGAGTGAGGATGGCCAGGGCAGATGCATGGTATTTCGGGGGTTTAAACCTCTACAGTTTATAGTATCATCAAAAGATTTAAGGAATCTGAGAAATGGATGGATCTGGTGTTTTCCGGGCCAAAGAAGGAAACATTCAAACTGTTATCGACGTAAGGTGCAGAGATAGCAGATACGAGACTGCCTTCCGTCCAGACGTCTTCCTTTCAGAAGGTCTGATTTAACTCAAATTAGGACAATAAAGGTCCTGTACAGTTGCACACCTAAAGACTTGTATAACAGAAGAATGGTAAAATAATCCTGCTACTTGCTTACGCAGCTGTAGGAGCACAGGAGGTTCACATAGGCTCACGGGAGGTTAAGATGACGTGCATCATCGTTATTGTGTGTTAATGTGCTCTGCGTAACCAACGTCACAATATTACGCCTTCAATCCCCAAAATTGTTGTTAAAAGGAAAGATGATGTAACAAGAGGCAAACGTGCTCCTGTCCCAACGTTTTACACGTGTTGCAGGCATCAAATTTGCAGTTCATAGGTATGGCGCAAAATGTTGTTTTGGGCAAACCAACTGTTTCCTGTTTTTATTATTATGGTGACAATATATTGTTATATGACCAGATATTCTTCTTCTTCTTCTTCTTCTTGGTACACATTTTTTGTCTGCTAACTAGTCCTTCTGGTTTTTTTTCCGAGATATTGATACCGTTCCTCCAGGATGTTTGGACGGATCAGGAATGGTGTGCTTGTATACAGCTTTTTGATTCCACTTATGGTTTACAGAAAAACTGTGTTTAATTCCAAATTTTATCCCATTAAGAATGAATGGGGTGGAAAAGTACACGACCATCTACCGTACTTCTGCTCAACCAACAGACACCGTTTCACATACACTATCTCAGGGTGGATCCCTGAGCACATATTCCATCCCTCATTTCTCTTATAGAGTCCAGTTCATTTTTGGCTCCACTCAGGGCAGATCCCCAAACTGTAATCCACAGGCTTACTGACCCGCACTCCTCTATGTGTTGTTTATTCATCCCTCATTTCTTCTAGTTGCAACAACAGCCTAGCAGCTGCCAAGCATGGAAGTGGGAACCATTTAGCTACGCAACCATTCTGTGTTTCCTTCAGGAAAACCACTTTTCTAGTTATTATTATTATTGCTATGTTGTTAGGATTCACATATTGTAAGTAAAGATAGTAAAGACTAGAGCTGCTTCTAATTTAGCATTAATGTCAAATAAGTAAACCAAGGTTGCGTTCACAAAACATTTTGATATCAGTTATTAAAAATGCGTTGATTCACACTGTCTGTTTGGAGTGTGTTTGTGGTTGCAGATTTCAAGTAGCAAGAAACTTATTCAACATTAAAGCTCAGACTAAAAACTACTGCTGGCTGTTGTTGTTTTTCAAAAAGACAGGCAAAAAAGACTCATACAAGTCACTACGCCTGCTATATCTGTAGAGATAGATAAAAAAGGAAGTTGACCACAGCGATTAGTTTTTGTTCCTCCACTTTGTCCATCGCTGTGACTGATTGAAGCTCCCTAATCTCCTAACGGCAAGATGCATAGGTATGTCAGCGTACGCTCCATCAAATGTTCAACATCATTGAACTCTTTTAACAGACAATTGTCATGCACTACCACATGTTGCCTGCTTTAAGAAGTCTGTCAATTTATCATTCTGACTGAAATCAGTGGCGATTTTTTAGGGACACATTAACGTCCTTGGGAATGCAGCCTAAAGCATTTTGAGCAGCTTTGCCCATGATGAACGGCTGAAATAAATAAGCAAAGACAAGATGAAAGTCAATTTGCTTCGCTTTTCACAGCAGTTCACACATAAAAATATTCTTGGTATTATTACCCATGGTGGTTCAGTTTGTCGGGGGCTAAAAGGCTATCCATTGTCACCCTTGCTGGGTGTCAGGATCTCATTCCATCCAGTGCCTCTCCTGAAGGCCTTTCTCTTAGGAGGCGCTAGAGGGAGGAGGGGGAGCTCCGCAGCAGGTGACACACCTCATCACCATGTCCTTCACGGTTCAGGTGGCCCCTCCAGAGTTCCGGCCCTGAGCGAAGTCATTCAGGGGACACACTCAAACACTGCCCACACCCACAGTGCTGAAAAGCTATTTTAACCTGTGATCAGGCAAAGCAGCAGGTCATTAATGGTGTTGACAGGTCTTAGGCAGGCTATAGTGTCTGTTGAGTGCTGGGATAGAGTAAAAGGTTGACACTGGAGGGGGAGAGGAAAAGTGATTGACTGAGGGAAGGTTTACACCGTACACTAAAAATTATACTTCTCTGTGGACAGATTCAACAGAGCAGGGTACCAGGCCTGATAATCAAACCTACTCAGTCGGAATCAAGAATGCAACAGAAGATATAGTAAACAGAAAAGTGTGGGTTGCCTTTACCCTCCTTTCGCTTTGAGTGTAACTGAACGCAAGGCCTCCAGAGATTCCTTCATCAATTACAAACAAATGACATTGACTCGGTTCAAGGTAATGGCACTAGCAGGATATCTGTGGAGGACACAGAGAGCGCTTTGGAGGAGCATGTCTCCGGCCATTCACCTGAGCAATACGGCAGCTGGAGAGGTTCCCATAGTAACATGAGGCTTGATGGCGTGATGACATTAGGCCTGCCCTTTGAGGGGGGAGGGGCGCTTCTGCTGAAACATTGCGGTGCTTCTTACTACAGCAGCTTATTTACTCAGTGCAGGGCATCATCTAAAAGAATGGAGGGGGTGGGGTGCATCCTCACGCAATATAAGGTAAAAATATACAGTAAGTAATAGAGAAGAAAGATAATACAATTAATATTCTATACCTACACATTTCTAACAGGTACAATAACACCTTAAAAGGAGCAATATGTAACAGTTTTAGTTCAAACTTTCCAAAATTGACTAAAATCATCAACAAAATGTGAAAAAACCATCCTGTCTCGTAATTCAATTCAATTCAATTTAATTCCATTCGACTTTATTGTCATTATACCAAAACAGTGTTGTACAGTATAACCAAACACAGTCAGGCTCCTTCTCCAGTGCAGTTATTAAGAATATAAATATATATTTATAGTGTATATGTAGGAGAGTACAGTGTGTTGAGGTAGCAAAGTGTGTGGTTGTAAACAGTAGAAGATATATAAAGTGGACAGTGCAGGTAGGAGAATAGCAGCTGAATGTTCAGGTTAACAGCTAAACAGCTTATGGTACATATGTGCAGCGTATAGATAAATAAATACATAATACATAAATACATAAACACAATAAATACACAGCTGAGATGTTCAAGTATACAGGTTAGTTAAAGGGCAGTGCATACAGTCCTGAGAGCTAGTGGAGCCCAGTGTGTGGGCTGGGGTGATCAGGGCTAGTAACAGATTAGTAACAGTCTATCATGTTGCAGTCATGTTCTGGTAGGTGCTGCCGGCGTGCCCGGTCTGACTGCTCTAGGGTAAAAGCTGTTCCTGAACCTGGTGGTTCTGGCTCGGATGTTCTGCCACCTCTTTCTGGATGGCAGAGTTTGGAACAGGGGATGGCTGGGCTGTGTGGGGTCAGAGGAGATGTTGACTGCTTTCCTCAGACATCTCTTGTCGTAAATGTCCTGTATGGGTGGGAGGGCACCTGCGGTGATGTGCTGCGGTTATACTGCTTTGTACCTCAAGAGGTGATAGTGTGTCACTGTAGAGACGTGTTGAAGGGATGAAGAAGTAGCGCCACTGCCCCGACGATGTACTCTAACCTCTTGTTAATCATGTTGAAGGTGCTGTACCCGGTCTGATTGTTTAAGAACAGCGAGCCAATGATAGGAAGAGTAAATGCAATGATGGCTGAAGCTCTTGGCTATCAACCATTATAACAACCACCCACTCTCAGTAAGAATCCACATTTAGCAGCAAACAAAGGAGTGATAAAAATAGAAGTAAACGGGTGCTGCTTTCCTCCACTGAAGATGCTCTTGGTGAGTAAAGGGATGAAGGTTGATGCTGAACTCGCAACGTTTCTTCTAGATTGGTCAGAATTGAAAGGGCAGGAGGAGGGACTGTGCATTTACTGGTGATGTGTTTCCCCCTATAGCTTGTAGTAGAATGAATTTGACAAGTTGCATCATCTTACAAAGAGCTCCTTTAAAGAGCATCGCAGCACAGAGCGGATGTAGGGGGTGGCATACATACTACTTACAGACTTCAGCTTTTTTTTCCTTTGTTTATTTTTGGACTTGTACCCAGTATTTAGAATTTACAATGAAACAACTAACCAACACAACAAACAACAAAGTTTGTAAGTGTATTAGTTTATATTCTGTATTCTGTTTCTGATCCTAGACAAACTGGACAGCAATCAATCGGTTCAAGTAAGAGTTGACCCTTTCAGCTCCCAAATGGTTCCTGATTGTTGTACCATTGTTCCAGTTTTTAGTTCTCAAACTGAGGCAAATTAGCAATATTATTTATCATTTCATTATCATTAAACCTTTTAGTGTACCTTCTAAATCATTAATTAACAAAAGTGTAGAAAATATGCAGGCAAATACATCAACCTGTCAGATAAGCTCAGCATGTTTGTAACAGGTGACAGAGTAGTTCTAAATGTATAACCCTCTTCATTCAGTGTGTTATGCAGCTTTTTGGGCATGTAAACTTCTGCAAAGTTATAAAGCTTAAAGTACACACCAGAAGAAGAAGCTCTCTCCCACAGAAACCTCTTTACTCACCTGCATCATTAGAATTCCAGCTCTTTCTTCTGTTACAAGGTGATGCAATTTTGTAACACAGTCCTTATTGCCCACCTACTGGCAAGCTTGGCACACCCTCAACACAGAGAGCTAAATCGGTAAAAACGTACCAGCTTGTGAAGGTCGACCTAACAGCTTGTTTTACTAGACTTTCAGGATTAGACTCTGGCTAAAACTGATATGGCAGAACCAACACCACTGTAACAATAGCCACAATGGTATGACAGGATAGTGTTCTGGCAGTTGACCAGTCAGAACAGAGTGTGTAAGCTGACCATGCAGAGCAAACTGGCCTCATCAGGAGGTGGGGCTTAAAGACACAGGAGCTCTAACAGTGTTTCAAATAAAAGGTGAATACAAATGTACAGTATAAGAAAAATACTGTGTGGGGAAAATTGAAGCATGTAAATCTGTTCTAGTAGACCCAAAAAATAAAGTTATGAACTGCGAAAATGAGCATAATAGGGTGCTTTGAAATGTTCATGAAACAAGTGGAACATGCCATGCTTTATTTTATGCTGGTACATGTCCGAAACCCTTGACTCGGTCTACATGCAGGGACACACCATGCACAAAGCACAAGCACATTACGAAGAGAGGACGCAAACGGGCTATAATGTGAACATGGGCTTATATGTCAGAATAAAGTGTTTTAGACTCTTAAGAAAGATTTAAGAAAGAACACAAAGACTTTGATGGAAAGAATGGCTTTGTTCTTTAATGCACCTAAATCAAACCAGAGGTGAATTGTTTAAAAGAGGAAGATGCACACCCCCATATCTTTAATGTACCAGGTGAGAAACAAGTTGTAAAGCATATTAATGAGGCACAATCTGGCTGATGTAAAGTTAGCTCACTGTGTAGCTAATGCTAACTTACCCTAATGAACCAGTGTTCTTTTTTAGCCCAATAATTTATAGGCTAATAATTTTATAACACTGAATGACATTAGGTTTGGTATCTGCACAGCAACCAAAAATGTCTCCATCCAACCTCAGACTGACCCCAATGCCCAAACCACCATCCCATCAATCATAAATTAACAGTTATGTCCTTGACTCCGGGCCCAGAGTGGGGAAAGAGTAAAGGGCCTTCTATTCACTTACTAAATTAGAGAATGTCTGAGGAAGGAAGAGCCAGAAAACTAAAACCTTGGGCTACAAGAAAGGGAAAGCTTTATTTTTGTCTATGAAAAAGATACTAAGTGGAAATGGTACTAAATGAGGTATTGTGCATTACCGTGGCTCATAGGGGGATATGTGTAGCTACTTCTTGAACTGCATAAGAGAATAGAAATGAGTTTGATTAAACCAACTAACTGAAACAATACCCTAAAAACTGCCTCTCTGCTATAAATCAAACTGTGTGAGAGACTCTTATTCAGAACAGTTGAATTCATCATTATGAAACTGCTTTATCATACCAGGCCTGCTTTACATTCAGCATGTGGGCTGCATTCAATTTTAACAGCCTCCCACACCTTCCTAAAACTATCGCCGGTCCAGGTTTGGTGCGACCCAACATGCACCACAGAGACAAATGAAATGAGAGCTAACCAAGTTAGAATGTCAGCCTCAGCACAGTTGCTTAGAAAAAGAATCAATCCAAAAAAAAATGGATAACTGGTTCAATATCTGTGCCATTTTAATCACTGAATATGAAAAACAAAACCAAACAACACACACACACACACACAAAAACCTCTAAACAAATTCTTATTTAAAGAGACAGACCAAATTCTTCACTTTATATCATCTAATTTCCTGGTTTCATCAGAATGTTCATGGTGGAAGCTGCAAGTAAATTATTTTAGCAGTATCTCTTTTCTTTCTAATGCAGTCATTATGCTAGAGATGATCTGGGAAGGTCCTTTTAAAACTGAGACGGTTGTAAATATTTGTGTTCATAAGTATTACATAGTTATAGCCTAACATTTATAACTTTGAATTATGCTGGCTTTAATCAGGGATGTTTTTAAAACAGAAACAGTTGTAAATAGTACAGTAACAGCATACTGTCACTATCAGAACAAAACCTTGAATGGTCACCTTACAGGGGAAGATAAAAACATTGATATCTTATAATGCAAGTTAACTTAAATGTTGTTTTTGGACCAATTCTAGTCCAGTCATTATGAAATGTTCATACAACGTAAAAAGGACAGCTAGTGTTTTTAAAGTACATAAAACAACAACAACAAAAAAAAAACCAATGAAGATAGAAGATTTAGTCCCAACAGCATCAATCTATAAGCACCAACATTAAACCAACATAAAATCCCACTGTGGTCTAAAGTATTGAGGCCCCATGAATGTTAAGTGACACAGAAATGAAAACACCCCACAAGCAAACACAACAGTCCCTTTTCTTGAAGTCTCAGGATACAGATCTCTCCTCTACTTTGGTCACTGTTGGATCAGTCCACTCTGGCATTCAGTTTCACACATAAAAAAGCACTCTGCTGCCACAACCAGATGCTTAAGCCTGCTAAACCTGTTACCAGCACACCTGTCAACAATTCCATTCACGTCCTGTCCTAAGGGAAGAGGAGGTGGCTGTGATTCCAGAGGTATGTACTGTCTTTGCCTGATGCTCATCTCCCACAAATAAAACTAGAATGTGCACTTGATTTTCAGGCTTTCATAACTCTACAGTTCAAGCCAGCAGTATGCTCTTTTGGAGCAGAAGTTACACGGGGAACAAAAAAAAAACAAAAAACAACAACAACAACAACAACAACTACAAAAAAAAACAAAAAAACACCACAACAAGGTGGCCACTCTTCAGAAATATTCCTCAAACTCTAAAAGGAGTAACGTATAAAAAACAGGAAATGGAAAATAAGACTCTACAGTGTGTGTCTGTGTCCTGTGACACCTCAAATTAATATGTAGTCAAAAAAAAAAATCTCTGTACCAGAAGCACTCCACATCAAGCAATAACACAAAACCCGGTTTCCATACTTACCACGCACACACACACATGCGCACCGCCACACATTTTTCCATGGCTGATCGCACATCATAAAACTGCAATACATGAAGTAACAAGCCTTTGCAGAAAGAACGCATACAGAGGGGGAAAGAAAAGAAGCTCAGTCTTGAAATGAATTTGTTAGGCAGCTGTAGGGCCTCGGTACTAGTGTTTCGGGCCTAGGTTAGGGTTTGATAGCTGCAGTACTTAGGTTATATGTAGATCTTAAGGGTAGTGGTCAGTTAGTTTTAGGCTGAAGGAACAGTAAAGTGACAGTGGAATTGATGACAGGACATGGTAGATCCATAGGGAATGTGGCAGGGGACTTGCAGTGCAGTGGCGGTGGCCGTTTGCAAAGGTCATGGGTTAAAGGTCTTGTCCTAGTCCTCCCCAGCTGCTATCAGAGTAGAGTTCATTCCCCTATAACCTGCACCAGCTGGTGAAGAATCCACATAGTCCACAGTGTTCACTTTTTCACACAATGCCTGGAAAGCTTTAAAGTGTACTAATGCTTCTACTTCTTCTTTGCTGTGACATTCTTGCAGACCCAGTTCATGCCATCCTAAACGGATAAAATGAAAAACAAGTTAGCAATTCACAGAGAAAAAGTAGTTCAGTGTTTAAAATGTTACAAGCCAAATAACTGCTCGGTTCTTAGACAGTACTGCACTGAGATTAGACAAGAGTTCTGGCCACACTGTGTGATGGTTTATAAAACCAAAGTTTTATCTGTGTTATTGGTGGGAAAAAATGGTCACCTTAGGCTTTGCACAATGAAACTTGCTTGAAATCTACATGCCAACTAAGCTGAGCATGAGGTGCAAAATGTAAAACAGCCTCCAACCTACCAACACTTATGCTTCATGAAACAGCCAATAAAAACCATGTTAACACATCACTGGATCACGTCAAGTGACATAGTTTAAAACAACTAGTTCATCAGATCAATGGACAATAAATAAAGCAGGCTGGTTTAAAGAAGATGGTTTATTAGGTGAAAGGAGTCCCCTCACTGAATGACTCAAGTTTGTCAACTGCCTGAGCCATGACAACAAATGTGAGTTTCTCAAAGCTAATGTTTCTGCAACCAGCTGCATTAAATAGCCAGCTAACACCAACAGCTGTTTAAACAGTCGCTTGTGGGACTGTTTATTTATTTATTCCTTAGGCTGCTGTTATCATGATTTATGTAGCTAGGTTAATTTTTTTCTGCTCTTTCGATGCCCTCTAATTTTACTCAGAGCTCAGATTCATTTGGGATCCAAAAGATAAAAATTATCATGAAAGCGGAGGCCGAAATACACTTCGCAATGAACTTCTACCAAATGAGTGAGAGATCAATTAGGCTAAAACCATAAAGGCAACATAAACAGTAAATCTTTAAATGAGCACAGATTAAGAGTCATATTGTACAGAGACATTAAAATGCTGTAAATATGGGAATTGCACCTCGCAGATCACTTTACAGGGAGAATGACAGTGTACCAAAAATGAGATGCTAATTTGCCCAACTAAAGTAATCGAATGTGTTGCATGCAACTTGTTCTCAAATTGCTTTGCGTAATAATACAAACTGTTTATGCAAGTTGGAGGCAACTCACAACAACTAGTTGCAGAGATGTTTCACTCAGCAAAACCAGCCTTACTCTTAGCTGCTGGAGCTACTTTTGAAAAAAGCATTATTACATATTTATTAAACACATTTTAAATTTTTAGCTCTTCTTTGCTTTTTTGCCAAACTGCTGTATATAAGCAGCAGAACAATTAATGTGGTAATTAATCACAAATAACATCACAGACTGACCAAGAAGTGGCCTTCTTCTCCACAAAAATCCAAAAGGTTTACAAAGTTGAACCTACCTGGACTCCTTCTCCTGTAAGAGCAGAGCAGGACTGAATCTGCCACATGCGATCCCGTATGGTGTGCAGGTTAAGGCCCTCTGCAATCTCTGAGGCTGGAGCAGCAGTGAGCAAGTCTTGCTTGTTGGCAAAGATAAGAACAGGGACACCGCTGAGCTTCTCCTCGTCCAACAGCTCAGCCAACTCCTGTGAAGAAAAACACACAATCAAGGAAGGTTTCCTTTAGTACTACATGTAAACTTTGTCCTGCGTTACTGCACATATTGTTTTTCACAATACTAACTGTCTCATGAAAAATAGGGCCACTTCATTGTTTATTCCAAAGTTAAAGTTAAGTCTTGAATAGTCTTGGGAACATTCAATCAATGAATCTTCCAAACTTACATTACAATCAATGATTTTCTCATCCACACCACTCTATAATTCACAAAAGGACTATTAAAAAAAGCACTGTGTTAAAAGTGGAAAAAGCTTGATGTAGAGGTTTTCTCACAGACAGATCGAGGTTCCTTCTTTATGTGTCACACTTACACACACACACACACGCACACAAAAATGCTTACCTGCCCCGTTTCTTCAAACCTCTTTCGATCTGCACTGTCGATGACGTATATCTGAAATAACCAACCTCTATTAATAAACCAGTTACGACCACAAAGCAAGGGCAAATACAGACATGAACTTTCTAAATATGTCAACACACCATTTAGGTGAGCATATTAAAACATTTATCATCATTATGGCCAGAAGCTGCAGGGCAAACTGAAATAAACTGCTAGGAGATTCTACTTGTGCCTATTCCATTGAGTGTAATCATATCAAGAGTTGATATCTCACTGGAACCACTCACAAGCACGTCAGTGTTTTCAAAGTAGTTTCTCCAGTACGGTCTGATCTTCCTCTGGCCCCCTATGTCCCAGACATTCAGCTTGAAGCCCTGGGACTGCACACTCTTAATGTTGAAGCCCTGGTGAAAGGAAAAAAACACAACAGAAAGATGCTGATTTGATCTAAAGCAGGGGGCAAAAATTTCCACCAGTAGAACAAACCGGAGGCGGAGTGTTATTATACGTATGCAGTCTAACTTGTTACCAGAGAGATAAAAGGCAGAGAAGAAATGTCATGCTGGGCAATATGGCAAAAATATAATATCATAAAATTTGAAGATGTTTTCAGATTTTAGTGTGAGGTTTGAGAAGTTACAGATACTAGCCAGATACTAATACCACTAGTGCCACATTTCTATCAAATACTACAAGTACAATGATTTTTATTTAATGTTTCATACGCTGCTCTAAATCCAGACGACAAATTAAGTACACAAATTAAGCTTGTGCAGTTGGTCAGCGTTCTGTAAGTGGTGATAATAACTATAGTACATTCGGAAAAAGCACAATGTGGCACAACTAATTCCAATACAATCCAAGACAAAAATATTGTCATGTTGTTTGCACACAGATGGATGCAGGTTGAAGCAGCTCTGTCACCTACTGCTGCAGTTTTTAGCTCATGACAGGTTTTACCTAGTGTCCAGTAGCAGAGGTGTCAGAGCACAGGAAACAGAATTGTGTGCAGGGCATGGTACAAGGCTGCTTGCTTTCATTTCCACACGCACGACCTTGCTTTCGCATCCTTGTTAAATCTTTAAAACAGGTGTACCTGTGTAGGGGTGATGTGACTGATGTCCTCAGAAGCCAGCTGCTTGAGTAGTGTTGTCTTTCCTCCATTGTCAAGGCCCAACAGCAGGATGCGGACCTCCTGGTCTGGGGCGCTCTTCAATTTCCGAAGGATTGATAACAAACCCTGCAGCACAAAGGCCCAATCACATCACTGTTCAGAACAGGACACATTTCAAAAAGAAACATGACAGAACAAACTTTCCAACACGGCACATGCTTGAAAACGATCTATGCCAACTAGATTACAGACTAATCTAACATTTACAAACAGGCTGTTTTCCTAGACTTACAGCAGAATGGTAGTTCACAAAGCAGCATGTGTTGGTTTTCTAGACAACTTGGGCCCAAATTCAAGACTATTCAAAGCTCTTTTTCTATTGGACCAGCATGGCTTAGGGCTTACGTTAGGCCTATGTGGCTAATTTGGAAAAGCCTGATTTGTGAAACACTACTGTGCTCGTTGAGACTTCAGTCCAGAAGCTGCCTTTTCAGAACAGTATACAGAAGATTTTTAGATCAATTAAATAAAAATTAAAGAAATTAAATTTGTGGTAATTTAAAAAAGAAAGCCTTTATTTAGTATGAAGTATGAATTAGTAGCAGTTTGTATTTTAACATCATAATGCTTATGTTGGCTTCTTTGTCTGTCACAAGGCTATTTAAAAGGTTTGTGCACATGAGCAGAAGACGAAAACAGAAGTAGAAGGGAAAACACTTTCCTAGGATAATTTAGCACTCTCAAATTGAACTAAGGGTTTCTCCTTCAACACAGCACAACTGTGTCGGAAAATTAACCACCTACACTAATGTTACATCTAGTTCAGCCAACTATTTTCTTTAAGCCTTTTCTTTGAGGCTTCAATAATGTTTTTATTTTAGATACAGAAGCATATAACGCATCTTGTTTCAGGTGACGTTTAACAGTTGATACTAAGACAGGGGTGTCTCTCCCTCTTTTAGGTGCTGTAAACCATGCATTTCTTGTAGAAATGAGCACTAAAATCCTATCTTCTCTCTCTTTCTCTCTATCTCTATTGCCAGTCTGTTTAAACCGCTGAGTGGTACTTTGCACTCCCTTAATGTTTTTTTTTTTTTTTTTTTTGCAATCTCTCTCATGGAACAGCCTTCATCGAAAAGAACGAGAATAACACTTTTTTTCTCATCCACTGCCTCCCAATATTACCACAATGAATCAGAAATAAAGCAATTAAGATGTGGTTGAAGTGCAGACTTTTAGCTTTAATTAAAGGGGTTTAAAAATACTGCATTTAGTGTTTAGGAATTACAGCCATTTTTCCCTGTTCCCTCCTTATTTCGTGACAAATTAAGAATATAAAAAGGTCTAAAGTCTATTCCAAAATATGCTTTTGGTAGCTGGCCATGACAAATCTCGATATGCGGGCTATGCGAGGTTTCAATGCAAGTGAAGTGGGGCCATCGTTAGACTGGAAATCAGAGAGACAGCTGAGACTTTCGGAGCAGCCAAATCAGATTTGGTACACTCTTAAAAAGAAGGAAAGCACCGCTGAATTCAGCAACACCAAAAGGCATATAAGAACATGGGAGACAATTAAAGTGGATGATCACAGAATTATATCTGGTCAAGTCAAGGACATTGCAGAGGAGTTTGCTGTATCATTGTCAAAGTCTACCATCTTTATAAACATAAATACAGAGGGTTTACCTTAAGACGCAAACCACTGGTAACGCTCAAGAACAGAAAGGCCAGATTAGACTTTGCTAGGAAACATAAAAAGCCTGCCCAGCTCTGCAACAAGATTTGTCAGACAACTGACACCAAGATTAACTTATACCAGAAGGATGGGAAGAGAAAAGTATGGAGAAGGAAAGGAAGGAGTCATGATCTGAAGCATTCCACACCAACATCCTATGGCATGGACATGTATGCTGCCAATGGAACTGGGTCACTAGTGATAATTGATACTGTGGCTGCTGATAGAAGTACCAGGATGAATCCTAAAGTGTACAGCTGTACTTTCCACTCAGTCAAGTGCTACAAAACCACCAGGACAGTGCTTCACAGTACAGATGGATAATGGCCTAAAAGACACCTCAAAAGCAACCCAAGCGCTTCTTAAGACGAAGACATGCAATGTTCTTAAATGGTAAGTTTAAAACCCAACTGTGCAACCTTTTCACTGACAAAACTGAAGGCAGAAAGACCCAAAAACAAACAGCAACTGAAGGACGCTGCAGTAAAGGCCTGGGAAAACATCTCAAGGGAGAAAACTTAGCATTCTGTGATATGCATGGGATCCAGACTGCAGGCAGTCATGGACTGCAAATGATTTACATCCAAAAAATTAAAAATAATCCTTAAATCTATAAATTTTTCTGTGTCTAATTACATTTTAGCCTGTGAAAATGACTATGTAAAAAAAACAGCTCCTAAGTGGTGAATGCAACATTTTTGTTAAACTTCTTATTTAAAGCTAATAGTGTGCATTCTTCATTCTTCGTTCAAAACCATTTTGATGAAATACAGAAGCGAAACTACAGAAATTGCATTAATGTCCAAATACCTAAGGACCTGATGGTAGATACCGCTGTTAGGCAAAACTGACAATTCACAAGGTGACAGATTTCTGCATCGTTTTGGAACCATCTACTGAAAAAATTAAAAATATGGTTTTATTTAGAACCAAGCGCTCAACAGTTCTTCAGACTGATGGAGAATCTGTGGTACATGGTTTTATATAGAACCAAAAATGGTTATCGTCTTATTACAAGCTTGATATAGTTCCGATAGAATAACCTTTTTGGTGTCACATAGAACAACACACAACACATTCTCCATCAATATTTAGAAGCATTTCACCATGCATATGATAACTTGAGCATGAAAAGGCTTCATACAGAACTCATGGCTGAAAACAGAACCATTCCACTGAGTAAAGAACCCTTGAAGAACACTTACTTGTTTTTAAAAGTAAATGTTCTACAGATGATTAAAACCACATGGAGTCGCGTACCTACAGCATCATATTCGTATCACTTATGTTTTCCAAACTTTCGAGCGTCAGTGTCTATTAAACTAGCTTAAGGCACCAGGCCCAAGCTAGGAGCTAGCTAGCTAGCCAGCCAGCAATATATTCATTTTTGGCTTCGGACCTGCTTTAAATTGCGGTAGCAGACCTTCACCGTGCAGTCTGTCCTACAGTATATCTTGCTAGTCAATACAGTATCCGACAAGTAGCCTCGAAGATATAGTCACCTCGAATTTTGTCGCTCCACCTTAAACGGTGCAGCAGTTACATTCTGGCGCACCATTTAAGGTGGAACTAGAAAGTTCGAACAAGATGCTGGCGAATAGGAAACCGACCCCAACCTCGTCAAGTACCAGAACAGACACTGATCAGATAATAATGATAGATATGTGCATGTCTTGTTGCGGAGAACATTCATACATCTATCTTTTTGGCTCGCTGAACTAGCTAGCTAGCTGGCTGGCTACCAGAGTGGTTCGCTAAAGCTAGCTAGCTAGCAACCTCATTTTTCTCGTTAGCTAGTGCATTAGATATAAAAATAGATATAACGCCTTCATCATCTGCAACTAAAGCAAACAACGGAGACGGCGCAGCTCATATGTGTCCCGTTATCTGTATAATAAACCGACCAGCGGTCAATTACAAACCATGTTGATGTTTTTCCTGCGGAGACGCCGAGCGGGGTTACTAGGGGAGGCGGGTGACGTCACGAACTCACTCAGCAGCCGGTTAGCCTGGGGGTCGGTCCCAAAAAGAAAAGAATTGATTCCTCTATTCCGCGTATTTGGGGAATCGAGAGTCGACTCCACAGCTTTGAACTCGATTCCACACAGTGATGTTCGGGTTTATGAGATTTGTCAGAATTTCGTACATCCTTCAACTCACATGTCCATCTTCTACCTGAATCTTACTTTAGACACAGTGGAAAACAAAGTAAAACTGTGGCTAAAAAAGTGCCAAAACACCTACTCACCCGACAGAGGAGTCCTCCAGATATATTATTTTTAATATAGCGCTCTTCATTTTCGCCAAATGTCCTTCTCTAGATGCTGGGTTTGAAATCGAGATTCGACTCTTTCGATTCCTGCCACTTGGAATCGGAGAGTCGACTCTTAACATCTTAGGATTCGAACAGATCCAGTGATTGGGAGCAGAGAAAGAGTGCTCAATGTCTTTGAAGAGTCATATCAATAAGTGAGAATTGCTGTGGCTGAAGCAGTTGATAGAACTTAAGTCCGTCTACTCCTCTGCATACTTTGTTAGCCAGTTTTTCAGTTGTCTGGACCAACACAGAGCAGGTACTATTTGGGTGGTGGATCATTCTCAGCACTGCATGGTGCTGGTGTGAGTGGATCAGACGTAGCAGTGCTGCTGGAGTGTTTAAGCACTGTGTCCACTCACTGCACACTCTATTAGACACTCCTACCTTGCAGATGTACAATCAAGAGATGATAGCTCAGCTGTTGCTGGACAGTTTGTGTTGTTCCTCCTATATCCCTTCCGTAGCAGTCACAGGATGTTGTTGGCTATGTATTCTGTGGCTATTGTTGAATGGGGTAAAGGTTGGATAATAAAGTACACAGCAAATAAGATGGACTACAATCTGTAATAGTAGAACTGCAAAACGCACCTATATGGTAAGTGAGGCTGATAAAATGGCCAAGAAATGTAGATATAATTAATAATAATAAATAATATAGAAATGTTGCAGGTGTATGAAGTGCTCTGTGAGTGCATATTACTGTCCTTTTCAGAGGTCTCCCGAGGTCTGTCTTTGATCTGGTCACTTTGTATTGGGAGTTTTATAAGTGCATCAGTTGATGTGCATGAAAGGCCTGAAGCAGTTGCATGTTGCTATCTGACACGAATCCAGAGTTAAAATAAAAAGACTTTACATAACTTTACCCCACCGATAACAAATAATGTCTTTCTGTAAAACAAGGCCTGGCAGAAGTAATGGGATGTACCAGACATGTTAAACAGTGAGAAGTTTATTCATAAAATCTACAAATGTAAAACAAGGGAAAAACATTTCATTCAAAAGCACAACCATACCAGTCTTTCAAAACAATGAAAATTACGTATTCACAGCTGCAGAAATCACTGCTGGTGACCTCCCTTAAGGCAAATACAGAGAGTCTGTCTATAAAGGTACAAGTAAGTAGAATTTTATGTTAAAACCTGTAATATCAGGAATTACAAAACAATGATGTGCATGGAATGTCTCCACCCTGGTTGGTGACTGCATTCAAATTTCTTCTCGAAACTTGTTTTCTATCTGCTTACTTGATTTTGCCTGGTTTGTTGTCTATGGCCACAGAAAACATACTGGCCGGATTGACTAACACGTGGGTCTTGGAGAACAGAAAGGAAAAGAAATTTCGTTCAACTGTTCAGACGAAGCCAAGCAGTGATCCAATATATGCAAAATTAGTAGGCAGTGAACCTTAACTGTATATTACCAAACAAAAGAAATTCACTGTACACTGTAAATACATTATGAAGGAAAGAGTTTAATTCCAAAATGCTGTATGTCCCTTTGCACAAATGCAGATTATGCAGCCTTTTCCAAAATATCCAAAAAGGCAAGGAACTAAAGTAATGTTCTGCACGGCAACCTTTACCTGTGGTGATTGTAAATAGAAAAACGTGGCAATTATAGCATTTTGGAACTCAACTCTGTGTGTGAGGTATTAAAAACACCCTTTTCACATGAGGAATCACTGGTCATGATTCTCAACACTTGTCAAAACTGTCAAAAGAGCAAAAAGCTTCAAATTTTGCAGTCCGTTGTAACTGCTTGTGGGACCGTTTATTGAATCATGTTCTATAAAACTTATTGAAATCTTTATTTTAAAAAAATGTGATTCTACAGTTTCTGTTTCTTCTTGGCTGGCTTAATAGAGGGAATTTCCTCCTCAGAGTCTTCATCTTCATCAGATGCTTCAGACTCTTCATCGTTCTCTGAAGCTGAAGAACAGAAGACATTACAATGTGTAAGCTATTAATGTAAAGGGTGCCTGTTTATCTGTATGTATCTGCGTTTAAAACAACCGCGATTTAAAACAACTAGAAGAAGACTCCTCTGTATCTGTTAACCCAAAAAAATACGTTTTCTTCCCACTCACCAACTAGGTGTAATCCACTAACAGTCACTGGTCCACTTCCCGATTTCAGGCGCAGCGTCACAGGTGCCATTAACTCAAACTCCCCCAAGCTTACCTACAAGAGATATTACAAGTGTTAGGACTTCAGTACTGCATGAACAGGAAAGACAGCGTGCACGAACATGCATTTTCTGAGATCAGGTCATGTTTGGATTTCAATTGACCATATGAAAAGGCATAAACACACCTATGACGCACCGTGATCAGATGAGAAGACGGATCTTGACCACATTCAACACACTACGTGCATTTCATTTCGCAAGCAGAAATGCATCAATTATGCAAGTAATTACAGCAGCTGTAAGACAGCGACTCCTCTCTGCTGATGATTTGTTGCTTGTTTTACAAGGTTTACGAGAAATTATGTCTACAGTAGCTCACAAGAAAGTAAAACAGAAACAGTGCATGAAGACTTTGATAAACATGGAAAGATTTTTTCATAATCTCTGATTCAATCTGTGGTTAGACCACTTAGCTGATACGTTATACTGCAGCGTCATAGCGCAAAGGACAAAACTGTAAAAACAAATAACAGGCAACATGTCAAGCAGTACGAAGCCCCAAAGGTGGCACCTCTACCTAACAAAAATAACGCCTGGCCACAACATGCTTGAGAATGACACCTGATGCATGGCCGTGCCCTAGTAAGGGGTGAGAACGGAGTTCAGTTTGACCATGACTTGGTGGGGGATGAGATAACAGTCTTGATAGTCGAGTCATGATTTAAGGCATGGGAAGGAGATTATTAAATTGTAGGAGCAAGATTAATAAGCTGCTAAGGCTGCAGTTGTATGGGATTTTCAAGGTATGGTATCCATCTCAGAAAATATCATGGCTTCACGGTATGCAGTATTTCACAATTACCACCATTAGAACCTACCGTTACCCCTTAAAGGAATGCAACCAGAAGGGTGAACAAATGCTTTATGCTTTATTGTGGTTGAAAAAGTATTAAAAGTAAAAGCAGAAAAATGTCATGTGACGATAACAGATCACTAGATTATCATTACCTAGGCATTAATAGAACTGCAGGATTTCAGCATTGTAGTAGACGGAGGTAAAGCTCTTTTGAACTATTTTGTTTCCAACTAAAGACTGTTTTCATTATGAATTAATCAGCTGATTATTTTCTCCATGAGTTAATTGATTTATTGTTTGTTTTTAAATATTCTGTGCTCTAAACAAACATCAAAATAGTTGCCAATTTACTGCAGGAGTGCGACAAAGCCACCAGACGACCTTGTTTGTGTCTGTAACCTCCCACACACACACTTATGTGTTTTCTGAGATGGAAAAGTTTGTGTGTGTTTCTTTATCAGGTCATATGAGCATCAGACTTTAATTTCAACATTGCATTTTATGATCAAACCTTAAACATTCACATTTTTGTTGGAGGTTTAAGTTATAAAAGACACAAACTTGGATCTGTATGAACGGTGTTCTTGAAGACGCGCCAACATTTTTGATGTGTTGCCTCCTTTGGCAGCCACTTTGCATCCACACTGGACGTCTGTCCTTGAGGACAACCCCCTGTCTGTTTTTGAGATATCCAGAGTAAAGCCAAGCTGCTAATTGTTTAAAATTCTTTTTCAGAAAATGGAGTTTGGTTATATTAGTCTCGCTACTGTCTGGCATTTTGTCCTCACTGCATGGGTGGGTGTGGTGGCAGTTGCTGAGTCAGACAGGGCGTCAAAGAGGAAAGGAAATGCACATATGCAGGTGAAATTCTCTATTCAACTGCATGTTTTTTCCAATACCAGTAATAACCAAACGTACATAATGTGATAACCATTGCAATCCTAATTGTGGCCTCTATTTAGTAAGGTGTGGGAATAAGATAATTCAGTTTAGTTAAGGGAACAATGCGTATGATGATCCAGTCTGTCAAATTAATCCATTCTTGTTGGACTGATGGCGGATTCGATACTACAGGGACTGTTGCCTCGAGGTACACAGTGGTATAACGAGAAAGGGCGGTCCAGGGTTAGCAGGTTAGCATGCTAACTTCAGTAGATATCAATGCAACACGATACGTAGACGTCTTTGACATTTCATCAAAACTTCTGTTTGAATGTGTTTTTTCCCCCTCACATTCTGTTGTTTTGCTCCTTTAAGCTGCGGCCATGACTTAGTGAGGCAAACAACATAATTATCTCATTCCCATGTCTTAACGACACAGGCACACAACAGGATCTTTTCTAAGTGGTAAGGTCACAAATTACTTTTATTAAGAAGGGATGACACCAGCAGGGCTCTTATGTCTTATTTCTTTAGAGCATTTTTTGTTTGTTTGTGAAAAATGATCCTTTGTAATATATTACCATGGGAAGACAGGATATGTGAAGATTTGCTACAGGCACAGATATTTTCTTTCCTTGATGGTTCGTAGCAGTCACTTCCACCACATTGTTCTCCTCCTTGGCTCCTTCGCCGAGGCAGATCTGCAGGGGGAGAGAGAAGCAGCATCTATGCTTAGTACATATGTACTTTAGTCCTTATCTAAGCTTTAAAAAAAAAAAGTTTTTACACACCGTTCTGAGCTCCAGAAAATGCTCCAAATCTTCCTCCTCATCCCCTTGAAAGGTGTAGAACGGTACTTCAGAGGATAATTCACAGCCTTGGGAATGAACAGATCAGAACAGATGTTTTCTTTCTTTTAATGGACCTTGTATTATTTTACACCCTTGAAAAAGATGCTTCTTTAGGGGTTCTTCGGCAAGGAATTGGTTCTATACAGAAACATGAACACTCAAAGAACCATCTGTATGATTAAAATGTTTTTCGCCTCATGAAATGGTTCCTCAGATTGACAGGATACTGCACTGTAGATGGTTCTATATGGAACCTTTGGAAAAGGGTTCTTCTATTGGTACAAGCTGACATCGTATCTATAACAGAACCTTTCAGATTCCATATAGAACCGTCTACAGCACATTCTCCCTTAATCTGAAGAACGTTTTCTGGACGCAAAGAACCCTGTAATCATGCAAAAGGTTCTTTTAGTGTACATGGTTCTATCTAGATCCGCTCTCTTTGCTAAAGAGCCACCTTTCTTTGACGTGTGTAACTGTTGCGCCAAACAACTGAAGTACAGTTTCGCTATTCGTGCTTGACAGAACACAACTGTACGACTTTGATGAGCCGTTCTCTGGTTATTTACACTTCCCTGTGACCTCAAGACACCAAGTTAAAATAATGAGCACCTAAAATTATTATCATGCATTTTGTGAGTGAGGTTTTGACCACCAGCGTGTTCAGCAATTCGGCCAGATGCTTGCAGCATTCCACGTGTGTTAGCAAGCATGCTAACGTTTAAGAAGCACAGCATGTAAACAATGAAACGTAGCTTACTGAAAACATAGCTTTCTAGCTGCGAACGTGCACCAGTTCCGCCGTCGGAGGAGTCGTCCTCTAAAAAAGACATATTTTTGTTCAGTATTAAGTAAAAAAAATCCACTGAATTGAGACTAAATTATGAACAGCTCAGACAGCGTCTCCAAAACATGTGACGAGTTACACTCAGCTCGGCGCACAGTCATGACATCATGAACCCAGAACTCAAAACGATGTGTTCTTCCATTCTTTATCTATTTGTTTATTTTTATATTTAATTTTTATATTAATATGTTTGTTTGGTTGCCTGTATGGCTATATCTTTTTTCTAATTCATTTTAAACCTTTACCGTTGAACGACTTTTATTTTGCATTGAAATCACATCACGGAAGTACCTTAATTTCTGAATTAATCATTTCATTCTCTTTTGTGGTTCATTTGTTGCTGCAGGGCATCTTTTGAGACTGGGGTTAAAGGGGAATTCCGTCGTTTTCCAAATTCCTCCATAATTCCACCACGATGAAGTAGTCATTCAGCAAGATTATCTTGGGGGAGCTTGAGAGTTATGAATAAGAATTCATGCCAAATTGAAATGCAATTACTACAGTGGAAAAAATGTGAAATCTAATACACACATGACATGAACATCTGAGCCGTGTATTTTATATACTGAGCATCTCTACTGTACGCTGAATAACTGTTTTACTGTTTATGCACATATTATATTGTGTTTGTCTTTTTTTTACATGCTACATGCTATTTACAGGCTACATTTATTTACATGCTATTTATCCATTTTGAATTTCTGCACGGGAGAGGTGGCCTGATAGTGTTTCGTTATACTGTGCAACCCTGTATTGGTGTTTTGACAAAGTTGAGATGTCTGAAATAAACATTCTTAAGAGTCCTAACATTAGCAAACCAGTTTGCATGCTAGCTGACATATTGCAAAATTAGAGGCTAACTAATAACGACTAATAATGAAGGGTGAAAATTAAAAATACATAAAAAAATAATAATGTAACTTACAGTAAGTACCTGAAAGGTTTGTGAACCTGATTGTAAAATAAAACAAATATAGCACAAAGTAATTCAGAGTCGTATGATGTAAATTGTGTGCCCTTGTATAGAAACCAATCAGAACCAGACAGCTGAAATCGTTCATACTCCTACAATAGCACCTGAAGAAAACATTTCAGGTTTGTCATCATACACATAAAAACTCAGATGACATGGTTACCAAGACGTTACATTTGCGTTGTAGACATCATGTGTGTTTCCAACAACTGTTAAGAAATCAGAACAGCTCAACAATTTGAGAAATCAGTGGAATTCCCCTTAAAGGATACTTCCTAGAGACCTTGTTTATGAGCTACATTTGACAGTGGTGTTAGACGGAATAACCCTACAACCACAGCACTAGGGCAAATCTGACTTTGGGTAGATCACATGATCATAAGTATTTTATAGATATGTTGTAATTTCTTCTTTTGGGATCAACTGAAGACAGCAGACCACTCTGGACGTGATGTTAATTTATTGTCCAGAGAGAGGTCCAGAGTGAAGTCTACAAACTTCGAAGGGGTTTTATACCATTGTTGCCTGTCGTAAATATCGCAGTGTCATGTTCTGCTTAGAGTGAGGCGACTCCTCCAAAGTTTAACAAAAGGTCAAGGCAGATAGGAACATTTCTGTTCCAACAGATATAATAAAACTTTGTTTTTTTTTAGCACTGCAAAACATAAATCCTAAAATACAAGAAGACAAATTAAGGATAAAATGGATCTAAAATTAAGAGAACATTAGTTCGAGATTTTCATTTTCAAACTTTGAACAGTTTAATCAAACATTTCTTTGTACACTGCTGCTAAGTGAGAAAGCACTAGATCCAATATAACCATAACACTTGAACTGGCAATTTACTATCCTCTGAGGCCAAAGGTGTATTTTAAATGATAGTTCTGAACCAAATGTCTGGTTGGCCAAGAAAGTGCAGCATGCACCAGTGTGGTGACACTAAAGTTTGGTGCTTCCAGCAGCCTTAGAAAACAGAAGACTACATGCGTAGCTTTGACCAGCTTATCTCCTCACCATAACCACAACCTAGGAGGAGAGAGGGTTGCAGCTAAAAGTTTACATTTTTGTTACAAATCGCAGTTTGAACTGGAATTAGTAATGCTAAAACAGCATTTTTCAAAGCTAATGGTTTGGCCAAATTACACAAGAACAGCAGGGGGGGGCGGGGGGTGGAAACCCCAAAAAACTCAGAACACAGAAACGTTACTTAACATACTTTATTGTAATTAACCATCTTAATTACATACAAACCTTACAGAAAGTATAACTACATTACATACATAATCATAATTACAACCAAAAGTACTGAAATGTATTCAATGTCTTAAATGTAATTAGAACCTCACAAAAATGAAGCCCTTTCCTTTTGGATGTGACCTCAACTTCAGGAACAAAAGAGCAGAGCATGGTTAACCAAAGCCATGAGAAATAATGGCTATGCCAGGTCAAGTTCCCCACAGATGGCCTAAAGAGAACTTGAAAAAAGCGACTTGAGCGTGAAAAAAAAAAAGCCAACAAAATTCTCAGAACTATATGCAGTTCTTTTATAGTGGTACCTCGAGACTAAAGGCCTCTTATTAGAAGGGAACCTGTTATTTGGGAGGCAGGCTGTAATGGAGCTTTTTATGGCCCAATGCTATACAACTCACAATATGAAAAAGATCAAGGTTCGAAAGAAGGCAAGTTGTTTTACTACTTTTCTGTGTCTATGTTTAAACAAGCTATCAGTTTGCTAAATTTATGGATTTGTTTTAGATCAAAGTTTTAAAAATGAAGATGCAAGACATCACTACTTAAAATCTGAAAAATATCAGCTTGTATAGGTGTGTGAACAACATTTACTGCCCATCTCAAGAAAGCCTGAGCGTATTTTCTAGTCAGATATTGCCTTACTGTCTTGACACCTTAGGCTCTGACTTTCACCACCTCACCTAGGTTTCCAAGCAACAGTATCGCCTGGACATGTTGCACCACTGGACTGGAATGAACTGTTGTGTTGAGAAAGAACAGCATGTTTCAAATACAACCGTACTTAAATTTCTTCTAGTCAATCAAATAACTACAGATGTGGGATTTACTGCAGTCACTGGAGCCTCCCTCGTTCCAATCCTTTTAACCAAATGCCACAGTGAAATCACACCATAGTCAGTCATCCTTGCCATAACCCTTTGAACATGTTTAAGAATTTGTTTTAGTCAAATACTTATATTTATGAATGGCTGACTAATCTTGAGGCTCAAGAACAGGCACGACCCCAGACCACGGCAACGTGTGGGAACAAATCATGGGGGGGGGGATTGGGGTTAGCCTGCTATACACCGAGGAAGGCAACAGACCAAAAGGCATTGCTGTACAAAACACAAATGTATCGTCAAGATACACATGCTACTAAGCTTACGCACAAAAGTAATATTCATGCAGTTGTTATGGACAAGGGTCTCCACTGTTGGTTCCAAACCTACCTCAACTAGTTTCAGGTTCTCTGTATGGATTTTTCAGAGCCACACAATGAATTCATTCTTTGAGAACACAGGCACACCCAATCTGTTCAGCTGGTGTGTTCACTAATGCTTTAACAGTTTGTGCCTGGAAAACTGCAAAATGTCAAAATAGAACATTTAACCAAAGAAAAGAACCCCAAACTAATCACAGATTTGCTCAACCTGCTTCTACATTACTGCTAAAGAGGCAATGAAGCATGGCAGGCAAAAATGTATGCAGAAACTTATTTTGTCCTTATTAAGTAACCGTATCTTTAGGCTTTTCGATTGTGTCAGGCCTAAATGCCCTCACTGGAACCTGCAGCAGACTGAACATTAGCAGACTGCGAACCATCTGCACTGTGAGGTGTAATGGGCTAAATGGCACATGGCCAGCTCAAGCTGTCTTGCAGACCAGAGGAGGGTCTTGTTGAAAAGGCAATACAAGCACTCGCACATTCTCTTGCACACCACCTCTGATTGGCAAAGCACATTAACTATGAGAAGCACCTTCAATTACGCAAGTGCTTTCAGCAGTTTCTGAAGAGCACACTTTGAAGAATAAAGCTACAACAGCAGCCTGCGATGGTGCAAAAAATTACAAATGTGTCATTGATTGTTACTTGAACAGGTAGAGGAGACACTCTGGGCCTTCTATGCAGACCACTGCAGCTTTGTACAAGTTCTTCCAAGGGTGAGTCTTCTAAATCACTCCCTTTCACAAGCTCCTCCCCATTATGATGATGTCTTTTGGAAAACCCTCCATTTTGGCCACTTCAAAGCAGCCAAGTTTGCTATAAAAGTCCAACATCCGTTTGTCCATTTGCCTGACCTCACAGAAGGCACCATGGGAGCCTAGGGAAGTTTAGTGAAGATATGATCAGCACAATGAAGGCATTCAAACAGGTCACTGTAGCTTTGAATGTTCTGTAGCAGCTATTATCTTTCTGTATAAAGACAGGTAATTGAAATTTATGACCCTAATGTCAGGACCTCAATTCCACTTGTGAACTTCATATGTGTTTTGATAGAGGCAGGACCACACAGATGGATCTGAAGAACCTCTGTATAACTTCTTTAGTTCAAGCCTCAATCATTTGTCTCCCCCCCCACCCCTTTTCTTCTTTGACCGTGATAAAATGATTTTCAGAATGAGGCAGACTCCAAGTTCATGGTGGCTGTGGGCTTATTACTGGCCTGAGACAGCCAAATTTTACTTTCTATATCTATCAAAAAGATATCCTTTGCTCCTCACAAAACAGGCACACTGTGCAAGCTACTATCGGTTTTGGAAATGCTGAAGGAGGACAGCGTTTCACCTCCTCATTCAGGAGCTGGAATGCTTTTACCCACAGGTCAGATGCATGTAAAAGGTTTCAGTGAACATCTCTGTACTCCTTCTTGCTTTTCCAAAATGGAAAGTAGCCTGCAGTTTAGACTGGAGATGCAGCATTACATGCGATGAAGCAGAAAACAAATTCTTCTGACATCTGTCCAGAAAACAAGGGGAAGGGGCATAGAGACACAGCTTATCCATCAGCTTGGCTGTCACCATGCCAACAGAGACAACTGTGATTAGTCAAAGTCCTGAAAGGTGTGATTACACGGCAGCCATCTTTGCAACACCACCGGGCTGTCTTTTCCAGCCATACAAGCCTAGACGCCTAAACTTTTATACTCAAAACTGACAGTCATATTACTGTTTCAAAAACATATTGTAAAACCTTGTAAATGGTTTGGCGTTTGGCTCAAAAATGCACACAGTTTGTTCTGGCTGTCGTGCTTGTGTCGATCTCCACAACGAGGGGGGGCTTTCCCCACTAGCTTCATCGACCCTTCTCTGTTTGCAGTTTAACTGACTGGATATTTTCTTGGTGAAGCAAAAAAAATGTTTTTGCTACAGCCTAAAAATCACATTTGGTGAACAAGATATCATCACTTAAACATGTTTTATTTAACTTCCTGACATCCAAAAAAATTGCAAGAATAAACTGTGCTCAGTGTGTAGAAGTTAGAGAAAACAGCAACAGCACCTACCGTTGGCTTTCAACGATGAGAGAAGACATCCCATCATGCTTTTGGCTACACTTGGGTCAGTGACTTTTGTATGAATGTCCACCTTTATGAGGGAGGGGAAATTACTGAGGAACGATTCTGGCAAACCCTCCTCCTCCTCATGGAAGCTTAGCATCATTTTCTGCAGGATGAAATACAGAAATTACCTGGTCATTTTACATTCGAGATGAGTGGACAAATGTGGGAGATGTGAATGCAGTGGAGCACATCTTGCCTCGGCCTCAGACAGATCCTTTTCTGAGTCAGGTTTGTTATACTTTTCCTGCATGAACGGGATCCAGCTCATTTTGCATTTCTTCACAAAAGGGTTGACATCCACAGTGCCCAGGGCATAGCCACAAATCCCCTCCTCATCCTCCAAGACAAAGCCATAGTCAGGGCTGAGCGTCAGAAAGCCTCCCACTAACCTGCAGGAGAAACAGTGTATGTAAGGAACTGCAGAACAAACAAGAAGATGGAACACTGCTGTGAATATTTGATTGTATTCAGCTAAGAGAGCATTAGTGAGGTCATGTAATGATGTTGGATTATTAGGTCTGGGACACAAAAGGCACTCCTGACATCGGGCATGTTGACCTTGGGCTCATGTTCAGCTGCCTCAGAGCACCCCATTCTATAAAGATTATTTAAGCAGTGTGTGTGCGCATAACTGACTCCACTACGTACACTCCACACTGCATCCTTGCACAACAGTACATATGCTTATACATTTTGTAATATATTGTAAATAGCAGCCTGCACATACATACATACATACATACATACATACATACATACATACATGCTCGCATATTCGCACCTTTCATCTTACTCACTCCTGCCTCTCATTCCATTTACTTTTATTTTATTTGATTCATTTATATTTTACTCCGATAATTCCTTATTCCTTTTGAATATTTGTTGGTAGTCTATGTTACTTGTCCAGTCTGTTAAGTATGTCACCTATCATACACGCATGCACTTCCAAAGACAAACTCCTTGATATGTGCAATGAACTCTATGAAATTAAAGTGACTCGGATTCTGACTGTATCAGCGATGGGCACACCTTCAGGGAAGGGAATTCACCAATTAAAATGGGCAACTGGATATTTTGGACATACGGTGTAAGTTCTGTTTTGTTACTAATACAATTCATAATACCATAATAAATTAATATCTTGTGATACCTGTCTCCAATCAGATCTGGCTCCTGGTCAGAAAAAGGTATCCCATCACACCCGTCCGTATACATTTCCCTGCAGATCTTGTAGACAGCAGCCTTTGAATTCACATGCATGTACACGAAAGCACACATACAAAACAAAAAGAGAAAACATACAGTGTATGAGCACTTTTGATAGCTCTCAGACCAGATCATGACGGCCATCTGAAGGCTAACAGATGGCCCAGACTGCTGAATCAGCAGACTGGATCAGAAGCTCTGCACTTTTTAACGGGGACACTTCAGCTGGGAACACTGACAGCTACAAAAACTTTTAACAACTCCAGAGGTAATGTACCCACAGAGTAATGTACAACATTCTGTAGACAAAACCTTCAATGGATGTAAACATTTGGTACTTTGGTTTAATCCTGTATTGTAATGAAAGAAGTTTACAATATCCACAATACCTAACCTGTAATCTCTCACCGCATGATTAGCAAGGCAATTGCTACATAAAACATGAAACTAAGGAACATGTGATACTCACCTCATCTTTAGTAAAGTAAGGCCTTATGGAATAGATTTTGGAGGTTGGCACTGTAGGTGGTGGCTGGTAGAAAAGATCATTTGCCCCATCTATTGGCAACAGTCGCTGTGGAGACCAACGGAAAAACACTCAGTACTTTCCCAAATTTAAGCACATGATGGAGCAGCTCTTCATTCCGATTTACACTTATGAGTTCCTCTGCCCCTGCTGTACCAACCTGACACACAAGCCAAATGCTCAACCAAATACTTGGGTAAGAATAGATGCTTTACAAAGAGGCTTTAACGGCTCTTTTGGTTGGTCAGTAATCAGCAAGAGCAGGTAAACAGCACAAAATGTTAAATCCCTTCTTTTGCATTTTGCCTCTCTTTTGTTTTGAAAGAAACCAAAACCAAATAGAACAGGAAAAAAATCTGGCTGCAGGCTTGGTCTGAGAAAGGCTAAACTGGCTAAAAGAGATGTCCCATTCCCACTGCAAAGGCATCGCAAGTTTTCGCTGCGCATTTCCTGTAGAGAAAAGAAATGATGCTGACACAGATTCAACAAAACTCCATGACCAAATAACATTAAGAATCTTTTGTTTTTTTCAGTGTGTAAATGTGCATACATAAAACCACTAATGGTTAAAATATTTAGTATTTAAGTTACTCATTTAAAGAAACGATTTGTTCATGGAGCTTTCAGCAGGCGAACTCGCAGGCGCACAGGTGAGCGCGGCAGTGCAGATGCAGGCGCAGGGGGATAATTTTGAGCTTCCTGCAAAGGAATAAGGTGTCATGAAAATAAACCCTAGCCATGCTGCGCAGTCGCAAGCGCTTGGGGAAAAGCCACATCTCATTTGGGCAGTTGCTGAAAGAAACCCAAATTTAGGCTGTGTCAGGAAACTCCATCATCCCAAATACTGGCTTTGACGGCAGTCATGCGACCCATCGCATAAAATACTGCAATTCAGCATAAATACCTGCTGATGAAGCATTTAAAAACCCATAATACGTTTGCTATGGCAATCAGCTCACCTTAAACAGACCAACCCTTAGCATTCTGCAACCACGCCAGAGATATGTAACAATAAAAAGACAAAACAAAAAAAAACTGCATTTTAAGACTTTGCTGTGAATTCAATATTGGATACCTGGAACTCTCCCGCTAGACCGCCCCTAAAGGCCCAGGGCTCTTGGTCTCCACTTAAGAACTGTGCTGAGGACTGACTACGACACCCTGTTGAGATCAGATCCAAGCGGAGAACATTACGTGAGGGGCTTTCTTCCAAAATGGGGAGGAAAGGGGTATGGGGTAGTGATGTCTATTTCCAATTCACTCCATTGAAAAAAAAGCCAACACTTCTTGAGCACTAGAATTATAGAATATATCTGAATACGAACAAAAGTCAATGCTTTAAATCTATGTTTCTTGGGCTCAAGCAGCTAAAGCTTAGATTGATAGACGACAATCTCTGATGTGAACAGAATACACAAGGCCAATTTACTTAAAATATGATATCGGATGGTCCCTAAATCACTGGTTGTTAAGACAAGTGATTGTGGTGTATGATTGCTACCAAGATTTAATTTCTCAGACTAGTCTGTTGTTAGTTTGGCAAATGTTATTATTTATCTAATGCAAGAAGAGGAACTTCTTGTAAAATGATGAGCTGCATAGTAAGCTGCCCCTCCTGAATTAATGGCATTTTGTTTACAGACTTTGTTGGTTCTACATCACTGACTTGCTGGCAATTAATTAAGCTTCAGCTGTTGAAGCCCCTCGAGTTCCACACCTTATCTGAAGTCACATTTACTTATATCTGCCTTGTCACATGACTAACGAGCACTGTTCATCAGCCCAAGAAATTTATACACATAACCCAAGTGGCACAGGGCAGACCACAACCCCTTTTAAGAGCGGAACTACAAGTGGAGGACTAAACCACGTTTTTAGAAGAGTATTATGACTGAGCTTTAGCTTCCAAACATTTAGTTAGCTCCTCTGCACGTTTCCCTGCATGTCCCCTGACCCAGAAATACATGTATCAGCTACTTAAATATCAGAAATCAATGGCTTAAAGGGAGAATGAAACTCAAAGTCATGTAACAAGACAAATGCAGCGCAGAGACAGGAGTTACAATGCTCCCGTTTTCACTGGATTTCATACGTGATACCTATGCACACATCCTGTGATGGCAGGACACAGCACACATGTGCACCACCTGAGGGGAATTCAAAACACATTCCTCTTAATGTAAGTAGAACATACCACGAAATGCATACTTGCACTTAGATTACAACTCTAATAAGGTAAAGCCAGGAACAGTGAGAATCTCTGAAGTTTCCCTTAAGGTGGTGCTTCGTGGCCGGTCGGAGCCATCTCAAATAGGCCTACTGATAGAAACAAAAACCACGTTAGAGCTGCCAGAGAAAAGAATCTGGGGTTAATACTTATGCCTTCAGCTATCGCTGCGCAAATGTGACTTCATCAGAAACGCTTTCTTTTCCAAACATTTGCATTGCTTAATATTTGAAACAAAACACGAAATAAATTAAACGAAAAAAATAAAATAAAAATAAACGCAACCAATTAACCCTCCCCCACAACAGAAAATTGTTATCGCGAGCACTGTGCATACATCGGCCACTGTTGATCCAATAGCAGTAGAAACTTGTGCTGAGGATTCTTCCATCTGTACATAATGAAGGGAGAAGACAATAGAAGAGCTCGTTAGTAAATGATTTCAGCACAACAGCAGTGAGGCGCTGACTGACTGCCATCTGCACTGCTTTGGACCAAGGAGCTGGATAAACTGGGAATTCATATGTGCTGCGTTTGCCTGGCTGTGCAGACACAGAGGCTGAGAGGCACACGGAAGGGGCACAATCTTTACACCACACAGTCTCATTGAAGGAGGGCTTCCCGTGGTGCAACTGGATACCTCTCTCTGACACAAGTTCTGACACTACGGCTGCTTTTTTTTTCCCTCAGAAAAAATGATTTTGTATTAAATGCCTCAAAAGAGAGACAACTTTTTGATCAGCAGCATACCACTGTTTTTTCCCACCACTTTTGTGTGCTACGATTGAGATGTGGCTTGACCAGTTTTGGTTGCTGCCTGCTGTGTTGCTTTGTCATATAGCTGGACAGAAACCTGTGAATAAAATGTGGTTACCAAGGTAACCCAGGCCATGCTGGTGCTATAATTACTCAAACAACTTCTAACAAACACTGCGTTTAGAACAGAAAGCAGTACTCTAACTGTACAGCAGTAATGCCTGCAAGTGATAGAAATGACAAACATTTTAAGGGGAAAATATTCCTGCATGGAAGCTTTAGTCAATAAAAAGTAAACATGCTTCACATGCTTCATAAAAAGCTTGACTAAACATAATACAAGAAGTCTTTTTTAAAATTAAACCCGGTGATGAGCTTTATTTTTTCACCTGTAACACATATTTCAAATACCATTACTTGTGTTACAAGATGAGCGTGGGCATTTGACATTTTCAGTAGTTGCAGTAGTCTCAAAAGTCAGATCAGTACAGTTAGAGCAAAGCATCCATTCATTTTTGTGCTATATATGAATTTGTTGTACTAGCGAATGTGCTAGAAAGGGTACAAAGAACCCAACTCTCAAATTCTGATAACCTGTAAACGACTCCAGGTATACTTAAGCAAAGTGTCTCATAATGCACCAGAATAGCCTTACACAGCCGCCTTGCTTTCCAAGCTCGCATGCGCGGCGCGCTAGGGCGTAAGGGATCAACTTTCCTTCACGATCAGGCCCTTGATCGAGAGAGATGGCAGCAGGTGTTGCTGAGTTAACGCACAATGATACTGGACACACAGCAAGCAGCAGGACTCACACTGGCTACTCAAACCACAGTCTGCCAATTACAACATATTCATTATATTTATTTAGAGAGGCCCACTGAGGTTCACCAGTTTTTCAGTAAACTTCATTACACTCACAAAGAGATGGTGAACTGTCTAGCAATGAAGACAGCATTCAGTCAGTGGAGGAGAACAATATTCAAACAAACACCAAAACAAGAGAAAGAAAATTAATAAACAAAAAACAAAAATGATGTTAAGCGATGAGGTAAGCCTTGCTTAACTTGTTACTGCCTAACTTAAGAAAGGCAAGGCATGTGCAAGCTTACATAATGTGTGAGAATAGATTGGATATATTTTTGTCCTATGAACAGGCGTAAAGTGAGAAGTGATAATTTATCCTATCAAGTCTAAAAATATGATTTGCCATCTGTTGAAAAATGCAGGGTGGGGGCCATAATTCTTACAGATGTTGCCATCAGAGCAGAAAAGGTATATGACATGCTTGCTAAAACAACACCCTTACTATGTAACTGTATTTTATTTTGTAGAAAAATTAATGCCCCACTAGACCATACTAATTTGGGATGTGTATTTAATGAGTGTGTATTTAATGAACGTGAAATAAAAAATAAAAAAAAACCCTGAAATGCAGCCATGAAGAGTAGAGAGCTATACCTACCTAACCACTGAACAAATGATTTGATCATTGAGAAGATACTCTTTATATCCCAGATATAGGGATATAGGTCATACAGAATGGTCCTGTTGACAGAGTTGGAGAGTCTGGTGAACATCTGCATGACAGAGCAACACATCTCCTCAAAATTCTTAGCTCTGGATTGCCATTCAGCCACCTGACAGAAACAGAAACACATTAAATTACTGCAGATCAAATATTTTATAAAGAGGTACAGAAACAGCAAATAGGTAGTCTCTTCCATCAATAAAACTCATTTCCTTGCTTTAAAAGCACCACCAAGTGGTAAGAAAAGAGACTGCATTTCCTCCATTTTGATGCACCATAGTCACTCCCTTCTTTGGCTCTATTTCATTGCTTGATTTAACATGCCCTCCTTGACAAGCCCTTAGGTTTTACCCTCATAAGAATCTCAGTTGCCACCTATGCTGTTCCATGACATCAACAAAATACTTCAGTTTAAGCAGCCTGTGAATCAACACTGTTCACCCTAGGAGTGAAAACTGTTTATAATGTACTGATACACTTTCTCTTCAGGACTTTGCAAAAAGACAATAAGGTGTCATAAAACTATTACTGAAGGCCTGAACTATGTAAAAATGATCATACATCAATGACAACATAAGATTTAGATCTGAACACCTTAAACTCTGTAGTACATGATCCTGTAGTACATGATTACAGTGTAACAAAGATTTACATAAACATTTAAAACAATGAAAAGAAACACAGACTTGTTTCCAAGAACATGTCCAAGTTTCCAATTTCAGTGTAATTTTAATAATAAACATCCTGAAATTCAACCTAGTACAAAAAAACATGTGCCCCTCCATCTTCATTGTTTACTCTGCATCAACACACACACACAATTGAAATTGTATTTTCACTGTAAGTTTCATTTAAAATAAATTTCATTTAACTTCTAGTACTTTAACTTGTAATTTTTACCTTTTGTCTTGGAACATCTGACCATATTTGGCATCATACTGCATCACACAATTCCCACACTCTTTTTAAGTTTACTCCTAATAATAGACCATTACTGCTATATATGGACTTTTATTTATATACATGGTCAAATGTTAAAAACTAAAGGAATAAGCATCTGAATATTGACACATATTTTGGATGTTTCTATATACTGCTGAGTAGAAAGAACAAGTACTAAGGTATGGTAAGTAAACCAGTAACTTTTTTTAACTTTTTGCTTTTACCAAGCTGTTTGTGTTGCACCACTGACCTTCTCTGGTTCCGTGCATTTAGAATTGACACTGACAGTGCTGCTGTTAGCTCTGAGCCAGTTGAACTCTTTCAGCATCTGCACTGCCTTCGGGCCATGTTCATAAGGAAGGTAGAAAAGTTCTGCCAGTAGGGTCAGGTCTTCCAGCGTGAGTGCCTCAGCTTTAAACAGAGGTTTCTCATTGGGTCCTGGAACAAACACTTCCTTATTGAGCTGGTCATCTGTTTGCATGGGCGCAACATCACTGGCCAAATCTTCGTGAATGGCCATCTCTGGAGACTTTGACTCTGTTAAGCTCTCCTTATCTGTGTCCATGGGTTTGAGGTCCTCTGCCATTGTGGCTTTAACAATCTTTCTGAGAATCTGGTTGACATTCTTGACGTCCTCCACCTCATCTTGTTTCTCCAGCACCATCTCCATGGGCTCCTCGTCTGAGTCTTTCTTCTCCACCTCCACCTCTTCCTCGTCCTCCTCTTTGTGCAGAGTGTGTGGCTCCTCGTTGAGTGGAGCAGTAGGACTCATAATAGGTTGCTGGAACACTGTTGTAACTGTAGTGGAGGAGCCCAGAGTGGGGGCGGTCAGTGATGAAACATCAACAGAGGAGCTGTTAACTCCACTGTGAGCTACCTGACGACCTGCCAAAACAGGAACAGTGAGCAAAACACAGACAGGGTCCCTATAATGGAATACATGTTATCTGTTTTACCCTTTCCAGCCAAAAAGAACAGATGCATATTAATTAGAGCAATAAAATGGCACTCAAAACACCATTTAATCCTTTTTTTATTTATGACCAACAACTGCATATCTATCATTCAATTAAGAAATGTGATTATTTCTTCTGACCATGAAAATTCTCAATGCATGGTCTAAGGCACCTGGAAAAGGTTTATTTTTTAGCATCCCCTCTGGTTTTCCTTCTTGCAATTTCAAGTTCAAGACCAACAATTATCTGGACAATCGCACAGATCATGGATTCTTAACTCAATATCATGCACCCCAAGCCCTGCATCCCAAACACACCTCATACTCATCAGTTAATATACATTTTGGTCTTCAATATAAGAAAACATGTGACCTATTAAAACTGGAAGCTTGACAAGCAATACCAAAAACTATAATACCATTTGGACTGGAAAGGGTTATATGACAACAAAGTTACTTACTGTTGTATTGATGAGGCACTCCAAACTCGCTGAGCCACTCAGAAAGGGCCAGCTTAAGGGCAATCTGTGGACTGTACAGGATGTCTGTCTCCAGCTCTTCATCACTGCCCTCGTTCTCTAGCTTAATCTGAATGGACACTGTACTGTCTTCACTGTCCGCTGAGGGAAAAAAAGATAAAAAGAAACTTTTGTTTTCCAATGGTCAATCAAATGAGTCATCTAAAGCTTAGTGTTTCAAACGATCTGCTGTATACTGAGTAGAATTATATAATTGGTATATTTCATAAAGACCATTGTGCTTCAAAATATTTGCAAATTGTGAGCCTGGCTGTTTGTAGCCTTGCTTTTATTTTCAATCTGTGCACACATTCACATTGTGATGTTCAACAACAAGGAGATATTGTGCATGACCCAAAGGCATAGGCTTTAACTGGTAATTTGGTCATAAAAGCTTTTCTATTTGTGTATATGACACTAACTTTGTCAAGAGTGAAAGACACAAAGTCAGGCAGTTCAGCATATCAGAAAATCAAAATCTGATACCGCCACTCTGAAGTATTTTATTTTATATAGCTGTTTCACAACAAGCTCAACCAATTGGTCAACCTTTATTTCAACTTAGAGGTACTTTAAGGGGGTGTCCATGTCAACCACAATGGCTCAACCATAATATGGCAAAAGTAATAAAACTAAAATAAAAAGATAAAATTATTAAAAACATAAATAGTTCAGTTAGCAAACGGTATCACAGTACTCTACATTCAAATGATGGCTACATTTAGAAAATGGGTATTTAGAGGCATACTTACTCATGACAACGTCCTTTCTCACCCCATTCATGTTTGACTTATACCATGTGGCTAATGTGTGAATGGCCACAAAGTTGGACTCAAATTCACAATTCGGGTTGGTGAGGACTCCCTTTAGTCGAGGAATGAGTTCAGTAGACCTGCCTTTATATGGGCCCAGAAACAACCGTTTCTGATCATAGTCATTGGCATGAATATTATCCCAGATGACTGGTGGTCTCCTCAGAATCTTTGTCACTTCCTCAATGGACTCTACTGTTATATCTTTAGAAACCACCTTAGGACCTTTAATTAAAAAAAGAAAAGTGATTAGCAGCCAAAATATACTTGTTCAACTAGGCACAGCTACAAGTTAGATATTTACCTGTCCACAAAACATCGATGCCAGGCAGCAGCTTCTCTCCAACTGTGCGCAGGTATGGTGACTGGGCCACGTTTGGATAGCAAAAGGTTCCACAGTACTCTGATAAGCACAGGGTTAAAAAGTTGAACAAATGGATCACAAACAACGGTTGAGCTTCATTTACAGAGATATATGAAGACTATGAAAACATACCTGTGGGGCAAAAGAGAAATGTTTCAGGTTCTCCCAAATACTGGAAAATCTCATTGGTAATAGATACTTGTGCATGTGCAAATGAGCTGAAAACTTCTTTGTCAGCTGGACACATGTTGTGATCAATGTCATCAAAAAGTAGAGCAAAGGATTTGCACCCAAAATGAGAAACCTGCAATGATAATAGGATTAGTCAGTACAATGTAAAGCCATTATATACTATGAAAACAATGCAAAGAATCCTGAAGTAAAATGCATCTTTACTTGGTCCAGCTTCCTTTTCAGTGTAGAGACCTCCTTCTGATTCGAGAACGTTATATCCAGACCAGGGGAGATTGCATAGATGAACTCAATTCCATGCTCTTTTGCAGCACTTATCAGAGTCATGAGTTGTTCTTTAAAAAAAAAAACCCACAATTATTCCTTTATACTTTTAATATATAATACCATGTACATAATATTATGTATATACTGCACGGGTGAAGTTCATCTTTAAACAAGGATGAAGTTGGCTTTCCAAATTATTCATAAGCTCACAAAAAAGGAAAAACAGATAGTTTCAGTCAAATCATGGAGTTGCATCTGGGCATTTTTTAGCGTGACCAAAGTCACATGCCTTTAATATAGACATTAGAGAAAAATTTTAAATGCTACATAAACACATTCTGTAGCACCATTACACAGGCACTTCTGATTTGCACCACACTTTAACAACAGGCTTTTACCTGCTTCTTCAACTGAGTACATCTCTCTCCAAAACATTCTGTGTTTGTAGTCATCTTTAGGTGCATATAGGTATGTGTTCAATCCCCATTTCTGCTGTCTGGAGGAAATAAATAAACAAATGAATTAATTTTAAAAAAAGCTGTCAGAACTTATTTATTTACATGATTGTCAACATCACACAACTGCAATGCATCATCATGCCACAACATTCTATGGCGAGGAATGTAATACCTTCTAAATAGCTCTTTTCTTTGTTCCATTGTCCATGGTCGACCATAAAAGCCTGAGTCAAACAAAAGACAACAAACCATCAGTTTTGCCCACAGCACACATTCTAAAAAGGGGCCATACTGTAACTTCACAGAGAGGATTGTTTCACAATTCACCAAAAAGCAAGGCATGACAAAACTAAACCAAGTGGAAGTGGCAGCAGCATGAAAAATTATAACCTAGAGTTCAGTAGGGGGTTTAAAGGGGAACTCCACCAATTAAATAAAGAAAAAAAAATGATTTAAATGATTGAGATGTAAACAAAGTCATTCAGAGTGATATGAGGTGAAATGGTTCATTAGTAGAGAAACAGACCCGGGATTCTTTACAGTGTTGGTAGGAACCAGGCAGTCATGATGTTTGCAGTACTTTGGTCAATAATTTGGTCATTTTATTTAATGACACAAAACCTCCAGAACCTATGCGTGTCTTCTGAGGTTTACGTGGAATGTAAATGATGGTAAAACATTGGAAAAAATCTGAAAATTATACTTTCTTTAGGGACTACTTTGTCTCACACCGCCCTGAATGCATCTCTTCAACATGAAAGGACAAAATGAAATGGATTAAAGACATACTCACAAAACAATGTACAGTGTCACAGTGTGTAAAAACAATGTGTCACACATTAGGCAGCATGTATATAACCATTTCATGAAAAGGAAGCTTTCAGAGGCATTGACTCTTCAGATGTCTGGTTCCCATCACCACCACTGTGAACAGTTACGACACGGCAAGTTTCTCTACAAAGGAGCATTTGACATCCAACCACTCTGAATGACTGTTTTTATGCCTCGAGGACTGGGAATTAATCAGGAATTTTAACTGACATGCATATAACAGTTAGTTCCTTAATTCCACAATATTATGGGAACTATGGTATGTACATACAAAGTATGCAACCTTTATATAATTAACTTTAACTTACCCTCCACAACCCCGCTGACGAATTTTCTCCGGCCTGTTCTCTCAACCACAATATTGTGCTCGTCCACGGAGCCCTGCACCTCGACACCGGCCTCCGTTCCTCCCGGGCTCGGGTCACTCTCTGTTTGAGAGCTTTCGACGATTTTGTCTTTTTGAACCATTATCAGGAGATTTGAGCAACAACCTAAACAACGTTTCTGTCTCTCTTTTAGCTAGCTAGCTGACCTTAAATATTTTTCTTCGCTTAAAGTATCAGACTTATTCAGGTAGCTAGGTTAGTAGGCCATCTCGTCGAACAGCAGTGAGCAGGTTTAAACCGAGAGTAGTTAGCTAGCTTGCTGTGGCTAGCTAAAGCTCGTTTAAAAACGAGCTGTTTCAGTAATGCGACCTAGAAATACTCTGTCGCAAAAAGTGCGCCTGTCTGGCATCAACCACCAGAATACGCGAGTAGTTTGATCTGCCTTTCAATCCTGTCAAAGCCGCTAACGTTTGCTAGCCGAGCGAATTAGCATGAGTGTTTTTTCTCTAGCTGACGCGTTTGTCGTTGTGCCGCTGGAAGCAAGACAGTTCGTGTCAAACGTCGCTGTACGAATAACTTAAGTTCGTGTACAGAATGGCAAGCGTTGCTAACAAAAAACGGTCGCAACCTGCAACATTTAACGTCGCGTTCATCAACATCTAGTAGTCTAATTTTTCTCTTCCTGTTTACACTCACTGCGCAGACTCACAAAACCAGTTTGAACCGGTCAGAGCCAGTTAAAGCGTCAAAAAACCGACTCTTAGGCAAAGACTGGGCAAAGAGGCAAGATAGTACACTGCTTGTTCCTTTCAACGTAACAGAGAAAACGGTTGATAATTCATTGTTTGCGCTCAGCGCAGGCAAAAACACACACACATATACGTGTAAAACATTAACACCATTTTAAAAACTGAACAGTGGTTGGTTACTGTGGCGGATGATGTTGGCGATTCTCTCAAACCAGATATGGAACGAGTTGCACATCTCCTGGGTGAAATATCTCTGCGCTAGTACGCGCATGCTTAAAGGGCTCGACGGGGGAGTTGAGATGAAAACATTATCGAGACCTACAAGAGTGGCGTGACAGGAGTTGTTAAATTTGTTAACGTTTAGACATGTTTTTGTTGGTGTTTTTTTTTATATACGTGGCGTATCTGGAAGTTTTAACAAAGGCCAGCGATTTTACTGAAATACATATGACATTTTCAGGCCGCCCTGTTAGCGGCGTAATAGGGAGGTACTTGGCTTTAGCGCCACAGTTCAAATGAAAGAAAGGATTAACTATTGGCGAACTTTGTTGAGCTCGTTGAGTCAGTGTCCGACTCTGCACGTATTTCAGTAACAGTGTTTTACAAACATATTCTTATTTGCCCAGTTCTCACTGGAGCTCAGCTTAAACTCTAAGCAGTCAGGTTATGTATTTACTCCTTTAGGGGAGTAGAACATCTGTTTCACAGTTTGCACATTATGTTAACATTATTACATTGACTGGCTAAGTGAAGTGCATACACATTATTATACACATCTAAGTTGCTTAAGGGCGGTAAAACAGATGGTACTGGATTGGTATCGGTTTCGGTAGAGACTCAAGGTTGCGGTGTTGGTATCGAGTCACAGCTGGTGGTTTTATGTTTTATTTATAGATTTTCAGTAGTAGGCGTGCAGTATTTAAGGTAAAGCTAGATTTTCAATACAGACGGCAGAATCTTTTCCCTGAACCCGAACACTGTTGGTACTTTGGTTACACATAGCTAAAACACAAGAAGGTTGTATAGAGGGAAAGCGTGGGACGAGGTTGCCAGTTGTGTGACCAAAAGCAGCCAAATGTTCTTTAGCTTCTTGTAATAATATCCAGCACACTGAATATATAAACTGTGATCAGCCATGCACTTCGGAGTGTTGAATCTCAGCATGTGAGAGTGGGCATGACACAACCCATGACACATCTACAGTCTGGTTGGAGGACACTCTGCTCATTTGCATAAACTTCGTCCAGGATTGAGAGAACAGAAAAATCAGGGTGTGATGTGTGTATGTTTTTGTTTCTCTGTTTGATTTAAATGTTCTTTAAAAATCCAGTAAAAATGCAAATCATGTTGCTTGATGTCACCATCCAAATGTCAGCATCATTTGGTCACAGGCAGACAGTTAAGCGATGGAGAAGTTCTGTAGCTTATTTTTGAGTGATGGGAAATATTTACGATTGGTATTGACTGATGATCAACAGAACATTGCTGACCTTTCCATGAACAATATAATTATAAAATTTAATATAAATTATTTCCATGCTTTTAAGTCATATGAAGTGTATACTGATGCAATATTACGCACTACAATAATTATATACTCACTGAGCACTGTATTATTTGATTGTTGTTGGCTGGATGTTGGTGGACTATTCTTAGTCCAGCAGTGACACTGAGGTGCTTAAAAATTCTCAACACACCCTAACACACCACCATGACCGCAACACACTAACATTGCTGGAGTTCTTAAACATCTCAAGGCTGATGTGGTGCTGAGAATGATCCACCACTCAAGTAAAACTTGAGGTGGTCCTGCACTGGCTCCTGACTGTTGAACAACAGAGGCAAATAAAGTATACAGAGAAACAGAAGGAATAGTTTGTAACTGTAGAAGTAAGTGGAGCTGATAAAATGGATTATAAGTGTTGATCAAAGCAAGCTGTTCCTAATAGGGTGCTTAGTAAATGTAAATGTGTCTTATCATGGGCAGTTTCATGTCATCAAATTAACACCTATGAGCACTATGACTTTTTTTTTTTGCAGTATCTTAATTTGAAAGTCATAATGTCAACCATACAGTTGAATTCTTTGTCATTTCTACAGTGAAGTCCCAAATTAATGAATATATTCTTTCATAAAACAATTCATGATTTCACAAAAACATATTTCCCCACCTATTAAAACAACAGCCACACCTACTCATCTGAAAGCAGCACAATACAGGACAGTCAATCAGTAGATACATAGACCAGTCTCAGCCATCTTAACCTGCTGTTACTCTACTAAAACAGCAAAGACCTGTTGGAGAACGACCATATTAGAGTTATGGCAGTTTGACATTTTAAAAATCACAAACAATAAATTAGACCTAAGGAAGATTAATATCAGAAAATGGGAGATTTAGGTCCTTTAAAACACTTAGTATCAATATTTTCCGGTAAGGATAATTACATTTTTTTTTTTAATAAAAAAAATTAAAAAGATGGATCAGAAGTGTTGATAGTGAAGTATCCATATGACCATCCTGAGACTGGGATTGTGTGAGCCCCTTGACCCTGTAGTCTGGCAGTTGTGGCATTTAAGTACTGTAGGGTTGGGCATATTCAAGATTCCTGGCAGGCTTCTTCATTGGCACACTATAAACAGATTCTTAATGTACACCAGAACACAAGGGCATCAAAATGCAGTAGCACAAGTTAAAACACACAGACATTTCTTTTAAGGGCTTTATTTGGGTTGAAATACATTTTCAGCAATGTAAATCCATCCATCAGCACTGAGAGCTTGTTCAACTTCATTTCCAAGTTGATAAAATGTATCTAACATTTTTCTTTTCAGTTCAAGCATTTAAATAAATCTTTCCTTTAAAAAAATTCATATTTTTCATTACATAATTTCATCGTATTCCATTTTTTTCTTCTTTTACTTTTTCATACAAATCTTCACTTCAATAGAAGGTGTAAACTTGCAGAAACAAAACCACAAACAAGGGGGGGGGGAAAAGAAAAACAACCAAAGATGACATTAACTGAATGGCAGCAATGGAAGGTGTGTGCGTTAGCCTGTTGCACTGAGGTAATTGATGATCTCTCCTCCGGTGTCCTCGTTCCTCAGTGTTACCTTTTCAAGTTCCTCTGAGCCTGCTTAAGTAAAGTGTCAAAGTCTAGTGCATCAAACTTACGCTTCGCAGGAGCTGGATCATACTCCTGATTTGAATCTAGAAGAGAACGGATGAGACAGATTAAGTTATTTCTGAGGAATGAAGACTTGATGCTTTCAGACATGGTTTACAGCAAGGTTAAAAAATAAATGAATCAAAAAGAAAAATAATAAGGTAATGATTTTCTTCAAGTTACACCACAACATGGACAATGCGACTCAATTTCTCAAGTAGTAAGATTTTGTCCAGGCAGGATGAAACAAGACCATGTGAGCACCAAGAATCCCTATTAACACTGTACTAATGTGTAGTACATGCGGTTGCCATGCCATGTTTAGTTTGTTATCACAAGTTACTGTGGGCAGAACCATCCAGTCTTGTTTTGTGGTCATTTAACCCCATGTATTTCCAAAATTAATGTTTCCTACTGATAAGTGTTGTTTGAAATTCATTGATACTGTGTGAATTTGCAGACACTTTTATAAAAATAAAAGAAATTCTGATGTAGAGACTGAACACGCTAAAGCCTTACAATCAGGACAATTCCCATGAGCCCCTTATGATCTATCTGAACACAGTTACAGTGTTCAAATCTGAAAGATCCTGGTGCTTATTTGCTTTCACAAATGCTTCAAGGTCAGATATATTGGATCTTTCCAGGGTTTTATGGCCTCTGATGGAAACCAAAAAGTTCTGTTGCTGAGAAGTTTAAAGTTAATGAGCTGTATTTAGGATTCTATGGTAGCAAATAATCCAGATTTCAACTACAATCCAGATTAAAATAATTCTGGAACACTGCACCTCATGTTTTCCTCAATGATGTACACAACAAAAAGTCCAACTCACCTAGATCAGCATAACTGGTCTTGCAAAACTGTCTCCTGCCTCCAAAGCACAGGTCGAATGGAAGCTCATTCTGCTGTCGTAGCTTACTTCCATTCTCTATCGCATTGAACGCATCCTTGGTACTGTAGTATGTGACAAAGCCATAGTTGTCTCTGCAAAACAAAGTTTATTTATTAACTGAGTGCTGTCAAGCAAAACCAGTTACATTTCTTAAAACAAACTGGAAACCAACATAAGTAGTTTGCGTCCTTACCCTTGCTCTCTAAAGTGCACCGTGCAGTCCTCTATCTCTCCAAAGTATGAGAAGCGCTCCCTCAGTTCTTTACGGGTCATACTACCATGAATGCGTCCAACATAAACCACTCTTCGCTCCTCCTGAAATCAGCATGAAACAATATTAGAGTCTGTTATTTAGTTCCAGTTAAATGGGTGTTCAGTTCCAGTATGCAACCTGCTACAATTACAATCAAGCATGTACACTCACAATAGCTTTCTCCTTGAGCCTTCTTGTTTCCTCATTATCCCTTGAATCACAGCGGTAGCTGGCTCTCTGGTTAGGGCTGCCAGGGAAAAGATGACAGGTCAGCAAATCTGTGTTCTGGTATTATTACAGGTCCTTCTCAAAATTGTTCTTAAAATCAAAGGCCAAAATGTAGTACATTAATAAAAACTTCTTACCTGAGACGAGTGTTCCAGTGTCGTTGTCTATGGGGAGGTGAACGGGATCGAGATCGGGAACAAGACCGGGATCTGGATCGACTGCGGCTCCAGGACCCAGAGCATGAGCTGGAATAAGAGTACCTACGTCGGCGTGGAGGAGAAACTGACCGGGAGTAGGAACGGGAGCGTGAACGGGAGCGCGAACGGTACCTAGGAGGTGACCTGGAACTGCTGACATAGTGGCGAGACCTATACCTGGGGGAACAGAGAAACAAACAGTGTTTAAACAATTTTGCATGCAAGGATATAGCTAGTTTGGTACGTTACCATTCAAATGGTCAATCGTAACTGTTACTGAAACAGATGAGCTGCTACATAATGCAGCATAACTCACCTTTTCCTGGATGGTGAGCGTGAGCGTGACCTGGAGGATTCAGAGCTGCTAGACCTGGATCCAGAGCTGCTACATATCCGAGTTCTGTATGTTCTCTGGGAGCGGCCTCTCTTGTGGTTGTATGGGCTGGGAGATCTCTCTGAGTATCCTTGGAATCTCTGGTGTCTACTGCTATCCTCATCTTGCAAAGAGCACTCAGAATCCATCCTATCGGGAGAAGCCTCTGGAGTAACCATGACCGTGCTAGTCAAGGCCCCCTTTTCAGGCTGACTCTCACATAGGGGAGGCTGACTGGGTTTGAGATTTTTCTGGATGCTTCCTGCAGCAACAGGGGCTGAAACAAGCTTTGAGTCAAACTGCTGGGGTGCCTTGTTTTTAGAGGGCAGCTCGACAGACTTGATCATGATGCTTGGTTGTTGTTTGATGTTCCAGCGATTGCCAGGCTCTTTCGGAACAACGCAGTAATCATGGTCTAGAGAAAACGGCTGGGTTGGCCCAAGAGTAACAGATGCCTGAGGCTTACTGGGCAGCTTGCCTGAGGCAAGGGGCCGGGGCTCTATTTGAATGGCCTTGGATGGCGTCGGTTTGGGCACTTCAGACTTCTTTGGTTTTCCTAATAATGCAACTGGTGCCAAGGGCTTCCACATTTGATGGGGAGGTGTGGCTGGTGGTGTAAGGCCTATGCAAGACAGAAGGAAAAATAGGTGAAAAGATTGCTTAGGCTTCTACTGTTACAACACCTGTACCTTTGTTAATAAAACCAAAAAATAATCAATTTGTGTTTGTGTGTGAGTAACTTGAGAAAACGTATGGTATTACAATTTAAAGCAAAGGATTAGAAGAGCTTTTTAAAAGTATATCTATAGAAAATCATACTGGCACCAACACCATACTGCTACATTTAGCTCTACATAACCAAACAAAACTTCATAATAAGGTGAATTATGCAAAAATATATTTCTACTGAACTAAGAAATGGATAAACCTACAATCTGCTATAATAATGGTTTAGGCATTATACTAAAGCCAATAAAACCAAATGGGATAGACAAAGGTGAACACACAGGTGGGCAATGTGACAATATTTTATCGTTATCATGACAAACAGTGTTTTTTGAGCATATCATGGAACTCAGACATTAAATAAAACCCAACTGCTTGTTTTATTATAGAAAGATTCCAATTCATCCTGTTTTTTATTTGATATAGGGCAGAACAACTGCTATTTAATTACCTGCAGTGCTAGCTAGGTCAGGACTGGAAGCTTTTTTGAGGCCCTTGGTGTCTGCATTCTGCTCCACACTGCAAAGTGAGGCACAAACATACCATCACGCTAAAGCACAAAACAGTGACAGTGAAAGCCATTTGTTAGAAAGTACAGGACATTTCAGAGGCTGGACTGAATTCCTCAAACGTCATCCACCTCTATAGGCCGAGGTAGCCATTTCTTTTGGCTAGTCTGTTTTCGGCAGGTCCTGGCAAAAGCCAAACGTGACCACACACACGCAGTGTGGGTTTGGCGTGAGAGCAGCGCTAAGGCTGTAGGGTAACTCCTGTACACCATCCTGAACTGATCATGCTCACCTGGAGTTTCCTACAGCGGCTGCTCTACCACAGACCTCCGGTAGACTCTGCTCCTCTTTGGCTGGAAAGAAAACGGAAGGTGGTAAATGCTCAGAACCAGGGGAGGTGTGGACAGTGAATTAAACCTGCAAGCTAAAGCTGAATGACAATGACTCTTAATCCTAACGGTTGCATTACTTGCATTGCTGTGCAAGACATCTTAAAAGAGAATGCCATCCATTTTTCAAATGTCCGGATAATTCAGTTTTTGAGTTGTGGATCAAGTGTGGGAAGACCTACAGCACAAATGTAGGAAAAATACATTGATAATTTCGGGGTAATTGGCAGTAGGTTGGTGTTCTTTGGGTACTATATTGCCCAACACCCTGCATGTACCTCTCCACCAGGAGCGGATTTCAAAACGTATGTTTAGCAATATAGGTCAAAAACATTTTCTTAAAACTACTGCTATAACTCCGTTTTGGTAAGTTTCTCTAGAAAGGGGCGCTTCTCAGCTGCAGTCCAAGGGACCCAGTGCCTCATACAGTTTCAACACACCTGATTAAGCTCACCAGCTACTCATCAAAACCTTTATTAGCAGAATCAAGAAATACTTTAAACTGTGCAGGGCTTCCCAATAAGGAGTTGAACACTCCCAAACAGGACAAGAATTGGTAGTCCACCCTGTCATAAACCTCTGTGTGGCTGAGTACTGGCAGACTATATGCCAGCAAGCAAGCACACGTACACTCTCATGGGCTGGCACATCCGCCCAGACAAAGCCTGCAAACTCTGAGTTAAAATGGATTTGCAAACAGGGCAAAATTCCAGCAGCTCAACAAGCATGGGGGACATAGCAGCTGTTCCAGCCATAGAGGAGGTTTTTTTTTTTTTTTTTTTTTTTTTTTTAAAGGGGCACAGCCCCCTCCTAACAACCAAACCTCATCTTGTCTGAAGGAACAGAGAGACCTTCAATGAGCAGGCAGAAGCAGCTTCTCTTGATAAGACTGCATATTTTCCACAGTGGCCCATGCAACAAGAAATATTTGTATTTGACACTGTGCCAACCATGACATCTGCATATACAGCTGGAATAGATTCTAAAAGAGGTCATCTTGAAACGAGCAAGACTACAATGAACGCTACAATTGGAAATAAATATATTCAACATTTCTTCGATAGCATTCACTCAAAACTGCACTATAGCACTAAGAAGCGGTGCAGACTTCAAGTTTTAAATGAACTGCATTTTGATATTTAACCTAGTTAACCTAATTTTCTGGACATAAAAAGTCAAAGAGTAAACACTTACGCTGAGTCTCTTCAAACTGTTCCAAGAGACTGGTAAGGTCAGCAGCTTCAATTCCTGAAAATAAGGAGGGGCACCCACAAATAAGTTCCCTGCCAACATCACATCAACAAAAAAAATACCACCAGTACCACCATCCAATGCATTCAAGACCCATACTCACCAATTTCACTAGTGAAAGACTCGATTAGCTCTGCTGTAGGGCTCTTTGCTTTAGGAACTGAAGCAGAAGCCATCCTCATCTGCTCTGCCAGCTTCACAATTCTGGCCTGAATCGGAGCGGATGCAAAAGGCTGAGCAGCTATGGGTGCAACATGACGTTGGGAGCCTACAGCGGGCCTGGTAGCATTGGTTGGCAAGGGAGGCTTTGCAAGTTCAGACACAGAAGCTCCCACAGCCTGTTCAGGCTTTCCCTTTAGAGGCACAGCAGCATTAGGTTTATCAGGAATAGCATTAGAGGTCTGAACGTTTGTAGTGGTTCTACTTGTGATTCCAGTCATGGCCTGAGGCTTAGAGATATCCTGGGCCACAGAGGGAAGGCCTGATGGGATCACTTTGATCACTTGATCAGAAGTGGATGGGGCATCTTGTAAACATTTTGCCTGCCCGGCTTCACGGAGGCTCTGAGGAGCACCATTTGTAGTAGCAAACGGTAGCGATACAGGCATTTCAAGTGGTGTCTGCTTAGCAGCTGGAGAAACCTTATTGGGAATAGTGTTCTGTGGGACATCGGTGGACAGGGGGAGCTTTGGGGGGTTAGGTTGTGCTGTGGGGCTTGTAGAAGAGGTTGAAGGTTTAGAGGGAGGTGGAGGAGCGGATTTAGGAGGCTCTGGCTTTCTAGAAGAGGCCAAAATTGATGCTGGTGGAATTAGTAAAGCCTCAGGAGTCGGGGGTGCTGCAGGGCCTCTCGGCTGCCATGCTGGCATGATTTCAGCAGCAGGCTCTTTCTTCACAGGAGTTGGGGGAGCACGGCGTGGATCTCTGGGGTTGGGATCAGGCAGGCATGGGATTGGAGGAAGCTCCCTGGGTGGCTCTGGCAGTGAGGGCCATTTAGTACTGTTGTCCCCCGTCTTCTCTGCAGATGATGGTTTCTTGTGTTGACGAAGGAGACGATACTGTTGTAAACTGAGTGATTTGGGTTTGGGTTCACTTGCTGGGCTGACCACAGGCTCCTCCTTGGAGGAGTCATTTTCTGCACATTTTTCAAGAGGTAATGCAACTGGTATTTGTTTGTCCTCAGGGACAGGCAACAGTTTTGATTCTGTAACTTCAGTACAAGCTTCTTTGGGTGGAGCCTGAGCTGGGGGAGTGGTGGTTATTAAAGCCAAAGAAGGACTTTCATTTGCAGTCTCAGTCGTCTTCATCTGTGATGAATTTTCAACCTTCATCTCAGGTTTAGCTACAGAAGGTGCAAACGTCACCTTTTTCTTCTTCTTTTGCTGCTCCTGAGATTCTTTAATGGGCTCTTCTACTGCCCTTTTAGAGGATGCACTCCTTAACACTCTTCCTTCAACGAGTCGGGCTTCTTCGTTTTTCCGTTTCTTTTTCTTCTTCGCAGGAGATTTTTTAGATGACTCCTCTTTTGGCTGTATTACCGCATCCTCTACTATGCCATGCTTGACAAGTGAAACTTCAGAGGAGAGGGCCTCCTCTGCTATGGTGACATCTGATTTAAGACTATTCTCAGGGACTCTCTGTTCTCCCTCTGCAGGGTCTTCTCTGGACAGAGAAAGGGAAACGTTCAGGTCTGGGATGGCAAGAATAGGTTCACCGTGTTCCCCTTTATCCACTACCTCCAGCACAATTCCTCCTTCAGGTAGTAGTTGCTCCTCTCCCTCCACACACAATGTCATGGAGTACGGGTGCACATGCTTGACCAGGTCACTGAGGGTAACAGCCATGCTCTCTCCATCCTGCTCCAAAAATATGGGAAAACCCCAGTCCAGTTCATCCATCGATGATACATTCAAATTTTGCACAAGCATGGAAGAACTCTCATCACCACCTTCATCACATCTCTGCAGGGACCCATTAAAAGGAAGTGTCTGTGCATACACACAAAGTTTCAAACATTACATATTTGAAAGCAAGTTACTGCTGGGCACATTATTGCAGTGTGGTATAAGAGAATGGTAAGAAACGTCAAAAAGCAGTACAATATAAAAACTATAAGCATTAACAGAAAAAAGGAGACCAGCCTGACTACCTACCTTTCCAGGAAACTGTCTTGAACTCAAGATATACTCTTTCTCTGGAGGAGAGCGTGAGAGGCCCATACATTTCCTCAGCTATAAGAAACAAAGAATAACATCAGCACTTAAAGCTAGGAACCACAAATGCGGACAATGTCAAGGAGTAGAAAATGTTTCAGACAATGATCTGGCTTGAAACTGCCTTAAACAGACCAACTGTCAGAGGCCAGGTTTGATGTTCATAATCTCTCCAAAAGAATACAAGCCAAGTAAGACCAAGCTACATACTCACCGATGCATGCTCATGGCCCTTCTGCCCTTGTAAAAGTTCTGCATCCGGTAGGGTATCGAAAGGAGAAAGGTTTTCGTCATCTACATTGTCAAGTATTTCAGTGAGTGCTGTGAGCAGTGTGGCCTCGCTTTCTTCATCAACACCAATTTTGACCTTCCAAAGAGAACAGAATAACCGGGCAAAGGTATAAGGCCCAACTCCACTGTTCTATAAATTATTGCTTAAAACACAAGTAAAAACAAATAGAAGGTAAGCCATTTTGCCCAATGAATAAATTGCGCAACTGTTGGCTTACCAACTCCCCATAAAAGTACTAAAACATTCACCTCTCCAGTGGGGGAGGGCTCAAAAAGGGACAGAATAGATGGATCCAGGCAGCTCTGTAGGGCTTCTAGCGTGTCTCCAGTGTCCAGGCCATTGTGCTGCAGGTCGCATAACCCATCCTGCAGTATTTCTGCCTGTTGGAGCAAGAGGAACAAGTCAAGTCTAGCCTAACAAGTCCTGCCTTACGGGGCATTTTTCATATGGAGAACGCTCATTTCAACCAAAACTGGAAACTAACAGTTGGGAGTGGGGGTGCGGGATGCGTGGAGTGACACCTAATGATTCACAGGCTTATAATATTATCAAACAGACAGTCATAATACCATTACTTCACCTTTATGTAATAAAATATTGATACTTGGCGTTCATGTATTCAAACTTTTTTGCCCGCAAGATGTCACAATAATAGGCTGCATCAACCCTCCACGTGTGCATGCAAGACTGCTGTCAGAACAAAACACGGTTTCTCCACTTTTGTTATTTTTCATTTTTTGTAATAACTTGAAAATGCATGTTTTTAATAACATGTGCACTGTTTTATAATGTGTGTAAATTTCATGATGAATGGACCAAAATGACCCAAAATTACTTGGTTGGTCTGGTTACACTGACATACATTAAAGAGAAAGCATGCTACCCCCCATTCTCTTTCATTCTCTTCACAAGAGAAGTCTGTTTATACCAGCCAGCCATTATAATATCAATCACAGGCAGGATTTATGTATTTACGCTTCTCCAGGTGTGCCAAACCACTTACTTTTAACAAAAGGAACCAGTGAAATCAGAAGCTCACAACACCCGCACACGTCACCCCCTCCTGGAAGAGCTTAACTCGTGGGAAGCAATCGCTGGTGGGGTGGAAGCACCCAACCAGCCTGTGATTATCTCAAACTCTCAAAGGAGGAATTGTAATGCTGCATGCTCTATGTATGAGGGAAACGTGTGGTCCTATCGACATTACCACGCAAGGAACTCCGTCAAAGATTCATGCTTGGGCGTCAGAGAGCGTGACACCACCTAGTCCGCTCACATGGTATAACCCATAACACCTCATGCACGTGGAGGACACGTTCTAAGGCGTGTTTACTTGCTCTTTAAACTACGAGGTATAATAGATACACCCCAGCCCCAGGTACAGCTGCATGGACACAAGATATTAGCATTTGCACTAAAAATAACCGAGAGTGAGAGGAAAGAGAGAAACAGGGGAGAGTCGCTACATCCGCGTGCAGGGCAGGCCGCGTCATCGTGGCGCACTGCATTACTGGGCAAAGTGCGGTGAGCTCGCCGGCCGGGCCGGGTTCATAAACACGTGGTGCAATACAACAAACGCGTCAGTGAAGTTAGCGAGGATCCCAAAGAGTATCATACATCCACATCTCTCAATTATTTACTCCATGCACAGCACAAGGGTGTCCAGTGTTGCTAGCGGAAATAAACTCGGCATGGAAAAAACATGCTGTCAACAAAAATAGACTGTGCTACAAAGCCAGCAGAGCACCACTGACCCACTTAGGAACCACGTGTTGGACTTGTGGGGGTAAGAAAACGGGGTAACAGTTACACCTCATAGGAATAAACAAACCAGGCTTTCCGATTTCACAATATCAGCGTGAGTTACGAAGAAAAACAGACTAAAGACAGACACTAAAGCAGGTGAAGACAATTCACCCCAAACATGATCATAGCTGCAGCACTACATCAACAAGACATTTGCTGATCAGTTCTGTCCATTTTCTATCAAAAATGAATAATACTTATGTACGCTGTCTAGTCTCTAGTTTCTAACTGGAGACGTTAGGATTATAGGCATAGTTTACCATCATAAACAATAATGCACAGCAATGTGCTACATTCCAGCCCACGTGGGTGTGGAAGGGGGAAAAGATCAAGCTATAAGAACAGTAGTCAAAAAGGATGGACAGATAGTAATATAATAAAAGAATCAGCTTCAGTAGCTGGGTTGATGAGCAATGAGTGTAAAAGTACAAAAAAAAAAAAAAGAATGATGCATTTGTCTAGCAGGCCTCTCCTCTCAGGCTTGGCACGCCACTCAGTCAGCACAGTTCCACTCCAGATCACTATCTGTAAGTCAGAGTGTGATGAACTGCTTCTACAGTAAACCAACAAGGAAACCAGCACTGCACAACACCATCAAACCAAGCAGGTCAAAACTCTGATAACTTGGCTACAAGCACTACAATACAAGTTCCTATGAACTATGAAGCATGCCATCATCTCTACAGCCTGGGACCCTAGCTGGCTGGCTAGCTAACTAGTTAGCTTTGATGCTACTGCACGCCTGCCAAGCATCTGGAGCAGATCAGTTTTAAAATCTCGCCACACAAAACGCTAAACATAAACACATCTGACATACCGCTCTGCAAATAATCATCTGATGAACTAAACGGCGTTTTGGAAGGACGACAGCAAGAACCATCTCGCCCATCGCAACCCACGTGTCACTTTCCCTGCACGTCCACCTATTTCTCCCGGTTTGCGAAGGAATCGAAAAGTGACAGCGGCTCTAAGTTTCGGGCAGAATTAATCAAGAAGTAATCTTAGTCGTTCTCACCTCGTCGAGACTCGCTGTTGAGAAATACTCCATGTTACAGGCACTTAATATCTCCTCGCCTGTTCCCCAGCGAGCCGCCATCTTACAACTGCACTCTCTGTGAAAATGTGAATCAGACCGCGTTGACTCTCAGCCGGCTCGGAGACACGTGGTATTTGCATTCCCGGCAAAACGGCACGCATGGGCTTAAGCTCCGCCCCCAGGGCGCGGCGACGTCACGAACTTCCAGTTTGAATGTTAAAAGATGCGGCGGCGGCCGTAGACAACGGATACAGGTCCCACAGCAGCACGGTGGATTCAGGATAGTACGAGTCTAATTCCCAAAAAGATTCTAACTTTCAGTTTTATTATTTTATTCATATAATATGAATTTGTGTGTCTATTCCAGTAATAACACTGCTTTTTTGTGCTTTAAAGGGAAACTCCACCAATTTTCCAAAATCTCTAAATAATTCAGTATCTGAGATACTGTCATTTATACAGTTCAGACCTGAAGTGTTTCATGGTAGAGAAACATACAGACTTTGATTTCTTTACAGTTGTGGAGATGGGAACTAGGGGTCATTATATCTACAGCACATTTTATATACTTTCCAAAACCACCAGTGAACCTCCACGTGTCTTCTAAGTTTTATATATAACGTTAATAAGCTTAACACAGTCATGAATCTGTATAAATAAGGTTTTTTTGGGACTTTTTTACCATAGACATTTCCCTATGTGGATTAAAATACACTTTATGCAAAACTTTATTTCAAAACTATTATAAAACAATGTTTCTGACAGTGTGTATCATATTATTTCATGTAATGACTTTTTGTGGCATTAAGACATCAGGTTCCTCTCACCTCCACTGTTGATTTGGCAAGCTTCACTAGAATCATTTCATTATGTAGGATTTTTGAAAAATCATTCCCCTTTAAGTAACATTACACAGACTAGTCAATAGCAAAACCAGCATATGTTGTGTTTTGATGTTCAGCATGGCCAAGATGGGTGACTAGCTAATCCAGGACCAGACTAACACTGTGCCGACTTAAACCATGGGGTGCTTATTGGTCTGTGCTATATATTTTTTTTAAGCAGGGAAATAAACAAGAAATACCTACCATGGTGTTGTGGAGAAGAACTTTAGTTTATTTACTGGTTTTACCAGATAATACTGGCTTGTCCATGTTATAATATATGCATTCTGTTTAACCTAACTACTTATACTCCCTGAAAGTCTTTTTTTGCTTTTATTCAACATGGCCATCCCACCTAGTGGGCATAATTTAATGGTTAATATGTACACAAAGCCATTCAGAATTCTCTGTTGTAGAGAAACATATTGAGCCAGAATTGTGCACAGTGTTGGGTATGGTAACCAGACATCTGAAGAGTTTAATGCTTCTAAAAGCTCACTCACAGTTACATTGTGAGTGACACTGTTAGATTTTTTTTTTTACCTAAAAGGTGTTTTTCTTTTTAATCCATTCATGAGGTGTTGTAGGGTGCTGTAAGGCAAAACTAGCACAAAAAGAAACCATTTTTGTTTTCAGTTTTTCCACAATTTCAACATAATAAACATTACATATAAAACTTCAGAAGACACGTGTAGGTTCACTGGTGGTTTTGGATAGTAAATAAAATATGTATGTTTGTATTGTATTCATTGTGACCCATGGTAACCACCATTGTAAATCCAAGTTGCTAATTTTCTCTACAGTGCACCATTTCAGATCAAAACGCTCTAAATTACTACATTTCTCTGTGCAAGCTCTGTTGCTGGCCATAGCCCTGTGTTTGTGGTCTGTTCCTGCTCCACCACACTGTAATTTACTCCTATATGAACAAATGGGCATTTTCTGGATGTTTTCTGGATACGCATCTTCATTGAAATTAATAAGCATACTAAATTAGCATACTAAATTAGAGCGAATTGGGGGTTTGCATGACCCGATGCAGCATAGAGTAGCAAATCCTAACGGCCTGTAGAAACACATGTTTTCATGTTTCTTGTAAAAGGAAATTTGCCACAACAGTGAGTTTACATTTCACAATTTCTTGGACCATATATGCAAATACAAGTAACATATATTTGAGTTGTTTTCTATGTCTTCTTTAAGATTGAGATATAGGTGACAGACAAACCTGAATAAATGAGTGGAGAGTAATTAGTGCAAATACTTTCAGACAGGTGTACTGTCTATATAGCACAGACACAGGAAGCAGTGTAGGTGAAATTAAAAGGTTCATTATGGGCCAACAGATGGCAGAAGCTTTAGTAAACTGGGTTGGAAGTGGCAGTATAAAACACACAATCTATAATTGTGTACTGGCATGATATGCAAGGAAAAACGGAAGAGCAAGTGCCTTTCAGGTGACTGAGATTGTCAATAAAAGATGTGATGTCTGCAGATACATAGAAAGGAATATTATAGCAGAATTCCAGTGCATTAATCTCTCATTAGAAAGACAAATGTGCATTTAGGATTTAGGAAAACCACAGACGCTGAGAGGTGGGAAAAGGTGGTATGATCAGAAACACGTTCATCACACGTGGGCGAGCGCATGTGCAGCACACACCAAAGAATGGTACAGGCCATAATATTTGGTCTCTACATTAAGGTGGTCTGGAGGCTCCATTATGCTGTGGGGGCATTTTTCTGGCATGAACTGAGTACACTTAGAGGGAAGGATCACTGCAAATCAATACATTGTGACTGATTACCTTTTTTGTATTGAGATCTTTGTATTCTCACGAGAGTGGTCTTTTCCTGAATGACAGTGCCCCCATCTGCAGAGCACAAAGGTTTCCTAAGTCATCTCTCCAAACAGCAAGCATGGCTCAGTAAAGAAATGGTTGACTTCATTGCATAACGCAGACATCAAATGAAGGTGCAACTGACCAAATGGACTTCTAGTACTCGTTTCCACAGACCTGTACTCATGTTCATCGGCTGATTACATGCTTAGGATGCTACTTCTATTCAAAATGAGTGTTTTTTAATGAGTGTTCTTTTTGCTCAAAGATTTGAGCACTTTTTGAAGAGATGAATCTTCTTTTTGATCCAGTTTAGATGTTTCCTTTGCACTCGTCATTAGGGTCGGTGGTGCTTGTGCATGATTTGACTCCAGATTAAGGAGGAGCTGGTCCAGTTTGGGTTTGCAGGCAAGTATCAGGGTTTAAAATCTGATATGGGCAGCTACATAAAGACAGAGAAGCTCATACTGCAGAGTTCCAACATTGGTATGCTTCAGTGTGCTTCAGAGGACTGAAGGCTTTATTGTGCTGCAAGGGTCTAATGGCACACACAGGAAGTCCAGCCAGGAGTGAACTGCAGTAGCCCAGTCTTGAGGGACTGGGCAAAACCTTTACTAACCTCCCTGGACAGAAAGGGTCAAACCCTCTGGATGCTGAAAAGGAGAAACCAGCATGATCAAGTCAGGTTTGCGGCATGTGCTGTGTACTATAATTGATCATGTAAAATTACACCAAGGGTTTTGTGCATTTCCAGACAGAATGACTAGCTCACTCTTGAAGGAGATGGCAAGATTGAGGTGAGGACATCTATCTCCAGGGATGTATAGCATCACTTCTATGGAAAAAAATTGATTCTACTAGGCCTATAATGCAAGTCTTGCTGTTGAGTTTCCTCGATATTGCCATGTCAGCACACAGCTAATTGCTAAGTGTTAGATCTAAAGGGAGCTGCTATGGATTTTCAGCCTTGCAGTGCTACGATGAATCCCCCAGACCTCCGTAGTTCTGAAGCTAACCAGTACTCACTTACTGGTCTTGGCATAGACCAGAACAGCAGAGCTATGATTGACTTTGTCAGGCTGATGACAGGCCAAGACCCTGACCAAAGCATAGATTGTAGCATGATGCTGATGTGTTTAAAGTCGGAGGACCTAACTGATCCAGACCTGAGCTTGGATGCTAACCTTTCTGGCAAGCCTTGAACTGAGAAGTGCTTAATGCCTGGAACTACATGAGGCTTACATAAAGAAATCTTTGTCTGCTGTCCTGATGGATGATTCGTCATCAAACGTGAAGCACTGAGCTGATGCTAACCAGGCACATTAACACTTACAAACACTGAAAAAGGCTCTTTTTTGTGACAAATTTTTTTATTATTCGTTTTGACACTTGTCAGAGTACAATCCACACACGTCTGCAGCAGAGACAAAAACAAGCAAGGGAAGTCCAAGATCATTCTCATGTACCATAAACATAATTACAATCACACCACTTGAATTAATCTAACACCGGGTAATCTCCAACGGCATTCATCCAATGAGCTAATAGCATTTCCCTAAGCGCTGATGTAATATACTTGCTGGTTTAACTTTTTACATTCAATATCGCAGTCGTCTGTTCAAGAGAGACAATTTCAAGATAGAATAATATCCATTGTTGTGAGAGACTTATATTTGGATTGAAACATTTATGTATAATAGTTTTTTTAGCAGTGGTTAAACCAGAAAATGTCAATCGTATTTGAACCACTGTAAAAGAGTAAGAACTACTGTCATTCAATAAACAAAGAGAGGCATTTTTGTTAATCGAGATTTCCATCACATCAGACAGTATGGATTATACATAATCCCAAAATTTACTAATCATAATGTAATCCTACAACATGTGCAAAAACATGCCGACAGCATCTGTGTCAACTTTAACACAGACTAGACAACCATCAACTGGGTCTATGACACCTAATCACCCCTGCTTTTCCATAGACATTTCCATTCTGGTGATGGCTGTGACATCTAGGCCTAACTGTAGCTGGGGAAGGCTGCATTTCTCGGCCGTTACATCACTGAGGGCTGATCTGCTTTGCAGTGTCCTTTGAAAGTGACTGAGATATACCCACTTCGGTTCTGAGAAATCGATGGACTCAACTGGTGTAACCTTTAGTCACCCATAATCCATCACTCCCAGCACAAAACCATTTACAAATGTCAGCTGAGTGGCAAGATGTCACTTATAATTAATTTCAGGGTTTTAAATGTAAAATTTATATGTGTCAAGTTGCTTCTGACAGTATAAGCCACAATGTGACAGTACATCCTGTTTAGGCTGTGTAGAATGTGCGGCAGTGAACACCTGAGCCTTTGTGTACCAGTGCTACCAAGGTCTCTCCTACCATGGCTGCAGCCTTCACTTGTCTTTTGTCTCGTAGAGCTATGGCTGCACTTCCCCACTTATTTCCCTTATCTCTGCACAGAACGTAATCAGTACCACTGCTCTACAGTAGCCAGTTTTCATTGAAACTGCTCCTGTTGGTCTCCTGGACAGAAGGCATCCCTAAAATGGCACCTTAGCAAATTACAGCTCATTCCCCCTCTGACACTGAGTGTTCTTTTATTTTATGGCTTTCATTTGCGTAGACACTTTTCTGCTGCAGAGTCCCTCTTCCTCCCTCTTTAGTTCTTTATTGGTTGTATCTGCTTAGACATTCTTCTGCTATAGAGTCTCTCTATAGAGCCTCCTTCACATGCAAACTGCACCTCAGTTCTAGTATTCACATTCTGACATAGATACTGTTCTTACACATTTTGCACGTTTTACTGTTTACTGTTTGCTATCTTTGCACTGTACTATATACACACACACACACACACACACACACATATATATATATAGTATGTATATTGTCGCTGTCCAAAGAAAAACAAGTATCTCCAAAATAGCAACTTTTCAGGAAAGGACAAAAACAAAAAAGTCAATGGAACCAGACCTTTTTTTAAGCAATTTTGAGCCATGTCTGTTGATCTATTCATCATGATTTTTTCACACAGTGTAAACAGCAGCTGGTGTGTTCTAATGATGCATAAAAGTAAAAATCAACTGTCAACAAAAACGGAGATACATGTTTTTCACTGGACAGTGACGATATATACAGTATAATCACTGCACTGGAGAAGGAGCCTGATTGTGTTTCATTATACTGTACAACCCTGTATTGCTATAATGACAGTAAAGTTGAATTGAATTAAATTGAATTGAATTAAAGTTCCTCAGGTTCATTACAGCCTACCTGCTCCTATTTAGTTCATGAATGTCGATTATTTCTTCATCAGATTGATGATAGATAGAAGCATCCAAAGTGTTTCTTTATCGGTCTAGACTACATTTAGATTTCCATATGTGTGGGCCATACTGAGCCACATAAACATGCAGTTTGTAAGATGACACCACCTGTGACATGTACTCCAAACAACAGGGGGCAACATATCACCAGAAAATGCACAGTGCCTTTCTCTCCCCCTATTTCATTTGCTTAGACACCCTTCTGCTGCAAGTACCTTGAGATCTCCTAGCCTCACACATTAAATTTCCAGGCTCATTTCGGCTTACCTGCTCCTATTCAGCTGATATATTGATGCTACATGGCAGTGGGATACTGGCATCGTTTTGATTTATGAAAGTAGTCACAAGGTGGCAGTGTTGGATTTGTTTGGTGCTTATTCCACAACACAGACAGGAATTTATGTGAAACTGCTCTCACCAACTCCCTGTTAGCTGCTAATCCTGGCAGACTTTTACAGACTTTTATAAAGGTCAGTGCGTTTTTGAATGAAGTGACTGAATTATGCGTCCCTCTCACATGCCTGTGTGTTGCAATTAGATGAGAGTCAGCTGCTAAATTGAGTAACCTTTTCCAAGCATTGTGTGAGACTGGATAAACCCAAAGATAGACTGATACAGTAATTCCCCTAAGCCAGCTCAGTAGTTAGACATGATGATAGGTGGACGGGAGCTGTTATACAGGACCAAAACTGAGAGCAGAGCTACTAGTGCTTTAGCTTTAGTGTTGATTTTGAAGTGGGCATCTGTTGTTGATATTTGTATAGATATGTATCTTTATGCAAAGAGCTATTTTTATTATGCAGTTGCGGCTGTTTAGATATTTGGTTAGTGGAAGGATTATGCAGAGCAAAACTGTTTTGTTCATCTAGCCAGATTCATGAAGGTACAGCTGAACAGCAACGTTGCAGCTGGATTCTGAATTCATTGCAGCAGTTTTCTGCAAAATGCAAACCCCTATTAACAGCCCAAGCATGGTTATGTCATCAGTGTTGATAGGCAGAAGCATTAAATGTATTTCTTCTTTGGTATAGACCTCTTCCTCCCCGCTTAATTCTTACCAGCCTAGTAGAAATGTAATAAGTTCAGCATCAAACTTAGTCCTTTTTCCTGTTAAGAGCATCTCTTTAGCTATTATTGCTTAATAGCAGCTTTAGCTATCATTGAGTTTACTCTTCCTTTTATTGGCTACCTGCCCTTTAAACTCTTTAACGGCAGAATCTTCAACATGATTGACAAAAGGTTAGAATATCTACATGCTAACTTCAGTAGAATTCTAAAAAAAATATACATGGTATAGTCTTTGACAAGTCTTATTTCTTCACATTTTAGCTCATTTTAGGAGGTTTTCAAAATACTAAAAATCTTACATATTGCTCCTTTAAAATTGTTGTATAGGTCATGTCAGGTGAATTTGTACTGTTTTAAAAAGTGAGATTACTGACTGAAATTGCACCCTTCTTCCTTGCTTCATATACCAGTTTCAGTTTCAGCGGTAGGTGTGGGTTGGCAGTTGACATGCATGAAGCCATATATTCTGCAAAGTGATACTGACTAATCAGCAGTCTCCTTCTCTTTGTCGTTATTTCATTCACTGTACTCCCTCATTATGCTCTTTTGACATGACAGGTAATCCCAATGGCACTAATAGTTATTAAAACCTTACAATAGCAACAGTGCATCATCTCTTATGTGTCTCTTTAAGAGCAATTAAGAGCACAAAGATGCTATTTTATTAATTCTCAGGATTATTATGACATCCTAAGGCTTAGTATCCAGTACATACATGGAACATAGTGCTGAGAAAACGATCTGAACCATGCAATTCAACTGGCTGTGATGGAGGAATGCAATCCTGGATCTTTCCATAGCTCGTGAACATTTAAGGGGACTTAAAACCGTTTTTTTATCCCTATGACTTGGGTTAGGAGCCCTTTTACAGGAGCAGTAAATGCATCATATTGTGCCTCTTTGCTGTGACTGTTCATGCTGTAATGTATTATAAATATATCATTTTAATACTGTACATCTTTAGTGTTATTAGACTGTGTTGCAAAGGAGAACATGCAGCTAGCTCAGCCTCTGCTCGCACATCTTTTCTTCCATTCCTCATAGCCATCCAGCTGTACAGGAAATCATTCATCCACCACTACTGTTGCCATGGAAACTAGAGGGGAAATCCATTTCATCAGCCTCTTCGTCATACTCCCTCTTCCCCTCCCTCCTTTTCTTCCTCTTATTCCCATGCACTTATTTTTCTTCGTCTTATCCCTCCCTCCTCTATTCACTCTCACTCGCTTTCGCTTACGTTTCACACAGAGCAGAGGATACGGCTTCGCGAATTAAGCATGTCTCCAGCATCTCTCCTCCATCAAGCTGCTGTACTGCTTTGTCCTATGGAAGTGGCATTTTTAGAGTCTCATTACATTGCAGTGCAACATGATGTGTGTGTTTCATCTGTCTGCTGCTGAGTTAGGCAGGCAGTGGTTGCTACTGATGCTACAGATAAAGGCTTTTATTCAGAGCACAAACCAAGTGGGTGTACGTGTGCATGTCGTTATGTGAGTGGCTTGTTTGAGCCTTTGTTCAGTGAGCACGTGTGAAGCTCCGAGTGACAGTGCCTTCACTGATGACCTCGTGGTAATCCCACAGGGCAACAGGGCAGGCCAGCAGCTGCTGGAGACGCCAGATGGTCAAAAATTAGAATTAAAACACACACACTACATACAATCTTCACCATCTCGGTTGTACTCTGTCTGTCTCACTCACTCTCTCTCTCTATCTCTCTCTCTCTCTCTCTCTCTCTCTCTCTCTCTCTCTCTGTCTCTATGGGTCACACCAGTTAGTACTTTGTCATCATGTTTATCATTATTGTATGCCTGCGTTCTTCTTCGTGTGGCCTGGTGGCCCCAGAGGCCCTTTAGTGAAACCCATGACATATGAATGGGTAGCATGGGAAAAATCTAATATCACAGTACTTCAAGACACTTTCACACGTCACAGTATTTAGTTTTTCTGATGTTTGATGTATGTTGGATGCTGGAACAGGCAGAAAAAACACTGTTACAATCTTATCTATATATGTATTTTAATAAACTGAATTTTATTCCACTGCTAGAGAGACACTAGCAAGACATAACTGTACTTTATTCAGTGTTTCACATACTGTGCTGCACTAAATCCAGTTAAACAGGCCTAATTTTCCTCTTTTTGTAATGAAACATGTTCTTTAAATACTGATTGTATTAAAAAGCATATTGTGATGTAATTTGATCATAATAGAGATAATATTTGTCATATTGTTCACATCTACCCTGACATTCACTCAACATTTCTAATTAGAATATTAGTAAATAGAATATTGATAAATATTAACAACATATTAACAACTATATAATGACCGAAGAGTGAAAATTTGTGAAACAACTTGATGCAGTTAGCAAGATGACGCAACCTGGCAAATTCATACTCCAAACAAAAGGAGGCAACATACCACCTGCAAGTTGCAGTGTCCACGCCTCCCATAAGAAACAAGGAAATGCACAGTCCCTCCTTCTCAGTGTTAGCATTAACAGCTGTTTATTTACCAGTGTAGAAGAAATGTCCAGATGTCCTTCACTTTACTTGCCAACAGCATCTCCACCAGTGGGACGCAAAGCCAGTGCAAACTCTTGTTTCACTTCTGTTTATATCACTTATTTTGTTTTCTGCTGAATGTGGATTTATGCTGAAAGCAGACGCCAGTGGTTGTTATAATGATTGGTTGCCAAGAGCTTCAGTCCTTGTTGGGTTTACTCTTCCTTTCATTGGCTGCCTGTTTTTAAATGATCTAACCTGGAGCAACACCTTCAACATGATTATCAGGAGGTTAGAATACACCATCGGGGCAGCGGTGCTACTTCTTTATCCTCTCATGTTGGACTGATGCCAGACTCTATGCTACAGTGACTCACTTTCACCTCTTGAGGTACAAAGTGGTATTATAAGACAAGAGCAGGATGGGCCTAGCTGGTTAGCATGCTAACTTCCCTCGATTTTTCTGCAACACAGTACACAGACATCTTTGACATACTGTCAAAACTGTTATGTCTTCACATTAAGTTGAATCTTTTGGTCAAATTTGGAATGTCTAAAAAATCTTACAAATTGTACATGTAAGTTGACTTCACAAAGCCATTCTTATTAAATCCCAGATGGTTCCTAGGCCATTCCCCCAGTGGTTGCTGTGGTGTTGCTACATCCTCCCAGATGGATGTAAAGGAAGTAACGTTCATTTTGTAGGGAGAAATTATATGATTTTCATTGATTTTCATTTTGAATTAATTCTATATAATAACTATATGTGCAGTCGGTCTCATATAGACTCTATGATCCTGCAGTTTCATAGTACTAGCTCAAAACCCACAAAACCCCGTAGAAGTGGTACTAAAAAGTGTAGAAATGTAAATGTACATTGGCATTTAGCAGACGCTGTTATCTAGAGCGACTTACAAAAGTGCTTAGCATTCAGTCAGAGAATGTATTCTAGCTAGTACGAAGTTAGAGTCTAAACTTCCCTTGAGCTCAGACACTGCCCGAACAAGGGCCAGTGCTGATACCTAGAAAGAAGAATACAGAGTTAAATACAGCAGAAGTGCACTACCTAGCAATCCCAAGCCCGTTCTCATACCTAGAGAGATGATAAGTTAAGCTCAGTATAAGTGCAGGACAATACACTTCAGTATATACTTCGATTAGTGCTCATGTAAGTGCTTCACAAAGAGATGGGTCTTTAGTCTGCATTTGAAGACCGCAAGAGAGTCTGCTGTTCGGACAGCCAGTTGAGGTTCATTCCACAGTCTGGGTGCCAGGACAGAGAAGAGTCTGGACGCTCGTCTTCCATGCATCTTAAGGGATGGCAGGTCAAGCCGAGCTTTACCTGAAGCATGAAGGTCTCGAGATACAGACTGACTCTTGACCATTGCCATAAGGTAGGGAGGAGCTGGTGCGTTCTTGGCTTTGTAGGCAAGCATGAGAGGTTTAAATGTGATGCGACAGTGAGTTGACATTGTCAAACCATCTTATAAAACAAGTAAATAAATAATATATCTTTATTTACTAAAGGTAGTCAAGACAGCATAAAACAGCTGTGGGAGAACTATGCAGGCTACCAGTAACCATTAAGGAAGTTGTGGCAGCAATCATAGAAAATGCTTAGTGTGCAGGACGGTTGTGTGCATCCAACTTTCGATGTCACCCTTCCTTAGTATTGGCCCTGCTCTATGTGTGTCATATAAATGCATGTGTAGCTCTGTACTGTATGTATACTCACAGTATCAGGACGTACTTTAGGGCGTTATTAGTGTAGGTAGGTCTCAGGGATTGCTCTATTGCCCTGTTAGCTGATCTAATGAATCTCAGTAATCAGATCAGTGACTACTGTCATTCAAAGCCGTCAGGCTTAGACAGCGTTTTACTACTCTCACTGCCCTTCACTCCATAATAATCCCTCTGTATTTCACATTATTGGGTACTCATGCTTTTCCATGCATACTCCCTAATCCTGTAAGTGTAGCACCTGCACATGTACCCTGTGTAAGCATGTCTGTATGCGTGTTTGTGTGTGTGTGTGTGTGTGTTTGTCTGTGGGGGGCCAGCTGGAATTTCTTTTTTAATCTTCTGTGGCTTTAATAATTTGAGTCTGAAGATTAAAGCTTTTGATTCCAGGAGCCTGGATCAGTGTGTGTGTGTGTGTGTGTGTGTGTGTGTGTGTAGGGTGGGGTGCATACAGCAAAAGCATGGAAGAAAAATGAAGTGGATGCTCTCTCTCTCTCTCTCTCTCTCTCTCTCTCTCTCTCTCTCGCTCCCCTTCTCTGTATTATGCTCTCTTTCTCTCTCTAACCCTCTCAAGTCTCTCATTCTTACTAATATCTCTTTCTCACCATATTTCTCCTATCTCTCTCCTACCCTTATTTATCTCTCTTTTCTTCTTTGCCTTCTCTCTAATTCTTGCTCTATTCATTCAACTGTATTTATCTCCCTTTTTTCTTTCTCCCCATCCTCTGATTCTCTCTCTCCTACACACAGAAACACACTTCTATCTCTTTCTCACTCACTCTCTTTTTTGCCATTCTCTCTTCCTTTGCTCGGTTTCTTTCCCCTTCCTTCTCTCCCTCTCCTTCAATCTCTGTTTCTCTTTTTCTCGCTCTTTCTTGTCCCTCTATCCTTCTCTTCCTTGTGTCTTGTTCTTTTTCTCTCTTTCTCACCCACCCTCTCTCTCCCTCTCTTACATACACACACTTCTATCTATCTCTCTTGCTGTCTATTTCTCTGTTCTCTCTTTCCCTTTTCCTCTGCCCTTTCCGTTTCTCCTTCTCTCTCCCCCTCTCCATTCTCTCTCTTCCTCTCCTCCCTTTTACTTCTCTCTCACTCCCCCTTCTCTCTCTCATACACAAACACATTTTTGCCTTTTTCTCTCTATTTCTCCATTCTCTCCTTTTTCTCTATATCCCTCTTCCTTCTCTCTCTCTCTCTCTCTCTTTACTCTCTATCTCCCCTTCTTTCTCCCTCCCCCTTCTCTCTCTCTTTCTCTCAATCATACACTCATTGGGGGAGGGGCACTTGTGCACATTTATCTGTTCTTCTTGTCAGCACTGTTCCAGAGCCAGGCAGAGAGCAAACAGAGAGAGAGAGAGAGAGAGAGAGAGAGAGAGAGAGAGAGTGGGGGAGAAATTAAACAGAGCAGACCGTACTGCATCTGCACCACATCATCACACCAACCGGAATTAGTGTCACAGGTACCCTGACATAAAATGTGCCTGCTGGAAAAAGGGCAAGGGCCATAACTGCAGCTGATGAAGGCAGCTGTAGAAGCGCAGCAGCAGGTAACAAGCCTTCTTCTATCCTGTTTTGGACAATGCAATGTCTTGCGTATGTGTGAAGCGCATTTGTGTGTGTGTATGCGCAGTATGTGAGGGGGGAAGTGGGTTTGAGACGGCTTCCTGAGCAATTCCGCTAGCTGATGGGCGGAGCATGAGAAGGGCTGTCAGTAGAGTGCTGTAGCAGACAGTGTGTATGTGTGTGTGTGTGTGTTGGTCTGAAAGTGTGAGGAAGTGGTCTGGTGTGTGTGAGAACCTTTGCCTACTGCTACTTCAGCGCACTGGCCACCTTTGGGGTCTCCGAGGGGAAATAAATACAGATAGACTTGAACGAAGGTAAGCCACAGATATTTCTCTCTTTTTGCCTTTTTTCCTTTTCATCAGCTCACTGTGGGAAAGGAAGAAGGAGCTTGATAAGGTGCGGATGTGCGCTCTCTGGCGTGCGCAAGTGAGGGAAATCCATCTGTGTGAGGCTGGATGTGTGGAAGTCAAGAAAACAGGCTCTGTAAAGTCCAGGATTTCCTCACCTCGGTGTTTGCTCAATGTACATGTGGGTTTGATTAAAATGCTTTGTGAATAGTGTCTTTCTGTGTGTGTGGGTGTGTGTGGCTGTGCGTAGAATGTTCCATCTGGGTGGTGTTGCGTGGATACACCACTCGTCCATAGCCGCTGCATGTGTGTCAGTGTAGATCAGTGTTAAAAGGGGCTGAGGAAAACACGCTGGCTTGGGGTCTACTGGAGCACCTTAATGCATTATCATCATTAGACCTGAGAACGACTGAAGGCTTCACCTTAATGTAGAACCTCATCCATAAGAACATCTCCCCTTTGGACCTTAACACTATAAAGATTTCTCCTCGAGAAAGGGATGAGGACAGCATGGGGGGAGGGGATGAAGAAGACACTGGAGAAAGAGAGATGGAGAGAGGGAAGAAAAAAAAGGAGGGGGGGGGCATTTTTAGAGGAATCCCCCAAGGAGTCCCGGGTGATTTCTTGTGATGGTTGAACACTTTTGCCTCTTCATAACACATTCAGAAATGGAGCCTAGGCATGCTGTTATATGTCCTAATACCACAGATGCAACCCATCGTTCATTCACTGCTTCCGATAGCACTGAATGGGGCCCATATGCCTGCTAGCAACATACTTAAATATTGAAGCAGTATGCTTCATCGCTAGCCTAGAATACATGTCCCCCCCTAGAATTCATGTGCCTTTGTTCTGCCTTAGTCCTCTGTTGTGTGCAGTTTTCTATCCGCTGTGGGTAACACAGCTGTGTGACGCGTTATGTAACAATGCAAGTCTCATTACAGATGTGTGCTGTGACATACATGTGAACATTACACATGTGCCAGGTTCTGCAGCTCCATTTTATGCGTGCCTGGTTTCCCCCTCGTCTCATAGTAGAAAATGAAAGCACGTTGGCATTTCCATCTGTGGTACATAGAGAGTTAAACATGTTCCACAGGAACATATCTAACTGTTTATCTTTCATATTTTAAACAGGCATGTGGATTCGGTGCTGGGAAAGCATCGCGTTTGCATTTACATCACACCAATGCACAAAATAAAAGAAAAAAATGGGTAGAAAAGACAACGCTTACACAAATCCATTTTGGCATGATATGATTCATGACCTCCTTGCGTCAATATAGAACCACATTTAAGCTTTGTAAAAGTGTCAAATCAGTCATCACAGACTTTTAAGGCCGCACCTCCCATCTGCCCTGTGTTTCAGTCTAATCCCCCCACCCACGTACACAGCATGCTGTGCTTGTCTCACAGTGAAAGGCTTCTACCCATGTGGCCCTGACTAAATTTCAGAATGGTGTACAGAGTAACTTTTTTTCAATGCCCCTCGTGAAAAAAAGCTGACAGTTGTTTGTAGTACTTTAATTCATATATATATATATATATATATATATATATATGTATGTATGTATATAGTAAGACTGTATATCAGAGAATTGCACCAAGAATTGTTGGCAGATGCTCATATCAGATCATATCTCTCTCTCTATATATATGTGCATATGTTTATAGCATGCAGAACTTGGGTCCGGATCCATTACAGAGAAATGTGACATCTATTCCTGTAATGTAACAAATGCAGTAAAATGAATACAGTGCAGGCATTTTAACACGGTACCCCAGTGTCACCTAAATGTACTGCACTCTTCGAGTACAGTAAATACCTCATCAAATATTGATGCAAAATATTGTTCAATTATAAGTAAATGTCCAATGCTTTTTCTAGATGTGAAGAGCCTCATGGGCCTGGTTCATAACTCACTCACTCAAATTTAGCAGGTGCAAAGTTCTTCACAAGGGATGCTATTAGCACTCAAATTGCCTTTGGTGCTTCACATCTATGACACTGTGTATCCTTGTTTCAGTATCTGCCAATACTGGTGCGATTGTGGCATCATTATGTATACCCAGTATTTAAGATTGCCTTAGAATGCATTTATTCAGTATCTTAAATTGTTCTCTGACGTCAAAAACGAGGAAGGTATGTGGTCAGAGCAAAAAAAGCCCAGATGTGCACATTTGCAACCGTACGCTTGTAGTCCTAGAACGAAACCAGCCATTTGGTAAATGTATGAATAATTTGGTGAGCTCTGCTTTGATTGGCTGGTTTATAGTGAGACACCACAATGATCACACAGAAGCAACACAGTGAAATAGACACAGACAGAACAATAAACGAACCTCCGTGTAAATAAGCTAGGTCTTCATACTATTTAGTAGGCTGTGCTAATGTTAGTTATTTGAGGTTTGCTAGTAGCTAATGTTACCTATACTAGCTACGTGCTTTGAGTCTTAACATCAGCACAAAGTAAATGAAAGTTGTTACTCTGAGCGGAGCTGACCTAATTAAACTGTCAGAGGTTTCAGAAACTGTCTGGAGTGAAATGTGCAGAGCAAACTCACAACTTTGAATAAAAGTCGTCCAGGATCTTGTTAAAGACATGGGAGCTGAGGTTGGCTGTTGCATTTAAGGTTGAACAGAACATTTAACCAAGAAAGTGGGGAATAGTAAGCCAACATCAGTTTAGTTTAAAGATGAATATCAACCATGCCCATTGCTGACATCCCCTTCACTGCCCGGAATGATAGATTTCTCCGTAGTCTGTTGCTCCATTGTTTTTGTACATTTTAGGGGCGTGAATATTAATAAGTCAAGACTGTTGTATAACACTTTTGTATTTTGGAATGGGTCTGTTTTACTGACCTCTTTTGCAAATGTGGGATTTGTATTTGAAGGAACATTGTTACTGGTTCACAGTATGTCAGTTCTATACACTCAACTCTCCTTAATCAACTATACCAATGTAAATACAGTTTTCCATTCTATGATACCTTTAATACTGGCCTTTCCATCAAGCCATTTAAATCAGCTTGAATTTCATTGTTGTCCCAGTTTCCATTTTTGTCCAGCAGTTGTCGTTTGCACTGAGTATATAATGCAAGATGAATGGAACAAAATAAATGTTCCAAATTAATATATTAATATAAATAACTATATAAATAATACTGGCTCCACAACTATCTAACCAGACATTTCCAGGAATTTCTCAGGACGGCCTGGATAAGAAGCATAACAAGACTGCTTCGTCTTAAAATAGCTGCAATGTTTGTTGGAGATGCTAAAGGTTGATTAAAACTCCACATTGTGAGAATGGAAAAGCCAGGAGGAACATGCCCTTTGTCCATGTCCTTTAAGAGAGCTGGAGGAACTTTCCAAATGATGCCAGCATTCACAGCTCTGGAGTTGCATTGTTAAACATTACTGTTAGCAGTGTAGTGTGCCTGCATGCGTATTGGTGAGTGTGTGCATGTGTGCTTATTTCGGTCTGCTCACTCTCAGGTCGTATGTGGAGAGCACAGACGCCTGAATGTTTGGTACTTCCCGGGAGTTTTGGGCGTTCTTGGCCAAGTGGCCCATTCTGGAGGAAGCCATGTTTATACCCACCCTGCGGCAACACACACACACGCATGCGCGCGTGCACACACACATTTGCTCCCTGGTTTCCCTGGAAACAAAGTGTTCTCTGGAACTGGTATTATTAAAGCCTCATTCAGGTGAAAGACCTGCAATTTGTCTCTTCAAGCTTTTTACTTGGAACCATGTGTAAATTACAACATACAAATAAAGACATATAGTTACTGCTCATGACAAAGACTCTATATTACAGTATTCCCTTTGGGATGTGGCACTCTGATGTATTTAGTATAAGTGTTGTACGCCAATAAAACATCATGGTCCTCCGTATGACTTTAAGGAGATCAATAAAATATAATTTCCCAAAAGGTTTAAGATAGAAGCAGTAGCAAAGCTGGACACTGGTTACATTTACATACATCCTAGTTTGTAGTCTACAGTTACAGATTATTTATGATTTTGTTAAATGTCATGCAGCTACTTTACAAGTATATGTTCAGTATTTAGCATCTCCACTCTTTTCAGGAGACATGCTTTCGGTTATGAAGAACTCTTCAGGGATGTTTCTCCACGCCTCCTAAGTTCAGTCTTAGAGATTGGTTGCGTTTCATGCTTCTTAAGATGTAAGTAATCTCCCATCAAGTCATTCAGTGATGTGAAGTCTGGATTCTGGTGTGGCCTGTCACAGCTTCCTTGTTTAATTTGCTTTTTTCTTCTTTTTTAATTTCCTTTTCTCGGTATGGGCGTCTTGACAGCTTCACTTCCGTTCAGACCTCAAATGTTGACATGCTCTCACACTAGAAGGATGGATGGAAACACCTGTGGATTAGATGAAAAATACACATAAAATAGCATTTCCTAAAAAAATTAAGATAGAAGAAGTAGCAAAGCTGGACACTGGCTACACCTGAAATCTGTTTGGCCACCCTGGGTGCCGATGTTACCCATTCATCCAATATCAACCTCCTAATTTGCTATGGGAGGAACGAGGGATGAATAAACAACACCTAGAGGAGTGTGGGTCAGTGTGCTTGTGGATCAGATTTTGGGGAGTGAATACATGCAGTTTGGTGGCTGTAGGTTAAAGGAAACTATAGTGTTTGGGGGAGGTCAACAATAAATGGGATTCTATGGCGGGAAGAAGAATAGAAAAAAAGACAAACAGACGAGTGAGGGTCGAACCAACATTGGATTCATGCTTGGATGTCTGCCCTGAGACGATGTGTCAGAATCCTATTCATTCTTAATAGGAAAAAAAACAGAAACACGGTTTGCTACACGATTTGTTACACGGAATCTGTGCATTAAATTAAAAGGCTGTATACAAGCACACCATTCCTAATCAGACCAAACATTTTGGAGTTGGAATGGTGTATGTTGGATATGTTGATATCTCGAAAACTGCAAGACTAGTTAGTGGACAAAGCAATGCACAACCACAATAAAAGCGAAAGTAAGAGCTGCAAAAAGAGTAGCAGCTACATGCAGGAGCAGTACTGAAATCATGATAGTACAGAAACTGAATTTCAGAAACCACAGAGAAGTCTGGGCTTTTGTTAGCAGTAAACATGTCAAATTCTGCATCCACAGATTGTCTCACTTTGTGATTGTCTAGGTTTAAAACAGAAGACCGGTTCAGCACCAGGACTGAAGACATTTAAAAAAAAGGCATTTTTAAAGTTTCACCAAGATTTTGAGACATTGGATTTTTAGGCGTGTCTGCCATCATTGCAGCCATAAATTAAAACCAGGCCAAGAATCCTTGTGCTATTAAAGACAAAGAATAAACCTTTCACAGACTATTTCAGCAGTGTGTTTATGAGAAATGTGCAAGCAGAGCAACCTGAATTCACACTCCTCACTCTTGCTGCTAAATGCTATATTGCTGTAAATTTCTGGCAAAGGTTAATGGTGGAAACTTTTCAGGCCCTGTTGCAGGGATTTTGATTTAACCTTTAGTAGTCAAGACGTACTGCCATCTTCTCGCCTTACTATTTAAAAGCCATTACTCAACTACATGATTAATTAGAATGTTACATAGGGAAGTACATTCATGGTTGATTTACATTCTGTGTTTGAAAGTTGACTGACCTTTTCTATTGCAGTGTCAACAAATAACAACAAAATGGCAAAAATACACTCATCATCAGGCTGATATGGGCAATATTTATTGAGCTACACCTACAGAAGTAGTGTATCTCAGTATGGCGTTAGGCCAACGTTAGCTAATTCAACATGTCAGATGTCTCGGCATGGACTTGTGGAGGTTCCTAATGGTATCCTGTTATAATCCATCCCATGCAGCTTGAATATTCTCACACAGTTCCTGCAGATTTTGTGGTAGGGGTGGAAACGGGGTGACACCAGGCCTTCTGGACATGTGATGTGTGACAACAAACCGTTCATCTTGGCACTTGACCACGGTGCCTCCACACATTGGATTTGTTGGTCGTCTCCACCAAGACAAAAGCAGGACTTGTTACTAAAGATGACCCGCTGCCATTCTGAGTCACTCCATGACAGTCTGGCATGACATCATTGGAGTCTTTGGTGGCGTTGAGATGATGTAAAGGGCAGTCGTCGTAGCGGTCTGCGTGCATGTAGTCCTGCGTTGTGCAGCCGTCTGCCAATGGTGCTGGCACTAACAAGATGACTCATGAAGGGCATCACTGCTTGCTGATCATCCGCAGTCATGGCTGTTGAATCAGTCAGGTACAGTGATAAAGTCCGTCCTTGCTTACATCACATGCGTGGCCGAGCTTGAAACTTGAATCATTCGTGTGTCTCACAATGTCAAACCTACCCACCATGAATAAAAGAATGAACGGATGAAGGAACAGTGTTGCTGTATGAATAAAGGAATGAACGAATGAAGGAACAATGTTGGTGATGGATAAAGGAATGAACGGATGAAGGAACAATGTTGGTGCTGGATAAAGGAATGAATGGATGAAGGAACAATGTTGGTGATGGATAAAGGAATGAACGGATGAAGGAACAATGTCAGTCCTGTCTGTTGATTCCTTCTAGGTGAAACTATTTGTGCAATCATTCTTTTGATGACAAGAGTATAAAGTATGTCATTACACTAACAACTGTTTATCAAACCGGATTCCCAAGATTTTTTATTTAATGTGAATTGGTTTATTACAGATTTCTATATAGTGATGATGATGGGAGCCAGGAGTCATTATGTCTAATCCTAATACAAACATAAACACTTTACTTATTATCCAAAACCACCAGCAAACCTACAAACCTGAGTTTTTACATGTAATGCTGACAGATGGTAAAATAAGATTTCCTTGGAGACTATTTTCTCACAACACTCTACATGTATGAGGACCAATGAATAGATTCAAATAAATGGGTCAAAATACATTTTAACTTTTACAAAACCAATGTGTAAACCAATGTGTCAGACATCAGGCCACATATATTTAACCACTTTGTATAATCACTTTCTGTCAGGAAGCTTTGAGAGGCATTAAACTCTTTAGACGTCCGGTTCCCATCACCACGTCTGTGAACAATTCTGACTCTAGTTTCTCTAGAACAGAGCATTTCACACCACACCCCTCTGAGTGACCTTGTTTATGTCTTCACAATTTAGTTAACAGTGATAACATATTATCTTTACCTTACAAACATAAATGTGGTCAATGGAAAGTCTAGAATTTGACTTTAATTAGCAGTAATTATATAAACTTCCCAACAGCTTTTATCACTGGTGATAGCTATGACTGCTTAAGGTTAAGGGTTTGGAGATTCCACTCTGAGATACGCTAAACAATGCTGCATTACAGCTGAAGGTGTGGCTGGACATGGCGTAGCTGATGAGCTTCCACCATCTACATTATGTCTGAGACATTGTACATGTTTGTCAGAGTGGTGACAGGAGAGTAAGTAAGCACTGGGAGACCCCTGGTGTGAAAGCAGAGCAGCGTAATTAAAAATCTCTCCTTCTCCCCCACCCCCCTCCTTGCCATATGGGGCTCAGGCAATGAATTATTAAAACCGCTTGTGTCTGCTGGGGCCTGGCAAAGGAACACTCACATATACCCGCACACTCACATACATTTACATACATCCTAGTTTGTAGTCTACAGTTACAGATTATTTATGATTTTGTTAAATGTCATGCAGCTACTTTACAAGTATATGTTCAGTATTTAGCATCTCCACTCTTTTCAGGAGACATGCTTTCGGTTATGGAGAACTCTTCAGGGATGTTTCTCCACACCTCCTAAGTTCAGTCTTAGAAATTGGTTGCGTTTCATGGTTCTTAAGATGTAAGTAATCTCCCATCAAGTCATTCAGTGATGTGAAGTCTGAATTCTGGTGTGGCCTGTCACAGCTTCCTTGTTTAATTTGCTTTTTTCTTCTTTTTTAAATTCCTTTTCTCAGTATGGGCTTCTTGACAGCTACACTTCCTTTCAGACATGTTGACATGCTCACACACTAGAAGGATGGATGGAAATACCTGTGGATTAGATGGAAAATTAAAGCTTGTTTTTCGTCTTTTGAAGATGAACACAATTTTTATCTGATGGTGACAGTTTTGGTGGTCTTCCTGATTTTGTATGCTTGTTAGGACTGTAGTTTTCTCTGTTTTTTTTTTTACTTGTTCTTTGACTTTCCCTTTCTTTCTGCAAGTGGGTTATTGGTGAGCTAATCTCCTCTGAAATGTGTTCTGAGAAATTCATAACAGGTGCTTAAAGGCCATTTTGACTGGCAATTAAAAAAAAGAAAGATGGGCTCTGATTTTTGCACAGTTAACGTATGTAAGTATGTATGCATGTATGTAAGTATGTATGTATGTATGTATGTGTGTGTGTGTGTATGTATGTAAGGACAAGAATAAGGGTTTTCACCTTGAGCTAAAGAGCTCTGATGATGTGAAATCTTCTAGATTTGCTATTGGTCTACAAGAAGGTGAACCTTGTCTGGCAAAAGGCTTCTAACAGAAAGGCCAAAGTGTTTAAAAATTACAGTGATGCTAAAGCATTCTAGTCCAATAGGTACAGTTAGAGGTAAGCTGCCGTTACAAAGGACAGCGTTGAGAGAGATTTCATGCTTCTCTTGATGGGCTTAAAATTCCTTTCAGGCAATCAGTTCTGTCAACTAGTTATCAAATGGCATGCCAATCTCTGGCCTGACAGAACTGCCATTACACCATCCTCTGTTGCCAAATACTGAAATAATTACCACATGACAAGGTAGTTTGAGCAATGATCCACATAACCAACAAATCTGCCAGAATGCATTTCAGCCTATCAAGTGGCTCAGAAGAGCGCAGGCATGCTCGAAACTCCAGTTTGAACTTCAGTCAACAAAGAATGTGTGAAATTGGTTGATACGATCAAGCCTTTGGGTGAACGATGTACTCTGTCACAAAGAGCATGGCGACGAGGGAAGAAGTGGACAGAGTAACAGCTGAGCAGCTGACCGCAGGCACACTAACAGGCCTGTACCCTCTGCTGGGTTTCTCTGGCAGCCACTGTGAGTGTTATTCTATGACCGTAAGGCTTGTGCTGCTGTGCGCTTGGCTTCGAATGCTTGTATAAGCAGCACATTTTCTGAAGACCTCTCTTGCTTCCAGTGGAAAACTGGCAATTATGCATTCACACACAGTGAGTTATGTCAGGAGAACATCAACGCTTAGCATATAATGTTCTCGTGATGACTCAGATTCTCTGACTCTTAAGGTTTTCATGGATACTAGTGTCTAAACGGCTCGGTTTCAGACGGTATCGACACAGGGGAGATGTGGAGAGATGAAATGTTGCTGGAACGTTCTGTGTGGAAGTGATTCATGACAGTGGAATTCCCTGCCGCTGCAGAGCTGTTCTGCCAGAGCAATTGGCCCGTGTGTCACAGAGAGAAAGAGAGAGGGAAGGGGGAGGTTAAAGCTGAAATAGTTTACATTCTCAGTTCTCTGTTTTGTTCATCCCAAATATGAAATCAGTATAACTTTGAACAACGCCCTCCCAGCATATTTTTAGAGCCTACGTATATTATAACCTATATATATTCCACATTTGTTTTAATTATAGATCCACTTATGACATATGTGGGTCTTTATTCACTGAAAACAGTCACAATTTATTTGAACGTGACCAACCTCTTTTCATCTATTCACCCTCTGTCTGAAAGACTCTTTTAGAGCACCTGTGTCTTTAAGCCCCGCCTCCTGATGAGCCCAGTGTGCTCTTACTGTTTAGCGCCCTCACACCGCTCTGACTGGTCAACCCACCAGAGAGGCACTCTGCTACAAGCTCGCCCCCAACGACGTCGGTTTTGTCATTTCAGTTTGAGTCCGAGTCCGATCCTGAAAGTCTGGTACAACAAGTTGGTAGATCCTCCTTCACAAGCTAGACTGGAGTGAAATAATAGGTTATTACATTGTTAAGCATTGTGTGAGGATGTGCCAAGCTTGCCGGTAGCCAATAAAGACTGTGATACGAGATGACATCACCATGTAACAAAGAACATTTTGGAATTCTAACTTGGCATTTCAGGCAGTTTAGAAAAGTAGTTTCTGTTGGAGAGAGTTTCTCCCTCTGGCATGAACTTTTGGTTTTATAACTTTGCAGACAGTTTACGCACAAAAAGCCACATAACACACTAAAAGAATAATAGATCTGCTTTAAAATTAAAACAAGCTGTTTTTGTTACTGTGCCTTTAAGAATGAAATATGTAAATAACCTCAGTTCTGAATGGCTGCCCTATATTGAGCCTCATTCACAAAGCAGTCCAAGCTGAAATGCTCCCCATGATTTCAACGTGAATGAGCAGGGCTAAACTGCTGTAGGCTAAAATAGGCAGCTACCAGTAAACATGTTTTGGTGACGTCACAGTTGGCTGTTCTTACAGCTTAGTTTCTTCAGTGTTTACATATCATGTTTACATACCTTCTTTTTGTTTTTTTTTTACAGAGGCCGGAGAACTGAACCTACTCCCGGAGAAGACCACAGAAGTGAACGAGTGGAGAGCAACAGTTTCAACAGTAAAGGTCAGATTTTAGAAAAAGGGAAGAGAGAAAATTCTTAAATATGAGGCATAACAAGATGGGGAAAGAGGAAGAGGGAGCACTGCACTGTCCACACACAACATTGTGTAGAAACAGGGAGACGTTTCTTCTGCAATCCTAATCGTGCATCATGTATATTTAAAGCCTCAGTTTGCACTCTATCTACACTGCTGCTGATGTGAGCTTCACCTTTTACAACGTGCCAGTCATGCTGAGAACATTTAGCCCTCAGCCCAGATCTCCCGGAGATTGCTTTCTTGCTGCGTTATCTCCAAACCTCATCTGTTATATCTGATCTAGCTAAGCTAATCAACATCTTCAGGAGACCTCAATCGACTGGATTAAATGTGCTAGATCTGGGTTGAAGCTGAGCTCTGCAGGTGTATGTCTAGGAGGAGTGTTGATGACCACTGATCACCACTGATGTTCTCGTTAACATTGTAAGCCAAATCAACATGCTCTGAGCTAACGGTGCTGGTAGGAACATTATCTAGATCGATTTCTGAGCCAGGATGACAGAGTAACTTATAATGATTTGAAATGAGTTCTTTTTAATTGCAGCATTTAAGTTAAGATTAGCATCTAAAAGTAAGGCCATCATGCTCAGACTAATGAAAACACTCCACTACTCTGAACAAAACACGGCTAACAATATAACATCACATGCAAATGTGTATACTACTATATTCAGACCATAGGTTTGTTAAAGGATTGAATCAGATTCATTCTTTTCGGCATAATAACATTACCTACTGATACTGATATTCCATTTCTAGAGAAGTGTGGCAGTACATGCATTGGCAAACCAGCTGTTCTGTTACTGATGCTGCTCTAGCCTCCTGTACCTTATTGAAAGTTATGTGATTAAGCTGGCTCATAGCTTTTAGATTAGCACCACATGAATGAATGTTAATAACTTCCTTCAGATTTGGCACTACATTAGGTACACCTCCTTGTATCTACACTCCCTGTCCATTTTATCAGCTCCACTTATTATACAGGAGCACTTTGTAGTTCTGTAATTATAGGCTGTAGTCCATCTGTTTCTCTGTATACTTTGTTAATACCCTGTACTCTGTTCTTCAATGGTCAGGACCCGCACAGAGCAAGCATTATGTGGGTGGTGGATCATTTTCAGCACTGACGTGGTGGTGGTGTGTTAGTGTGTGTTGTGCTGGTGTGAGTGGATCAAACACAGCAGTGCTGCTGGAGTGTTTAAACACTGTGTCCACTCACTGTCCACTGTTTTAGACACTCCTACCTTGCTGGTCCACCTTGTAGATGTACAGTCAGAGACAATAGCTCATCCTCTTTTGAGCTGTTTATGTTGGTCATCTCATAGTCTTTCATTAGTGGTCACAGGATGCTGCCCACAGGACGCTGCCCACAGGATGCTGTTGGCTGGATAGTTTTGGTTAGTGGACTATTCTCAGTCCAGCAGTGACACTGAGATGTTTAAACACTCCAGCAGCACTGCTGTCTCTGATCCACTCACACCACCACAACACACACTAACACAACACCACCACCACAACGTACCCCAAAAGCAGTTGATCAGCCAAGATTTGGTTTCAAAATTTGGCTTCTTTGGTTAAGAGGAGGAGCTACAAGGCTAAGGTTGCTAACAAATGTTGGATAGTCTTCCAAAACGTTTCCATAAATACATTAACCAAAACTTCTATCGACTTGCTCAAACCGAAACCCAGTCTTAATTCAGGACAGGCTTGACTTATTTTGAGCTATAAAAAAACCCGAAAGCTTCTCAGTATAGCAGTGACGTGCCAGGTTACTTGTAGTGCCAGAAAATGAGGCATTTTGCAGAAGCCCCAGGAAACCTAAATCTGTTTTCTATCTAATTAAACTAATCTTATCATAATATACAGAAACAAAGTATGTCTTCTGAATATCTTCCCCAAGTCTAATGAATGACTGATATAGTTCACCAAATGTCTTTCCTCTCCGTGTAAACTTGGAGGTCCTAATCTTGGGCAACACTTCTGTAAGCATTTCCTAACCAATCACAAGGCTGAAGTCTTTCACCCTGCCCCACTGAAAACATTTTCAGAGTCAGAGAAACTTAAAGCTAACATAGTATACTCAAAAGTTAGCAAGCTAAACTCCTGTCTGTAGCCTCTTGTGGCCCGTTCATTCTTTTATCCATACACTAACTTTATTTATTCATTCATCATCCGTATAGGTCTGTTCAGCAATTCTAAGCCATGTTTTATCATATTTATATAGTATACTTTTCACTCAAGCTTTGCTGGATGTTTAAAATAATATTCAGTGACATGCTTTGGCACAGCAATGATTCATCACTTCCTGTTAGTAAGAAAGGATGTAGCATGTCAGTATTGTGTATACTAGTCTGCTGAACTCATACTATTAAGATTAGTACATAGTTTATACTGTGTATCGTAGTTCTGTAGTACACATTTGAGATGCAGCCATGTCATTTAACTATGGTGGCTGTTCAGTGATGCTTTCGGGAAACAGGACCTCGGTTGCCGCATTCATTGAACAGAAACCAACACCAAGCAGCACTGGAAGTATAGGAAACGAAAACCCTCAGACCCTCAAAGGTAGTACAGCCACGAGTGTTCCCCATATCAGGTCGAAATGGCACGAAAACTGTAAGCAGAATTATTAATTGTCTGCTCAGATTACAAATAATGTATTTCACAAAATCTCTATCATGCTGCGTTTATCAAGTGAAATAAATAAATAAATAAATAAATAGATAAATAAGCACAATTGCTTTCTAATTAATGACTACGTTCATAATAAACATTGCTTTATTATATTGTATGTGCAGTGACAACACAGTGGAATTCTTGGCTTGTTTACATCTGAAAGCTGTAGACACACACACGCACACCAGTGCACACATATGTAATAAATAGTGTCATACAGATATTACATTATTAAATTATTATAGATTTTTATATGATAAAGTGAGTAGTTTTGCCAATGGTTGTAATTTTCACATAGAAATAATGTTGTGAACATCCTAGTGTCTTTTATTCTCCGCGATACTTAATGATTTCCTGATACCAACTGATACACAGACCAACAAGTAAATAAGCAGAGTACGGGCACTTCTTTTATTCCACTTCGAACACTGGATTACAGTCATTACTGTGACGCCAGTGCCTAAAGACTCACTGGCCAGCGGCGTGTTTGTATGCCTTAATTCCCTTCCTTCCTACCAGTAGGGGGCAGCGCTGTGTAAAGAGCAGGCATATGGCCCCCGTTCCAGGAGTCCAGATTAATCGAAACCATCTGCACCCTTCTCCCAAGCTCATCCCTGACAAACACATCCTCTGAGGAAATGATCGATAGAGATTGTTGAAAGAACAGAAGGTGTCAGAAACAGAAAGATTAGCGATGGCTGCATGGCTCTTTGTAGGGCTACACGCCGTTTCATTATTGATCTTTGCAATAGGCCGAAATAGAAATTAGGCACTGTCTATCCAATCACAATGTTTTTTCTGTGTGCAGCCACAGCCCCAGATGAGTGTTTTGTTGAATACAGTTATTCATGTTAATTATTCTGGTCATCGTTATTAATTCACCAGTGCATCACAAGCCACAACTCAAATGAAGTACGTTGCAGTATAAGTGGAATGCTAGTGGTTTGTGTTTTGGCCATATTGTGCAGCTTTGCCAGGCCAGAACCTAACCCTAACCTAACTGGTTTGCTCTTCTTGATGTTTTTATTATAATGGCAATGTGATTTTTTTCACACTGTGTCACACAGTATGAGCTCATTCCATCTGACTTCCTGCACCTGACACCTCACCTAACAGAGCACATCACAGGCTGTCTGGCAAAACACTTTCAGGTTGAAGTGCCCGGTTCACTGTTCCTATTTCTGTAACTGGCACTGCTCTCTCTTTCACACTCTCCCTCTCCCTCTCTCTCTCTCTCTCTCTCTCTCTCTGAGCCCCTATAAGGTTAAGCTGTGAGCTGTGTGGTATGAGCACAAACAGGAACTGTGATCTCAAACAGCCGCAAAGTTCTCAGACGTGTGTTGATGTTTAGAACCCTCTACAGAACTCCTCAGCCCTGATTTACAGAGACTGGGGTTTGAGAGCAGCGTGTTGGAGGTCTGCTCTCTGCTCTTTAAATGAGAGTTCCTTCATAGTTGTCCTGGCTCTGGCCATGATGAGGGGAACATTTCACCTCCGCTGGATGTTTCTCTCTCTCAGTTGCTTAGCAACTGATGTCTGTTGCAAAAGAGGGGTTACTGGTTTCAGTGGCCCTGTTAAAAAAGAAGAAGAAGAAATAATGAAGGATGGTAATAAAAATATCGTAGCATGTTTAGAACTTGTTAGAATGGTTCCGAGGCATAAACATCAAGGCCAAGTGAGGTCAGCGCAGTTGCACACCGGCTCGGAACCAACTGTTTCATGCTAAATATCCAGCCGCACGCTCTTCCTCGGCATAATGGTGTTCTGCTTCCTGATCTCAACAATAATATTGTTATTTGTTGATTAGAAAGTGACGCAGAGGAATAATGCAATAAAGGCAGGAAATGTGATTGGAGATAATGTGGTAAGAATGGAAACATTATCAGTAATGGTTTTAACATCACAATGCTGACTTCATTAGGCGGCTTTTATTAGTTAGGTTTTGAAAAGGGTAATATAATACACTGAACCCTCCTGTTCCTCCAGATAATTTGGTGTCGCAACATCTTTTCATTTCCTCATTTGGTGGCCTGTGCTTGTCTGACTCCAGGTACCGACTCAGAGCCTGTTTCATTATGCATGTTTCAGAGTGCATCCGTTTAAATCACATTCAGATGAAATAAAAACTGAACTGTAGAAAATAACATTTATGACTGCTCGGTGGCCTTTCTCTCTTTCCCCTCTGTTTTCCCTGGCCATATTGGAAGTCAGCAAGCTGAGCTGGACTCATTAATGAGAATGAGGTCACTGTGACAGCTGACGCTCTGGCGCCCCCTGCTGTTGGCTCTCATTAGTAGGCCTTTGTGGTTAACCTTTCTGCTGGTAGGCCCACTGAGATTAAAAACTCTAATACACCCCACACCCATTGAGCTCACAGTTATGACAGGTGTGTCACAGCTTGCTATCAATATCCATGTGGTAGGACACCACGCATGACTTAAATGCACACATGCGCGCACACACACATACACACTTGGACACAGCATGGCACTGGATGGTAATATTGCACAACATTGAGTTTCACGCTCACAGGCAAATGTATATGCACACACACACACACACATTAATAACTCTAGGGAGGTGTCATGCAGGGATCAATCTGTGACACTAAAGCCCTCCAGGCACCTGTGGACTGCTCAGGGTCTGGCCCATAATTGTTATTCTGATTAGTGGCTCTTACTGTATGTACATTTAAAGGAATATTTTGGGAATATATATGTGGGGCAAAACTAACATTGGGCAATTGAGTAAATAAAAGCAGAAAATACTTTTAGCCATGTGCTTCTGTTACCATGACACCAGTGGGATTAATATTTCTTGAGCTGCACCCTTTTTCAGTCATAAAAGTATTTTTCATTGTAAAAATGTTTTCTTTTGGATTGTTAAGTTTTGTGCATAAACCACAGAATTGATTAGAGGTGAGAGGTCACTAAGTTACAAGTAGCAAGTAAGTCTCAAGCCCTGACAGTCAGTACAGGCAAGTCTCGACTCGAGTTAAAAGTCAGTACAGGCATCGGTGCTCTTCCTGTTTCTAGCTTTTGAAGGCGATCTCAAATTCTGATGCCTCACTTGTCTTCTGAAATAAATAAGTCAAGAATAAGCTGAATAACCAACATTTGCCAGTGCTGCTGTTCATCGAATTTATGGCAGGAAATGAGTCCACTGAAATGAACAGTAAACAGCTTAGTCCTGTCTGTAGACAGATGCCTCTTCACATTTCTTCCACTTTGGGTTTTGAGTGTTTTCAAGTCACACGTCTCCAATCTGAGTCAGAGTCATTGCCGTTCAAGTCAAAGTCAAGTCATAAGTATTTGCCAGCTTTGTTTCGTTGAATCTCTGCAGTTCACAGTTATTATAGTTGAGCTTGTCTGTGTGTGATTGTAATATATCACCATTTTAATCATATAACCAAATTACACTGAGGGCTAGCCAGGCTTCCACAAGGCAGGGGTTGTTTTAACACAGTGTTACAACTAAGCTTTCCAAAGGGAAACAATAGGACAAGTCCATATCCCCCATGTATCCAAATCCAAAACCGTTAAACTTTTAATGCACAGATTCATTATCAAAAATATGATGGCATTTTAAAAAGTTGTTTTTCAGTTTTACTGTGGTAATATTTGTTGTTCTGCTGTTAATATTAATTTTGATTATTATATTTTATGTATTCAGGTTAGAAAGCTCATCTGGTCTAGGCAATGTAGAATTGTAATTGAATTAATTATGTTTTCCATCAATATGTCAGGTTTTAGTGATAAACAAAGTTTATGTTTATGTATGTTTATGTTTTTGTTGTTTTATTACATGCAAAATAGCATGTTTGGCTATTATTGTGTTATTGTGGATGATAATCGGCCACTGGATACACATATGACGGACAGACGTTAGGTTAAAGAATAGTACTAAAACTAGTATTAGTATTCCTTTAAGTGTAAATACAATGGCCTTTTGAATCTTAGTGTGTAGCTTGATGACCTTTCATAGACAATCTAAAGATTTGATGTCCTCCCTACAGACAGGAATCTGACCAGAGTGCCAGAGGAGTGATCTTGAGGCGAAGGACTCAAGAGACCAACATATTGGCTGACAGATACTGAAGTGAAATTTAAGGTATATTGTCCACCATGACTACATAGCGTATAGATACAGTGACGCAGTGCATGTGAGTTTGGAGAGGAAAATTCATCTGCAAATTCTAACATCTCCCTTTAATACCTTCAGAGAGGAAAATGTGCTCTTCTTTTCTCGTCAGAGCGAATGAATACATGTATTAATACAGGTTTGTGTCCCTGTGTAGTGTTTAGGTGGCCCAGCCCAGCAGCCTCATGGCCAGCAACAACACCGCCAGCATCGCCCAAGCCCGCAAACTGGTGGAGCAGCTGAAGATGGAGGCCAACATTGACCGGATAAAAGTAAGGAACGATATAGATTTACAACCAACAGTACCAACAAAAGTATTAAAGGAATACAAATAAAAGCAGCAAATCACATTTGCACAGCTGTTCTTATACCACAAATGTAGTCAGTCAGCCATCAAAAGTTTGTGTCTAAAGTTCCACTGGAGGCTAATGTAGCCGGTATCTCATGCCAGGTTTATGTTCAAGTGGCGTTGAAGGTGCATGCACCAAAAATGGTGATGTATCCATCTATCTGTGCACCTCCAACTTCTTGTAACTTGCCACTTACCATGCTCCCTGTGCTTCATTCACAATGGATGAATCTGAAGGGAGATTAGCTTAGCAGGTTCACCTCTACAGGCGCTGATATGAGAGCTCTATCATGTCATTTCGCAGAGAATACTGTAACAACAGTACGCGTAGTAGCTATAAACGCTGTGTGTTCACTTCAGAATTCCACTCTGTTGCAAGAGTAGAACTCAGTCTTGACATTGCCTAAAACAGCCAGTACTAAGCTTTCACTGCCAGGACAAAATCTAGTATCTCTATTTTTTTAAAGAAATAGAATAGAATGGAATCTTTTCATTCTCATTATACTTGCGTACAATGAAATTTAGTGTGACACTCTCCAAAAAGAAACAATAAAAAGAGCATGAATATGGAATATAGATAGTTAAGATATTTGCATATGGACAGTGCACTCAATTGGGAGAATGGGAGTAAACTACAGAACAATTGCAATATAAATAAATATAAATAAATAAAACACATAAATAAATTATGAATGTGTAAAGCGACTGTGCATGGATTCAGTTCAATTCAATTCAACTTTATTGTCATTATACCAGTACAGGGTTGCACAGTATAACGAAACGGTCAGGCTCCTTCTCCAGTGCAGTTATAAGAATAGATGTATATAAATAGTGTATAGTGAGCGGGATATAGTATAGAGGGGTATAGTGCTGTATCCAACGCCGCCGGAAGTGATATTGAGTGGGTGTGCAAAATATGCAGAATGTACAAGATGACAGTATACTGAGGTAGAATTACACTATGGATAATAATGTATAACATAAGGTGACTGTACATAAATGTGCATATATGTGTAGAGTGAACAATATTTAGACCCGAGGTAGTAATCAGTCAGTCAGTCAGTGAGGTGTTGTGGAGGCCACAGCTCCTGGGAAGGAAGCTGTTACTCAGTCTGCTTGTTTTTGTACGGATGGCCCTGTACTGCTTGCCAGACGGTAACAAGTCAAACAGGTGGTGTTCAGGGAGTGCTGAGTCTCTCCTAATACTGCAGGCCTTCTTCTTTAATCGGCTAGCATAGACACTGTCCAGGTTGGGGACATCAGTCCCAATGATCTGTTCAGTGGCCTTGACCACACAGATAATAATACAGATCCTTCCTCTTTGAGACTGTGCAGCTGCAATACCACACGATCCTACAGTGAGAGAGGAAACCCTCAATGGTGCTATGGTAGAAGTTCACCAGGAGTTTTTGAGGGTGCTGAGTTTCAGCTTCCTCAGTCTTGTTACATTTAAGATGTTCAGCGTTAAGAAGGCTTTTTCTTATTACTGTGAAGTTGGAAGGTTGTGATGTTTTGTTCCGGCAGAGTACTGTTTTTTTTAATGCCTCCCAATACCAAGTTGGTATGTTAAAGGCTATCATGTGCTCCCTCCAAGTCACGTGAAGCACCACTGCATCTTTTTTTAATTCTTGCTAATGCAGGCTCATTGGACAGCTCAGCATTCTGCTCACGTTCAGTGTGAGGGCCTTTTAGCTGATGTAACAGAGCGAGCGATGTGGGAAGAGGAAGGACCCACCCAGTGAGACTTATTTTGCTGTCACGGATCACAATCTCCCAATGATAAGGCGAAGGCTTAGACAGGAGCCACCCTTCGTATAGATAACAGTACGTCATGTGTGCTGTATCTGGTGTCTCCAGTCCAAAACTAAAGATGCAAACTGCAGACCCTAACAATGTATTGGCTAATTGCATTTTGAGGAAGGGGAAATTGTATAAGCCTGATTTTATTACTTGCTACTGTTTTAATCAGAACTATGTGTTTGATCTCACCACCTATGCCGTTCTGCGTGTGACCGGCAGGTGTCCAAAGCGGCAGCAGACCTGATGTCGTACTGCGAAGCCCACGCCAAGGAGGACCCTCTGCTGTCACCTGTGCCTGCCTCTGAAAACCCCTTCAGGGAGAAGAAGTTTTTCTGTGCCATCCTGTAAAGCAGCACCTGCCAGCCATGGGGCTGCCCGTTCCCTCCGGGACCCACACAAACACGGACGTTATAAAATGTAGATCTTTTTCCTGAGGGCTGAGGGGGGGCAGCAGCAACTCCTCAACCTCCACTGGTTCCCCGTGAGCCCAGCGGAAGCCCACTGAGTTCACCGCGTGGAGGGAGAGCCAGTGCTGTGCATGTTTACAAGAGAGCGCACAGCCAACATGAGCGACTGGCACCTTCGCAGCTAAAGCAGGATATGATGTGTAAATTGAAGTATTCATGCGGTATTTTGTGGTTCCTCTGAGGTATTCAAATGTTTCGTTTGATTAAATTAAGTTGGCCATGATTATGAAGCTGACCACTGAGCATAGAGCCAGACTTCTCATGGAAATGTTCTGATTTCTTCTTCGTTCGCTTTATTCCAGTAATCATTTATTATTTTTCCTCAAATGAATTTGGTATATATCACTTAGGTAGCTTTCTATGTATGTGAGTACTTTTTTAATTTAAGAACAATAGATAGGTAAAAGCATTTTTTATGAAAGATTTGAACATGCAGATATTCCTAATAGATACTTATCTTTACAATGCTGATTACAATATTTGAATATGTATAGCAGGCAATTTAATTTTTTTGTCTTCTTCAAAAACATAGGTCTCTTTTTACTATTTGTAAAAAAACAATTACCTGTGCTGTGTTGTATGGTTTGAATGTTTGTGGTGAATTCAATAATAACTGCATGAAGACTGATCGGCCTCGACTTTTGCTTTTATGTTAAAGTTCTTTGCCACCAAAAATGAAAAAGTACACTATCAGTCAAAAGTTTAGACACATCCAACTAAATGGATGTTTTTGGTTAAAGACTCTACAGGCTGATAAATACATATCCTGATATACCACATACACTTTTGATGCATCACAATATTATATTTTTGCCGTATCGTAATGTTTAATATATATTTAGTTGCACAAAAAAACTTTTATCTCTTTTTTGCACAGTTTGAAAGCTCTAGTTTTCATGATGGACAGACCAATAGAATTGGTCCAAAACTGCTCTTAAAAAAATCCTCTTATATTAACCTCCCAACCTAAGAATCCAAGCTAAGAAAGCTGTTTTATCCTCCTGTAAGGCTGGAGTTTTTTAAGGTGGACTGCATAATTCCATGAGTGCTGTTTTATAGTTTGACGTCATCTGTTTTATTCTAAAGTAAAGCAGTAAGCTTAACATAAGGAAAACCTTCTATGAGTAGCCGTGTCTAAATTTGGTAGTGTAATTGATGCTACATTTCAGCTTTGCAGTGATGCAACACTAGACCGGAGTGTGAGATTTTCTAGTTTGAAGGCTAGGAAAACTCTTCCAGCGATGTACCTAACAAGAGGGAGGAATTGCTATTGTGTGATGGGTTGGATACATAGGGAAATTGTACTGATCCTACTACCTACCTAAAGCAGACCAGACAGCTCATGCTACTGCTAAGACGTCAAATATCATGTCTCTATTTGTTAGCCTCTACGTCTGTGCAAATCTGTCTATATCTATATAATGGCTGAATAGTGTATATTCTAAAGCAAATAATGCAGGCAGGGCAAGCCCTAGGTTTTGGGAGGCTGTATTTTGCTAACTGATTCACTGTAAAATTACAGGCTAACTAATGACAGTAATAATTCACTGTTCACTTCAGCTGAGACCCACGGTTCGTCTGTTTAGCGCATACCCAAGTGCGAGTGAAGTATTCACACCTATTGACCTAAGAAAAATGCTGGAAAGGTTTGTACAAAACAAAGTGTAAAATCTAAACTTTATGAGCTGCATAACACACTGAATAACATCTTACATGCTAGTTTTAGGTTGGGTTCCCTTTTTAAGGACGGGCATCTGTAATATAACACAGCATGCTCCAATTTTGGTGGTATCTCAAATCTATGGTGTATAAACAAAACAGGCTTCTCCTCAGTTGAATCAGAACCACATTTACTCACCATATAATTACCATGTACAGTGTTTTGGTGGTTGTCCACAACATACTACATACATCACAATTTACATATCGTCACAGTCCAATGTTTTTTTTTCTGATTTTCATTTTTTTAGCTCGGTTGAGGTCACCAGCTGCTTTTTACATTGTGTGATAAGTTCATAATGAATGAACGAATTTACATTCAAAAATCAAAGAGAAAATACTGCTCAGCAAATGCAAGATGCTTGGCTGAGATGCTGGAACTTAAAATGTGAAATCTGCACACAAATGCTTTTTCAAATACAACTTTTATTTCCCAACACTTATAATACACACTGCTAAGTATGTGCATTTACAGTTGTGTGCAAATGTTTGGGTACCATCGGTCAAAGTTGGGATGAAACAAACTACAAAATGTGGCCAGTGCAAAAGTTATGGCACAATTTATATTTTTTGCATACAACTTTACATAATTAATGTTCTAGCAAGTTAGTTCTAGCAATCATGGTGCTACCCACCCAGGAATTATTGATAGACACATCATGGACAACCTCAGCAATTCCTGAATGCAGCTTTTAAGAAACTCTGTATTTCTTTTTTAAAGAGATTATCTCTCATAACAGAACCTAAACATAAACATAACATACTGCTCTTGTCTGCTCCGCCCCAGCTCTGCACCCCCTGGAATGCTGGTAAGGAGTAGTAATAAGGTGTCCCGATGAGGAGAAAAGGACAGTCAATGAATAATGATAGACTACAGTTCATAAAGACAGGCAGCTATGTTTAATTGATGGAGTATAATCACGTAGTGTCAAAGTGATAATGACAGTAAAGATTACTCTAATTCCCTTCCAAATCACCCAGTAACTTCAACTACCATCACATGTTTTATTCAAAGGACGTCCCACTTTCACACTCTGTACTGCTCTGAAACAGATCATTCTTACAATCCCTGCATTTTTAAAAGGTGAATGTTTTTTTGTGGCGAACTGAAACCCTAGATCCTCAATTTGGGCCATGCATGGCAAAACTATTTCAAAACATGAGGAAAAAACCCACATCATTGTTAAAGCTTCTGCTAGCGCCCTTATTGGATTCTAGTAATTTGTTAGCACTAAGCTATAGGTGATTCGCATGAACACTTTTTGATCAGCCTAAATTCATGTTGCGCTATAGTTGTGTCGGAAACTGGGAAATACTGATTGTCCCTTTTGTAAATTGCTCTCAAACGGCTGGCAAAGTCTCTGGTAAACTCGGAATTCTAGATGATAAATGAGTTTATGAGATGTGACATATAACATGACCTTTAACCTTTTACACTAGTGAAAAACGCTAAACTTGCAGTGAATCTGGAAAAATACACCTGAATGGAGTGAAGTCATATTTACTAGTTAACCATCTGGTATATACCTTGGTTAAGGTATAAACCTTCCGAAGAGCACCTGGATGCAGCAATAGTTTCTTATTAAAAAAAGCAGATTAAATTCAGCCATTTGCACCCTCTAAAAGTCATTCTATGTTTTACTTGACGCTTGTGACACTTTTGTTCCCACCCTACACTTAAGAAAGAAACAAAAGTAGTGCTGTAACATTATCATAATCCTATCAAAGTAATAAAATAAAAAATGAATCATTTAGTTCCCAGAAATCATTAGACCTTCTCTGGGGCCTAGAAGGCCCTGAGGATTCCCCTCTAAGCATGTTGTCATGCGGTGCATCCACACAGAAGCCCAATGCTTAAACATTTTTATAATGACCGGTATATACTACTGGCGCTTTCAAACTGCCTGTTAGTTGGAGTGTCACACAAGTTTGGGTAAGAGGGCAATTTCTTGCAAGAAACGGCACTGAGGTGCATAGAGGGAGCTTGTGAGCATCCATTTTAACACCCTAAAGAGAAATGGGACAGTCTATGGCCTTACGGTCCTCACAGGGGGGTACAAATGAGGCTGGCCAGTGCACCAAAAAAGACAGAGCTCAAGCTGTTGTGTATTCTGCCTTCTTTAGCTAGAGGTGACCTTTCTCTAAGCCATGACCACTTGGTCACTGTTTATAGGCAACTCATGTCAACTGTGGTAGATGATTTTGGTAGATGTAAATCTTCAGACCAAAGTTTACTTATAGCAGCTCACTAGAAGCTGAAACTTTATGATTTTCTCCCAAGACTGCAATTTCAAACTAGCCCAATTTGGCAGCAAAACTCTGAACCTAGCAGACCTGGTGGTTGTGCACTGTACCAAACACTCCACAGCATGACCTTCTCTTCTGTGGGTGCTCTGCCCTAATCATAACTACACCTTGAGTGTTAGTAGTGTCACATATATATATATATATATGGATGGAAAATATCAATGATTTACATCTTAAGAGAGCCGAAGAAGATGGAAAGAAAGAGATGGACATTTTACAAGGGAGGTGGTTACGTACATTGAAGGTGATTACCTACAAGTGAGGTGGTTTTGTTGACTTGGGGGATGACATTCTCTCGCATCCTCTTGAAATTGAGCCCTGGCTATGGCTCTCAAGAAAACAAAGCCCTAGTTATGGCATGTCTAACATGCTAGCCCTGCTAGAAAAAACACTCCTAATCCCGATAATTGGTCAGCAAAATCAGCATATGCTGGGTATTGGACATATTACCATGGTGGGTAATCAACTTAACCAGCATAAACCAGCCTAGATCGGCATGGAATTCAGACTGCTCTCTCCTGTTTCTTTTCAGCAGGGAGGTCATGGATGGCAAGTGCTATTGTGCAAATACAGGTCATAACCTTCTCAGAAATCGTAAAATTGTATATATATATAATGGTAATAATTTCTAAAAATATTTCTAAAATCAACAGCTTTAGTTGTCTCTCATCCAAGATCTGCAAACTCTACTTTGTAAAGGCTGTGCGTGCTGAGATACTCTGGGTTGCAGATGGAGAGGAGGAGTTCCTATTCATCAGTATTTATGATATACCTGCCTTACAGACACTGTGCATGTTTAAATATTGCATAATAGTGTTTTAATAGTGTTTTGTATTCCTTAAGTGTTGATTAAGGAACCTATTTGTTTAAGGTTTGACCAGATAGACAACACCCTAACATGTATGTTAATTGAGATGTTAATTGTGTGTAATAATAGCAGGTGAACTGTAGAGGGCGCCCTTAAACTTTCTATGAGCATGGCACTAAACCACCTTACAATTCTTATCAAAGCTGAGACTTAAATGTGACACTAAAATTAAATCAGGACTGATATTCATAGCAGCACTGTGGAATGCAAGCATTAGCTGCTGTGATTTGAAGAGATAAAGAGTTCACAGTACATACTTATTTCAAATACAACACTAATTCAAAATTCAAAGCACCTGGAGGTAATTCACAGAGAGCGAATTAGTTTAGTGGAAACAACAACACTTTGTGATAAAGGTTTGTTCAGCTTAGTTTGTCAGGCATCTATATACTATGTAAGAGTAGTGCTGATTAAGAGTTCAGTGCTCTGAAGTAATCTTCTGAAACTTTAGTTTCTAGCCACCTTCAGATAGCCTGTAATTGTTTTTACTGAGTTTATAATTTAATTTAATTTAATTTAATTTAATTTAATTTAATTTAATTTTTGTTTTTTACATCCCTTTTATTTTGACTCATTTTAAAGTTTGAGTTATTTATTTTTGCCTTCTTAATTAAATCTTATTATTATTATTATTATTATTATTATTATTATTATTATTTCCCTTTTTTCTTGTTTGATTTTCTTATTAAATTGTTTCATGTTAGTTATACCAGTTTAAATTCAATTTTATTTTCTTTTTCAGTCCCTTCAAGATGTGAATGCTCAGTTGCATTGAAAATGAGGGCCACCCTTAATGTGCTTCTGAGTGAAAATAAAGGTTGATTGATTGACTGATTGATTGATTGATTGATTGATTGATTGATTGATTGATTGATTGATTGAGTGAGTGAGTGAGTGAGTGAGTGCGTGAGTGGAATTAAAGTGCATTTACAGTACTGTACAAGAGCCAGAGACCTCTCTTAATTTAATTTCCAGTTAAAATGCCCATAAGGTCAAAGTTATTTGTGTTTTATATATGTTTAAGGAGATTAGATGATTAGGGAGATTACATGTATGGCTTACATAAAGAAGGACAGAGACAAAGGAAAACCTACCAAACCTTCCTTAAGTGATACAGAGGAAATGTGGGAACTATAGTTAGTTATTATTTTCTGGACTGTTATCTTGAGATGATTTAGTCGTCTTGTGGTCTCAAGTTAGCAAAAGTTGTTTTCTCAAGATCTTGAGATCAGTTGTCAATTTGTCAGTCCACAAAATAATTACTGCCTCATGGCCTTTCTGGACTTCTATACCTAACAACAGTACTAGACCTGGCAGACCACCACAACTGTCAACAATAGATAGACAGAACTTAAAGGTTTTATCTTTGAGAGAGAGGAGAGAAAATCAAGCTTCACTGTTGCTTCAGATCTGAAAACATTCACAGGTGTTTCTGTTCATCCTTCTACTATGAGAAGACAATTCAACGCTATGAGGCTGAAAGGATGTGTGGCTGTCAAGAAGGTGTTATTGAGCTATAAAGGAAATACACACAAAAGAACATTTCCAAACCAAACTGCTGGTGTTCTCAGAACATTGAACTGACCACCGTAGAGTCCACACTTTACCACCTCACCAACATGCAACCAACTTCTAAGACTGAACCTTAGAGACTGAATCATTTATACTGAACAATGATGTTTTTAATGATGCTATTACCTTGCAGTTTAGTAATTGTTTTTTCTTTGAAATCCAAGACAAAAATACATTTAGCATATTTAATTTATTCAAGGAGGAAAAAAGTAGCAAAATTAATAAAAGACTGTAAAAACATGTTTGGTATTTGGTTCAGATTGTCATTTTGATTGATTTCGGCTTCGGCTTCCATTTCAGTGCATCCCTAGCCTAGTCCTTAACCCTAACCTTAGCCTAACCCAACCCTAACCTTAACCTCTAACCTTAGCCTAACCCTAACCTTATCTCTAACCTTAATTGAACCCTAACCTCAGCCTTAAACCAACCATAACCCTAACCTTAACCTAACTCTAACCCTACCTTAAGTATTCCTCTCAGACCTCCACTTGAGTAAAAGTACTAAAGCATTTACCTTCTAATGTACTTAAGTATGGAGAGTAACAGTAGCATGATTTATTATGGCTCTAATGTCCTATTATCATTTCTGGAACAAGACTCTTAATCAACTCAGTTTAGGTGAAGAGACTCTAGTGTCTCTCAGTCCACCAGTCTTTTAATAGAAGGTCATTTATTAGTCTGACACTGATGTCTATTCAAATGACCATAAGCACAAAATACTGAAGGCAAACAATTTCCATTAGCTAGAGCTATAAAATAACGTTTTGCAAACAAGCAAAGTTTCAGTTTAAGATTTATTTGCAACTACATGTTTAAGTTTAATAAAAACTTGCTTTAAAGAGGCTCACAAATGAGTTTTCCTTTGCTATATTGCATCTGTAGGTCCCTGCAATGTAAATATATGAACAGGTTTTGGTACCCACAATGTGGCATAACCTAACCCACAAACACGTACACACACAGGCGTCACCCTCAAACCCCGCATTTCAGTATATTAACACACTCGTCGCGACAGCTCTCTGTAGACGCGTCTCACAGTGTGTTGCACGTTGCCATGGAGACCACCCTGCGAGTATTTCAATAATGTGTGAGTCACTATGGTAGACACTTCCTCTCTCTGTCTGTCTCTCTCTCTCTATCTCTGATTCCTTTCTCCATTTCTCAGTCTCTCTCTCTCTCTGCAGTCTGTCACTCCCTCTCTCTCCATCCCTCTCTCTCTCCCAGGGACTTTAAAGTGCACCCATTGCATTGTTCATGTGTGCCCACACAGCTTGTATAATCTCCATTAAAATAGCACTGCCAGAAGACACACTACAGAAGCTGTACCTGAGCTTAAGGTCACCATGCCCAATGTCAAACTGCAACTAGAGGAGTAAAAAGACCCCCCCAGCGCTGGGCTGTGGAGCAATGTCTTCTCTGAAGTGATGGACACCCATCCAATACCTTTGGGATGAGTTGGAGTAATTCAGAATTGATCATCCAACATCTGTAACTGACCTTACCAATGACATTGTGGCTGAATGTAATCAAATTCTCACCACAATGTCCCAACATGTAGTGACATACGAAAGTTCTTACATTGCTGGAACTAGAACTGTGTTTGTACAGGCCAGGAGGTGGCAATATAAGCTCAAATTCTTATTGTCTGTGTTAGTTAACTACCCTCTCAGCATGATCCATGAGCCTGACTCAGCCTCATTAGCCAGCCGGAACAGACTCATCTCAAAGTTATATTGATAAATTATCTGTACAATTGGGCTTAATTCAAAATAATGAGTGTTTTGGTGTCTTTGGTAATAAAATGCATGAATTTACTTTGTTATATTCTAAATTATGCATATTGTATGCACATAACTATGCATGAGAATCATTATGCATAAGATTGCTATTATATCTTAATGGCAGACATAACACAGTATATGCACTGAAGCATAGACTGGGCAAAGAGCCTATAGCCCTGATTTGGTTCATATAAGATTATGTGTTTTTTGGCCCCTTAGGAAGGAAAGAACAGAGCATTTTAAATCACTCTACATCAATAATAGCTGAGGGCCCAGAGGTGAAAGTCAATAGTCAATAAACGCTGTTAATATCCACTACAACTGCAACAAATATTCAGAAATATTTAACACATTTGATAATTAAAATTTACACTCTTCATCAAAAGAATAGTTGCAATAGTTGCGCCCAGAAGGAATCAACTGACAGGAATGAAACTTGGTGGGTAGGTTTGACAATGTAAGACATTGATTGATTCAAGTTTCACATTCGACCACGCATGTGATGTAAGCAAGGACGGGCCTTATCACTGTACCTGACTGACCCAACAGCTATGATTGCAGACATTCAGCGAGCAGTGATGTCCTCCATGAGTCATCCTGTTAGTCCCAGGACCATTGGCAAACGGGTGCACGATGCAGGACTACTTGCACGCACACCGTTACAACAACTGCCCTTAACGCCACGTCAACGTCGCCAATGGCTGCAACGGTGTTGTGCCAGATTGTCATGGAGTAACTTAGAATGGCAGCGGGTCATCTTTAGTGACCAGTCCTGCATTCGTCTTGGTGGAGACAACCAAAGAATCTGTGTGGAGACACTGTGGTCAGTGCCAAGATGAATGGCTTGTTGTCACGTGTTACATGTCTAGAAGGCCTGGTGTCACTCCACCTCCACCCCTACCGCACAATCTGCAGGAACTGTGTGAGAATATTCAAGCTGCATGGGATGGATTATCACAGGACACCATTAGGAACCTCTACGACTAGACGCCAAGACGTCTGACATGTTGCATTAGCAAACATGGTGGCCCAACCCCATTATGAGAGACACTACTTCTGTATGTGTAGCTCAATAAATATTGCCCATATCAGTCTAAATTTATCATCATTTATTGTTCCTGGTAACCTTTATCCTCCTTCCCAATAGCCCTGCAATCCTACACTTCCTTCTGGGTGCAACTATTCTTTTGATGACGGGTTCATAAAAAAATGAAAGCAATGCAAAAAAAAAGCAGTTTTACTAGTTTTATTAAATAAAAATGATACCAGGTCCGCACACTGGGCTCATTGGAGATTGTAAATCGGCATAGCGTGTAAAACTTTCTCAATTTATGGGAACAATACTGTAATGATGAAGAGTAGCATGCAGTATTTAGTATAAACTGGTGCAGTACGCTGTATACACTACACAGTATGTTATTTTGAACACAGTCATAGCTGTCCAGAGCTGTAAGAAAATTAATAAAGCCAATATGACCAAATTTAGCCATTATTAGGGTTGCTATTTTGGATTGACAGTTTAGCATTTTAACACAACTTACCATGAAAATATTTATTTAGGTGATGATTGTTCATTACCTTGTAGCATTAAGATCAATTAAAAAGCAGAATAAATAAATAGAATCAGTGGCATAGGTTTCATTTTATACCTGACTTATCATAATTAAACTCACTTTGCTGCTCAAAAAATGTTTAAATATCAGGCTTCTTTTCCTATAGTACTGTTTACACATACAGATCTCTGATCTCTCTAGTACATCTAATAGTGTAACTCTTAGAAAGAGGGCTGAAAGAGAAGCCGAGGCTCTTGCAGAGGAGTTAGCATGCTAACCAACTAGACCCGTCCTGGAGGTGATAGTGAGTCACTGTCAAGCCAGTCCAACCTGAGAGGATAAAGAAGTAACACAGCTCTGATGGCATTTTCTAACCTCTCATGTAGAAGGTGCTGCTCCCGGGTTAATCATTTAAGGACAGCTAGATAATGAAAGAAAGAGTAAAGGCATCAATGGCTGAAGCTTTTGGCAAGCAACCACCAGCAGTGAACAAAGGCAGTGATAGAAATAGAAGCAAAACTAGAGTCTAGAGGTGACACACTGGAGATGCTCTTGGCATAGGCTATATATATATATTCCCTTTTACTATATAGTAGTATTCTATACATAGTAGTATAATACAGTAGAGTATGTGAGCATCCTGTGAGTGGACACAGTGTTTAAACCTCCAACACTGCTGAGGCTGCTCCACCTGTACCAGCACAACACTCACTAACACACCACCACCACGGCAGTGTCACTGCAGTGCTGAGAATGATCAACCACCCACATAATACTTGCTCTGAGGAGGAACAGGGTAAAGGAGGATTAACAAAGTATACAGAGAATCAGAAGGACTACAGTTTGCACCTATATGGTAGATATGGTATATAGTAGAACTGATAAATGGGTGTAGATACAAGGAGTTATATCTAATGAAGTGGCTGGTAGGTGTATATGTATATATGCATATATACCCCATTATCCTATACTACTATATCTATTTATCAAATTGCACAACCAAAGCAATAACAGCAATCTAGAAATCAAACTAACAACAAGAATAAAAAGCGACAACAAGATTAAAATGTTGTTCCTCTTTAGTTACTAAAGTGTAACATGTTACATGCTCTTCTTATTCCTACAAATATTTCTGTGCTAATATTCAATAGAAAATCTGAAACTGAAATTATAAATATATATAGCATATAAGTCAATAGTCAACAATATGCTTGTGTGCATGTGCATGCTGATGTGTTTATTAGCTCTATCATGTATGTGTGTGTGTGTGTGTTCGTATTTGTTTGTATCAGGCTCATCTTACAATCTGGCAGCAGTGCTCATCTGGATTACACTGCAGAAATGTTATATGTCAGAAAATGTCAACAAATGTCAGAAATAAAAAAGGCCAGTGATGCTCCCTTTTAGTCATATTAGCAACAGCTGTAAAATGTTGAAGCAACAAATTGAGATGGTAATGTATCAACAGATATCCCCAAGTGAGTCAGGCAGTCAGGCAGCAGGATACCACATAAAGAACAGGCGCATGCATGAAATGAACTGTGACATTATTGTCTAGATTATACTGTCTATTCAAGCTTTCACTGGATAACAGAAAAGGTTCTAAAAAACTTGTTGCTGAGTAATCTCATTTCACAGCTTCACATACCAGGAACATCCAGCTCCATATGCACAGCAGACTGGACTCATCTAACACAGCCCTGCTGGACACGGTGCCTCTGTGCTCTGCTATTGTGTGTAATGAGTCCTGACATCTGTTGTGCTCTTTAAACACTGTGAGGACAGGAGGTGTGAGAGTGGGGTGGAGGCTGATGGTTGTTCGTTCCGAGTCTCAGGTGTATGCTGTAGATAGACTGTTATTGTGTTGCATTATCTCCTGTATGTCCTATGATCCTTTGTTTTACATCAGTGGTCACACTGATCATAAATAAGAGGACAGTTTGTGACTGTTTGACTGACAGTTTGAGGACAGTTTGTGAATGTGGCTAAACATCTGCAGTGTGGAAATAGTTAAAACTGGAGAGGAAACCCAGCCCAACAGCCACGTGTGCTGTCTGCAATGTGAGGCGGTAGTAAGGCTCTTGTAACTCAGGAATAGGCTGCACAGAAGCAACACCTGCTAGGGGAGTCTTTTAAAAGAGCACCATGGCCATAAAGATTACAGAGCTGTATAAAACGAAGCTGTACAAAGTAAAGACACGTTAAACAGCAGTATGGATGAAGGCAAGTTTATCCTTAATGCACTGCAGAGCTATTTGGTTGTCAAGTAGACACACTGGATTGGTTATAACTGTAATGTACCTGAAGCATGCACTCCACAACTGTGACTAAAGGCAATCAAATATATAAGCACACTGTAGCCTTCTTTTATATCACAGATCAGTCTTCAGCAAACCTTAAACCACCTCATAGAATCAAGCTCTACCAAAAGCCTCCTCATGACAGAACACATGAGCTGACTCCTGGTTTGACATCTTATAGAGAAATATATGGGGAGAGAGAAACAGAGAAAGAAAGATAGTAGGGGAAGACAGAGATAAAGAGAAAAAGAGAGGGATATGCAACAAGAATAGCAAGAGAGAAAGACATAAAAGAGGAAAGTAGTAAAGAGAAAAATAGCAGGAGAGAGAGACACTGAGAGGTAGTGAGAGAGAAAACGGGGGAAAGAAAGAAAGAGAGGAGAGGAATAGAGGGAGAGAGAGAAATAGAGAGAGACGGAGATAGAGAAGTGGTGGGTAAGTGAGATAATGAATAAGGTAGTAAATGAGAGAGAGAAACAGAAGAGGAAAGAGAGATAGACAGAGAGAGGAGAGAAATACAGGAGGAAAGAGACATACTGCCTGTGTGAGAGAGATGGTGAAAGAGAAATAGAGTGATTGAGTGTAAGATGTGTGAGACGAAGAATTAAAGAAGAGAGATTGAAAGAAAGAGGGAGGAAGCCCAAGATGGAGAGAAATTGCAGAAGAAGAGAGATAGTAGTGGGATGAGAGATAGAGGGTGAAAGACATAGTGAGTGTGGAACAGAGAAATAGAGCAGAGAGAGAATAAATCAAGGAAAAATACAAAGGAGGAGAGAAATAGAAAGATAGAGAGGGAGCGAGAGAAAAGGAGAAACAGTGGATAGAAATATGGGGGAGAGAGAAATGGTGAGGATGGGACAGAAATGGGGGAGTGAGATATAGAGATAGAGAGAGAAAAGGAAAGAAGAGAAAGATAAATGAGAAGGGGAAATAGACCTAGAGAAAGAGGGAGCAAGAGGCATAATAATGGACGAAGAGAGAGAAATAGAGGGGGGATGAGAAACGGTGAGTAGTGGACAGAAATAGAGGGAGAGAGAGAGAGAGAGAGAGAGAGAGAGAGAAAAGTAAGGGAAGAGAAAAATAAAGAGCGGGAGAAAGAAAATAGTGGAGGAGGAAAGAAAAATAGAGGGGGAAAGAGAGATGCTAAGAGTGGGACATAAAAAAGAGGAAGTGAGAGGGAAGATAAAGGAGGATGAGAAATAGAGGAAGAGAAAGAGAGAGCAAGAGGAGAAACTGGATTACGAGAGAATTAGACGATAAAATAGAGTGTGAGTATGGGTCAGATATAGAGCAAGTAAGGGAGAGAGAGAAATAGTGGAGGAAGAAAGATGAGTGTGGGACAGAAGTAGAAGGAGAGAGAGAAAGAGAGAGAGGAAGAAAGAGAGATAGAGAGAACGAAGAGTTGGAGAGATGTGAGAAAAATAATGGAGTAGGAAGGATAGAAATAGAGGGGGAAGAGAGATGGTGGGTGTGGGACATATATAGAGGGGGGAGAGAGAGAGAGAGAGAGAGGGAGGAACTGAGAGATAAAGGAGGAGAGGCACTGGGTGGATGGCAGGGGCAGCAGTTCTTGTCTATGGAGGTTTAGCACGGTCCTTTCTCCGCGCTGGAGTTTGTTGATGTTTTGAAGCCACGCGGGATTTAAACTACTCCGCGCTCTTCTACACACACACACACACGCACACACACACATACACACACACAAACACGCGCGCGCGCGAATACACCGAATACACACTTTCTCTCCGCGCTTACAGGTGGCCTGTGGTAGAGCGCACGAGCTCCGCTCAGTCTGGATCTTTTCCGGATCTTTCTCGGTCGTGATCCACAGTCTGTTGCGCGCGCTCCAGGGGCACAACTCTATCCATTAACCCGCGTGCGTGCAGCCGTGCTGGGAAACACATTCCTGCTCAGGTAAAGCTCGCTCTTCTGCTGCGTGTAGTGACCATGTGTTGAGCTGTGAAGTCGCATGCCTTCTCCAGATCCCAGAAGCTGGTGTAAATGAGGGCGGCAGATTTGATCTCTTTGTTTGGTGCCTCTGAGAAGACTGTATGAGATACTATCATTCATAACGGAAGCTGTTATATGAGGTTAAAGGCTCACTTTGAAACTAAGAGCAGTGCGCGCTTAAAGGCGAACAAAGTGTTCTCTGGGGCGATGTCATAGGAAAACCACATCTGGATCCTCAAAGAACCTTTCAGAGAATGGATCTTTAAGGGAATGGCTTTGTAAATGAGATGTAAGATTGCAAAGAGCCTTTTTTAAGTATTCCCATGTAATAAAGGTTCTATACCAATTTAAAGACAAGAACCATTTGGGAAGCTGCATTTATAAAAATGTAGAACTTTATTGAACTGAATTACAGCCAGTGTGGAGTTACTGTTCAGTCTACTTGGTCTAGACTAGTTGGATGCCAGTAGCTTTAATCTGGTTAGTCATTTTGCTGTGTTTAGTCAGAATTGGTCTTTGGGCTCTCGCCTACAGATGCATGCCTCTGATGAATGCCATAGGATGTTTTGAGTGGTATAAGCCTAGATGTTCCCTTATTACTCTCAACCAAATGAGTCTGCTCTTTCAAAATTCCAGGGTTATTCAGAAATGAATGGCCAGAAAGGTCGCATGCATGGATTGCTGGTGTGCCTTTCGTTCTTGGTGGCCTGGCAGACTCGGTGAGTGCATTTATTTGTGTGTGTGTGTGTGTGTGTGTGTGTGTGTGTGTGTGTGTGTGGGCATCAGTCCATATCACTGTCCCTTAACAGTGAATAGCCCTTTTTGAACTGAACTGGCTCACTGACAGATTTGTTGGTGCACAAGCGGAATCTTCGATTTGACAGCTCAGTTGAGGAAGTATAGTAGTCGTGAATGATTTATAATCAGGACATATGTATCAATATAACATGAAGACTGAAGGATCTAGGATCTAGGTAAGAATCAGAGGAGGCAAAGTGGGTTAAGACAGGCTAGTATAATTCAGAATCAAAGAAATTTTTTCTGATCCATTTCCCATCATTTTGTGATGTGACCGTATGTCTTGGGTGTATTTCAGTTTCCCTGTAATAATAATAGTCGAAAGCCCAGTGTACTGATGATGCAGCATTAAAGGCGTCCCTGTTGTTTTGTCTTTGTCATGGCAATTTGTGAAGATCCAGAGTGGAAGTAAAGGCATCAGATGCATTCAAAAACAACATCACGCTTTTCACACGGATTCTGGATCGACTGTTGGATGGCTACGACAACAGACTGAGACCAGGTCTTGGAGGTGAGTGGCGATGCAATTAAAGTGGCTTGCTTTAATGGTGGCTGCACGTTTACAGACTCCCAGCCAGTATATCCCCATAACAAAACCTCATGTCTCTGAAATGGTAATGCAGAAGAAGGAAAAACTGCACCCTATCCTTATCTGTTTCTTCCTTTGGTCCTTTCATAAAAAATGTGTAGTTTTATTTACCAGTTTGTTCTTTATTATCACATTGTTAATGTACCCTCTTAAAACTATGGTTCTTTAGAAAAGGCTCGTTCTGTATAGAGCCATGAACAGTCAAAGAACCATTTGGTTGCTTGAATGGTTCTTTATGTGGTGAAATGGTTCTTCAGATTGATGGAGAAGGTGCTGTATTTGGTTCTTCTATGGTACCACTTTTGGTGCTATATAGAACCATCTTCAAAAAAGTTCTATATAAAACCATATAGCTGATGTTGGAACCATGCTTTGTTACCTTTTAACATAATTTGAAAGTGCCTGTGTAAATTTATGATGAATGGACTAACATAAATGCCCCAAAAAGACTTGGAAAGAGGTCTGAAGGCATTGTTTTGCATGAAAAGTAATAAATGTTTTCTGCAACAAGTTGTCCATCTGTCTGAAGAACCACTTCACCATGTAAAGCATGCAGATACTTATTTGTTTTTTCATGGTTCTGTACCATGTTTCTGTCTTTACTATACAAGAACGACTGTCTTTTTTAAGATGGCATCTATAAGGATGATATATGCAAATGACCTCTGTTCTGATTGGTTGCCACTGTTCATTACTAAAAAAGTTGTCCAGGCTGAAACACTCTTAATAACGTAAGTGTAAATGGATGGGGCTAAACTACTGTAGCCTGACAAAGTGGATATATGCTTATGCATTTGTTGTCCTGTCATCGTAAACACACTGTCTTTGCAGCTTAGTTTCAGTATATGGACTTTATGAAGTGAGTGACCAGTATGTTTTGAAACCTTAAACTCTTTTATTTCTAAAACGTGAGTGAAATTTAGTTTACCATTGACTGCTTAATATGATGAGACTATATACAGCTGCAAGTTAGACAAACATTAGGCCACAATTATTCAGCTCAACATTTGCGTTATATTATGTACATGTCTTTCATTAAAACATGCTATCCTAATCCACTTACAATGGTAGGTTAAGGCAATGTTAAATGTATTGCCCTCTTATTAGAAGAGTAGTAACATTCCTGCCTGGACAAGAAATCAAACAAGTCTTATGTGTATTATATACTATACTGTCCATTGGCTATAATATCAATATTGATGATAGTAAAAGTTCAATTTTCCCTTTTATTGGCAAATAATATATTTGACAATATCTAAAAATAATTAGAAGAAGTGTTTTCTACTTAAAAAAAACATGATTATTGATTAATAATCCCCAAAGTGTTTTCATGAAAATCCTTAATAAAAATCCCATATTAAATAATATAATATTGAGTATCACCAACATGTTCTGTAGTACTTTAGTACTTTACGGTAATAGTACCTTCACAAGCGTCTTCTGGTATAGGTTCATGGCATATTGTGTGCTAATACTGCCCTTTGCAGGAGAAACTTCAGGCTGCAACATGTGCTTTAAATGAGTCATAACGCCATATTGATGTCCTTTACCTACAAAAACAAGGTACTTTCCATTGTTAGGGTATTTACTCTGCAATATAACTATAGATGCCTTTGGAAAAAAAGTAATTTAATTTTTTCATATATAATAAAACATTATGTGTACATATTCTTTAATAACATTTAGCAAGCTGTTTAAAGGCAAATTAGTCCTCTCTAGTTCTCTGTCAATTCTCTTTCCCTCTAAAGGGTCATCACCTGGTTACTTGTCAGTGATTGGCAATATCTGATTACATTGCCCAGTCAGTCAGGCCTAACCAGCTGTGCTATATATTGAGCACCTCAAGGCTGTAAGGATTGTTACATTTTATTGTTCCATACTCTTGAATACAGTAGCCCTTTTAGCACTTTGCCTTTTTAAAGATGTGTGGAAGAGGAGTTAAAGTAATAACAGTGTCTGTTTCCCTTTAGCTCCCTAGGGTGAGCGTTTCTTATTGAAGCTATTGCAGGCGTACTGTCTGTTAGTCATCCTAAGATGTGCTGGTGTGTCTCTGAAAGATGTGTGCAGCATAGTTCTTAGTTTAGTTCAAATGAATTTAAGTGTACTGACACTTTTCCTGTGCTGCAGATTGTTTATCTTAAAATAATTTAGAATTTGTTTAGCATATGTTGTTTCATAAAATACATAGCTTTAAATAACTCAGTATTTTATACATAAGATATATTATAAGATAATTAGATTTTGTACAAGATTCCAGATATCTGTGTGGGGTTGGTTATGATCTAAAGAAACAATCAGTCGGCTTTTAGCACTAGGAAAAAATATAACCTTGATTAAGGAAAGACTTGGGTGTACATGCTTCTGTGGTCAGGCAGCCTTTATTATAGCAGTATAAAGCTGTTTTAAATGTTCCGAATTCTGTGTAATATGTTGCCTGATGTAGTTATGGACAAAACACATGTAACATCCTTGGTGAAGAGTCCTCTATACACTGATTCCAAACCATGACAACTGCATTGTCTTTTACGGGACATTACAGGTTTATTGGTGTGCAACATGGTTGAATAATGGGTGCTGTCTGAAGCTGCTCTTGCATGTTCATTTTTATTTTTCCCTCATTTTATTTAACACCTGTTCATTATATGATCAGGGAAGACATCCACATTTAATGATCAATAAACAGGATAAAAGCACAAAGCCCTAATTGACACAATATCAGACCCTGCCTTCATCGTATAGTCTTTCAGTAATTGCTGATAATTATCCATTTATATGCAGAGTAGACACGGATATTACATTATCAGAGTGAGCTGTCAGTCAGAGCTTTGAGACGAAATATTGTGCATTTTTAAAGAGAGAGCTGCGCAGCTAATCACATATTAAATAAACCATGGCTTGGCCTCTGTAATTAGTTAATTATGAAAGCCTTTTGCAAGAAGTGTACTGGGGCTACATAGCAAAATGTTCTCATCAATGGTGATTGCAATCACCGTTTGACTCCAAATAAAATAGCGTATATATTTTTCCAAAAATAAACCAAAGACAAATATTTCCACACATACACACACACACACGCACACACAGACACACACACACACACAAACCTAGTCTCTTCTAATCAATGCAGAGGCAAATGGATGAATGGATCTGAATCATGGATGAATCATTGCTTTGTGGCTGTGTGGTCTCAGTTAATCATGACATGGCACAGCTCCGCTTCTGAGTTTTCTGGCCTCCCGCTGTCACTGATAATACAGTCACAATGACACGGTGTCTTTTTTTCTGCTTTTGTTTTGTAGATCGAGTGACAGAGGTGAAGACTGATATTTACGTGACCAGTTTTGGGCCAGTATCAGACGCAGACATGGTAAAAATATACTTTGTCTTTTGCAAGAAAAGAAATAAGCTAAGATTGTCTTTGTGTGTTTCAATGATCGTGCACTATTTAAAAACATTAAATATCCACACTGATATGTAAGAATACAAATTCCTATACAATACTTTTTGATTGTAAATTGAAAATTGGGGTCACTTAAACCAGCAGTGAGTATGAGCTGCTGAAAGTGGGTATATTTACTAGGGATGTGTGATCAGGACTGGGCTGAGAATTGAAATTTGTCTCCACACACGCAGTCACTGATGTAATTGTACATGACTCATTGTGCCGAACGGTCAGGTGCCTGTTATTTTTGATATAGCAATTTAATTGATACTTGTTATTTTGTGATTTTTTGCTTAAGAATTTGAAATGCCAGTTTGGCCCATTAAAGAACCAACAGTGTGATTTCTTAGAAAGTACTGAAAAGAACCCACACAGTGCGTTTTTCCAGGTTTAAACAGGCTAATAATAATCTACCAAAAAGTGGCCATCAGTCAATTTGGTTGTAAAGAAATCAGCCATGAAAACTGCAATTGGTGCATTCAGAGTAATCATAGGAGCACCACACAGAAGTTAAAGCCCTAGGGAACCTAAATCTGTCTTGTTAAGTTAAAGGAGTACCGGTGTGGTTGCATATTGCAACCCACTGACCACCCCCACCCACCTCTCCCTTTCCCAGAATCTACACTGAAAGCTAGGTTTCCTGCCACTGCCTGAGAACCTGTCCCTGTTTTGTTTAGCTTCTTCATGTTTTTGCTACTTTGATGATGGGGATTCACCTCGGGATATATAATAAGTATGATACTCTATTTGTCATAATTTCTCACAACACAGTATGGTTGTCCAGCACCGGGGTTCTGGTAATTTGTTCTACCCATCGATCTGTTCTACCTAGCATGCTTACATCATTAGTACAACATATTAACTTCTTATTGTGATTTTATGTTAATTCAGTTTAGATTCAGCTTAATAATCACTACTTCTACCTGAAAACTTGATTTAGACAACCACTCACTCTCTCACTCATCTCCTAAACTGCTTAATCCTTCTGGGTCGTGGGAGGTGCTGGTGCCTATCCCAGCATTCAATGGGTGGAAGGCAGGAAACACCCTGGACAGGCTGATTTAGACAATCAAAACATCTTTATTATTCTTTCAGTGCTGGTAACATTTTCTGATAAGGACATTTGCCAACTTTAAGTTCGGATTTTCCTTTTCCACCCTTAAATGATGCTGTAGTTACATTCTGGTGTCTGAGGTGTCATAGTAACTGCTGTACCATTTATGGTGGAAACTAGTGAAAAAACTAGTGAACATAAGCTAATTTTGGCCTCGTAGTTTTAATGCTGCCAGTATTTTTGATAGGGAGATTTAAGCTATCAAAATATCCTGCCTAGTGTTATATGCACAGTGCTACTGATAAACATGCGATGTGCTAGAACATTTTTCTTCTTTCTACGTCTTCCAGCCTGTGCAATAACATGACCGAATTCAAGCTAGCCACTTACAAATGTGAAATGTGAAAGGCTCTCTCCCAGCCAGGGTGTAGTTTGTCTGTTCTGATCTACTGTAGCAAAATTACACCTCTTACTGGCAGCCTCCATTGGAGGACGACCCTCTACTATGTAGATATGAAGGGCAACATTTCCCCTTCCCCTCAGTGTCAAAAGGGCAGTGCTAATTCTGCCCACGCAGCTTTAACAAAACCGTGCCTGACAGTCTCCTTTTTTCTGTTCACATCAAATAGACTTACCATGAAAGAGCTAACAATAAGCTAACCAATACGCATAATTGAGCTAATAAGGATGTCCATTCATCTGTTCGTTCATTCCGCTGGCCACACAAGGATTTCCTGGATATACATTTAGCAGTAAATTGAATAAGAACTTTTCTTAATACGGTGCCATGTAAAAGCTAGATGATGTCGTTTGAATGAGTGGCCACAGCAGGGTCTACAACATGTATATATAGAGCCTATTTCGTTCATTTCTTCTTGTTCGTGCTGTGGACTGAGATCTGTCCGTCAGCCCTGCCCTGTTAGAATGTTAAGTCTACATCCACACAGTTCTCAGCTTGGTCTGTTTTTTAAAGATGTGGTTTATTATGTTTCTGTTTTTTCATTCAAATTTGCTCAATGCGCTCAATTCAATTTTAATATCATACAAATATTACACAATATTTTTACACCGGGACTTAAAGCATACTTACAGAAAAGTAATTTAGACAGCTAATCACCAGTCAAGATTGAGATCAAGCATGCTTGATTGCTCACAGATGCTGATAGGCTGACTGCTTAGGTATCGCTAATATGATCTTGAGTGGCACTGCGATACTCTGCGGTACTGGAATAATCCAGTCGACGTGCTGAAGCCCTAATCACGTATTCAGGTCCTGTTTTGTTGTATGTTTTTCTCTCTCATTCACTTATTCTCTCTGTGTCTATCCCCTGTTCTCTCTCTGTTGTCTATTCATAGCCCTGGTATCTGCTACAAGCCTAAAAGCTCTTCTCAGTATCCACTTTCAATCTGCTTCACACTCTCCCTGCTCTCAAATATTTAGAATAAAGCGCAAGGGAGGTTCCGATGAAAACGAGGTGCCCTGTGTATTATTCATTTGCTCTCTTTTTCCCCTCCACTGATGTTCGCTGACCCCCTTCGTGCACTCACACAGATTGTATTGTGGGAAAGCCTCTGAGCACCAGGACCTCCATTACCGTGTTTCTTTCTGTCTGGTTGTGTACGACAGCTGTAGAGCTTTTCCTATCTGTGTCAGGGACTCTGTCCTGTTGAACGTCTGACTAGCACTGAATAACAATGCTATACTGAATCTACAGTAATATGGAGTACAAAGGGAAGTGACTCTGATCACCAAAGGTCAGATACAGGGGCAAGACTGCCTAAAGATGGCAGTGCATTGTGTGGTTGTTTGAACTGAAAGACTGAAATTATTTTAAAAAATTGTCTCTATAATTTATTGAAGAAATGTGAAGTCTAGCTAGTAAAATGTGTATTTTCTATATTTACAAACTTATTTTCCACTATCATAGTTGCTGAGTGCAAGAAGTCAGTTCACCCACGTAATCTTGGCAAGGCTTCTGGGCAGTTATCTCTGGTTATAGAAGACCAGGTTCTTATCTCCTTGGATGGGGAGAGGCCTATAAACTAGAAACTGAAAGTCACAGCGATATTTCAAAGACATATGTAAAATCACTGGTAAAATCTGATAAAAGTGACATACATAGTTTGCAATGAGGAAGGGCTTTTCCAGCTTAGGCTTTAGCAGCAAGCAAGTTGACTCTAGGTGCCATATTGAGCATTACAGGATTACCATTTTTCAACCAGTGAGCTGTCTCCAGCTTCTTTGTAATGTCTGTTGGTCCTGATGTAGTAAGGCTTTGTTACACGAATAATTGTACCCAGAAGGAATCATCCGACAGAAACGAAACTTGGTGGTATGATGAAAGCAAGGACAGGCCTTACCACTGTACCTGGCTGACCCAACGGTCACAATTGCGGAGATTCAGCGAGCAGTTATGGCCTCCCTGAGTCATGCCAGCACCATGGGCAGACGACTGCATGACGCAGGACTACATGCACCCAGACCGTTACGACGTCTGCCCTTAACACCACGTTAACGTCGCCAAAGACTGCAATGGTGTTGTGCCAGACTGTCATGGAGTTACTCAGAATGACAGCAGGGTCATCTTTATTGACAAGCCCCACTTTTGTAAGCGTCATGCGTCATGTGTCCACAAGGCCTGGTGTCGCTCCACCTCCACCCCTACAGCAAAATCTGCAGGAACTGGGTTAGAATATCAAGCTGCATGGGATTGATTATCACAGGAAACCATTAGGTACCTTTGTAACTCCATGCTGAGTCTGGCATGTTACATTAGCAAACATGGCGGCCTGACGCCATACTGAGAGACACTACTTCTATATGTGTAGCTCAATAAATATTGTCCATATCAATCTAAATTTATCATCATTTATTGTTCCTGGTAACCTTTATCTTCCCTCACAATAGCACTGCAATCTGACACTTCCTTTTGGGTGCAACTATTCTTTTGATGATGAGTGCATATGAAGGTAGCACACAAGCCTAAATATGCAGTTCATGGGCCTTGCGCATGGAAAAACACAAACTGCCTTAGTCTCCTTCAGGCATATGCATTTGTTTGTGGAGAAGAAGTATGGAGATGATTACATGTCTCAAAAACATGCGGTGGAGATATTTCCTTTAACGTCAGCACATAGTGGCTAAGCTAAGGCATGAACCTCAAACATGTGCTAAAAGAATTTTCTACTGAATAACATTATTTCAACTCTCGGGATGCCATGACATGGCAGTGATATGGTCCCACAGTCCATGTTATTGCTTCACAAACTTATTTTCTTTAGACAGATTGGAATTACAACCAAGTAGAATTTGTTACGTGGGAAAAAACTTTTATTAGCTCTTTGTCATCAACCTTTCATTTTCTTTTTTGTTTGTTGACTGCTCCAGTTTTATTTACTACGTTGTTTATACCCTGTGCCTTATGAGCATGGAGTCGGTAGGCGAGGCTAGGTACAGTTTGCGTGATAAACTACAGCATAAATAGAATGTAAATTTTGTTGGGCTCACGTTGCATTCAAAGCAGCTTGGTTTATTGTGGCTGGGACCCCTGAAAGCTTTCCTCTTTTCCCTCCTTACAGCCGGCCCTGTTATGTATTAACAAGTCTTGACAGGTAGTTTGAAGTGATGTGACAGTCTCCATTCACACTGTTTGTCCTAACAGAGTGGCAGCATGTGATAGGTGAGAAACCTCCTGGTACATCCAGACCTGGGGACTAAATAGGGAGAATCAAATGGATAAACTGGGAAGGAAAACATGCTCAAAGATGTTCAGGTGTGTTGCTCACTGCTGGATGAAAATGCCTGAGTTATCCTCCTAATGATTTTTTATCCTTTGTGCTCTGGAGTCTCTGAAGCCTTTAATGAAATGTGTATGGCTCATTAGTTGAGAGGTGAGTGTGCAATCCAGAGATCTATCAAAGATCTTCAGAGACTGTTTGCATGTTGTGTGCGAGCTGGGAATTGACAAACGTATTTTCTCTCTGAACATTTCTCATTGTGTTGCGCTCTCTCTGTTGCTATGGCAACTTTATGCTCTCCTCCAGCCCCAGGGGTCGATGAAGGGGAACCTGGTGCCTCAGGGGATTGTGGGATAGTTTATGATGAGGAGTGTTTCTGACATTTTAGCACTTGGGACATGTCTTTCATGCACACACTCACCCCTCTGAATTGTGGGGCCATATTGTCTGTCCATTTATTTCCTGGAGACTTACCTTAACCTTAACCAGATCTGATGCTAGTCTAAGCTGGAGATTATGGGCTGGAGGTTATAGAACCAGCCTTGTTCGACCCTCTAAACCTACAGGACACAACTGAAGTGCCCTTGAGCACATAACCCACAGCTGCTCCCTAGGCACCATAGATGCTGCCATAGATGGCAAGGGTGCTCACTGGCCCCTAGTGTGTGTGTATGTGGTGTGTGTATTCAGTTTGTAACTCCCAGGTTCCAGGTTTAGTCATGTAAAACCATTTTGCTTCTTTATTCTTTAGGGTCTGAGTAGGGTATATGGTTGTAAGTTCCAAAACATAATATTTAAACCTCCAAAGAACCTACATGATAAAAAAAACATATATTTGAAGTATGTTAATCTCGCTTTTGTTGGTACACAGGGTACACATACAAAGTACATCTTGTGAATCACTTTCAAATGGCCAATTTTTTCAGTGTAAACCAGATGGTCATAATCTTCAGTAGCACTTTCTCTCACTGCTCGAGTCTTATCACAAGAAAGCTAACACACAAAACTTAGCAACTAGCTCATCTGTCCGTCTGTCATCCATTTGTCAGTACATTTGTTTGTCCATATGTGTGTCCATCTGTTGATTTTATTAGACTATTTTTATTAGATTTATCAATTACATTTTATTTCTGTTTTTTTTTTTCTTTTAAACTTTGCTGCATTTTAGTGTCTTAGAAGCATGTTTAATATGTATACTCTGTTCTTTGGGATTTGGACTTCTGAAAGCTGTACTGTGGGAGTACGGAGTAGGCATGTGCCAAAATCAAAATGTGGTTTCACAATAATGACCTTGCCTTTATCATAGCTTATGACATTATTAAAAAAATAATAATAAAAAAATAAAATAAGAACAAGAACAGCAACAACAACAACAACAACAACATCATAATCATCATCATCAACAACAACAACAACAACAATAATAATAATAAAATCAAGTAAATAAATATATCATCACTTAACAGCTTAACTATGCATTGCTCTAAGGGTGATCATTTAAAGGTCTTTTGAATGCAGTGATAGTATTTTGAAGCATCCATGATAGCGTTATCATACATAAAAAAACATCAAGCTTCTTCAAGGGTTCCTTAGTAAGGAGAAATGGTTCTGGTGGTACATTTCCATTCCTGTCTGTTGATTCCTTCTGGTTGCAGTTTTTTTTGCTGATGATGAGTGTAAAAACCTCAAAAGTCAGAGGTGTAATAGTCACAAAAATCTAACATGCAATGGGAATAGGAAACGTGAATGATCAGTGAGCGAAATACCCCCCTGGTATTAGGGATCCCATACCATTCCCACTCCTGTGTTGGCTGGCTGCTAACTTACTCGAAATAGCAGTGTTGATGCTAGATTCGATGGCAACAAAATGTTTGGTTTAATAATTCTAACCCCCCAGGTTAATAAGGTTAAATAGGGTCCTGGACCCCCCAGGAACTCCTGTATTTCACACCTTATGAATCACTAAAATGTAACTGAGTAAAACGTTTTCTCAAAAATATAATTGAGTACAAGCACAGGTATTAACATTTAAACAAACTTACGATAGTACAAACCCATCAAAAGTTTACTTAACTGAGTAAATCTAACTAGTCAAAACTCCAGTCGCTCCTCACATCTTAAAAAAGCTGGTACTTTCAGAACAAAGTTCATACTTTCAGGTTAGAGTTTAAAGAACTCTTCAGTGGCAGGTAGAGGCATTCCCCAATGGTTCTTTCCACAAGCTTTTGTGCCAACGTTCTCACTGACACCTTATAGGATTCTCTAGGGAATCAGCCAAAGAATCCCAAAATGAATCTATTCTGAGTTTTTTCTCTTCACTGACACAACTGAACAAAGTTAGCTGAGCTGTAGGGAGAAGCGCTAATGGTTTTCCTCTTTGAGCAGCTCTAATTTATTTTCTTCTAATTACCATGTTGCTCAGAGCTCTCCTCGGGCTGTGTGTTGTGCTTATCAGGAGTACACAGTCGACGTGTTCTTCCGCCAGCGCTGGACGGACGAGCGGCTGAAGTTCCGTGGCCCGATGAACATCCTGCGGCTAAATAACCTGATGGCCAGTAAGATCTGGACCCCTGACACCTTTTTCCACAACGGCAAGAAGTCTGTAGCTCACAACATGACTATGCCCAACAAATTACTGCGGATCATGGAGAATGGGACATTACTCTACACCATGAGGTATCCAAACTATACTCTGTAAAAACTATTTAAGCAATTCACAATAAAGAGTTTTTTTAATTTACCTTATCAAATTAAATTTGATTTCAGCTAGATTTTTTGAGTTTTCAGTCTTTCAACTCGAGTTTTTAAGGCACTTTAATGAACTGGAAATTTGAAGGAGTCAAATGAACTGGACATTGTAGGTACTTAGTAATGGAAGTTTAAAGAACAGATCACTTATTAACATAGAGTTGTCACTGGTCTCAGTTATTGGCATATTAAAGTTAAAGAAAGTACTGACAGATTGTTACTTCTCATTGGCGCCTGTCATATTGTTTTGTTTGCATATCGTTGTACTCACGCCCTTTGTGTTGTCTTTCCCTCTGCCTATTTTCCATTGTGTGGCAAGTTAACCTTACAAAAGTGAACTTTGGATTTTAGAAATCCACCTATAGCCAATTCAGTTCATTTTCATTTTCAAGCCCTGCCGCAAGCTGGTGTCAAACTGAAGACTTGTTAAAGGACAAAAAAGCTACCTGATTTGATACAATGTAACTATGTTATATAATCAAAATGGCACATTAAGAACATCCCAGAGGATTTTCAATCAAAAACTCATGTTAATAAGTCATCTGTACCTTAAACCTGCATTGCTAAGTTGAAACAACAAGCACTATATAGTCAAATCAACTTGCAGAGAGGAATGCAAAGTCAAACTACACATAAAATCATGAGTTGACATGAATAGTAATTCCAGTTTAATTTAACTTAAAGCTTTAAGGCAGCTTTTGAATTAAAAATTTTGAGTTGAAGCTGATGATTTTTACAATGTACTCTACACTCATTCACTGTTAATATGGTTCCGGGAATGTTAATTATCTCATATAAGAATATATTCACTGACATTAACAAAGCGGCAAATTTTTATTTTATAGGAATACATTCTTGTCATTTTATCCCATTTATATTGACCCATTCATTATGAAATGTTCACACAAAGTCAAAAGCAGCTGGGGTAAACATATTTTAAAAAGCATAAACTTTGTTTACCAAACATTTTTACAATTTTACAAAAATGTCCATTAAAAGTTGCAAAAGGAGTGGAAAGAGACAGCATTAATCACAACAGACGGAGGAATTAGTTGCTGAAGTTTGGAAAATGTATTCTGATTGACCAAATGAACTTTCCAAGTACAAGGATAAAAGAAGCAACATAAAAATGCTTAGTTAAAGAGACTATATATCAAATGCAGCTATTTTTATCTCAAACTGAATGTCAGCACAATAAAACAGAAATGTAATTTATTTATGGCACATGTATAGTGGCTTTCTGATTAATATGGGCATAAAATAGGCCAAACGTGAGCTGAGTTTATACTGGGGAATATTGACTTTTCTCTTTAGGAGAACTAATTGAAACAGCATGTTAAAACTAGCCTCGTTATGTGCAGGCTATACTTTAGCCATGGTTAGCTCCAACTATGAGATATGATTTGAAACAGTGCAGTATTATGGCCACCAGGAGGCTTACAGAGTTTATAGTAATATAGGTTTGAATTCTGTGGGTCTCTGTCAGATTGCTGTAAAAATCAACAGAAGCTGAATACCAGAAGATCAAGTTACATTTAATCCAGTGTTAGGTTGTACCCTGCTTTGCAAAACTGGGATGACTAGGGGAAATTGTTGACAGTGTGTGTTTGACACAGGTTGACAGTGCAGGCAGAGTGTCCAATGCATCTGGAGGATTTCCCCATGGACTCTCATTCGTGTCCACTGAAATTTGGAAGCTGTGAGTTCAAATATGTCTTTTGGCACTCCCTAACTCAGACAAGACCAGTCTTGGTCCTGGAGATCTACCACCCTGGAGAGTTCAGATTCAACACACCTGATATCAGCTGCCCATAAATGCCTTAATCACCTGGATCAAGTGTGCTTGATTAGGTTTGGAGCTGCACTCTGCAGGATTGTAGGACTCCAGGAAAAGAATTAGGAACTCCAGCCCTAACCACTAAACACATCATATTTTCTGATCTAGATAATCTATTGAAATATGTTGAAGTTAGTAGTTTTATCTTCTTGAACTTATCTGTCTTACTTTGTTTATTCTGCGAGTAGATGCATACACTCTGACAGAGGTCACCTATGTTTGGACTCGGAATGCCACCTTTTCAGTAGAAGTGGCGCCAGACGGATCAAGGTTGAACCAGTATGACTTAAGAGGGCAAACTGTTGCCAATGAAACCATCAAGTCCAGCACCGGTGAGTTAAAAATCCTGCAAGCCGCTGTTCACAAGCAAGTGGCGTTAGTTACAGCATATTTGTTCACATTAATTTCACCTCTTGAGATGATTTCACCTCTCTTGTCTTTTTCATTTACTATTTCATCAACGTTTCAGGCCTGAATCTGCTCTGTAAGATTTTTGCTCTGTAAGATTCTTGTTCTGGCTCCAGTTGAAGTTTGCCGTGACCCCACAGGCATTAGTAGTATATGTGCCACCATTTGATAATTCAGTGTATTAAACATGCCTCATAACGTTATTGCTGTCACTATAAAATACAGTCACTGCTGTTTAGTTAAAGCAGATAGAGTAGCCTGGCCATAAGCACCGAGTCATGCACTGATCATGTGGTACATTCCCTCCTCTTAGTGAAGCTTGTAGAAGAGGGAGCAGACAGAGAACTTCTGTTCCTCATAAAGGCGAAAACTTGCCAACTTGGTTAAGTCTTACAAGCTTCATTTGTACAGTCCATGTGTTCCCTTGTAGTACCCGGTGTAGTATTGAACGAAGTGTGTGGAAGAAAACTCCACAGGTGTTAGTTTTCTGCTAACATATAGAAACTTTCATATTCTTGCTAACAGAAATTAGCATTATTGTTGAGGGTGCTCTTTAATAAACAAAGGCCACTAAACTTTCGTTACTTAACAACGTTTGCGTGCTTAACAATGTTTGGGTACCGCTTTAGAAAAAGGCTGCTCTTATGAAGAGAATAATTAAAAATTAAACACTTTTTATAAAGTATTAATAAGCAGTTTAAACACATTAATAAAAATTGCAAAGTTGATCTTTTCTATCTGATAAATATGACAGCTGACAGGTTTAATGCTGACTGATGGAAAAGACAAAGTAAGATGAGTAAACATCAAAATTTGAGCTTTAGCAGTATAAAACAATGTCGGGTCATTGTTAGACTAACAACAGTTCACCGTTACCCTTTTTATTTATGTGTTGTAACTCTGTTGTATGTGTCACATTAATAATCTTAAGGTGTTTGTGATCTTTGTGAACTAATAACCATTAATAAACTTTAAACCATTCATAAACTCTTTATAAAGGTAGTCTTATTCTAAAGTGGTACCACATGTTCCATGCTACACAGCTTGGTAAAAGTCTCAGTGCTCTGTGATGGGGCTCTTAACTCAAGGCCTAAGTGCAAATGGTTGTGAATGAGTGCCATTATGTGGAATGTTTTAGCTTTAATTTTGAACGATTATTTCCAGATGGCCATCAAGGAAGATATCTGGCTGAATGTAGGCTGTGATGCCAAAATTATTATTCATCCACACAATAACACTGAAAACTCCTCCATTAAGATGACATGCCAGTGTGGACAGGAAGCCAAGGAGTAAAAAGGTTTTTTTGTGCTCTCGCTAGCTGTAGTTTTAGCTGATTTGCCTTTGCTAGCTTCTTGTTCAGCAGGGTGATGGTATTTGAAGTGTCTGATTAAGTTAATTGTTCTGAATGTTTTCGTGGTTGCTCCTCCACGGCTTGTTGATGACTGACTCCACAACCAAGTCATCGGGGCAGTTGTGACTCAGATGATAGAGAATCCACTAATTGCAGGGTTGGTAGCTCAATCCTTGACTCCTCCTGTCCACGGCTGAAGGGCCCTTGAGCATGGCAAATGCTCCCCCCATGTGCCACAGCTGCAGCTGCCCACTCCTCCTGTCCTCCTGACATTAGAGCCTGATGTTGATTCCACACTGTTTTATGATGGATTTCCAATTTTGATTTTCAACTAAAATTCAATGACTGTCTAAGGATAGAGTTTAACATCTATCATCTGTCATCTGACAACCTGTGCCTGCTGGCTTTTATTACAAATATTGCTTATATATACTGCTAATTAAAAAAATGATATTCAGAGTCTATTTTTAGGCTATTAAAGCATACACTCATCATCAAAAGAATAGTTGCACCCAGCAGGAAGTGTCGGATTGCAGTGCTATTGGGAAGGAAGATAAAGATTACCAGGAACAATAAATGATGATAAATTTAGACTGATATGTGCAATATTTATTGAGCTACACATACAGAAGTAGTGTCTCTCAGTATGGTGCTGGGCCGCCATATTTGCTAATGCAACATGCCAGACGTCTTTTCATCTAGTTGCAGAGGTTCCTAATGGTATCCTGTGATAATCCATCCCACACAGCTTGAATATTCTCACACAGTTCCTGACGTTGACGTGGTGTTAAGGGCAGTCGTCGTAACGATCGCATGCAGTCCTGTGTCGTGCAGCCATCTGCCAATGGTGCTGGCACTAACAGGATGACTCTTGGAGGGAATCACTGCTGGCTGAATGTCCACAATCATGGCTGTTGGTTCAGTCAGGTACAGGGATAAGGCCCGTCCCTGCTTATGCCCCATTATGTCATCATTTGCATGTCTCATGATGTCAAACCTACCCACCAAGCTTCATTCCTATTGGTTGATTCCTTCTGGGTACAACTATTTGTGCAGCTATTCTTTTGATGATGAGTGAATACACACACACACACACATACAGCTCTTGTAATAAATAAGAGAGCACTCCAGTTTCTTCTTAAATCAGCATCTCCACATGTACAGCAGGTTCTTAGTGAGGAACAGAAGGTTCGGTTCTAACTTTACTGGCAGATACAGTGAGCGTCTGGTTCATAAGAACAAGGTCAAGCAGCAAACACACAGGACAACACAGCTACAGACTGGCAGAGG
>CM067478.1:7852394-7874279 GCA_034552555.1 Semaprochilodus insignis
ATATATATACACATATATATATATATATATATATATATATATATATATATATATATATATATATATATACACAATACAATATATACAAAGTGTATACAATACAATATTCCTGTCTATCAGGTAACATTCAGATAGTGTTCCTTATTCTCTGTTATTTGTACTTTGTATAGCTTTATTTTAACATGTAACAAATTTGACAAAAGTGAATTGTTACTATAAACTCAAATCTTTTCTAAATAGAATTATATAATAGAATTCCATGATGTTGATGGGGAAACACTTTTCAAATAGAAAATGCATATTAACTGTAACATCACTTCAGAATTAATTGTCCTTTTTCCATCTTTTAAAGTTGTTTGTAATAGTGTTTTACAAGGTTCGACCTTTTCAGACAGCACAATGTGGGATCACAGAACCGTCCTGCTTCTTTAATTATCACTGTAGTTTATTGCCTTCTCAGTGTCCGCATGTGTTGTAGATTTATTACAGGCATATTTCACATCTCTCCTGCTCTCTAGGTGAATACACAGTGATGACAGTACATTTCCATCTGAAGAGGAAGATTGGTTATTTTGTGATCCAGACCTACCTTCCCTGCATCATGACGGTCATTCTGTCCCAGGTGTCCTTCTGGCTCAATCGTGAGTCAGTTCCTGCTCGAACAGTATTCGGTGAGTGACCATATTCGTGTTGTGCTTGTGTTTGGGGTGATGATGCGCGGCTTTCTTGATGGAAAAGAAAAACATGTATCTCCATTTTTTGTTGATTTTTACTTTCGTGCATCATTTGCTCTGTTGGACCAACAGAAAAGACACAAAATTGCTTGGAAAATAGTCTGGCTCCGTTAATCTACATTAAAATTAAAATCATTTTTTGCCCTTTCGTGTAAAGTTGCCATTTTGGAGACGGAATGTATTTGTGGATGTGTAATTTTTTCCATTGCTGTTGAATCTGTTTACATAGGTTTCCCCCATCACTCTGTCAATTGGCATTTAAGGGCCTGTATCCTATATTTTTCCATGAGGTCGATTTATAACATTTATGTGGTTACCAAATACAGGAATCACTTACTTTACATGGCCATTTTCCAGCCTGTTTATCTCTTGTAATTAAAAGAGAAGTTTTTGTTACTGTGACTATGGCTATGTAAATAACCTGTATTCTGACTGCCTGTCCTGTATTATGCCTCATCCAAAGAGCAGTTTAACTTCTTTATAAACGGTGGGGCATAACTGCTGGAGGCATGGATATTTATGTAAATGTGTTTTTCTGACATTACAATAACAATGGATTCAGAACTGACTGCTTTTGCAACTTCATTTCCATACATATGCCGTGTGGACTGGGTATTGAGGGGAATATTTCTCCAGCCTATACAGTCTAAAGCTCAAAGCACTTCAGTTTTTATTATGTTCTAGAGCTGCATTCTTGTAGAATTTCACACTACAAACATTACCTTTATGATTAATGAATATCAGCCCCAAATATCAGCTATTGGTTCTTGATGACTAATAATTTGTGTCAGTATCGACCCTGAAAAAAACTTTTGACTCCTACATACTACTAGCAAGGAGAATTTCATTCTCCATTGCAAAAGCCCCTTAAAAACACCTTCTAAATGATAAGCACTTAACTCCTGCTACAGTATAAAAGCACTATGAAAGCTATGAGAAAAATATGCAAGAGGACCAAAAAACAGCAGGCAGATGACCAGATGACCAAATGTGGATGTTGCTGCTTTTATTCAAATGAGATTCATTGTGATCAGATCAAACCTTGCTGTATACTATTGCTAAATGCAGTGGGAATAAAACTGACACAAATCAAATCACATTTGACAAGTGAAAATCTTAGGTGCATAGTCCTTTGCAGTACAAAATACACATTAAACAATAAATATACACAGTACTAAACACCAGAATAGCTCCGTTAAGCCAAATATACAGTTTTATGTAACAGTAATATAAAGTTATGAATAACAGCTATGATATATACAGATGTGTACATTCCCATATTTGTAGTTTGGGGAATCTGAGGTAGATAAAAAAATATTAACAACATGAAAGCAACATAAAAAGTATTAACTTCATGATTTGCTGAATCTCCTTTCCCACAGAACATTACGCTAAGAACACATTAACTAGACACACTATATTAGAAATGTACTTTTACAAACTGGGAAAATGATTTATGACTAATGTCCTCTGACTTTGAGTCAGGAAGTCACATGGAGGTTGGGAATTCTTGATGACAGACGCATGTCTTCAGGCAGAAAAATCTGGCTCCTTTCAGCCATTTGAACATGCAAGTCAGCGGATGCTGAGGTGTCCTTATTTTGTTGATGGCCTCAGGCGCCGTGTCCACTTCAGAGCTGAATACGTCCTCTACCCAAAGCACTCTTGAGGAGAAAAAAAAGAATGTAAAGCCTCTAACAGACGCCTTGGCTGACTTGCTGTTTTTGCAGCAGACACTGTCAGGAAATACTCCTTGAGACTACTTTTCAGCAGAAGCTGAAAATGCACATTAGAGGTTTGAAAACTGCACCTGATTTTAGCAGTCAAAGTGAACAAAGGCAGCTAAAAGAGCATTATCGTCCCATTTCGAGTGTGTGAATGAGTGTATTTATGGCCTGTCCTTTATACAGGTGTGACCACCGTGCTAACTATGACCACTCTGAGTATCAGTGCCCGAAATTCACTGCCCAAAGTGGCCTATGCCACCGCCATGGACTGGTTCATCGCTGTGTGCTACGCCTTTGTCTTCTCTGCACTCATCGAGTTCGCAACAGTCAACTACTTCACCAAACGTGGCTGGGCCTGGGACGGCAAGAGCATTGTCAATGACAAGGTAACCATGACTACGAAGATTCATGCAGGGAGACACATCTGGCAGCTGAGAAGCTGTGTTTCATTTGAATGAGTGCATTCAAATCTGGGTTACTGAGCTCACATGAATAGCCTTTGAAGTGAGTGCAATACTGAAGTCACTGCTGTTAAAAAAGCCTTGACATTTATATGATAATATGGTCATTACCAGATTACTGAATCTGTTCTTAGCAAATGTCAATGTATTTCAAAAATCATCATCATTGTGTTTTCAAATTGTCTAAAATAAATAAGGAAAAAAAATTTAGGTTTCCTCTGTTAGTTTTCAGGAACTATACAGTCAGGTCCATAAGTATTTGGATGTAAACACAGTTATTATTATTTTAACTGTTTACCACAGTTTAAATGATACATTTATACATTCAAAATGCAGATTTTCCACTTTAACTTGAGGGTATTTAGAGACTAATTAGATAAATGGCGTAGGAATTACAATCATTTTCATACATAGCCCACTTATTTTTAGATGCACTTATCATTAAAAGAATAGTAATAGCACAAGTAGTTGCACCCCGAAGGAATTAAACGACAGGACTGAAATTTGGTGGGTAGATTTGGGTAGGTTTGTTGTTGTGTGTCACACGTCCAGAAGGCCTGGTGTCACTCCACCCCCACCCCTACTGCAAAATCTGCAGGAACTGAGTGAGAATATTCAAGCTACATAGGATGGATTATCACAGGCCACCATTAGGAACCTCTACGACTAGACGCCAAGACGTCTGCCATGTTGCATTAGCAAACATGGTGGCCCAACCCCATTATGAGAGACACTACTTCTGTATGTGTAGCTCAATAAATATTGCCCATATCAGTCTAAACTTCATCATTTATTGTTCATGGTAACCTTTACCTTCCTTCCCAATAGCACTGCAATCCAATAGCAACAATAGCACTGCAATCCTTTTGGGTGCAATTATCTTTTTGATGATGTGTGTAACTTCCACAAACTAGCATTATCATTAACATAATTCTCATTTAGGATTTTTAAATCTTTTCCAGTCAATGACTGCCTGACATCACCAGCAACTGTGTTTCTTTCCTAGTGAAGCCCTGCCAGACCTTTTACTGTAGCTTTCTTCAGTTCCTGCTTGTTGTTGGGGCGTTTTACCTTTAGTTTTACCCTCAGTAATAAATGGATGTTCGATCGGCTGAGGTCAGGCTTCATCATTGCAGAATATTCCTCTTCAGTGGCTTTGAAAAGTCTTGGGTTGCTTTGGCTGTATGCTTTTGATAACTGTCCATCTGCCTTATGAAGCACTGTTGAATGAGTTCGGAAGCCTTTGGCCGAAGCTGAGCAGACAATATAGCCATATACACTTCACAATTCATCCTGCTGTCACATCATCAGTAAATACAAAGGAGACAATTTATTTGGAACACATGCATGCACACAATAACACTACCTCTGCCATGCTTGACAGACGAGGTGGTATGCTTTGGATCTTGAATGGTTCCTTACATTCTTAATACTCCTCTCTTCCCATCATTCTGGTACAAGTTGGTCTTTGTCTTATCTGTCCATAAGATGTTGTTCCAGAGCTGTACAATGTTTTTGGTAAACTCTAATATGGTCTTCCTGTTTTCAAGGCTTCTCAATGGTTTTTCATGTGGTAAATCCTCTATATTTACTCCGGTAAAATAATTTTTTGATTGTTGACTTAGAGCACAGATACGCCAACCGTCTAGAGGCAGTTCTTGATCTGGCCAGCCGTTGTGAATAGGTTTTTCTTCAAAATCTTAAGAATTCATCTACCGGTCTATTCTGTGGTCTTTGTGGCCTTTTGATGTTTCTAAGTTTCTAAGTTTTCTAAGCTTTCTAAATGAATTTGTTGTAATTACCCTCAAATTAAAATGGGAAAAGTCTGCATTCATTCATTCATTCATTCATTTATTCATTCATCTTCTGAGCCATTTATCCTTCTAAGTTACGGGGGGTGCCGGAGCCTATCCCAGAAAAACACCAGTCCACCACATTAAAGTCTGCATTTTGAGCTCATATTTATTTAAGATACAATAACAATATCTTTGTCACCAACTTCGAACCTGAATGTAGTATTAAGCGTAGCAGACCTTGCACTTTGTCCTTCAGTTTTATGGCCTTTAAAAATCCTTACACTGTGATTACATAATTTATTAATTTGATTTCACAAGCCAGTTTTTTATTTCTGTACTAACTGAGTGCCACGTCCACAGAAAAAGGAGGGCTCCATCATGAAGAAGAACAATGCTTATGCAGTTGCTGTGGCTAACTACGCTCCCCACATCGGCAAAGACTCAGCCCTGCCCACCGTCTCCAAGAGTGCACCACCAGAACCTGCTAAAGTTCAGCCTGCAGCTAAAGAGAGCAAGAAGACCTTTAACAGCGTGAGCAAAATCGACCGCATGTCCCGCATTATCTTCCCTGTGCTCTTCGGCAGCTTCAACCTGGTCTATTGGGCCACTTATCTCAACAGAGAACCTGTCATTAACAACATGGTCCCCTCTCACTGAACCGCCCATTTCAGCCACCTATGTCTAGCATCCTCTCACAACACACATGCACACATACACATGCACATACACCTACATACAGATCAATGGCAGGCTTTTGTATATGTTCAGCATTGCGGTTGGCATGTCTGTCTCACTATTGAGAGAATCCACCATGTTCTGTATTCTTCCACTGGCAAATCCACAGAAGGAAAACAGACCTTTACTGTTGGACATCAGGTTCAACACAATTTCAGATAACAAGCTTTCCATTAAATGAAACTTGTTACAGCATCTTTTCAAACATGCAGGGCAGAATTGGCATATGCTTCAATTCTATGCTTGGAGGAGAATGCTGGCTGCTTAGCTCAGTTGAGCTATGTGAAGTAACAATCCAACATTCTACTATTATTGTTCTCTCAAAGAAAGCACTGTAGAATTACATGCTAAGGGGAAACAGGTGGCACATGGCACAGGTGGTGCTTGACCCTAAACCTCAGCACTAAGGTTGAATTCTGCACTGCCAAGCAGTCACTCTAGTGAGAGGTAAATCTAGGTATTTTCTCATGACTTTTTTTGTCTGTAGCATAATTTATGTTCAGTGTAGTTTATGAAGTCATTTGTAGAATGGTTTATGTTTACCTTATTTTTGTATGGAGTGATAAATTGCTGTCTACCCTAGAGCCATTTGGATTTTGTAGAAACAGTGTTTTCGGTTATTCTTTTTGTGAATTCGTATAGTCTATTTCATACACGTCCATGGCACGTGAAATCACTGTGGCACTTAGTGTTTGTGCTGTTAAATACATTAAGCTCACATACAGTGAAGTTTCTGTGTCATTCTGTTCTGTTTAAAATAGCTTTACACCCGACACAACCTTGAGAGATCACATGTCAAAGTACTAAATATTGTTTTAACTGCACTCTAGTATGAACACACACTGACCAGCACAGTCTTGCACATGTAGCACTGGAAAGTCAACTTAATCTGGCACTTGTAAATTGATGCCACTGAAAATTGCTGCTGGTTTTATATTATTTTCTGGGACAGAATATTGTAACTAATTGGCCTTACCTGTTTGCCCTTGTCTGGCGATGCTTGCTCCTGTACAGTGTTCTGGTTGCAGTGCATCGACAGTCCTGCTTTATGTGTTTTAATATTGTATTGAGAGTTACAGAATTTAGTTTACAACTTCGTTATACCAGATAAATATATTTTTAATATTTTGTCTGTCTTTGACAGAATGTGTTCACTGTAAGAGTTCTATTAAAAACCTAAATGAAATGTTCTAATCTGGTGATTTGATTCTTAACCCCTGAACCTTTGTGGGCCCAGATGTGGAGCCACACTTCAGTTCCTCACTCTCACAACTATGTATATTTTAGTTCCATAATAGTTACCAAATAATGCATGTACGATTCAGTGAATAGTTTGGCCAAAAATCTAATTTACACAATTTTCCACTTACCCCAGATGTAGTCAATCAACCAAGACATTTGGAATTTTGCTTCTCCAGTGTAGAACTGAAGTTTCCATCAAACACTAGTAGGCTACTCAATAGTCGCCCGCTTGTCCACATTTGTTTCCTACAAATGTTGATGGTGTGTCAAATGTATCATGTTAACAAGCTAGCCCCGGCCCGTCCTGTCTCGTAATACCACTTTGTACCTTGTAAGCCACTGTAGTAGTGAGCTGAATCAGCCCAAAATGAGAGGATGAAGAAGTAGCATTCCCCCAAAGGCGAATTCTAACCTGATGTCAATGATGTTAAAGACCCTGCCCATGGTTAGATCATTGAAGATACATAACTGAAACTCTGTCACCTGTTCCTGGCAAGGAAGAAGCTTAACTACAGTTAATATTGGTGCTGCTTTCCACAAGTGGAGATACTCTTGAAGAGTAAAGGTATGAAGTTTGCTGCTGAACTCTCAACGTTTCTTCTTGACTAGTAAGTAAACAGTTATTTAATGCTAAAATAACTGTTAATGCTAACATCGTGAAAGAGGGACTGGGCTTTTCTCATAGGAGGAGTGGACACCACAACTTTCCGGTGATATGTTCCCCCCTATTATTTGAAGCATGAATTTGACATGTTGCGTCATCTTGCAAATTCCTCCTTTAAGGTCATTTGCTAAACAGTATCTAGTGAACTCTGCACTGTTGCTTTGTGGCCACTTGTTTTTATACTTTTAACAACTGGCAAATCTTTCACCACAGAAATGGAAAGCAGGGCTTGATGTAAGTGTAATATGAATTTGAATTATAGCTGACGTGCTCTTTTATTCAGCCTGTGGAAGTTGTAGGTGGTTGAAAATGCCAGACCTACATGAAGAAAGTTTGGGCTATGCTGATGAATATATATTTTTAAATATATTTTATATAAAATGTGTAGTTTTTGCTTTAGTACTAACTAAACGGTCCAAGTTAGTTTCCATATCCTTTCATCATCTTTATAGCACGTTAACAGTAGCAATCTGCTACCATATGGGATTCTAGTCATCTGTTAGCACACAGCTGAATGAACATTGGCATTTTTTGATGTTCTTTATTAAACACTCATCTAAAGCTTCTAAAAGACATTCAATGTTTTACTTGAAACCATGTGACAGACCATGTATCATCTTTTAGCAAATCATTACATCTTCTTTGAGACCCAGTTTCCATACACCAGACCACCGCTTCTCAATCAGTGAATTCTGTTGTACACCTCGCAGGTATTACTATCCCGAACATCCTCATGCAGGAGCCTGAAGTTACTACCACCTTAAACATGAAAGATGACTCATTTTTGTCTGGTGAGCTTATATTTCATATTCTAGCAGTTTCACTGTGATTCCTTCACTAGAGGCTCCTGGTACTGAGCTGACCTGCTGTTTTCCAATTTAAACAAACCAGTCAGTGACAAATCTAGGACTCCCAGAAGCTCTCCACTGGATGTTTCAAGAGTTTACCCCTTTTGCTGCCATCATGCCAACTTAAAAAGGAAATGAGAGTAGCACTACAATACCTGAATTGTAATACCTGTACAGTATTTAATTACATAAACATATTCTATTGAATAAAAGTTAACTAAAAAGTGTAGACATATTATTTTTTTTGTTCCCAGAAGTCCTTAGGTCTTCTCTGATGGTCATGCTATATGTGTAAAAATATGCAGACAGCCCTCATGGTCAGTGAATGTACCTACTTTAAGGTGCACCCATTGCTAACACAACTTTTCAATTGTGCACACACGGACTGAATAATCTCCATAGAAAAGCATTGCCAATACAATGGAGCAGCTGCCCATGAGCCAAAGGTTACCATACCTGATGCCTAGCGTTGGTTGGGCTGTGGAGATTCTTATGGCTGAATGCAGTGAAATCCTTATGGCAGTGTTCCAAAATCTGGTGTAAAGCCTTCCTAGAAAAGGTGAGGCTGTTACTGCAGCGATGGAGGGACAAACTCCCCATTAACACCTCTAATTAAGAAGAAACAAATGAGCAGGTGTCTACAAACAATTGGGCATATAGTGTAGAGGACAGCCTTATTCGATTTAATAGTTTAATGAGGAAGAAGATGCAGCCACTCCTACCTGTGGAAAAAGTAAGACTAATGTCCCCATTACACTAATGACTGTGCATTGGCTCAGTACAGACAGCAAATTGAAAAGCTCATTATTGGATGTCTGCAGCATTGACACTACTATCGGAAACATTACAAATATTTCTGATGGCTTTCGCGGGCCTTCTTTAATGTGACCTATTTTCTATTCCTCTCAGCCAGTCTATTTTGTACATTGTTGGAAGGAAAATGTCTCTCTGCAGTGGTGGTGTTGTATCAATGAACTCCTGCAGTCTCCCTAACAAAAGGTGCTTTTCTCTAGACCTAGTCTCAAGCTGAAAGGCCAGGCCTAAGAACTGGGCCCCTGATGACTGCGGTATGATGTTTACAAGGACAGCCTCACTCATCTCTCCATTGTGTGGTGTGCTGTTGGGAAAAGAGGTGGTGGGTGGGTGGGTGGGTGGTATATGGCTGGGCTTCTGGCTCTGTTTCTGCAAGCTTTATGACAATGACAGTGTTTTATCACTACATTGTGATATATTAAATTACTTTTAAATATAAATAAACTTTTGTAAACAATTGTTTTATTATCTTTAGTGATAGAAATTAGCATTACATATTATCAGCGGTAATAAACCCTATTACACCCCCCTTCCAAACCCAACAACCCCTCATCCCTCAACCCCAGTCCCCCCATCCCAAGGGTGTGTTGGCATGTTATGAAGTTTACTTTAAGGGGAGCATAAAAAGAAATCAATCAATCAATCAATCAGTAAATAAAGCTTTATATGATATCATACATCTTTTATATGACGTAAAAGATAAACATTCAAAAACTTGTTAGACCTCAGGAAAGATTCCTCAGTTTGGAATGTCCTCCAATGGGCTTTAATGGTTTTCGACAGTGCACCAGGCACACGGGCAATATTAGGTGTAGATAGAATTAATTGGCATCTTGAAACGTGTGAGGCGGACTCCACGGACTTTAAATTTGTACCACATGAATACAATGCTACGCATAAACACAGTTATGCTGAAAAGCAAGGATGGAACAAATGCTGAAAATCCCTACTTAATTAAAAGTATCATTACTGTTGTGACAATTTATTGTAGTACAAGTAAAAGTTGTAGGTGGTTGAAAATGCCAGATCCACATGAAGAAAGTTTGGGCTATGCCGATGAATATATATTTTTAAATATATTTTGTATGAAATGTGTAGTTTTTGCTTTAGTACTAACTAAACTGTCCAGTTTAGTTTCCATATCCTTTCATCATCTTTATAGCACGTTAACAGTAGCAATCTGTGACTCTTAGAGTTAGGCCTTCAATTTGAGCCTCAAATGTCAAAGGTCTGTAATGCTACAATAATAGTAACCCCATATGGGATTCTAGTCATCTGTTAGCACACAGTTGAATGAACAATGGCATTTTTTTGATGTTCTTTATTAAACACAGACATCTAAAGCTAAACACGTCATCTAAAGCTTCTAAAAGACATTCAATGTTTTACTTGAAAGCATGTGACAGACCATGTGTCATAAGTAAAAGTGTTAGTAAAGGAAATTACACAGGGACTCAGTACTGCTCCAGCAGGGGGAGCTCAAGAGTGAATGATCTCATAGAACGCCCAGCCCACCCACAAGCTCTGCTCTCAGAACAAGGCAGCTGAAACAGATCTTGAAGATTAACTGGGCAATGAAACATGCAGTTATTGCACACACCAACTAAGAGGGTACTTGTACAGTCTGGGGGCAGAGAGGCAGGGGCTCACATACCTTATAATATTTATCCACAAGCTCCTACAAAACATCAGTCTAAAACTACTGGATCTAGAACAAGGTATTCTGAGATGCCTTCTTGACAGAGATTACAGTCATCATTCAATATGTTTTAATAAGAGAAAGTGCTCCTAGCCAATCAGCTCTTACCAAGACTGGATTGCCTGCTCCAATGGTTTTTAATGATGTGCTTCCTCGATTTAGTCATGGCCAATTACACCTTAGGTTTCTAGCTAGGTTTCTCCCAGTCCCATGATGTTACCATGCTGGGAGGGCTAGTTTCCTTCACATGAAGTGCTGCTATATTTTTGAACTGTTGCTAACACATATGGCTGTGGCATCACCTTGGTTATCTTGATGAGTGGGTCAGTGCTTAGATGCTGCCCCTTTTCTCAACAGTCTTTGAACATATTTTAAACAATCTAAACACACGATCTCTAAGCTGAACAGAGGGGCTGTTATAGTAGAATCGGATTACTTAGAACATAACAATGCAAATATAGGTTTCTAAAGCTTTATATCTGCTGCTAAGTCTAGAACAGTGTAAACAATAACTCAGAAATAAAGGTCTGTCATAGCTCGGGAAATATCTGACAGCTGAAGCTGATGGTTATCTACCCATGTTGTTATTTTGGAAAGCAATTTCATGTACTACCTTGAAAACTCCTACGCACACAACACCACCTATTACTCTGTCATCTTTCCCTCTCCCTCACCACGCTCACAGGCCGCACATACATGCTCATGGGCATAAGTGAAGCAGACTGAACTCGGCCCAAACTGCCATACTCAGCAGGGGAGCTGGAAAGGCACAGCCTCCAGAACTCAAACAGCTCTAGTCGATACACAGCAGGAAGCTTGCTGAATGCACCAGCATGCTGCAGCCACTTTCTTTCTGTGCTCCAGCTTAAGAACCAGACTCATCGCTCAACCAAATCCCCCCGTCTCTCTCCCACACACTTTCCCTCTTTCTCTCTCGCTCCTTCACTCTTTCACAGTCTCTCTGTTCAGATTCATCTTACCTCATCTTGTCTGAGGGCTTTGCTAAAGCATACATCATTTGGCTGACCAAGAGAATCTGAGCTTAGCAACACTGAATGTGAACCGGAGAGTCAGTTTTTCTTAAATACATTTATCTCTGGAACAACTTAACAACAGCTCTGTTGCTTTTGCCTTTATCCTTGAAACATGGATACAGTGTGCCAATGTAAGCGATACGGCTCTCAGTGACCACAAATTAGAGAAACTCTCTGCGTCTGGAGAAGCATATCTTTAGGTATAAACAAAAACTTGTCAGAACAGATGTGTACAGTTGTGTTTACACACTGGCAGCCACACACATATGTACACATGCATACCCTGGGTTGGATGAAGGTTAGGATGTGGGGTCAAACATATGTCTCATATGTGTGTGTATATATATATATATATATATATATATATATATGTTCATATGCATATGTGTATAATAATAATAATAATAGCAGTAAGTATGGATGGGGTATGTCCCCTTGTGGTATACCCATGTTGTAAGAACCTTGCGCCCACAAAGTAAATCATAAAATGTTAAGGTCAGGGGAAGGTTAGGGTTGGACACAGGGTGGTAGTAGTTCTGGTCAAGGTCTGACTAAGAAAATGAATGGATGTCTATGTAATGGCCCCACAATCTACAGAAACAATATATATATAGAATTAAAATGGGACATATTGTACATAGGAACTATATATACAACATATCCCATATGTGTTATATTACCTTAGCCTCTTCTTAGGTTAAGCTCTATTCTGTCTGGTTTGACAAGAAAGGATGGGCATTTTTGTCCTTAAAATACACAAAAAAACAAACACAAACACGCACGCCTGGCCAGAGGGAGTGTAGGAAAACAAGCCAAGCTGGCTCTTGTTTGCCAGGTTGTCGTGAGGTGGAGCTGAGGGAATGTGGTCTAGAGCAGTATAGTGAGGTCAGATGGTCTTCAGCATGAGTTCTGCCTTAAGCAGGGTCTGTAAGGATGTCATGAAGGTTTGTTTCACTTTCCTGATATCAGATGTGAAAGAGCACAGTGCCACGTCTCATCTTGTGTGTGTGTGCATCTTGTGTGTTGTTCATGTACCATATGTGTGTGTGTGTGTGTGTGTGTGTGTGTTTGTGTGTGTGTGTGTGTGTCTACTAGGAGCAACATGTAGGACAAGCTTAGGTTATTAAAATCTTTAGTGTCACAGCATCTCAGGTGCATCTCAGCTTCTGGGACTAGTTAGCAAAGCTAGTTTGCATATCAGACAAGCAGTATGTTTGGTTAGATCAGTGTATTGCTGTGTTTATGTACATGTTTTTTACAGACTTCTCTGAGCACTCCAGCCAGCACATGGATTTGACAGCAAGCCTGAAGTAGTTTAATGAAAGATTGATTGTATATACTGGGTAGTATATTGGACTTTCTCTATGAGAAATTGAAACTAAATAAAATGATATAAAGCTGTATTGCTTAGTTGTATCCATTCATATGTTAGCTTCTTCTTTAATCAAATAAACACTTCCTAAACAATGGCTTTACATATCATTTTTACATATCATAAACCTTTGCATAGTACTGTATGAACCTATGGAACTATCCATAGGTTTTAATAATTTATTCCATATGTATTTTACACCACGAACCTTGGAGAGGAAAAACCAACAGATTGTCCGACATGCGTGGAGTGACCCAACAGCCATAATTATGGACATTCAGCTAGCTGTGAGTCATCCTGTTAGTACCAGCACCATTGGCAGATGGCTGCACGATGCAGGACTACATGCATGCAGACCGTTATGATGACTGCCCTTAACACCACGTCAATGTTGCCAAAGACTGCAATGGTGTCGTGCCAGACTGTCATGGAGTGAACTGTATGAAAATATTTAAACTGCATGGGATGGATTATCGCAGGACAACCTCTACAACTTCATGCGAAGATGTCTGGCTTGTTACTTCTGTATGTGTAGTTCAATAAATGTTGCTCATATCAGTCTAAATCTTTCATCATTTGTTGTTCCTGGTAATCTTTATCTTCCTTCCCAATAGCACTGCAATCCAACACTTCCTTCTGGGTGCAACTATTTTTTGATGATGAGTGTATCTGTGATGTCATGGCATAATATGTGATCATGTTTTTATTTACATTGTTATTTACATTTTCCGTGACAGAATGTGATTTTTACATGATCACACATGACATCATACAAATCCAATTCTTGTTTAATTACACATGCAAAGTCATGATATGAGACAAATCACGTACAAAAAACGTTTAAAAAAATGATGTTTCACACCACAGTGTATGTGATCCTAACCTATCAGGCAGTTGCACATGAGTACAAAAAGGTCAACATTTTGCTTATGACATTTAAAGCTCTGATCTGTTGAAGTGTTATAACCCATCCAGACCACTTCACTCAGCTGAGGTAGGCTTACTGCAAATGCCTACAGCTGAGCTTGTGGAAGATCATTTCCTTATATAGCCTAAATTCTTAATTAGCATGAGTACTATAAATGCAAGCCATACAGGTCCATGTTTCAAACATGCATAGCCTGTGACTTATGTCTTAACCCCATAGTTGATTGAAACCCTTTAAACCCCGTCATCTCTATATTTAATTGAAAACTTTACAACATGACCGCATATCAAATTATTCTTTTTATATGACCACTTTAAATTTGGTGCCAGTAACACATTTCAAAAAGGAGGACACAAGGGAAACAAAAGACAAGTAAAGCTTTGTAAAGCGTAAAACACCTTGTGGAACATCTCACAACTAAATAGTTAAATTGGCAATAGGCCAGGTTTATACTCCTTGGTTGAGTATAAAAAGAGCATCCCAGAGACTAAAGATGCAGAGGTGTTTAGGCTCTGCGATGATGGGGGGGGATGGCTTCAGTGCCCATGGCACTTCATATCTGTGAAGGCGCCATTGATGCTAAACCATATGTATGCATATACATTTTGGAGCAATATATGCTGCCATCCAGACGTCTTTTCAGGGAAGCAAGACAATAGTACACCACATTCTGCATGTATGACAGCAGCAAGGTAGTAAAAGAGTTCAGGTACTAAACTGGCCTGGTTGAACTGTTAAGCAACTGAAATTCTATATCAAGTAAGAATGGGGAAAATACCACTTTCACAGCTACAGCAATTAGTGTCCTCAAGCTGTTACTGTGATGTAATGCAGTAGTTCCCTCGCTTCCCGAATGATTACAGAGTGTTGTTAAAAAGAGGTGATGTAACACACTGGTAAACATGAAACTGTCCCAGCTTTTGTGAAGCATGTTGCTGGCATTAAATTCAAAATGGGCAAATATAAAAAAAATCTCAGTTTCAACCTTGAGATGTTGTCTGTTTATTACTTTCAATTACATATAGGTCTAAATGTCTGTATATCACTGCATTCTCTTTTCATATACATCTTGTACAGCTTACCAATTTTTTTGCATGATTGTATTATTATTATCATTAGCAGTGGTAGTGGTAGCAGAAGTAGTAGTAGTAGTAGTAGTACTGTATATCAAAACACCAACTCTTACCCAAAGGAAAAAACTGGAAGAAAACAGTTGTGTTGATGTACCATATTTTATTTATGTGTCACATTTGAATCATGAATGGTGTTTTTAAATGTATCAAAAGCAAACATGTTTATTCATGTGAAATGTGTGTGAGTTTTCTGTAATTAAATGTTTTCCTTCATTTCTGTTTTCTAGTTTCCTCTTCATACATAACCTCTCTCACACACACACGGTTTCTCTCTCTGTCTCTCTCTTTCTCTCTCTCTCTCCAGGGAATCCATTTGATTCTTGCCTGAATAAGCAAATACAGAAAACAAACACAATAGAAAAAATTTATCTCCAGCATCATTACTGTCAGAATGTATTAATGCTGTAAACTCTACATATTCTCTCTCTCTCTCTCCCTCTCTCTCTCTCTCTCTCTCCCTCTCTCTCCCTCTCTCTCCCTCACACAATAAAATCTGATTAAAAAGGAGCCCTAGGCTAGCGTGTGCCTATTACAGACTATACAGAGTTGTTGTGCCTTCTTTGCTGTTTTTCATTACTGCAATGAAGAAGTAAATGCATTAGAGGCCACTCAGTCACTCCTTAATGACAGCTGCTAATATGAGGAATAAACATAATTTGCTGAGCGTTCTCTTACCCCGTTACACTACGTTCATTAACATCTAGTTTCATTTAAAGCAATGTTTTAAATTTATTAAAGGGCCAGTTCTGTCATGTACCATTATTTAACTATCTCCAGGACCTTCTGGCTGCTTGTACATACCTCAGACTATATTAGGATAGATGTTTGCACAACAACATGCAGTAGACATGGTGTTCACATGTGTGGACAGCTGTGTAACTTTAACTGAGCAATTTGTGAGATGAATTCATGCTCCAAACAAATAGGGGGCAACATATCACCAGAAACAACCAATCAGAAGAAACAAGGCAATGCCCTCCTCATCTCCCCTCACTTCTAACCAGTACGAAGAAATGTTACAAGAATCATCAAACTTCATTCCTTTACCTGCCAAGAGCATCTCCAGCAGTGGAAAGCAGCACCAGAGTTCTATTTATACTATTTCTTTTGATGTCTGCTGAACATAGTTTCTTGCCACTGGAGGTGGGACAGGCTGGGGCTAGCTGGTTAGCATGCTAACTTCATTAGACATCTCTGCCACATATTAGACGTCTTTGCCATACCTTCAAAACTGTTATTCTATCACATTGTGTTTAGAATTTTAGTTAATTTGGCAATGTTTTAATCTAAATACTTAATTGCCATAACAGATGGAGTAAATGAATAAACCCAAAGCAGCTGATATTATATACTAATTTATGGTATGGGCACCCTAGCTAGCCATAAAGATCAATCGTTCTGACATATGTCATGGCAGACACTGGTAATTGTAACATGGCACTGTACAGTATATTTCTATTCGACTGCTGAACATAATCTGTCGTGACAGCTCAAGACAGAACATGAAATCTTCCATGTTTATGTTGATGTTATGCAGCGCCGTTCAAGTTCACCTAGGTCAGATACATGTGACACTACCATGATACATCACAAAGTGGATAGTTCCGGTCTTAATTTCTTATTGGTTCAGTCGTGTTCAAAGCTGTTATAAAATACATGATATATGCAGACTTGTGATCACCTCACAACACCTGTATTGCTGTGGCATGTTGGCAAAAAAAACCTTGTGATGTTAGTAGAATAATGTTTGACTGTAATGCTGTTTGCAAGGACCACCCAGTGTGCTGATGAAGTAAAAGCCCATTTTTGTTTAAACAGAGGGACTGACAACTTGCTTTCCTAAGTACAATTAGGCTGATTAGCTAGCTAACAAGCTACAGGACAACAAATATGTTAAACAAACTCATTCAAATTAACATCACAGGCTTAAATTACAGTACTTACCAAGTGATTCACTGTAAAACTGCTATAGCTGAATGTCTTACATGCTTCAATATTTTTCCATATTTTAATTTTTATTCATTTCAGATTGAGCCCCAGTACGGGAATAGGTGACAGTACAGCATTATTTAGCTTTGTGCCTAATAAGACTGGAAACCACATAGAGGTGCTAGTGGTTTACATTGGTAATTTGGTGAGAAGATAATACTAACCTTGTGCAATGTCACAACATTTATTTCCAGCTCCCTGAACCACTCTTTCACAATTTGTGCCTGATGAGTCCTGGCTTTGTCATTCTGGAAGAGAAGAAAGAATTCATTGATGCGATGACCTACTCATTCGGTACACTCAGGTAATCCACTGACTTCATTTTATTGGCACATAACATTACTGATCCTAGATCTGACCAACTGAATCACCCTGAATCATCAGACCACATGACCTTTTGCCAATGTTTCAAACTTCGCTGCCAGCTAAAACATAATAATCACTGCAGCAATTATCCAATCAAAAGCTCTTAAATATTTGCTTATTTAAATGCAAACAACAACTTTTTTGTCCAGGCAGTTCATGATCAGCAGTCCATGTTACTTGATGACAATAACATAATGCTATAAAGGAGCTATATTTCTTGGCAGAATAATTGTTCTTCTCGATTTTGATAAGAAGAACATCAATTACTTATTGATTATGTATGGATTATGTAACTACGTATTTTTTCCATATTTTATATTGTTCACTATTTCATGAAAGTGATATCCTCAAGACCGTGTGTTACAGTGCTTTTATCACAGGAAAGGGGGTTTAATAACACGCTTGTGACACTCGGCTTCTTATGACTTATTGTTTTGTTACTATAAGTGTTAATGTATCGCAACTCGGATGAATAACTGCACACAATGGTGAATGATTTAGGGACCATGAAGCATTGATGAAGGGACAAAGGGGAACAGAGAGAACGGAGTGGGGGATACCTCTACAGAATAAACCAAACAACTACGAAGAAGGTGTTGGTGGAGTTGCTTGGCAACTGAGGGTACATGCACAAGGCTTTGATGCTTAATATGTGTGACAGAACCTGACTGTTTATTCTCTGGCTTTGTGCTGTGTGTGTGTGTGTGTGTGTGTGTGTGTGTGTGTGTGTGTGTACACGAGCGCCGGTGCGTGCGTATCGTTCTCTGTACTTGCAGTATTTAAAGAATCCTCTGGCCATAACTTTGACAGGAATTAGGGAAGATAATTGAGTAAATATTTAACATAATCATTTATACTAATACACCTCATTTGAAACTCCTGTAGCACTTTGTTCTCTTTCATCATGTTCATCTGTTATAATAACAAGCAAACATGACTTGTTTGAACAACAAACCTCATTTTCCCTGCAAGAATCCACAGTGAATAATAACACTAGGTGAGGGGGGAGGTTGTTTGTGAGTGTGTGTGTGTGTGTGTGTGTGTGTGTGTGTGTATTCCGGTGGTGTAACTCTCTCAGCGTGTAAGGGCCATCTCATACCGTCTCAGAATATTAATGGCTGACATCACCATGGTGATGTCTCATCTCTCCTCTTCCTTTCATTTTTGTCAGAACTCACCTGAATACAAATGTTCCATCATTTAGACCACATGCTGATTTCACAACAGGCTTTCATAGTAAAATATCTGAGGAGCTCCCAGCACTGTTCTGATGATTGCGATTGTATAATTGGGGGCACCAATAACAACAGGAACTTTAGTAGTGATAACACAGTGTGCATTATTTATGTAATATTTATGTATTAATTTATGTTTTTTTAAATATCACATTCCAAAGTCAAGCCAGTCTGTACTTTTGCTGTACTTTTATCTTTGAGGTTTCATCTCGTATATATTAGATGGTCCTTAAAAAGCAGTTTCCCTCTATTCTATTCTATTCTATTCTATTCTATTCTATTCTATTCTATGAAAGCTTTAACACAATTTTACTAGGAAGACTCCAATTCTACATCACTTATTCATTAACTGCTCTGGCCAGTCACAGTCTGGCACCTGGCTTTAAAAGGATTCAACTTACATTCCCGTTCTGCTGCTTTCAGTTGTTCAACGTTCTCCTCCTTCCTCCCCCACCACCAGTTTGGTCCCATTCCTGTTGTCCAGGGAGTAGGCTCCACCCCTGACGTCCATATCTGGCAAGATCTGTGAGTGTCTGAATGCTGACATGGACCCAGGACAGGGCCTACGCCAAAGACTCTTTATTCCCTAAGAATTGTTATACATCACACTGTACACTTCATCGAGGTTTAAAATATAATTTTCCCTCACTTTAGCCTTATGGCAGAAATTCCATTCTATTCTGTTCCATTCTATTCTATTCTATAAAAGTTCATGAAATGGTTTTAAATTATTCGTCTTACTTCATTGACTGTGAGTGGCATCACATATGTTTTTGCCTAGTTATGCCTGCAGAATTATAAGTTGGTTTCCCAGACAGAAATTAAGTCTTTTTCTTGAACGACTTGTTTTCAAAAGAGTTACTGTTATATTAATTACAAGAATACTATTAGAATAATAAAGATTTTCCCATCTGCAACACATCTGATTTAAATTTTAATTTTGAAAAAATCTGACAGGCTTTAAACAGCTGAAAAACTCAACCAAGTTAGTTTGTGTTTAATGTGAGACTAAATATTCTGTTTAAGAAATCTGGACTCTTGCCTGTCAAAACAATCAGTAAACACCATGAATGTAGAGAACAACGCACTGTATTGGCCATTTTCATTTTTCAATTTTTGTGAATGTTGCGCTTGACATTGTGTGCAAATTGCAATATAAGGGGCCAAAAGAAATGATTAAAATTTACTTGGAAAAAGTGTAGTTACATAGACTTACATTTAAAATATGTATATGTATGTTTTTCCTTTCGATGTAAAGTTTTGGATATATGTACATATACATGTATGTATATGTGTATATTTATCAACTAACCAGTTGGGGTGTGCACAAGGGTAGACTGCGTGTGGACACAGTGCTTAAATACTCCAGCAGCACTGCTGTGTCTGATCCACTCACACCAGCACAACATACGCTAACATATCATCATCATGAAACTGAAGTGCTCCTATACAATCACCGGCCACTTCAGTAGGTACACCTCCTTGTAGCTACACTCATTGTCAATTTTAACAGCTCCACTTACCGTATCGGAGCACTTTGTAGTTCAACAATTACAGTACGTAGTCCATCTATTTCTCTGCATACTTTGTTAGCCCCCTTTCTGCTTGTTCTTTAATGGTCAGGACCCCCACAGGACCCCCACAGAGCAGATATTATGTGGGTGGTGGATCATTCTCAGAACTGCAGTGGTACTGATGTGGTATTGGTGTGTTAGTGTGTGTTGTGTTTGTGTGAGTGGCTCAGACACAGCTGTGCTCTTGGAGTGTTTAAACACCTCAGAGTCACTGCTGGACTAAGAATAGTCCACCAACCAAAACTATCCAGCTGACAGCGTCCTGTGGGCAGTGTCCTGTGACCATTGATGAAGGAGAAAAGACTAGAGCAGTGTTTCTAACCCTGGAGGAGCCCTGCCCCACAGATTTTAGTTGATTCCCTGCTTTATTACACCCCTTAGAACTCTGTGAGGGCTTGTTAATAAGCTGGTAAGTTGAATCAGGTGTGTTGGGGGCAGGGAAAGCACTAAAATGTGCAGGGCAGTGTGCCTCCAGGACCAGGGTTGAGAGATGGCCAAAACAAACTGTGTAGCAGCAGATGAGTGATCATCTCTGACTTTACCTCTACAAGGTGGACCAGCAATTTCATTATGTCTTTCATTGCGATTTTATGCCTCTCATTTTGGGTTAAAACCTCTTACAAATGTACTGTTACCATCTGCTAGCTATTTTGATTAATCAGTACATGATTAAGTCAAGCATATCCATACATACAAGCCAACTGTGATCATATGTGATCACATAATTAGCCTCTCGTTATGTTGGAACCACATACTGTGCTATAGAAACAACAGCAGATCAAGGTCACGAGAAGGACAAACTGTTGGGTGATCATTGCACTGGTCTTGGTATCATTGTTGACTGGCTGGTCTTTATATGGAGGGATTAGGAGCTCTCCGTGGTGCTGAAGAGCATGCAGGCCACTCTGTGTTCTGTCTTTAAGCCACCATTATAGTGTGTATCAGTTCAGTATGTTTTGAGACTCTTGTTTGTTTCCATGTGTGGGTTCTTTGTTTAACTAAAAATGAACATCATTTTTTTCCAACAGCAGTGGCCTGCCAACGTTTCCAGCACTTGCTTGGGATGGCCCATGTTTGTAGTTTGTAGTTGTGTCTTGTAAACAGTCTGAATCTGGTGCAGCACCAGTCTAAAATGCAGTGCCCTCAGAAATCTCTTGTATATGGAACCCTTTACTATATACTAAACCCATATACAAGACTTGCTGAGGGTAATGAGCAGCTTTCAGCTGGTGCTCAGATACATCCATTCCATCAGTGCCAAATATGGATGATATGTAACCGTGTACGGAAGGCTCATTAAGGGACTTAATTATATGTAATCTTATCGAGCTTGATCCATGCGGGACGGAAAGGGGGGGCAGTTTAGCAGGAGGTTCACAATGATGATTTGCACCTGATGAGAATATAAACCAGTAAAAGCAGCAAAAACTTTGGAGCGCGTTCATAAATCACGCTTCGATTTCGAGCCTCTGAGGTGTGAAACAGTCAGCTGTTTTCTCACAGGTTGTCTCGTTTCCTCTGTTTTTTTTTTTTTT
>CM067478.1:7874300-7909410 GCA_034552555.1 Semaprochilodus insignis
GAGTCCGTCTCAGTCAGCAGATCGTGGGATGGATGAAGGCTGAGAAAGAAGCAGCAGCAGCAGCAGCAGCAGCAGCGCCACAATCAGCGGAATTCCGCATTCATTCTCTCTCTCTCTCTCTCTCTCTCTCTCTCTCTCTCCCTCCCTCCCTCCCTCTTTGTCGGATCCACGCTCTGGACCACAGCCCCATAGACTGTATGTATGCAGTCTTCAGCTCCAGCCGGTCGTGTTGCGCTTAGTGCAGCTTTCCAGCCCGCATGCTCTCCTCCTCCTCCTCCTCCTTCTCCTCTCCGCGATCTCCTGTAGAGGACTCCACCAGCCTGCTCCGCTCACAGTAAGCCTGTCCGCTGTGGTCATGCTGCTCCGCCCGAGGAGAGAGGCGCTGCTGTGGCTCCTGCCCGGGCTGCTGCGGCTCTGGTAAGTTTGCTCCTCCAGTTAACAGGAGAGAACATGAGCAGGAGTCAGCGCGCTAATGTCGGCGTTACTGTCTGAAGGTGAACCGCTAGACTCTCGGTGTTTCGCGCTGGAACTCAACCGCGTCGTTGCCGAAAACAGGTGACTCCTTTCTCTGTTTGGTGTATTAGACGGGAAGTTTCGATGCAGCTAATTAGCTCCGGCTCTGTACTGCTCCACTGTACTGCTTCGTCTCCTCTCTTCGTTTCTTGTAGCCAGCAGGCGCAATGTCACTCCTGCAAACAACCTTGAGGAGTCTTCCCCACTCTGATAAGAAAGTCCCCCCGCTTCAGGCCATCGTGAAGCAAAGCAAACGAGCCGAATGAAATAGGTTTCCTCGTGTTTACCTCGTTCCCTGAGCCGCAGCTGTCACTGTATTTGGTCCTGCAGTCTATATAATTTTCATATCCCCCCAGCGCTTTCATGTCAGATGGTCGTCTGCTGCTAGAGCTGGCAGCGCACTACTGAAGGAGCCACATATGGAGAAACTGGGGGTTGGAGGAAAGCTTGTCTGTTCCAGAAGCTCCATGCTGTCGGTTTCACAGGACTACTCAGCACCCTCTCCTCTAACCCCACTCTGCCCTGCTACTCAGACTGAACGCATTTGTTTGCAGTTGGGATCAGCATAATCTCCAAGCTGCAATGACGGGGGCCAAGCACTTATAATGCTGACATTCAGCGACTGTGTGAAACATAACTGATGTTCACAACATCAGGACAGTAGCACAAGGCAGCCAACCAGAAATCACCAGTTTCACAGGCTTCAACCTACCACCACTAATTTTCTCTATTTATATGTTTCTTGTTTATTATGCTGTTTAAAAGGTTCAGTATACGATTCCAGAGGACGATTGTTGATATTTTAACTTAGCAGTCAAACATTTACAGCCCTCTCCTCAGTGCTTCTTCAGAAGCTCAGCCACCCCAAATTGATGGTTGGAAATTCCCAAGGTAAAAGACATTATGTTTGCAAACTTTGTGGCCATAAAACTCTTTGTGCGTTGTACATATATTTAAAGCAAATATAGCATTATAATAATTATTTAAAGCATTGAATATAGCATATAGCATTAAAGCAAACAGCGACACAACAAATAGTTAACCTAGCCGTAGCTAGCATTAGCTGGGTTGTGGGTTAGCACACTGATGCTACAATGGCAGCTGCCAATGCCAACCATTTGCCATCACAAACATTAGCAAATAGGACAGAACAATACTGACCTACAGATCTGTGAAACAGCAAAAAGAAGTTACTGCTTCTTGTTTGAGTTTCCCCATTCCACCTTAAATAGGTGGAACAGTTACGTTCTGACACTTCAGCCTTCGTTTGGTTTCCACACACAGAGCCAGGGCTGTGCACAAACGGCAGATTTTTTCCAGTGCGCACACGGAATGGACTGCTTGCAGACTGTGAGGAGATAGCAGACAGTATGTGGTAGCAGACAGCTTATATGTAAAATGTTTTAAGGTTAAGTTTATGGAGTTTCATAAAAGGAGCTGAAGCTGTTAATACAGTGTTACCTCCATGGAAAAGTATTGACACAAATGGGCCATAAAACCCCCCAGCATAGGACAGTGGAGCAGTGAAACTGTGTTCTCTGGAGTGATGGTGCTCCATCTGGTACCTGTGAGACGATCCAGAACTAATCGCCCAACATCAGTACCAGACCTCACTCATGTCCTTGTGGTTAAATGCGCTCAAATCCCCACAGCAATGTTTAAACATCTAATATAAAGTTTTCACAGAAGAGTAGAGGCTGTTACTGCAGCAAACAGCTCCCTATTAATACACTTGATTTCAGAAGAAACGTTGAGAAACTGTCTACAAACTTCAGGACGTAATGTGAATGTACAGTCATATAACAAGGATACCTCTAAAATGATTGATTGAGCACCAACACCACTTATGTAAACATGAATTATAACATCAAATGATTTTTCCTTTCTATACGGTGTAGTCACTGAGATGTCAGTGAATTCATCTGGAGTGGTTCGATGTGAGTTGGTCTAGAAACCAATAAGACAAACCAACCCAGATTTCTTTATAGTGGTGGTTGTAGGTCTTGATGTCTGCAATGCATATGAAGTAATTTTATTTGGTATCCAAAACGACCTGTAAACCTACAGATGTCTCCTGAGTTTGTATAAATATCCCGCCAGATTATGTTTTCTCTGCGTACCATTTTGCCTCTCAGTGTGTCCTTTCAATACTATTGTAAAGGAATGTCAGTTTGAGAAAATGTCATCATTATGATCACTATCAAACGTAAATAAAAAGTAAATATTGTGATGCATATTGCTTATTGTGAAAATGTCTATCATGATATTCTACTATTGACAAATGCACTAATCCCAACTCACCAAGCAATGCAGTCATAACCATTCCATGTAATAACTGTGAGTGTGCTTTTAGGGGCATTAAGGTCTTCAGACATCTTGTTTCAGTCACCACTACTGTGAGCAACACTTCTGGCACATTTTACGTCAAAGAAGTCTGACTTTGATTACATCCGAATTATGGAAAAATTCAGGAAAATGTAGGAAATCCCCTTCTTACCTCCATGTTGTGGCTGTCCAAAGTAAAACATCTCCATTTTTGTGGATGTTTACTTTTATGCATAATTTGAACACAGCAGCTGCCGTTTACAATGTGTAAATATTTCATGATGAATGGACCAACAGAAAAGTCTGGTTCCATTGACTTACATTACAATTAAATTAGGCTTTTGTCCCCTCCTGTGAAGTTGGCAGTTTGTAGATACTCTGGACAGCGATGATATGTTGGCCATATGTTGTGTATGGCTGATTTGTGGATTATTATTTACTATGTGTGAGTAAAGTTTTTATGGGGGTTAGAGATGAGAGAGGTTGAAATTTAGCCTTGTGGTGATCCTAGAACAGTAGGTGTATGCACTGAAGAAGCTGTGTGAGCATCTTTCATGCTAATTGAACAAACAGTTTTATAGTGAACACTTGGTGGAAGAAAGCCAGTCATCAGTAGTCTATAGGTGCCCAAGAGCGTGCAGTATTTGGTCTCCTAAAGGAGAAAAACAGCTCATCAGCACAGGCCACAGTGTGATTATTATTTCCTTGCCATTGTTAAAAGCATGCGTCACATTTTCATGCTTACTGAATAAGGGAAGATATTTGTGAGCCACATTCAGTCTCACTCAGTATGTAACCATACAACATAATGTTGATATCCGAGTAAAATATTTTATAGACAGTTCTTTTGTACTGCCCACTCCTCCCTCTGCAGAGATCAACATTGTTCACTCCTCCAATCCGGGCCTTTAATGCAGACGTTAACCTAGAAGTGTGTTTGCTATGCTGAGTATTTTATTTCCCTCAATTATTCAGCTTGGGGTGGCATTTTGTCATCATTATCACTGTTAGAAAGCTGCTTATTGAAGAAAATGGATGCTTATGTCATCACTTAGTGATGCATACTACATGGCATTGTGGCCATCCAAGTGTACAATATGTACTATGATTTTAGAGTATTCCTGCAGACTCAGCCCTATTGTCCTAATGTAACATTAGTGAGTGACAGAGGGGCTGAAAAGCAGTTTTCTTTAGCAGCTTAGATAAGCAGTTAGGCCACATTTCAGCCGAATGGCGCTAACTCTCAGTCTTCAGTGGAATTGTTCTTAATTTAACCTGCCTAATAATTACAAAATGAGGAGTCAGGATTAGATAAAGAAGCCTTCTCACCGCTCACTGATGTAATTTATCAGCTTCTTCATGCATAACAGATTGCCCTGGTGCAGGTTAGCACATAGTAGAATGTCTTATAAACTGAACTAAAAGGCGAAATGATACTGATGGAATATATTTTATTCATGTGGAAATGATGCACACATCTGAATCAAGGCTATATTCAATAAAGCTACAGCAGAGAAGAGTTGGAGTCTGGATTGAGTCCCAGCTGTGCCATTTGCTGCCACATACACGTACTTGAAGGGAATGTTGTTGGGGAGTCTTTTTTCTTCCTGTCGTTAAGTGAAATACCAGCCAATCAGATGCCCCCATTATCATGTGACAAGATTGGGTGCTTAGACTTCGAGCTGTGCTGACAGTTTACAGCTGGCAGATAAGAAACGTGGTTGCTGGCAAAGAAATGACATCAAATCGGCAAAAACAAAACTGTGCATTTGGACCCACAGCAGTGAATCTTAAACAGCTGTATGCGAAGGTTTGGGAGCCTCTGGTCTAAATACATTTTTGCTGACCTTAATAAATAAATACACCCTTAATACAGAACATACTTGTGTACATTTCAATGCACCATTACTTTTTATTTGCAGAATTTAAGATGTTGGGAAAAAACAGAATGTGGCCCTATGGAAGTAGTATGTGGAATAGTTATTGTTCCAATAGGTATGTAATGATATTTATTTTTTCCCCAATATATTAAACTCAACAAATAAATAAATAATAAAATGTGCCCTGAATATTCCATGAAAATGCCAAATTTAAGTGTGTTCCCTGTAGGGCGTGTGTTATTTTCACTGGGAAAATCAACAAAACATGTAATTTAACCATGCAATTGCAAGGCCAAACCACAGTCCTTTTGCAGAGAGAGGAAAAGAGAGAGAAAGAGAGAGAAAGAGAGAGAGAGAGAGAGAGAGAATAAGAGAGAGTTGTAGGTGATAATTTAAACCTCTAACCTTCAGCTGTTCCTTCGCACTCCTTGCCAAAGCACATCTTCATTAATCATTGCGTTCTTTTATTAGATCCCCTTTTTTGTGTCTCTCTGCGCTGTACTCGTTTAAGAGCTCCCTCGTTTTCGCTGTCTCAGGGGCACCTTTTGTTTACAGTAACAGATGACATTCTTTATCTGTTCATACATTCATACTCTCCCTGCGAATCCCCCTTTCCTCTCCCTGCCTATCACTCTTAGCTCATTAAACTAGACGCTGTCCCTGCAGCTTGAGCTCTGAAAACTAAAGAAATCCTTCTCTTTCATCTCGCTCTTTCTACAGTATACCTAATTCCTAATAAGGCCGGTTTTCATTTCACCTTCTCATGTTTCTCTCCTCTAACAGTTTGCTCTTTCTTTCTCCTTTCTGTCAGCCTGGCATTTGGGCCCAGTAAAGCTGAGGAGGAAGATTACGAAGATGTTCCCATAAATAAAACTTGGGTTTTATCACCGAAGGTTCATGAGAGCGACGTCACCCTCATCCTGAATAAGTTGCTGCAGGGATATGACAACAAACTGCGGCCAGACATTGGAGGCAAGTTAACCAAGTTTTATTGAACTGGTTCCTACTCTCCTGTACCTGGACATCCTACCAGTTAGCAGTCACACTGAAACACGGGGATGCTAGGAATGAAGCCAAAAAATTAATGGGCCCCTCGTACACATTTTGACCTGTCCGTGTTCTGGCCACAAATATGTTCTTTCACAGGAACTGTTGCAAGGTTGAACAAGCTTTGTAAAGCATAGAGGTGGGCGATGTGGCAAAAATATAATAATTCAATACTTCAATGCACAAGAAAAATGAGAAAAATAAAGTGTGAATTTGTATTCTCTATTTATCATGCTGTGTTGCGCTAAATCCAGTTAAACCAGACTAATTTTGCTGTCTTTATGGTGTAACATGCGGTTGGTTAGTGTTCTACGTGTACTAACAATATAAAATTTACATTCAGAAAAGCATATTGTATTGCAACATAATTTATCACAATAACAATATATATTGTCATATTGCCCAGCACTAATGTAACGCTTTAGTGTTGCTGCCCCTCCCTCTGGAACTCCTTACTTCTATCTATTCGCTCTTCTACCTCTCCATCCGTCTTTAAAGCCCAACTAAAACCGTATCTTTTCTCACAGTACTTTCATTCTCTATGATTTTTCCCCTTCTGTATATTGTAAAACATCCTTGCATATGTGAAAGGCTCTATACAAGTGTAACTTACATACTTCAAGTAAAACTGTAGAGAGTCTTTTTTGTGAAAATGCCAAAATTACATAGATTTCAAATGACTTTTATTGTGTTTGCTTGTGGAACGTCACACTTCTTGGATTTCCAAAATGTTAGCTTGGTGGCAAATTTGCCGCTGTTGCTTTCACTGAGCTTAGTTTTGTTTAGGCTGGCTAACTCCAAAAAATAAGCTACAATTTGTCGTTCATGCCAGTAACCTGTAAAACTTGTACAACCTTGCAACTAGGGGTGTAAGGAAAAATGAATACACTTGAGTGTCACAATATTATATTCATGACACTGTATCAATTCTCAAAAACACAGCATAGATTTTAATTAATAGTTCACATGTAAAGTTTGATGGCAGGCAGTGAATCATTTTGTGTTGTGTTTAAACCCCTGACCGCTGGATAGCAGCGTTGTAATCCATCTTCAGTCATTAGACTCTTCCACTCAAATGTGAACAAGTAGCATAAAGTGCACAGCTAACGTTAGCATTAGCAAACCAATGCATATGGTGGTATGTTTTTATACTAGGACAGTTTTCCTGAAATTAGATTTAGATTAGATTATTTAAAAAAAACAGTCCTATGTGTAACAGTTAATTTCAAGAAAGAACGCATTTTGGAAGTGGACCAGTAGGTCAACAACCTTGAACTAGTTAAAGCTACCATATAAAAACAATTGAGAGAAGCAGCATTAAAGAAAAAGTATGCTAAATTATGCATGCAGCTGTTCATGTGTTTTTGAGTACTCTGTCAATGCATCCCCATGTGGAAGTGGTCTGAAGCAAAGCTGATGCTACAAAATGTGTGCAATTGCACATTTCTACCAGTGAGATCGCCAGATAATGCGCATTGTAATTTGCTTAGCTACTCAATATTGCGACTATGTGTATACTATTTGTATGTTAAGTTTTTACTACAATGTTGACTGATGGTAAAGTACATTACTACTGACCAGTGCAAAATTATATAAGTGCTGAAATAAAGGGTAGCAGCTCCCCGCACCCTGTGCACTACAAGCCACCGTGTGATTGCCTTGTGATTGCCGGCACCACCAGTAGTTGTCCAGTTGATACCTGCAAAGTCAAGCGATCGTAGAAAAACATGCACAGCTCAATTAAGACTTCAGAAAATGAAGGTGAATTGTAGCAGGCAGGCATAAAATCTAAAGCTGTGGCTCCTGATTTATACATACAATGATTTTGTGCTGAAGGATATTATTATTGTGTAATAGTACGCCGTGTTCCTCTCTCTGTCTCTGTTTCCTGGAATAGGAGTGCGCTGAGTTGACCACAGCTCAGTTGTTTAAGTGAATTGATCCCAGCGGTGTCAGAGCACAACAGAGTCAAATCAGTATTGATCTTCCTTCTTTATCTGTATGTTTATGTGTATCTGAGAGATGCAGAGAGATAGAGAGAGAGAAAGTGAGACAGAGACAGAAGGGGAGAGGGAGCAAGGGCTAGTAGAGTTCATTAGTGTTCGGAGCCGACAGTGAGGGGGTGTAAGGAGGACCTGAGGGCTTTCTGTGATTCATCGTCTCCTTAGATCTGCATAGTTTTGCTCGCGTTCGGAAGTAGCACAACCTCTACAAAACCTCATCGCTTATTTCATATGATGATACTGTTGGAGGCCTTTGAGAATTTTTGTTTCAGCCTGAGGGATTTGAAAAGCCCCATAAGAGGATTTTAGTAACAAATGAGACGATTTGCATAAATATATAAATGCATATATTCATAGGAAAAGCAAAAGACATTCTTAATGTTAATGTACCTTTATATGAAGAGTTTCAAGATGATTTGAGCTGTTCCTGTTGCTGCATTAATCATGATGCATTCATAGAATGTAAACACAGCAGCCTGTATATAAAAAACATGGTTTAAAAAAACATGTAAAGAAAATAAATAATAAATAAAATGTGCAAAACTATAAGGTTACAATATTATTATAATATGACAGTAATGATGTAAACAGGTACAGGAAAGCCTATGTATGTACAGTAACAAAAAGAAACTAAATGACACCTGTTTGGTCCTATATCTAAGCACAAGGGTATGTTTTTTTCCAGTGAAGCCCACTGTAATTAAGACAGCTGTATATGTGAACAGCATCGGCCCAGTGGATCCCATCAACATGGTGAGCTCATACCAAACCTGTCCATGATTGATTTACAGTGTGTAATATTTACAGTGTGTAAGATGCTGTAAATCGAAGCGTTAGATTATAAACACTTTTTAAATGCATGAAATGAAGCTGTTAGTTGAGGTTTTAGAACCAGTATGAGGAAGACATGATGGCAACATTAAATAAACACCAGCGTTGGGGAAGTTGCTCAAAACAAGTAATCCATTACAAGTTGCCAATTACTTCTTTAAGTAATATCATTACTCAGCTTCGGTGTTACTTTTCAGAAATCTATTTAGAAAGAAATAGTCAATCGTAAACATGGAGTAAACATCAAAAGACACGCCACTGACTTTAAACAAGGCCCAGCCAGTTACACTGGTTATAACTCTGAAAGAAGCCTACAGGCCTGTTTCTGAATGAAAGTCAGGGGAGTCAGCCTGCTTAGGTGAAGTCAGGGCTCGTACTTCTTTGGCTTGGGGATCTTTATTCATCAATTTCAGTGCAATTAGTAGGGGGCAATACCATGATATTTTATCAATGTCTTTATAAATTATATCACAGTACACTTTGTGGGTATTAGTATATTGTGGATGTTAACAGTACCCAAAGATCTGTGGCTAACTACAAGCTTTTTTTTTTTTTTACAAAGTAAGCATAATTAGGTGTGCTTGTTAAATATTGAATCTAAATTATAGTTGTAATTGTATTATTATTATTATTATTATTATTTTTAGTAGTAGTAGTAGTAGTAGTAGTAGTAGTATTGTAGTATTTGTTATATGTGCTACTCCAGGTTCCATTGTGTGGACACATTAAATGCGGACGCATTAAATCTCAGAAAAAATGTTATATTGTGATGCATATTGTGTATTATATCGTAAAAATATATATTATATATAAACATAATATAATGTGTTTTGCTGTTTTGCCCACCCTGATGTGTAATTAGATGCTTCAACTCAAAAGAGTTTGCAGTCTCCTGCTTGCGCTGCACTGCTCGTATTTGCAATCTGAGTCACAAGGTCAGCGGACACATTTAGAACTGGTGTAAATTATATCCAAGGACCCTCACAGACAAAAGAAATGCATGATTTTAAAGCACAGAGCATACTTATAACTTATTATTAACATATGAGTAATGCCAGTAGTGTAGCTCTTATTAACTGTAAAGAGATCAAAAGAATGTAAGCTGTAAATTGTTATACTTCTTTGTAACATGAAAAACTAATCACATTACTGTTACTGTATTACCCCCAACACCAGTGCGAAAGGAACAAACACTTACTTTCACTAATCCTGGTACTTATTTAATGTTGCAGTCATGCTTTTCTTGATTCTTTCTCAAATAGCATAAGAGCCCAACTAAACACTGTGATGTATTTATGAATGGCTTTCATTTCGGTGCTCTTCAGGAATACACCATAGACATCTTCTTCGCTCAGACATGGTATGACAGCCGACTTCAGTTCAACAGCTCCATGAAGGTCCTCATGCTGAACAGCAACATGGTTGGAAAGATCTGGATTCCTGACACCTTTTTCCGCAATTCCCGCAAATCCGACGCCCATTGGATCACCACACCCAATCGCCTCCTGCGCCTGTGGAGCGACGGGCGAGTGATGTACACTCTGAGGTGCGTCCCTGGCAGCCAACTCTTTAATGCAACCCCTGTTGTTGGTCAGATGTTGTTTGTGCAGCTGAAGTGTGTGCTTCTGTTCTGTACTCCTGTCCTATAGCACTCGCTTTTGTCTGTTGACACATACAGTTTGAGCCTTTTAAACCACATTGCTTGTGTCAGTTGAAAGTGATTACAAGAGATAAAATCATGAAACTTGGACAATACAGACATCAAAGTGCATTTGAATTGAGTTTGTCAGCCTGATTTTTGTTTTTGTTCCTTACCTTTCACAATTCTGTTTTTGTCAGGTTGACTATTAATGCGGAATGCTACCTTAAGCTGCATAACTTTCCTATGGATGAGCATTCGTGTCCGCTGGAATTTTCGAGCTGTAGGTGTTAAAAACTGCTACCATTGATTTGTGACGCAGCCTCAGCCCCACCCTGCTGGCCAACCAATCCCCACACATTGCCTGTGTCAGCTGACCAATCCTCATGCACTGCCTAATACGGCTGTGCAAGCATTGCCTAAGGCCTGTCCCAAATACCATCTTTCAACCCTGCATTGAGGAAGGACAGTGTACCATCCTCCAGCAGTATACTCATCCCTCTCCAGCCGCCGTTACATCCCTCCGTCTTTCAGTCTGTGTCACCCCTGCATCTGCGGAATGTGCTGTCCCCCAGCTTTGCATATGTGTCATTAACCACCGTGGGCAGAAGTTTGATGGAAAGGCATGCCTTACATTAGACAAGCAGTGGGCCATATTATGTGCCTCAGTACCATCCTGCCATTCTTATATGTGTGTGTATTTTACAATATAGCTGAGACTGTGTAGCTCAGTGTGTGTGTGTGTGTGTGTGTGTGTGTGTGTGTGTGTGTGTGTTTAATTTACCATGACTGAAAACTGATATGTAAACTGTCTGCATGTGTGTGTTTTCCAGATGGATATCCAAAGAATGAGATTGAGTACAAATGGCAGCCTCGTGCTGTTGAGGTAGCAGATCAACGCTACTGGAGACTTTACCAGTTCGCCTTTGTAGGCCTGCGGAGCATGTCGGACACTGCACATACTCAGTCAGGTGTGGGAAATGTTTGTACAGTAATTTCAAGTTACCTTGCTAGAGGCTTTCAGAGTTTGATAGATGTTTAAGAGTGACCTAAAGCAGTACTGTTGATTTACAACCAGCCTTGTGACTAAAAAGTGCAACACAAGAACAGCTTAAAGAAACAGTTCTGCCAGAAAGACTCAACAGGCAAAAGTGACGGAAAACAGTTCTTAATTGATGAGGTGTACAATTTGAAGAATAACAGTTCTTAAGAAATAAGTCTTTGGCCCGCCTTAGGTCCAGGTCTTGAAGTGTTTAGATATTGACAGCAGGGGCAGGGCCTACTCCCTGGACAACAGGACTTTCATTTCAGCAAAATGTGAAAAAGAGTTATCCTCTTGCCCCAAGTGTTGTTGAACAGCCAAGACATGTTTGGAGGCCCTATAGTTTAAAACTGGTCGCTGCCAATGTTGCTGACAAACACTTAAATTCAATAGTCACCCAAATAGCCAAAATTGTTTCTGTAAAAACTTCTCTCTACCTCCTTGAACATCTAGGACTTCATTAAGGTCCAGCAAACTCATCAAAATGGTCTAGAACACGGTATGACTCATTGTGTGTCCAAAACGCTTGACCACTACTGACAGCCTGGCAGCACCAGGGCTTCTGTTCACAAGCCAGGACTAATACTGCAGTGAGCCTTCCTTTAAAACATACTGCAGCATACTGCTGTTCTTTTGGGGGAGAAGTTTTTAAAATTCAATGACAGTCCATGGACAACTTTGAATTTCATTGCAACATAATGGGATTTTAGAGCAACTGCTTTATTACACAATACCTGCGAGGTACTGAAAATCCAAAAAAGCCTCAGCTGTATAACAAGCTTTATCCCAAGTCTCTAAGGGTGGTCCTAATGTGGAAGAATAAAAGATCAGAGCGAGGTTAAGAAGAGCTACTTATTTTATACATACAGGTATATTATATTATATTATATTATATTATATTATATTATATTATATTGTATTATATTATTTGGTTTGTTTTAGGAGAGTATGTGGTTATGACAATCTTCTTTGAGCTGAGTCGGAGAATGGGCTACTTCACCATTCAGACCTACATCCCCTGCAGCATGATCGTAGTGCTGTCCTGGGTCTCCTTCTGGATCAACAAGGATGCTGTTCCTGCCAGAACGTCTTTAGGTAACCTACTGTAGACCTCTAAAATAATATATCAGTTTGTAATGTTTCAGTACAATGCTTGTGCAGACAGGCAGAATGGTCAAAAGCAAGGGCAGAAACAAAGACAGGGTAATCAAAGGCTTATCCGTAATCCTCTAAACAAGAACAGGCAGACAAAAGTAATACAGTGAAGTACTAGGAATTCAGAGAAACAAAAAAGTAGGAATAAGGCTAAATAACTGGCAACACACTGACTGCTAGCAGAAGGCGTAGTAGAGTCGCTGTCATATAAGAAGCTCATAACTTAATTCTAGCAATTCTTAATTCTATTTTTCCTGCATTTTTTACATTAATTGATTAATTAATTAATTAATTAATTGAACACTCCAACTGGTTTTCTCATTGCATGTACGTTTTATGATGAATAGCCAATTTAGAAGTGGTCCAAAGTCTCAAAACCTCTTGGAATAAAAGGATTATGCATTAAAGTTTAGACACTTATGCTTGGTTGCTCCTCCTATTACGTTACTATACTGACCATATGAAGTTTGGTCATGTGTGGTAATCAGTCAATAAATTTAGAACAGGTGCAGCTGAAGATGAGAGATGTGCCAGACTGCGTGACATTTTATGTTCCATTTGCTCCGTTAGTAGTGAGTTTTTTTCTAACCTTCGTAATGATGTTTGTATTGGCTCAGGTATCACGACTGTACTGACTATGACAACCCTAAGCACCATATCCAGAAAGTCACTGCCGAAGGTTTCGTATGTGACGGCCATGGATCTGTTTGTGTCTGTGTGCTTCATCTTCACCTTTGCTGCTTTAATGGAGTATGGAACACTGCATTACTTCACCAGCAATCGACAGAACAAGAAGACCAAGACCAACAATGCACCAGTGAGCAAATACTCCTTTCACACATTCTATACATTCTGAACTTCGTTTGTGTTGCCTTCTTACATAAGCAAACACAATAAAAAGGGAGTTTAGACACTCACATAGCTGCCCTACATTTAAAATACAAATGAATTTGCCAAACAGTAAGCCATGCAGTGTATGGGCAAAAGTATTGGGACACATCCTACCCATGTTTCTGCTTTTACAAACCTTTGTGAAAGAATGGGTCGCTCTAAAGAGCTTACTTGAATGTGGTCCTGCAATAGGATGCCACCGTCGCAACAAATCAGTTCTCCTGGTGTCTGGGGTTGCACAAAGCAGTTAGGAGAATGTGACCTGCCTGACTTCCTTGTGCTTGACTGCATTGTGCAAGGAGAATGCTATGGGGTTGTTTTTCAGGGGTTGGCCTAGAACCCTTTAGTTCCAGTCAGGGGAAATATTATGCTTCGGCATAACAAGACACTTTGGACAATTGTATGGTTCCAACTTTGCGGAAACAGTTTTGGTCATGCCCCTATTCCAGAATGGCTGTGCCCAAGGGCACAAAGCAAGGTCCATAAAGGCAAGGTTGGGTGAGTTTGGTATGGAAGAGCTTGACTGGCCCGCTCAACCCTATCAAACAGCTTTGGGATGAACTGGAACAGAGATTGTGGGCCAAGCCCTCTCGTCCAACATCAGTGCTTGACCACACAAATGCTCTTCTGGATGAATGGGCAAAGATTCCCATAGACACACTCCAGCCTTTCCAGAAGAGTGGAAGCCGTTATAGCTGTAAAGGGTGGACTAACTCCATATTATGCTTATGGATTTAGAACGGGATGTTATAAAAGCTCCTCTATGTGTAATGTGTATATGTCCCAATACTTTTGTCAATATAGTGTATATAGACACTCACATTTTCATGCCCTCTCTGTAATACTTCCACTAATTACGCATTTACGCCCATGTGCACAAGTTAAGCCTAACCCTAACCCTAAGCCTAACTCTCTTTTCTATAATCGATTAACTAATTAACAGACTGGTCTGTATTTATTATTGCTTGGTTTGTATTTATAGATATAGACTTCATTTTTGTCTGTAATACACATTTTGTTTCAAATCAAACAGCACGCCTAAATATACACTACATGGCTAAAAGTCTGTGATGATTTGTACTACACATCCATATGTGCTTGGTCTTTAACAGGCCTTAATATGGAGTTGGTCCCGCCGTTACTGTTATAACAGCCTCCTCTCCTCTGGAAAGGGATTCCACTAGATTTGGGAGCATGGTGGGGTTTTGCTTCCATTCAGCCAGAGGAGCATTAGTGAAGTTGGGCATTAACGTTGAATGAAAAGATGCGGCTCACTGTCAGCGTTCCTATACATCACAGAAGTGTTGGATGTGGTTGAAATCAAGGCTCTGTGCAGACCAATCAAGTTCTTTCATACCAAACTCAGAAGACCATGTGTTTCTGGTATTTGCTTTATACGTGGTGCATTGTCATACTGAAACAGTAGAGGGTCTTCCCCAACTGCTGTCACAAAGCTGGTAGCACAAAAGTATCCAGAATGTCACTGTGTGTTGTAGATTTTAAACTTCCCTTTAGTGAACTAAAGGCCTCAGCTCAAAACATGAAAAACGGTCCCGGCCAGTATTCATCCTCCCCCAACGTAACAGTTGGCGCTATGCGTTCAGACAAGTAGCGTTCTCATGGCATCCGCCAAACCCAGATTCATTTATCAGACTGCCAGATGGTGAAGCATGATTCATCACTCTAGAGCAGTAGTTCCCAACCCTAGTCCTGGAGGAGCCACTGCTATAGAGAATACATTTCCACTTTTTTTTTAAAGTCCAGAAGCAGTTGACATTACAAATGGTGATCTTAGGCTTGTCTGTGAATCCCAGTCTATAAAGCTCAAACTGACAAACGGTTCTTCTGCTGACGTTGGTGTAAAGCATGGTGTAAACCACTTCCTGTCTAAGCTGTAGATGTTTCTGCTTCACAATAACGAAACATAACATAACAGTGTATGTTCAGACCAATGTTGATGCAAGAAAATTCTTGATTACTGGGATAAAATAGGATAAACGAACACAGGTGAAATGAAGCTAAAGGTACAATTCCAATTAAAACAATGTTCAATCAAATGACAGTGGATGAAGCTAAATTGTTAAAAGGTCTTTATCAATCATCAATCAATCAATATTCATTTGTATAGCACTTTTTACACCTACTGTTGTCTCAAAGCAGCTTCACAGAAAAGCAGTTTATATAAAGGAAAAGAACACACAGAGTCCATGTATAGTCATAGGAAAGGAAATCAAGGTCCAAGCCCCCCCATGAGCAAGCCAGAGGCAACAGTGGCAAGGAAAAACTCCCTTACAGTAAGGAAGAAACCTCGAGAGGAACCAGGCTCGAGGGGGGAACCCATCCTCCTCAGGTCGATCCCGGATGAAGAGAGAAAGACAGCTAACAGGAAAAGGAGCTTAGAACATCTATTAGATCCATTCTGATTAATCCAGGAGGCAGTAATTGCAAAGGTAGAGCCAACCCATAGGTTCTCTGTTTAAGCGAGAGATAGAGTTCATGATCAGAGCCAGATGCTGGCAGCTCTATTGCTGGAGAACCAGGGCAGGAGACCCACACTGGAGATGATGCTCTGGTGAATCCAGCAGCTCTGAGGGCTCCCATGTGATCACTCAGGAGAAATGTCGCTCCTGGGCACAACGAAGAGAGAAAAAAGGGAGTGTGGAGAGAGAGCAAGAGAAAGAATGAGAGAGACTGATTAGGAGGTTGAGCATTGCATACTGTTGTATGATTTAGTGAGTGTAATCCTGAGAATCCTGGAGAAAATTCCTCTGCGCTGGTAGCTCCTCAGTGTTATCCATCAGGATCAATCAGCTCATAATCGCATTAAACTTGCTAACTATTTGATGAAAACAGAAACATGCTTTATTAAAAAGACTGTCAATAATAACTCAATATTCTAGTTCTTCTTGTATTACTTTCTAGCATTCTTCTGAGTAGCTATTCATGTGTTCTTCCTTTACGCTAGAAATCGAGCGTGGTGAACATCAGGCCAGGGACATCCCTGCTTCAGATGAACAACATCGCGCCCTACCACGATGACGATGAATACACCTACGAGTGTCTGGACGGGAAAGACTGTACAAGCTTTTTCTGTTGCATTGACGACTGTCGCTCAGGGGCATGGCGTGAGAACAGGATGCACGTCCATGTGTCCAAAATCGACTCCTACTCCCGAATATTCTTCCCAACCGCTTTTGGCCTCTTCAACCTTGTCTACTGGATCGGGTATCTGTATTTATGAAGTGTGAATGAAGGATGGACTGAAATTGAAGCGGTATTTGGAAGTCATCTGTAAATGCTCCACCCTCTTGATACAGAATTTGGCACCACTGGCCCTGAATGAATGGATAAAAGCTGCTGTGGGGATGTTTTTCCAGTGGAATGTGTTGAATGCTGGCAATTTGCTGGTATTGGAATTTCAACATATACAGCATTTCCTCCCTTTAGTTTCTGCACAAAATACTAAACATTTTTCAGCTTCTAGCTCACCAAGTGAATATAGTATATGCTTCTTATTCTAATGTAACACTAACACTAGCGGGGTTAACCTGTCGACTGGTAGTAGTACTACTACTAGCATTACTAGAAGACGTTACTGGAATTACTTGTATATACACTAATATTCAGCTTACTTGCGCCTTACCAAAGCAAAGCTTAAAGCAGGTTCAGATGACATAGATTTTGATGCTTCAAGATTTACCCTTAAGCCATTTTCTTGGAATTAGCTAATAATAATTACAGCCTACTCGACTTGAAAGTACAGTTAATGCTGACATTGTAATAATTGACGTAGGAAAAAAAATCTCTTCTGTCTTTTTAACAGTCCTGTAAACATTCTCCATGAGTTTTTAGGTGCACTGAAAAAAATGCTGGGTGTTTTCAATGGACATGATTCGAAGGTGTCATCCTCATCACAATGCCTATACGGAAGGAGTAAACTGAAACACATTGGAATCATGTACATATTAAAAACACACCTTTCACAGACTGGGCTGTGCACAGACGACAGAAAGCCTTTTACCATCTCACAACTTTGCCATCATTCTGAGTGAAATCAAATGTTTAGTATTTATCGAACAAATGATCAGGCATGTTGCTAACAAAGCCTTTAGTATGGCCGGGAAGCTCATGAAGCTCAGTCGTCTCGTCTGCGATTGCTCAACAGCAGCTTTGCTCTCTGCAGGCGAATCATTTCGCCAGCATCTCATTCCTGTTATCTCATGACTCATCAACGTTCCTGCGGATAATGAATTCAAATGTTCTTCTTTGGAGGCAGATCTGCTCTCTCGCTCTCACTCCCTCCCTCTCTCTCTCTCTCTCTCTCTCTCTGTCTCTTTCATCCAGCCCTGCAGACATGTCAGATACACTGAAAAAAGCAGGAATCTGAGTTTGCTGTGTATGAATTTCCACATGGATGAAATGAAATATTGTGAAAAGTCAGTAAATTAAAGGACTAATGCATTGTCATGTGGAAATGATCTACACATTAGACTTGAATAAATTCAGTTCATGACCTTTTTCACTGTATCAGTCTAGTTGAAAACAGCAAAACAACTGAATCATTTCTTGTTAGCTTATGACAAAGCCATTGATGCCTTTTGTAAAGTTGAACTCTTTAGTGTAGGCAGTTCTGTGTGTGCTTCGCCCCCTGTTTAAGCTATATGTTATGTGTGGCATGATCTTATCACATTACTGTGCTGTTTCAATGTGCGGAGGTAATACGTTCATGTTGTCTGTTAATGCTACCGTCAGACCCTCTACCCTTTTTGTGCTTTGTCTTCCCCCTGTTAAGTGTTGCGGTAGTAGTTTTACATGTTGTGTGGTGTCTGTACGGATAATAGGATCCTTCATGGTGTTGCGGTGTAGCTAACATTTTTTCTAAAGTAGAATTATGTATAGATCCGTTTTGTGTCCAGTAAGCCTAGGTACATCCTGCGCACTCTTTCACTCAGTCAGTGTCTAGTGAACATTTAGCGCACCCTATGCAGAACACAGGTTTTAATAGCAATCAATATGTATAAATTTAAGCTCTGTTTATATTTTTAGGCAAATAGAAGATTAAGGTATTATAAGAATGCACTGAAAAAGATGGTGTTTTGCATTAACGCGTGTCAAACTGTTGAATGTATTGTGTTAAGTCAACATAATTCTTGGCCAACGAAGCCAAATGGAAGAAAGCAGTTGTGCCAGGGTAACTTATTGTCTCTGACCAAAAAAAAAGTTTATTTTTATTTCCTACACGGTTTGAAAAAGTATCTGTTCATGATTATTAGGCTTACAGAAATGCTCCAGATCTCTTCACATGAACATCGAAAGCTGAGAACTTCTTTGTCTTCTCTTGTAAAGTTTGTATTTTGGAGATGGTTTTATTTCTTGATATTTTTGGGCAGCCGACAATGTTTTATTCACGTGCAACCGTTTGACACATTCATGTCCTCATTTTTAACGGTGTGTTATACTTTTTCACAGCCATTGTTTGCTTTTATTATAAGAAAAACTGGCTTGCATGACAGCATGAGAGTGAATGTGAAGATGTGTGTGTGTGTATGTGTTTACAGGTGTGCGTGTTTGATTGCACATGCTGTATGAACTCCATGCTGGCTTTGTCCTCTGTTTTACTGTACTCTCTCGTCCGGCCCTTCTCATCTAGATCTTGTTCCAGACGTTAGTAGCCTGTCTTTCTCTGTGTCAGTGCCCATGCGCCATGCTCCTCACCTGTTAATAAATTTGTGTAGTCTGTGAAAAAATACAAACTCAACACTGTGAGAAAATAAATCTGTGCCTGAAAAAAAACACAATAACGCTCTCTGCTCTTTCTGTTTGGGTGAAATATTCAGCAGCTTGTTGAAATGCAGAAGTTAAAAGGGAGAAAGTGGGACAAAACAGCTTCTGATTGTTTTTCCTACATGGCTAGTCTTGCAATAGACCGCTTATCAGCTTATTAAACCTTCAATTAGTTTTGGGTTATGCAGGGAATTTGAGTCTATAATTCAGTGTGTGTCAGAAACACACACACCGAAATGAGCGATAATTGGTCTGTTTGTCCTGATTTTGAATATAATGTTTAAAGGGTCCATACCATACATATTTCCAACATCCCTTCTCTTAAAGTGACTTTGAAATGTCACTATGAGACAGTTAATTATGGTGAATTATGGCTTGAACTAGAGAGACATATGTACATGTACCCTTTACCGCCCTTGCAACAAGTCATCTGTAAATCTCATGCTTATTCTTAGTATGTACACCTGTTTGGACAGCACCTGCGTACCCCTGAGCTCTGTCTCTGCAGGCGGCGATAACAGGCCCCAGTGATCAGCATGGTTTAATAAGAGGAGAAGACTGCAGGATGGCGGTAGGAGGGAATAGATTAAAAGCTGTGTCTCAGGGAAGACAGACCATGGATGAGACACTGAAGAGGCAAATAAAAGATCCCCAGTGAAAAACTCCCTCAGCACTCAGCTCCATTCTGCACTGCTTGCCTAGCTGACAATTGTTAAGAGTCATGTCTGAAAAGAGCAGAGCTGCTGTCTGCAAATTCAGAAAGCAGCTACACCAGGGACGATACAAAGCTGCTTCTGCTTGACCTGGGGGGAGAAATGCTGGCATCGTAGGATGTATCTTGAAACAGCTCATGATTCAAGGTGTTCTTGCAAGATGAGCCTAAATTGGTATAGTCCAGAGTGACTGCTGGTTCACATGAATGCTGAAATGTATGGCAGAAGATGCAGTCTTGCTTTAAATTGTTCATGACTTGAAAGGGTTTGGATGCCATTAAAAGAGTGTGTGGGCACGTCTCCACACACAAGCTGCACAGGGACCACCTCAGACAAATAAACGCACACTACACTCTACCAGCTGAGACAAGGCTTTACCAATATGTCATGAAGAAAAATAAAACATACAGCCTGTCAGCAGCTAAGTATGAGATATACACACAGGGTTACAAAAGGACACAGTGACAGATAAACAACTGCAGATCAGTGAAGCTGAAAGAAGTCCAAATCAAAGTTTCTTTGATAAACAGACGTTTATGCACGAACACATAACAGACCAGTGTGCCACAGAAAGATGGGCATAAAAATGCTGTGAAAAAACAAACATATATTTTTTTATGTCAGTACAAACTCAAAGGCCTTCAGTGTCAGCTCAAAAACCCCTCTGTACATCATCAAAAGAAGGAGATAAGACAGGTTGCTCTGTGAGAGAAATGCAGCTCAGCTTTCCTGACTGCTCTCAGAGTCCCCCTCGTGCCTGTTTGCCAGGTGAGGCCTTTCATCCCTCTGAAGACAGAGCCCAGACAGAAGAAGCAGATATGAACTAAAAGGTGCAGAAAAGCACGACTTGCCGCGAAAGCCTGATGAAATTTTGATGAGCCATTAGTATGTGCACAGAGTTGCATGAGAGCATGAAATGCAGTGTCACAGCAAATGCACAATTCTTTGCTTTCCAAGTGAAGGTTACTTTTTCTGACACAAACAGGGTTTGGAAAATGATATCAGAGGGCTGCATTATGAGATCGTTCCAGGGTTAGTTCATTTTTCATGCTGCAAATGCCCACATATACCTTAAAGGTGCCGTACAAGGTGTGTATTCAGTATTTTAGATTGTTCTCTGATGACAACTGTCCAGTTTTACACGTCCATATGATTTGGTCCTAGAATTTTTCTGTTTTTGGTGAGCTCATGAATAATTTGATCAGGTCTGCTCTCAGTGGCTGGTTTATAGTAAAGCACCATGAAGATCACACAGAAGCAAGCATGTAGAAACAGACACAGGCAGGACAATAAAACCAAACTTTGTGTGCAAAAGCAAGACTGAATAAGCGTCATTTTCTAAGCTATACCAGTTATATAGACTTTCCTAGTAGCTAATACTACCTGCTACTTGCTTAGTAAATTAAGTAAATTAAAGTGTTACTCACTATGAAACATTAAGTTTAAGATCTGGCTTTAGTTGCCAAAGGATGATAAAATCACACAGCATAGCTGCTACTTACAGGCTGCTGTTGGGGCTGTGATGCTAATAAAGCTGAAACTGCTCCTCTCTTCAGTCTCTTCGGTGTCAAACACTGAGCAAAGCTGCTTCATATTGTCCAAAGTTTGAGAAACCAAACTTGATTAAGTCATACTGAAAGTTTTGTTCCAACAAAACCGCATAAAATATAAAACCAGAATCTGAATTTTTATGCACACAAGCTGTACAAGGAATTTCTCTTGTTACAGGTGTCAACATTAAATCCAATAAAATAAATAAAAAGTGATAAACTATATTGTCGCTGTCCAAGGAAAAACAAAATCTCCAAAATGGAAACTTTACAGGAGAGGGCAAAAACCTCATTTAACCAGACCATTTCTGTTGGTCCATTCATCAAGAAATTTCCATACACTGTAAACAGCAGCTGCTGTGATTAAATGATGCATAAATGTAAAAATAGACAAAAATAGAGATACATATTTGGACAGTGACTATATATAAATATAAACCAGACAGTGCACAAACAATCTGCAATAAAAGATGTGCAGTGAGATGTAAAGACAGATACAATCAAGTGTTGAAGTACTGAGGTATATATACAATGTGTACGGCATATGTGCACTGAAAGGTTCTTATTCAGAAGGATAATGGCATATGATAGACAGTACTTATGCACATTACAATGTGTGTGATAAAGTGCATGTGCAGCAGTTTGAAGCAGAGCGATGTGAAAAGGGTTAGGGTTAGGGTGAAAATGCTTTATGACTACCAATGTTAGGGCACCTGGTGTGTAGTCATTTAGGCAGGAGATCTGAAGCCTTTTAATGAGCTAGAAGCTGATGTTCATCTGCGGTCTTGGTGGGATGTACTATGTGTTGTTTTCCTTGATTTTGCTCTGATCTTTGGTTTGGTAGCCATGTAGCGTCACATACCGGCCATTTCTTTGTCTCCAATTTTGTGAGTCCATGGGCTACAGGTCAGGCAAACCAAGAAAAGCAGGTAGGAAAGAGTATTCCATAGTATAGAACCAGGCTAGACTAACCCAGCTACAACTTCATATCACCTATAAGATGCTGCTTCATTACATCACATTCCCAAGCCCAATAAAGTTGTTAGAAAGGGTTCTTTGGAGCAATGCCGAAACACTTTTGGTTGCTTAAAGAACCTTTCAACCGATGGTTATTTCAATGACTGTTCACTAGTGTATAAAGTAAAAGTCCTATACCAAATGAAAAGGTTTCCTACAACTTTACAATCAAGAGCCATTTAGGAAGCTTTATGTTTTTAAGAACGAAAGTGGTTCCCTAAAGAACTGCTGCTGACCAGCAAAACAAGCAGCAGTGATTAGTAATAGGTTTGCTAATTGAGCTTTAAGGCGGTTGGGAAAATGGAGAAGTAGAACATACAGTGCATTGCTGTTCAAACAAGAGAGTCGAAAAGAGGGGGGAGGGTCAAGTTACAGAAATGACTTGCCAACAAAATGAGATTTTGCTAATTTCAGGTAATTACCATAATACACACTAAGTGCCCCTCTACACCTTCCTACCAGATTAATATGTAAAGTTTCTCCACTGCTGTTTATTGCTGAAAGCTCTCGTTGCAGCTCTTGAGTGTCATTAGTGTCAGAGGAGTGAACGAATGATGGGTTTTTCAGATGTTGGTTTATTGCTTACACTCCGAAATGTGTTGTTATTGAAGCTCTTTCGAGTTTGATAGAGTCGCTCCAAGCATATTGGGATAATTTAATGCTGGTTCTTACATGCCTTCTGCTCATAATCTGATTCATCCAGGACCACAGACCAGTGTTTAATAACACTGCTCCTGCAGCTTGCTCTGCCTTGATGCGCTGCAGTGCAAATAAACAAAGAACTTTATAGCCATACTAAATCTTGCATGTGTGCCCAGCATCAGATTTTATAGATACGTTAGGGGAATAAAATGCATAAAAGCAGCTCTGAGCACTGGGATGGTAATAGTGATGGATGCTAATGTTAGCATGACACATCATCTAGTGCTACAAAATGTGAAAAGTGTTAGTGTCTTGGGCAGAAACTGGGATTAAACCTGTAGCCTGCATTTAAAACTTACCTTCCTGTAGCCTGCATTTGCAACCTTTATTCTCTATATGCAATATTGCATATCAGTGTAAATTCTTTTTTTTTTTACAGTATATTGCTTTTGTGCTTGTTTTGCTATCCAGTGTGTAGCAGAGGAGGATGGGTTCCCTTTTGAGTCCTGGCTCCTCTCGAGGTTTCTTCCTCATACTCAAGTTTTTCCTTGCCGGCGTTGCCCTTGGCTTCCTCATTGGGGGGTTGGACCAGGATTCTCTGTAAAGCTGCTTTGTGAGAACATCTGTTGTAGAATGCACTATAAATAAATAAATAAATAAATAAATATTTTTGACTTATTAAAGCAGCACTAACACTAGCATGAATTGATCCTGATATCAAAAACATTGTAAACCCACTTTAACCTGTAAAGTGATCTGGTTCAAGAGTCCAAAATGCTGTTTAAGTACTGAGTTTGAGTTACTGAGCATTTGGCAGGCTAAAAACAGGTTTTCTGTATGTGCTCAAAAATGAGAAAAATCATTCAAAAAATGAATAAAGGAGATGAAAAAGGATATGATAACTGATTAGTAATGCCATAAAATCTATAGAGAAAAGTAAAAAGTAACTGAATTAAAGTAAAATCAAAATAACAGAGTAACCTCTGCTCTATTAACATAACAGTCAGTCATTCTGCGCAAGGTGCTCTTCTGATCAGGCCTAGGTGATAGGCCTTTCCAAAAATGGCATCTCCAAACTCTGCCCTAAACTCTCCACACCAACCCTAATGTGCAGCCTTGCAGAGAAACTTGAAGGACACCCAGATACACATAAAGGAATCCTCTTGATTACATAATTCATCACCAATATATAGTAAAATACAAGTGAATATAGAAACAGGACTTTACACCTGTACTCCTTACACCTGTATTTAAAGTAAGGATATTTAATGTTTTACTGTAACTCCAGTGATTTATACTTTCTTAAAACCAGCAATAAAAAAAGAACCCAAAAAAGCAGCAGTCTAACAGCTTTAATGTTTTTCAATGAATTAGAGGTAATTCACTCTTTTAGGTGCATAATATAAACTAAAGATTCAGGGAATCCGGTGGAATCCCTGTACATACAGGGCAAGGCCCAAAACCACAACTGAATATCTGTGACCTTCTATTTCTTAGACAGCATCACATTTAAAAACTGGCATGTTTCTGTGGGGTATATTGCCACATGTGATCTGCAATACTTTGAAAAACCCTTGCAACCCTTACAACTTATGATCAAAATGTCAACAACGTCCAGAAAAAATGGACTGATGCCCAGTGGAAATGTGTATGGCGGTCTGATGAGTTAACATTTTTGATGGATTTCCATTCTTGATGGAATCAGTTAAACTTGTTTTTCTTCAGACCAAAGGATAAAAGAACCATCCAGACAGTTACCAGCATGAAGATCATAAAGATCAAAAGCCAGGATCTGACATGCTATGGAGGCATATTGATGCTCATGGCATGAGTATAGTGCACATCTGTGAAGGCACCATCAATGCCGAAAGCTATGCACATGTTTTGAAGCAACATATTGTCTTGTCTCCCACTCAAAATGTGTGTCACATCATGAAGTTCAATATACAACACAGAGAGCTGAACGGTTGCACAGTTAAAGACTTGTATAACAGAAGAACAACAAAATGCCTCCTTTGAAATTAAAAGTAAAGGTGCAGTAACAGTGATAAACATGTCACATATTTTTGGACCGTGTTGCAGGCAAATACACATATTTACAAAAAAACATTAGACGTCATAAAGTAAAACAGTGAATATCATGCTTTGTAATGCTTTCACTTTAATGCAGGTCAAACTGAACTAAACATACTGTGATGATTGAGCAGGCAGAGAATGTGGATACAAATGCAGAGTTTGTTTATTCCATACTGACAGTACCAGGAGAAAGAACGCAGGCTGAGACGACGAGAGCTGGAATGTCTATAACGAAACAAAAACACAAGAAAACAAAACCTGGAAACACAACGGCTGCCAAACAGGAACCAAGAAGCACACTAACAGTTACAGAACCGCAATGCCAGGCCAAGAGTGGTAGCGAACAGAGGGGTATATATACAAAAAGGCAGACAAGGAATACCTGGGAACAGGAGGAGCTAGAAACTGGGAACAGGTGAGGGGTGTAACAAGAGGGAGGAGACAAGGAGGAGCTAGAAACCAAAATAAACAAAAGCACATGGAAATGAGAGGGACAGGAGGAAAAGTAAACAAAGACAGAAATAGGCAGGGAGGGAAACAGGGCAAGGCGTCACACGTAGTGTCTAAACTTTTCTGGAATTGAGGTTCACATGAGATGGAATCTATTTTAATGTGGAAAAAGGGAGTTTTACTGTTTGTCCTGATACCGATACCATTTCTGTTTAAAATACTGGGAATGGTGTTAGGATACTAGCAGAGCTCTTGTTTTAATGTGCTGGAGGAGTAACGTAATTGTGCTACCCAATAAGCAACATAAAAGTCAATGCTCAGAGCATACAATAATGTCAAAATTGTAGCACTACTATGCTTAGACTCTGGGCTGCACAATAGTTGTTAAATAGCTGAATTTATGCATATCTAAGCTACACATAGGGGACAACTTTAGTTCTGCAATATCTGCGCTCCAAACTCCAAACACGTATACAATCATTCCAATACCTGGTTACAAATACAAGTACTTTATATCATGACTGTCTGCAAAAATGTTCTCAATTCATCATTTTATCTGAGCTTTAGGAAATATAGAAATTCTCAACATGCAGACATTCAGTATCTGAACAACTGACTGTGACTGTTAATTGAGTTTAGCACGGTTCAGTAAGCAAGGAGTGGTCAGTTGGGATGCTTGAGCAACAATCGACACATTCCTTAGCCAATCACAGTGTAAAATGATATACTTTTTTGTCTGTTTCCTCATAGCTGACATGATAATTGCTCGAGTGCTGCTCTATGTGCTGGCCTGGATCTCCTATGTGGATTGAGCAGCCCTCCTTCCACTGTAACTGTATACCAGCTGTGCTCCATAATGTTTATCAGAAAAGCACAGTTTTCAGCATCTGCAGGTATTATTGATTCTGCTGTTTCTTATAAGCATGGAAAGTAATGCATTGTTATGCAGGTGGGGAGTCTGGTTAGCCTTGCTGTTACATGCCAACCTTAAAGGCAAGGTCTTCACCCTCTGTCAAACTGAGGCTGTAACCTAAATGTCTTCGCGACCTGGAGGTTAATGAGCAACCTGGAAAGAAAATCTGCTCCTCAGCTTGACACCACAGCGAAGGAGCCTCTGGAGACTCTAAAACATTTGTCATGCTTGAAAGGCTCTGGTTAATTTGCTAATTGTATTGCTTCCACTTAAGATCATCATTAGCTGGCTGTGCTGTGCATTGAAGTCCACCTGCCACTCGGCTAATGAACATATATATATAGTGTTGAACTGCAGTGATTTACAGTGACGCTGGAGCTCATGTTCCCTTCCACATATGACCTTTACTGCCCAATACAATACGGCCATCACTCTGAGCTGAGCGATCTGTAAAGCAGCAGTGCTGGTCTTTCACTGTATCTACAGTGTGCGTATGTATGTGTGTGTGTATTTGTGTCAGTCCCACCTGAGCACTCCAAAGTCATTACAGCGATCTCACCTCTTCACTCACTCTTTCAATAAGCCATTACTCAACTCTTAGCATCATTCACTTCTCTTCCAATTCAAGTCCTCTAATACCCAAGTCCTCTTTCCTGTAGTGTGATTTCACCTGTAGTAGTAGAAGTAGTAGTAGTAGTAGTAGTAGTAGTAGTAGTAGTAGAGAGAGAGAGAGAGAGAGAGAGAGAGAGTATGTGTGGGTGTGTGTGTGTTTGTGTGTGTTTGTGTGCATGTAAATCACAGTAAGGTAGCACTAGAGCTGCTGAAGAAACTGGTGATGTTAGTCTATTATAATAATGCTACCTCTGTGGCTGCTACATAGGTAATTGAGCTAACTGATATTTCTATGATTCCAAAATGCTGAAATTAGCAACAACATGGTCCTGACTTTGTAAAGCTAATGCAAAAAAGAATTTATCAGCTTCTTCTTGTTTGAATGTTCCATTCTACCTTAAATGTTGCAGCAGTCAACCTATTAGGCAGTATACAACAGCGACATCATTTAACATGGAACAGAAAATTTGAATAAGACTCTGGAAAATAACTAGAAGCCATCTCCAACAAAGCTTAAGTTTCTAGTTATTTTCTAGCTTCATAGGGCCACAATAACCGGCTTGGAGCTGCAGGAGGCGGAGACAGCAATTTGGTGGAAGCAGTCCAGAAGAACATCACTAAGGAAGAATGACATGAATCATAACTGGTTAAACAAAGGTGAGTCCACCCCAGGCTATGTCCGTAACCACATGGCTCGTTTTAACTGAAAGGCTAGTATGTTTGATTTTCATTTGTAAGGTTGAAGGGAAATTGCAATTTTTTAAAATGTCTACATGATTTAATCTTAAAGGCGCAAACAAGTAAACAAAGTAAATCAGAATCGCTTGATTTAAAATACTCTCCTGTGGAGAAAAGAACAGAGACAGAACTGTTTACAGCGGTGGTGATAGGAACCAGACATCCAAAGCATTTAACTGCCTCTATAAGATACCGTAAGGATAAAATTGTTGCTTGATGCCTGAGACATATATAGATATAATCTATTCATAGTGAAAAGAAGGTACATACAGGTCTCAGAAGATCTGTGTGGATTCATAAGCGGTTTTGAATGGTAAATAAAATGACTATATTTACTATGACTATGTAGACAATGTGACTGCTGGTTCCTATCAACATCACTACAAAGAAATTTGAGTTGGAATTCTTCTGGGTTTACAATAAACCATTTCCTGTCAACCCATCTCAGTGCCTGAATTAAGGTTTGGAGGTAACCTCAGCCAATCTTTCACTTATATGTATTGTATGCAATTTATGTATGTCATGTATTATTGTATTACTTGTGACTTTTTTTTATTTTGGCGCTATCATATCAAAACATTGCAACCTTGTATTTTATGCAGCTGTTGAACACAGATGTTGCCATTTACATTGTCTAGACATGTCATGATGAATAGAGCAATAGAAATGGCCTAAAATTGCTCAACATATCATATCATTTATAGATTAAATGCAATTAATTTATTTTTACATTCCTGTATGATTAAATCTGAACAAGGACATTCAGAGTGGTCTGAAACTAGTTCACAATGGTGGTGACATACATCATATGTCAGATAAGCTTAATGCACATAAAATATTACTGACAGAAATTATTACATGAAATGGTTATTAATTTGCTTATGGTTGTTATGAGGTTTTGCCTAAAATCTATACAAATCCATTCATGGTTGAGAGGTACAGTCAGGGTGTTTTCAGGCAAAATATCCCAAAAAATTACGTATAAAGACGAAATAAAATATCTGTATTTGTGGTGTGAACTCTATGACCCCTGGTTCCTATCACCACAACTGTAAAGCAATGTAAGCCAGTAAGTTTCCCTAGAATTTCATAACAAACTACTAAACATTACTTTTCGAGAGGACTTACCTTTTAAAAGGAACCTATTATGCCTTTCTACGCCAGGGGGAGAAACTCTGTCCCACACAAACCACTTTTCTCAGCTGCCTCAAATATCTAGTTGGAATTCCAGTCTATTTCTCTGTTACAAGGTGATGTCATCTTGTAACACAATCCTTATTTCCCGCCTACCAGCAAGCTTGGCACACCCTCACACAACACACGGAAAGCTAAAACTTTACCACTCTAAAAACATCCTGCTCCAGTCTAGCTTGTGATAGTGGATCTACCAACTTCTACCTGACTCTCAGGATCGGACTCTGGCACACACCAACTTGATTGTAAGAACAGCCTCAGTGGTGTTGGGGCGGAACTTTATAGCAAGATGACGCTCTGACAGCTAACCAGTCAGAACAGAGTGTGTGAGCTGACCAGTCAGAGCACATGGGGCTCATCAGGAGGCGGGGCTTAAAGACACAGGAGCTCTAACAGAGTGTTTCAGACAGAGTGTGAATGCAAATGTACAGTATGAGAAAAATATTGTCCTTTGGGAAATTTGGCTAAATCTGTTCTAGTAGACCCCAGAAATTAAATGATGAGTACTTACAATGAGCACAGAAGGTCCCCTTTAGGAAAGTTGCAGTTTTGTAGATCTGAGAGTTAATTAGTGATAGTGAATGTGTTATAATACATATGAGGCATATATATAACCCCATATCCAGACACTGTATAAAAATGAACCTGTGAGCGTGTGTGCGTGTGTGTGTGTGTGTGTGTGTGTTTGCACATTTCAATGAAGAAAAATGAAGAAATAGTTCTTGGGAGAAAAGAAATGGGACAGGACATAAAAGTTAGAGTTCTGAGTATGACAGTGCATGTGGAAGTCCAGCTTAAAACTGAATAATGGCAGTGATGTATTAGAAGATAGACTCTTCCCTAAGCTCAGATTAGTTAATAGCCTGCTCTGCAAAGCCCGCTGATGCCTGTGGGTCAGAAAGCCTTACACTCAGCCATAAATCTCTCCACACATCTCCTGCACCTATATCCCCCACACACAGCCAATGTAGTGCCTTAATTATTTAGATCGGCCACTGCTCATCCATATACTTCATGTGTGTGTAAGGTCCAGCACAATGACTGTGCATGAATAATGTATAGGAATAGGCCTTTAAATATGTATCCAATCTAGACAGATGGACTCTCTCCCAGTCACTCATCTGTGATCCATTTGTCACCTTGCTGGTTTTAGAACACAGAGAGAGAGAGAGAGAGAGAGAGAGAGAGAGAGAGAGAGAGGTGTAAGGGTTTAGAATTAAGATGATGTAAAAATGACTGAGCATGCTAAGCTAGTTACAGTCTTTTTTAAAACAGGAATAGTTTGTGAAAATGAATTAAATTACCACATTATACCCCAAACCATAACTGATAATCTCCAACCTGTTTGGTGTCTGAAGTTTGCTATCTCTACAAACAAACAAGATTAATCCTGAATTCAGCATTATGGCTTCTATTACATGCAATATTTACATTTTGACCATCTTTATGTGTCTCACTATGTGATGCAACGTTACAGAAACCAAGTCATTTTGAGCCAACTCAACTCAGGTTAAGGCAAGGGGGATGATTTAGCCATGCATTTTGCTTACTGATATATAAGCAATCCAGTCTTCTTGCTATCATCAGAGAGTCTGGTTTATGTTGCCCCTAAATGTAGCCAAGAACTGCCTGCTTTAAGAGCATAGGGCCATTTGACTGACCAATAGCAGACCGCTGCTGTAGTGTGACATACATTTTTCAAGACAGAGCATCAATGAAAGCAAAGCTGTATAAAACATGCTGATGTTATTTTACTTATAAGCTCATAAATGTTTCAAAAAGACTTTTGCAAAGTTTCCCATTACACTGATAAAACCTGATGAATAGGTGTGTGTTCAAACAGGCGTTTGGGTATCCAATCCAAAATTGCAATGGACAAAATCCAGTTAGTTTTGGTCAATTTGCAAAAGATAACCAATGCTCTGTTTACTCATGAGCAGAGCATCTGATCATCTGAGTCTGATATCAAAGAGGCCTAACTTTGAACCTGAAACATGTCTTGATCAATTGATTACATTTGGGGTAGGGAGGAAGATTTTTCGCCATCACTTTAAGACTTATATGTCTACTTATGTTTAGTTCAATTCTGAGTATTATGCACTATATTCTAACTCTATACATACTGCCTGGTCTAAAAAAATGTTGGGCTATCTTTAGCTTTATTGTGTTTTTTTTCATGCATGAAAATGATTCTTCATGCTCCCTGAACCGCTCTGGACCTGTTGAGTCTTGGCATTGTTGTAGAAAATATAAAAAAATCACGGATGGGATAACCTGGTCATTCAGTACATTCAGGAAATCTGAATTCAGGAGTTTATTTTATTGTCACATAAACGTTGCTGAACCCAGACCTAACCAACTGGAGCAACCCTAAATTATAGCAGAGGCTTGTACAGTGGGTACTATGCACGGTGTGACCTGACCAACTGGAGCAACCCCTAATTATGTCACTGCCTCCAGAGGCTTGTAGAGTGGGCACTATGCATGATGAATGCACCTCTTCATGTGCGTCCCTTCTTACCTTAACACACCCATGGCTTTAGATTAGGATAAATTGGACTCATCAGACCACATGACCTTTTTCCATTCCTCCAAAGTCCAATTTTTATGCTCCCCAGCCTTTTTTTCTGATAAACAAGTGATTTACCCATGGCCACACAGCTGTTCAGTCTTATTTCTGTGAGTTCTCATTGCATTATGGGTGTGTGGAAATGCGCTTACTTTCAGTATTAAACATAGCTGTGAGTTCTGCTGTTTATTTTTTACAGTTCCATTTCACCAAGCGTTTTAGTGATCTCCAGTCACTTCAGTTAAAGAGAGATCTTCTTCCACACCACATTTCTCCCGTTGGGTTGATGGTACACTATTATCCTTCCCGGTTTTTAATAATGTGTTGGAGAGTTCTTAGTTCAATTCCAGGAATAAAAAAATTAAACATTTAGGGAAAGTATGACTCCTGACAACTGTGCAAGGCCTGGCAGAGCACCAAACCTCTAAGCTTTCATCTCTCAGAGAGAGGAGAAAGTCAAGCCCCGCTCTTGCTTCAGATCTGAAACAATCCTGCTGTCCCTCTGTCCATCCATCCCTTGTGAGAAGACTGTCTTCTGAACGGATCTGTAGCTGTCAAGAAGCCCTTAAAAAGAAAACAGACAAAAAGAAGAACAGTCAAAGAAAGAAGCTGCTGGTGCTCTCAGAGCAGCGGACAAGGACTGACCTCAACATCACTGAATGTGGGATTACTCAGATGGTTGATTCAGCAGCAGGTGAGAATGAAAAGCAGAGGAGATTCAGCAGCAGAGGAGATTCAGTAGCAGAGGGGATTCAGCAGCAGAGGGGATTCCGCAGCAGAGGAGATTCAGTAGCAGAGGGGATTCAGCAGCAGGGGAGATTCAGCAGAAGAGGGGATTCAGCAGCAGATGAGAATCAGCAGCAGAGGAGATTCAGCAGCAGATGAGATTCAGCAGCAGAAGAGATTCAGCAGAAGAGGGGATTCAGCAGCAGAGGAGATTCAGTAGTAGAGGAGTTTCAGCAGAAGAGGGGATTCAGCAGCAGAGGAGATTCAGTAGTAGAGGAGTTTCAGCAGAAGAGGGGATTCAGCAGCAGAGGAGATTCAGTAGTAGAGGAGTTTCNAGCAGAGGAGATTCAGTAGTAGAGGAGTTTCAGCAGAAGAGGGGATTCAGCAGCAGAGGAGGTTTAGCAGCAGAGGAGCTTTAGCAGCAGGGCAGATTCAACAGCAGGTGAGGTTGAGCAGCAGAATGCTCCCCAAGCAATGGGGTCGCACAGAAGGTCACTTTTAACCACACCACTTCACCTGTTGGTTAACACTACCCCATCCACAATCCACAGCTGAAGTGCAGAAATGATACACAGACACGACTTAGAAAGCAGTACAGCAACTTATCTCATCGCCTACTGAGAGTCTACATGCAAGGATGCTCCATATGGAGGATGGCAGCATGAGCCAGTATGAAGCATAAAGCCCCCTTCAAAGGTCAATCCCATCATGGTGACCTCACAGAGTTTGAGCAGAATCCCTAGACCAGGCATGTGTTCAGGTAGTTGGTGGGGGTGGGGTGATGGTGGAGATGAGTCAGCAGGGGTTTTCTGCTAAATAGATTTTTTTTCAGATGCTGAAAAAGGAAGGCTGGTCACTGACTTTTGCACTGCACTGTAGGGCAAGGTGAGGCAGGAGCCGAGCCCTATGCCTATGTTCCATCCGCAGGGAAGCGGCGCTGCCATTAAAACACAGCAAAGATCTGGCCGTCCTCCCACCTGCAATTACACATCAGCCAGTGGGTACAGAGACCCTTCTTTGTATGTGTGTCTGTGTGCGTGTGTGTGTCTTTTTTTAGCTCAGATGGGATTTCACACTATAGATTAGAGCGTAGCGGAGGATTGAGGCAGATTTTCAGGTCTATCGGAGCTGTTTGTTGACATGTTGACTGGGATACATTCCGCCTGAGAGTGTTTGCTTAATGAGGAAATGTGCTGTATGCAATAAGCTTTCAGTTCAGATTCCAAAGGTAAAGATAAGAGCTTTAAGAATCTGACCTAACCCTCTCTCTCTCTTTCCTCTCTATCTCTATCTTGCTCTCTCTCTCTGCAGAAATATTTAGATCTTTGGTTGCAGGTGGAACGTAATTACTGTATCTTGTATACTTTTGAATATCGACGAAGCTACATGTGTATTACTATGAGTTATATATTTGATGAGCAGGTTTATAATAAAAAACAGCTCAAGGGCACAAACCTTTCCCTGTTGTATCCACACACGCTCACATACAGGCAACCATAATCACACATTACCTGACTTACTGCCATATCATTATCATTACTGTTCTTTCTTCCTTGCGTGTTCTTACGTGTGTGTGCGTGCATTTGTGTGCGCATGTGCTCCTGTTTAATCTCCTATTATCATTCCTCTCGTAGCCCTGCCTGAACTGAAGTAGCAGATGAGAACATTACAATTCAGTGTGACAAACAGAAGCCTGAATAAGGGCCTGATGTTGCCATAGTGATCTCAGTCACTGAGGATGGAGTGAAGAGGGGGTTTGTGGACTCGAAGTGGTGGCCGTTAAAAACAACATGTCAACATCTCCAAAGCCCAGTTCAGAGATGTCTTAGGGGCCGTTTCCTCACACCCTTATTGATCAAACTCTCCAATTATCAATACATACATCATTCATTGTCATCATCACTGGAGGGAAAGAGAGAGAGAAAGAGAGAGAGAGAGACCTGAATAAAATGATCTACTGAATTTCATACATTAATATTTACTGAATAATGAGAAGCAATAGTCTGACACCTTATCTCATAACATTTACATGCTAGCTAGCAGTTCCTGTATCCAGATGGGTCTTTAATTAACCACTGTTCCCTAAACCAAAGAATTACATTTTTAAAAGGTCATTCAATTCATGTGCTTATCACCTGATTCACATGTGTATAACAGTCCTACACAAATCTAACATATCACACCAACACAGTTACCTCTAGAAGTAAGCAGGACAGAGAAAGAGACAGTCACCTATAGATCATTATAAAAACAAATAACAAGAGTTCTGTAAGAAAAAAAGAAAGAAAGAGACAAAGAAAGAGAGAGAAAGAAAGAAAGAAAGAAAGAAAGAAAGAAAGAAAGAAAGAATAAAGAAGGGAAGTAAAAAATAAGAAAGACGAAAACAAGAAAGGAATGAAGACAGAAAAAAAAGGAGGGAAAAAAGAAAGACATTAGACAACACAAGAAAAGTAAAAAAGAAAAAATGAGAAAGAAAGAAAGAAAGAATAAAAAAGGAAAGTAAAAAATAAGAAAAATGAAACAAGAAAGGAAGGAAGACAGAAAAAAGAGATAAGAAAAGTGATAAAGAAAAGAAAGTGCGAGAAAGAAAGAAAGAAAGACAGAAAGAAAGAAAGAAAGAAAGAAAGAAAGAAAGAAAGAAAAGAACAGAAAAGGAGTTAAAGAAAGAAAGAACAGAAAGCAAGGAAGGAAAGACAGAAAGAAAGAAAGAAAGAAAGAAAGCGACTCCATGTAGATGGTTCCACAGTTCTGCTCTGAATGTGCTGAACCTGGGCTTTAGTAAGACTGTGGAAGAGTGAGA
>CM067478.1:7913931-7943363 GCA_034552555.1 Semaprochilodus insignis
GTGTGTGTGTGTGTGTGTGTGTGTGTGTGTGTGTGTGTGTTATAGTCAAAATGGCACCTAGGCCTTCAGTCTAGAGTATGAATGTCAATCCCTGGTCTGGATACAGAAATCATAATTTGATGCCATATTGATCTATTTCATTAACAATAATGCTTCAACCTAGACAAAGTTTAGCTTTCCATCATGACTATCTATAGTGGTGATCCCAAGACAGGAGCTGTCCTTATAGATCTGAGCAGCTCTAGATGTGAGCTGACAGCAATGATTCGTTTCTGCTTCATCATCTTCAAGGCCAGCAGGACTCAACAAAGCCCTGCCTCAAACTGTCTCCTACTGGCTGATCACTGTATCATCATTGTATATTCCATTAGAAGAACTTTTTCAATAGAAAATGGAGAGTAATTTCTCTCCATCTTGATCTTTCCATTGGCTACCTCTCCTTAAATGATCTAACTGGGAGTATGACCATCAACATTTGATGCTACAGTGACTCACTATTGCCTCTTTGGCATGACATCAAAAGCGGTTATTTCTTCACATTTTGTTATTAACTATAGTTCACTTGGTTTGTTTTAATCTATACATTTTACATATTGCACCTTTAAATGTTAATTTTTACTAATCTAGCATACACAGCGTGTTTCTGAATTGCTTCGTAAATTGTTACAACATGCAACCAGCTGTATGAACGTTTTGCCTTGTAAAGCCAGCCTTACAGTAATAATATGGCTCCTGATAATGAATGATCGGTGATGTGTGGTTAATGTAGGATATGCATGTAGGTGTGTGCGCGAGTGTGTGTGTATGTGTCTTTTTACCTTTCATAGTAAAATGAAATCAGCGGCTCTCTCACTCTGTGTCTCTCCATCTCTGTCTCTCTCTCTCTCTCTCTCTCTCTGTGTCTTATGTAAGTTCGTGACTTCCTGGACAGGTGCACTGTTACTCTAATGATGATTTAATAAAGGGGGTTTAAAGTCAAAGTCTCTCTGTCTCTTTCTCTCTCTCTCTCTGTGTCTTATGTAAAAGCTGCAGTTTGTGACTGGCTGTTGTCACTATAGAGCGCCTCATCAGAAGCAGAAGCATTATTAAAAGTGACAGGCATCGCCTAGCAACAATTCCTCCCTCTCCGCTGCAGTTCAGCTCCCTTTCTCCTGTTTAACTAAGCGGCGCCCTGGAGCAGATTGGAAATGTGATAGTAAAGAAAGCCTCTCTGCAGACAATCTTGCTATAAATACTCAAGCGTAATGCATGCCTGCATCCTCAGTGTGGGCCATGTAAAAGGTACAGGGAGCTCTATTCACTTATTTGTGCTGATGTGGGCAGCTGCTTGAAGGACTCTGAGAGTGGCTGACTGGAGTAGGCCTTGCAGACATGCTCCCAGCGAGGACAAGCTAACAGGCTAAAGAAGAGTGCTCTCTAATGCCAAAAAAAACTCATTACAGGCTCCTCCAGAGATGTGTACTTATTTTAGCATGTTTGTGAATGTCTTTGGTAGTTGTGCTAGAATGTTGTGGTTTCTTACTGATCTGTCTTTCAAGCTTGGAGTTAGAACAAACCATGAGTTTATAACCTGGTTAAGTCAGTACATCCACAGTCAGGGAATTGAGAATGACAGTATGGGTACTGGATTTTCAGATTTACTAAAGGGGAAGGATTGAGGGAACCTAATTTCCATCAAATAGTCAAATCAAGTCAAATTTATTTATATAGCACTTTTTACAATTGATGTCATAAAGCAGCTTTACAGAAAATCCGGGTCCAAGCCTCCAGTGAGCAAGACGGAGCCAACAGTGGCAAGGAAAAACTCCCATAAAGCAAGAGGAAGAAACCTCGAGAGGAGCCAAGACTCAAAAGGGGAACCCATCCTCTTCAGGTCGACCCCAGATAGCAACAAACACAAAAAGGATCAGAGTTTTTATTTATATGCAGTATTGAATAAGAACTGTTAGGAACTGTTAGATGGGAGCCTGTGATGATAGACTATTAGGAAGAATAGGAGACGTGTTAAGTGTTTTTGAGGCAGAGGAAGAAATGTCTGTGATTAAATAGCAGGAGTGTCAGATGGGTGTGCGGGACACAGGTGAGGCCCCCTCACAGCACAAGGCAAGAAGCTGCTTCCTGCTAGGCAATGCGAACACAGCTTCCAGCGGTCAGTACCGGTACGGTTCCAGCCAAGGCCGAATTCTGGGTCTGTGAATATATGGAGATGTTGTGCATAAATGTACTGCCTACATGCTTGTGCACTATAGAAACAAACCACAATGTAAATGGAACCAAGCTTCGTAATGTTTTGTAGATGGACTGTCTAAATGTTGGTAACACTGCATCACTGAACATTAAACTGTTATAATGTTGAACTGCTTCTGGATCGGACTGAGTACTGTTTAAGCGTGATTACATAGCCAACTAGCATTCGCACAACACACAGTTCTGCAGTTTCACACGATTTTGGAGGTCTGTACATTGTGGTCTCTGCACGCCTCTATAAGCTCCCTTGAATCCCTTCTCTGTGTTAAGTAAACACATACATTTACTTGCAATTTGTTTCTAAAGCAAATAATTGTCAGAATGTATTTCCAGAAGACCTGGAGTGGTACTGTGTTATGAAAGGAGACATCAAAACTTCTACTGCCAATTTCTAAATATGTTGGTTATTATATAATGTTCATCTCATGGAGGCCTAACCAATAGGACAACTAATTTGACTGTAGCTACATAGACGCCATAGTGAAAAATGAGCCTGATTGTCCAATTTTCTGTTGTGCCTTTTAGGAATTATGCATTTACTTCCAAGCAAAACTTAAACATGTAATAGTACAACACTTGCATATTTCACATACAACAAGCATAATGATTGTACTAAATAAGAATTAGACACATTTCTTTTAGAACATCATAATTTGCTAGCATTTCATAAGAAATCACATACATTTTGGTAGCTTGCATTTAAAACAAAACAATTATAATCAGTTGTTTAACCCCTTAATCTTTAAAGGACTTGAATGTATCAGTTTCTAACTTTCATAACTCACCTGTTAGTTTCATAGTAGTTAGTCTGTAATTCATATTAGCTGCTAAATGATATGGCTTGCACTTAATAAATAAATAAATAGGTAATAACCTAATTGCAGGCTGACAGGTCTAGAATCCAAAGTTAAACAAACATGAAGTGGCCCAACAAGTCGCTTTGGGCAGCGAAGTGATCTTCTAGAAAAGCATCCAGTGAAACTCTTCATGAAGCATGCAGCCACTTTCAGTCACTCCCTTCTCTACAGACCCAAAACAAAACCCCTGCCTGCAATTCATTTCTGACATATCTGTAGAATCAGCGTAGTCGTCTTCATAAAATGAGTATACTGCATAATGAATGAAGGGAGAGACATCAGGTAGGCTGACAAAAGTTGTGGTGTAGTTGGGTTTGTTAGGCCATAGCGGTGAGTCAGAGATTTATGAGTTCACTTAAACNCCAAAGACCATCATGGAGTGACGCAGAATGGCAGCGGGTCATCTTCAGTGACAAGTCTCTAACATTTGGCAGACAAACCTTGACGCGAGCAGAGCTAAATAGATAGGCAGGTTTTATTAAACAAACAGGGAGTCAAACTCTACAAGCAAATCAGAGTGTACATACCAGAAGGGAAGAGAACAGAGCCAGAAACCATGAGACAAACCAGGGTCAAAGCCAAAACAGTCCAATAGAACCAGCAAACAAGTTAAGGGGAGCACCAAAAGACAAAAGCCAACAAACAAACGAAAGTCAAAACCAGAAAGACAAGATATGCAGGAGAAACGCTTAGAAAGGCAACAAGTGGCAATACCTAGGAAAGTGTGAGTGCAAACAGACTGGTATATAAGCAGGAGAAGTTAACGAGGGACAGGTGAGGCAGATTAGAACTCAGATGAGCCTGAACGGGAATGTGGGTCGTGACTGGTGGACTTGGAGCACATGGGTGTGATGTCATGCTGAGATGGCTGATGGGAGTTGTAGTTCAGAGCATCGGAGGTAGGGGGAAAACCCGGAAGCGTGACAGAATCCCGCTTTTGTCTTGGTAGAGACGACCAACAAGTCCGTGTGTGGAGGCACCGTGTTCAGCACCAAGATGAACGGTTTATTGTCACACATCCAAAAGACCTGGTGTCACTCCACCTCCACCCATACCACAAAATCTGCAGGAACTGCGTGAGAATATTCAAACTGCATTGGATGGATTATCACAGGACACCATTAGGAACCTATACAACTCCATGTTGAGACGTCTGGCATGTTGCGTTAACAAACATGGCGGCCCGTTGCCATACTGAGAGCCACTACTTCTGTATGTATCATATATATCAGTCTAAATTTATCATCATTTATTGTTTCTGGTAACCTTTATCTTCCTTTTGATTGGCATTGCAATCTGACACTTCCTTCTCGGTGCAGCTATTCTTTCAATGGTGAGTGTTTAAGTGGACATACACGAAAAAGCATGCTTCGAAGTCAGTAAACAGAAACAGCCCAACACTTTTGGTTGTATAATCATGTATACTGAATACATGCTTATACACCCAATTACACCACTACCCAGAATGTTTTATTCTTAATAATATTATTAGACAGACATTGAACATACGTTTATAAATACATTTTAAATACATAAAGTATATAAAAATCATTTATTTCATATGTGTTTGTATATTTGGAATATCACCACACTTAGTATTTTTGATTCTCTGCTTATCAGTACATGCTATTCTAATTTCGGCCTTATGAATCACGGCTAATGATTACCACTGTAATCCTCTGGTCTGGACACATGCCAACAGTTCCAAATTGCTAGGACTCGCCATCCATTAGCATCAACAGAATTACTGCACAAATTTGTGTTCATTTACATAATGTATTTGATTTATGTGAAAATGAGTCGTATGCTGAAATTAGGTAGATCCAATGGCTTATTTTTTCAGTGACTGACGCCTGTAGTTCAGTTGTAACTGTTTCGTTGTATTTGGGAATGAAAGCGAGGATTTTTTTGGGAATCAGCTGGAATTCAAACTTGGAAAATAAAACACTTTTCGAATCTCCGACTAGCTTAAAGGCCAAAGCAGCAGAAGTGCTGATGACAGCGCAGCACCACGATAATGTCGTGGCCACATGACATTCTCAGAGACGTTACCGCGGTGACCCGAGCATGATGTCACAACGCTCCAGGACCAGACAGAGAGCAACCCTGTGGTTGCCTTGGTAACAGAGCGAAAGAGTGGGGATACGGTGTTGCGGACAGTTAAGCCTCATGAAGGGAGGAAAATGGAAGAATACACACACTTTGCTGTTCATACAGGATTATAAATGCCTCTTTGAAATTCTGGTGTTACGTGCAGTTACATGTTCCCTGTTGCTGACACTGTTAATTTATACAGACTTTCCTTCTTTAAAGGAGGAACAGAGGGAGGTACGTGGGCACAGCTACAAAAATACTACAGCTATTAAACAGATGTGTCCATCAGAAGACTCTGACATTTGGCAAACTTTAACATGCGTTCAAATTAAGATTTTTTTTCCTTCTCCTATATAGCATCATTTTATAGGATATGAGGATTGGTTATGATATTGCTCTGACATTTCTCCTTAATCAAAAAACATGATGGCAAAAGTTTAGCCACTCTTTCCCCTTAACCCTTATAAGCATAATGGTAAGGAATGAAAAAGAGAGTTATTGCTTAACATTTAAACAAAATTTACTGCAGTGCTATTGGAAAATATTAAATCCCCTGACTGCTTTAAAATGTATTCTATTTGAAATTCCAAAACATTTAAAAGTGATCTCTTTTTATAACTTGGTTTAAATGTTACCCTTAGTAATGCAATATTGCAAAGGCAAAATTGTGCCCAGCCTATAAGAATTAATATGTTAAAGAGTGTAAGCATATTCAATTATATAAGAATCCACATAAGACAGTGAGTTACATTTCAGCATTTGATCATTTGTGTTATGCTTCAAGTATATATCACAGGTTAATCACGGTTTATTTGTCACATACGTGGTCAACACGGTACACCTAGCAGTGAAATCCTTTGACATTTTAAACACTGGTTTTCAGTGAAAGTGCGCTCTTATGGTGGACATTACAGTGTAATAATGTTAACTTTAGTACAATTAACATTTAACCTCAACATCACATTTATCTAGGTTAAACTGATGCTTAGATAATTGATGATTATGCTTTAACAGTGTATAAACCTGAATACACAATACCAGAAAATGTCTTGGTGGGAATTCGGGTGTTGGTGTTACTTTAAGACAACATTTTAACAATTGCCAATTCAATAATTATCAAATAAATTATGTTAAACAACTGAAACTGGCAACACTGTACCGTATGGGTTTAGAGCAATTCCTACATGTACACAAGGAAGGGGAAAGTCAAAGGAAAGCAAGAGGGGAATACTAGAGTTTCCAACACTGGAGATCAAAAATGACTATAGGATAAGAACTCTTAACAGCTGGGTAAGACCACCAAAACTGTCACTGTATACCTAAAACTTTCATCTTTGGGAGAGAGGAGAGAAAATCAAACTTCAGTCTTGCTTCAAGTCTGAAACATCCACAGGTATTTGTGCCCAACCGTCTCAATGCCATGGGTCTGAAAGGATGAGAAAAAGGAAATTTGCAAATATAATTTGCACATATACCAATGAAACTGCTGGTGTTCGCAGAATATTGGACTGACCTTCCCAGAGTCCAGACCTCAACACCCACTGAATGTGTTTGGGATTACTTGGAATGGAGCTATAAAGCTATAAAGAAATGCGCCCACACAAATACACACATATTCACACACATATCTAACATTTCATATTCACATGCACCACATAGCAAAGCTATCAAGAAATCAATAGAAAAGTGATGTGCAGTTCATTTTCAGCATTGAACATGACTCATTGCTGAAGATAAGTTTCCTTTCATCCATTTTTATTTGAAAAAAGAACTTCTGGCTTTTTATCCTTACCATGAAAACGGACTGAGCTGTGTGTTTTGTAGATGGATGAAGAGAGCCAGAGTTCTATAGATAGAAATGGGGGCCCATTTGTGGCAGGCTGTTCAGAATCTATCAACCTGAATAAATAATGGCACGACGAAAAAGAAGTGGAGGACTGTTAAAGATTTCAGCAGAAAAACCACAACCCCTCTTTGAAAGAGGAAGAGAAGCGAGAGAGATAGAGGTAGATAGACAGACAAACAGACTCAAATGGACAGACAAATTCCATAATTATATTTTAATCACTTTAATCACTTTTACTCGCTTCACTTGCTAGCTTTCAGAACACACTGAAAAGCTCTTAGAAAGTGGGCTCTCGGAAATGAACGAGGCGTCACTCCCTGCAAAAACAAGGTGAGGAAGTTGGACAGACGGGGAGAGTGCACTCATCATAGAGTCACCGCAAGATAAACAACTGAGGTGATTATAAAACTACTTACAGTGAGAGAGACATGCCAATTATGCTGGATTGATGCCCATGTGAACATGACATGTGCTCCTATATATCGGCAATGCATTTCAAAACAGGGTGGATCTTAAAGCCTTTTCCCACTAGGACTACCACTCATTCAAGGATTACCCTTTAGACTGAAGAACTGGTGCATGTTTGGGAATGTTCTGACCTCATTTTCCTCTTCAACAGGTGAAACGTATCAGGGTTTACATCAGCAGACTGATTTGGCTAATCTGTAACTTTCCACCCTTTACTTTCTGATGAACTGAATTTAGGGAACATGGTTTCATTCAAATTTGTCCCAAAACCTATGGAGAGGAGTTTGTGTCAAATCAAAAAACAATCAATGGATCCATAGTGTCATGCAGAGTATGTGCCAAAATGAAAAACAAACCCCATATTTTCAAGTCACTTGATGACTGAAAAACAATGCTTGAGGATTTGCATTTGAATGACAAATGTAAGAACTGAATAAAATCTGCTTTGAAATGTAACGGCACGGCCATATTGACTTGCATCATGCAGGACAGTGTTAATCAGTGTAACGGATTTTGTGCTTTTTATTGTGGCACGTTTTTTGCATGTTACAGTTTTGGTTGCATTGCCTGTAATACCTCAATGAGCACAAATAACAGCTGCAATTCAATCAAAGAATTGCGCAGTTGGGCCAGATTGGGTGGATGGCCTCCCTGGCACAATTCTGAGGAGAATTTCCTGTAGATTGAGAGCTTTAGCCACTGCTGGTAAACCCGTATGACCGTACGCTTCCATATACCTGCAGATTCAGCTACTTCCTTCACACTATGGTCTATGGCACACCCAAATGTAATAATTTTTTCAGCCAATCATTAACCTCTGCTTTGTGACCCATTTTCCAAATATGGAAGGAGACATTCACTGCACTGTACCACAAATTTATGAATCCCATCACACACCCCGCAGGTATTTATAGCCTGATCATCCTCATACAGCACCATCTGCAGGGGCCTGAAGTTACTACCACCCTAAACACACAAGGTGAATCATTTATTGTCTAGTGAGTTTAGCTCATTGTTTTCACTGTTATGATTGTGTTTCATTGATGAAAATCAGTTTACAGTCTTGCATGGTGGAAAGCAATTGAGATGTGCCTTCATAACAAAGTGGATTACATTTAATTTTAATATTCGATTAAATTTTTACAATGCAAATGCTCACGCATTGTTTTTTATTTTGGCACATATTCTGCATGTCACTCGGGAGCAGTAAAAGTATGTGTTCACTGCAATTCTTTTTTCCCTCTGTAGTGATTGATTTCTTATTGTCTCAGCACTTTGCTTCCTGCTGTAAGTGCATTGCCATATGGCAGCAAAAAAAAATTAAAAACTTAAGAAACTGGTGGATCAGTGTCTGATCGAAACCCTGTTCTCCACTGTAGAACTGTAACGCAAACAGTGCTAATCTCTGTGCTGTTGTAAACTATACAGGATTAGTGTGATTTCAGAAAAGAGATGTAATCTGGTTCAATTCCAAGCTCCACTAAAGCCCAGTGATCCAGCCAGGCTGTTGCTGAAAGAAAGAGGGCTCTGGAGACACAGCCAGGGCAGTATCGGGTGAAGCTATAAAAATATGGCCGTCTGGTGTTTAGGTCCACCGTGGCAGCTGAGAGCTGAGCACAGCGACCTTTCACAGGTAATCACAGCCCTAATGTACAATTATAACAGTGTCCCTCAAGACCCTGACAACAGATAGAGAGAGATAGAGACAGAACAAGGGAGGGAGAGAGCGAAAGCGTCAATAGACACAGGCAGAGAAACAGAGAGAATGAGATAGAGAAGGCCAGAAATGCAGAAAGAGACAAAAGAGGGAGAGGAGGCAAAACAAAGAAAGAGAAAGGGAACAAGAGAGTACTAAAGGGCAGAAGTTCAGTGCAGGGTCTGTTCAGAGATTTCTCTTCTCCCTTTGGGATGTGCAGGCTGAGCCCCATCTGTCCTTCTAACAGGCAACACTCTTTACACAGTCCCTCTGGCCTCTCTCTCTTACTCCCTCTCTCTCTCTCTCCTACAAACACACACTCAGGCTAGTATAGAAAGTAGACATGCATGCACATGCTGTCCTTGGTCAATGACCTGTGTATACAGGCATGTGTAAATGTGTGTGCGTGTGTGTGTGTTCTCGTGTGCTGGCTGAAGTGTGTGTCCGGTCTCTTAGACAGTCTGAGTCTGAAACACATGCAGCTGCTCACATTTCTTATTCATGTGCCATTTGTTCCCTCCTGCCAATAAATGCATCACAGCAGCATCTGTGCGAGAGAGGCTTGACATTGCACTCTTTAAAAAAGACCAAAAGGTTCCCTGAAGTGTTTTCTCCTGGTTCCCCAAAGAACATTTCATTGGAAGGTTCTTTTTTAAGAGGATCTGTAATGCTTTTCTGGTTTTCCCCTTTTCCTTTCATGTGTTCTGTAGCCTTTTGTGCATGTAAACGGTCTGCAAAGTGATAGACCCCAAAGTACACGCTAAAGCACCTTGTTGGAACTGCAGCCCTTTCTCTGTTACAATGTGATGTCATCTGGGAGACCTAAATCAGTTAAAACTGACCACACTGAAACATCCAACTTCAGTGTAGTGTGCAAAGGTATATGTTGTTCTACCTGACTTTCAGGATCAAGCTCTGGCTCAAACAGATATGGCAGAATCAACACCATTGTGAAATTGGCCACAGCAGTGTGGGGACAAACCTCTAGTAGCAGGATGCTGCTCTAGCAGTTGAACAATGAGAACAAATTGGGTGAGCTGACCAATCAGAGCACACTGGGCTTATTGGGAGGAGACAAATAATGTGTTTAGCAGTGTAGGGTGAATTAAACATTTCCCAGCACACATTTTATGCTCTGATTAAGCCTTATCAATCTAGAAGTTGGTAATTAACCATCATTTTCTCATTAGACTCTACACCTATCTGAAGATCCTTATGGATTCCTCAAGGGATTTCCTCCTCCCAGGCCATGTGTAGCTGCTGGACCACAATGGACCATCTTTGAACAAGGCACAGAAAACATAGCCTTTGATACAAAGAGCAACTCACCATGCCTACACAGGAGTTCACTCACATACACATATACTCTCAGAGTCTCTAGAGAATGTGGCTTCCATCTGCGTCTGTTTTGTCTGAACACTGTGTCCTAAGTCTGACTCAAGAGAGAGCCTGTGTTTCAGCCTCTTATTCAGCAGAACAGACATCTAAAGAACATCTAGGGGCAGATTTACTAATAGAGGCACGGATTACCTACAGTCTACAAATATTTGGGCTATATAAGTAGGTGAAATATACTTATGTAATTTTACTTGGGTACTGTGCTTGGGTATTGTAGTTATATGTGCTTTTAACAATTGTTTGAACTGTCTAATGAATACACTCATCATCAAAAGAATAATTGCAGAAACAGGTGCATTCAGAAGGAATCATCCGACGGGAATGAAACCTGGTGGGTAGGTTTAATATTGTGCGAATGATTCAAGTTTCACACTTGCCTCTGTCTGGGACGTAAGCAAGGACGAGCCTTATTGCTGTACCAACAGCCATAACTGTGGACATTCAGTTAGTGTCAGCTACGAAAAAAAATACAAAATGTGACACTACTTCTGTATGTGTAGCTCAATAAATATTGTCCATATCAGTCTAAATTTATCATCATTTATTGTTCCTTGTAACCTTTATCTTCCTTCCGAACAGCATTGCAATTTGACACTTCCTTCTGGGTGCAACTGTTCTTTTGATGATGAATGTATTTAGATAACACCTTTGCTGTAAAGGATTTCTGTAATATCTATAATGTTCTGTGTTCAAGCACATTTCAATGTGTTTCACCTTATTATACCCATGTTGAATTCTGGGAAAACAGTACAGTATGGGCAGTTTATACTGTATTATACACCTTCTTGACATATAACTGTATCAATATATATCAATAAACTTAGACAAACAGCAGACAAACATCATTTTCACTGCAATTTCATTTGGTTTTTCAGTTTGCAATTATTTAAATCTGTAAACATCTGTAAACCCAAGTAAGTCAGACATGTTTCTATTCAACTACTGTTTCTTAAAATTAGCATGGCTAGCTAATTGTAGCTATCTATATAACGGCTTATTACCTGACTTAGCACAAGCTGTACTAACACAAAATAAAGCATGAGATATTCCAGTGAGTTCATGGACTTTTTGCCATATTTTTATTGCACAGCAGAATTTATTGTAGAAGCGTTCACTTTCCCACATTGAGCTTAATACTATACAGCTCTAGCTTTAACATTGACTTTTAGAGCTCCTAAGACATGCATGCATTTTATTCATTCATTCATTCATCTTCTAAGCCCCTTATCCTTCTGGGTCACGGGGTTTGCTGGAGTGACTGTCCCAGTGCTCACTGAGGAAGAAACACCCAGGCTAGGCTGCTAGTCTATCGCAGTGCATATTTTTACTTTGAATTAAAAAAATTGATTTTGAATTACCTTTCACAAAAGTCTTTCATTTTCTTTCATTTTCTAAACTATGCAGCCAGTAAGTTACTGTTGCACCTATTTAGTGAAGGTTTTTTTCTCCCCCCAGAAGTTCTTTTTCTACTATCAGATAGGAACTTTCTCTAACTAGAAAAAGTGCTGACTGGAATATTCTCTAACGGGGATGGAAAGTTTTCTTGTTAATAAAAGCCTTGCTTCCGTGAGTTCACCACATCGTCCATCATGGTGATGAAACTATTGCAGACTGAAATCTTAATTAATTTGGCACAACAGCCCAAGCAAAATGTTTCTTGGTCTCTGAAGATGTGAACTCTGGGTCTATTGTAAAGTTCCATTGTTCGCCAGGCGAAACTTCTACACTACATTTTTCTGGAGCTCATCCAGGCAGGCACTATGGCAGTGGTCCCATCCTGCAAAACATTAACCTCAAGAGCAATCCAGGACGGCATGGTCGCCATTGTCTTAGCCACCCACTCTGGCAGAGTCTAGTAGAGTTGGGTAATTAGTGCGGAGAGAGCGTGACAGAGTGACACATGAGCTGTTCGCTAATGAGCAGTGAGTGATTAATCCTGACTAACAGTCTGATTTACTAATTAACCTCATTTAGGGGTCCAGTGCACATCACCAAGTATTTTGAATTTGTTCTTGTGGGCTTTACAGTGGGCTAGTGCGGTACAAACAAACTGTAATGCTAGTGAGATGAAGAAAGTGTGGCCTCACTCATTTTGGTAGCGATACGTCGTTTGTCAGTGGCATCTTTTGCTGCTCAGCCAAAATCTTGGTCTGTGTGTGATAATTGCTCCCTTGAAAATAGGGTCAGACAGCTCCTCAGAAGATCACTGGAACGGTTGTCATAGCAACTGCGATGGCCAGTCTTGCCCACTGTTTTGTCCCTCTCCTGTAATCCAGGCTATCAGCCCCCCAGGATGCGTTGGCCTCGGCATAAGGGAAAAGGCTAGTTCAGCACCACGGACAGCCACCCTGCCTCTCGACCTCGATGTGCCTTCATTGAACCTGCAGAGCTGAAGGGGCTCGGCGAGCTGCACAGCATGACTCCGTTCGCACAGGCCCGGAGATCAGAAACAAATCTTTAACCAGACTGAAGCAGCCTGTGCTAGGTCCACAAGACCGAGCCCTCTGCTGCCTCTCTGTTCCATTGTGGATAATTATGGTGCATTATGGTGCATTAGGCCAGCATGTCTTATTAAAAAGTGAATGGGTGTCATTTTGGCAATGACAGCTGGTATGGTTAGTGTGCATATGGAGCTGCCGGCATGTGTGCATGTGTGTGTGTGGTTAATGAGGAGAATACAAAGGTCTCAGTCAATCTCCTGGTCTATGTGGGTGTGAAGAGGGGAATAACAGATGCTGTAGAAGAAAAGGAAATGCAAAATGATTGGATGGATTTGCTATGTATTGTTTTGGAAGAAAATGATAGAGCGCACGTGTGTGTGTGTGTGTGTGTGAGAGAGAGAGAGAGAGAGAGAGAGAGAGAGAGTCCAGAGTCCACTCAAAATGGCCAAGTCATTTGAGTTTCAGGAGATAATGTCTTGGGAATTTGGATATAACATTATCTACTTGCACAAGGAAGGGCACAACAACACTTTAAGCTTTTATCTTTGAGAGAGGAGAGAAAATCAAGCTCCACTCTTACTTCAGATCTGAAAACATCCACAGGTGTTTCTGTCCATCCTTCCTCTGTAAGAAGGCAACTCAGTGCTATGGATCTGATAGGTCATGTAGCTGTACTCTTACTGAGAAAAGTAAGATGTATCAAACAAAGAAGCTGTTGGTGTTTTTCAGACTAGCTGACTAACCACCAAACAGTCCAGTTATTTTGATTATGGAAACCAGAAAATGCAATGAACTTCTAAACTCTGACTAAAGTTTGGTGGATATTATCCTTGCAAGTTTCTTTGAGAAACCGTAAGCCTTCTGAAAAGAATGGAAGACTATCAAACCATTGTTTGAATGCTTTAAATCAGGGGTCTTCAATCCTCCACCTGGAGAGCTATCCAGCTTTCCTGCAGTTTAGTTCCAAACTTGTATCCAATAAGCTGTCTCACCCCTTATTTAGCACTACTACATCAAAACTAGCCAATCAGGGACTTGGGAAGAGCAGGTGTGGAAAATTGTGCTTGGAACTTGGCTCAAGTAGCTCTCCAGGTGGAGGTGTTAGAGGAGCACTGCTGTAAATGCTAAAAAATGAAATTAAATTTAGGTGTTGAGGCTTCTGTGTAATTTTCAGTTTAAAACATGTGTTCTATTTTTTTTCCAGAAGCTGAAAAATAAATAACTTGTATTTAATGGCATTTAATTCATTTTAATTGGAAATGAATCCAACAAAAGCTGGCTTCTGAAGTTAATACAGTACTGTTGCCAAGACAAGAGAAAGAAGGAAGGTTTGTGGAGCATCTGTACAAAGATGCAGCTTTCTATAGCATAGCATGAATCATAAAATAGTTTGGGTGGCTCTTGATTGAAAGCTTTGAAGTCTTGAACAAGAATTCATAATGCAAATAACTACATGCCTTAGTTCATGTTGCCTTGTGTCCCACTTGCGTTTAGTGTAAGTTTGAAAAACAGAAAAACTAACTTAAAGAAGACATGAAAAAAGGAGGGAGGATGTATAATGTACCAAATAATGTGTGAAAAGGCTGACAGAAGAGGTGCCAGATGAAACTCAATAATTAATAATATATGTTATAATAGTATGTTATCTCAAAGATAATGAAACTATGTACAGCCATTTTATTTCTTACAAGTACTGCCCTTTATTAGACCTTATTTTCCCATAATAATAACAGTAACAACTAAATACACTCTAGTTCTGTAGACTGAATATCTTGATACATTACTATCTTCATTGTCCAAAGAAAAACATGTATCTCCATTTTTGTCAATTTTAACTTTTATGTATCATTTGAACACAGCAGTTGCTGTTTACAGTGTGTGAACATTTCATGATGAATGGACCAACAGAAATGGCCCAAAATTGCTTGGAAAAAATTCTGGTTTCATTGACTTTAGCCATTTTGGAGACACTTGTTTTTCTTTGTTTTTCTTTCTTATTCATGTACATGCATTTAATCTATTTTTACAATCTACCATTACATTTCATAATACTGTCAGAGAATAATTTATTTTTTTACAGTGTACCTGAGGAAAACAGTTGGCCAACAAGAGACCAAAACAGCACTATATTGAATTTTACTCAATATGGGAAACCACCAAAACAATAATACAACAAACACACAGTAACATGAAAGTGTAATGTTAACTTATAGACAAGAAGTGTCACATTAACTACAGAAGTAAGAGGTGCTGCTATAAGAGTAGATGCATTGCAGTAAGAAGTAAAGATGATAAAGCAAACAGTACCAATGGAGTTCATACTGAAATACTGTCTATTTCAGAAGAGACTGAAGTAAGGACGAATGACAGCTTCTCTAACTTTGTGTAGCAATTAAGATATAAATAGATTGTATCTGTCAGCAAAGCTTCAGAACAAATCTGTTCTGTTAAACCCTGTCTACCCCCTACCGCAATGCCAAACACACACTAATAGCCGCTCTATTGATTTTGATATTCCTGTTTTGTTTCTTTACTTTCATGCTGCTGAAAATCTCCTCTCTCGTCTCTACAACAGCTAAACTACAACAACAACAAAAACAAAATCTTTCTAATTCTATAAATCTCAAACTCCTGACTTCAGTAACCTTGGAATAGATCTTGGAAGCTGCTGCTCTGAGAAAACCACTCGGTATCATAACACTGCAAGCCTCTTCCTGGAGGCCTCAAAATGTGCCAAAAGACAGGACAGCCTGCCAGTGAATAATTACTGATATTTATGGATTGGAGGCAGAGATGGGCAAAAATACATCAAAACATGGTGCTAACAGGGCTGCACAGGCGCTGTCCTGAAACAAGGCTGCTCTGACTGTGGCACGCAAACACTTTATGTTTGGCCCAGCAGATGACATCCATCTATGTTGACAGTAACATGATTAGATGGATGCCCACGGTGTTCTTGCAATGACACTCATTTATGATTAAGACGGATCTCATCTGTAGAGAACTGTAAAAGACAAAAGCACTGATTACAGGTTTTATTAAAACTCAAACAAGATGAATCTCTGCATACCTTACATTTACATCATTCAAATGTGTATACCTGGTACATCAGTTCCCTTTCAATTAAATCAGTTACATCAGCACAGACTGGCAGTAACTGTGTTGTAATTAAACAAGACTGAAATAGGGGGTGTGCTTCCACAATATAATCAGTGGATTATCACAGCTGTGATGTTGTTCACAGTAACACATGACACACGTTCTACTGCTTGGACCGTAACTTCTGCCTATCATCACTGTCCAAAGAGAAACAAGTCTCTTCAAAATAGCAACTTTACAGGAAAGGTCAAAAGCCTAATTTAATTTGAATGTGAGTCAACAGAACCAGACTTTTTCCCAAGCAATTGTGGGCCATTTCTGTTGGTCCATTGGTCATGAAACATTCTCACAGTGTAAACAGCAGCCGCTGTGTTAAAATGATGCATGAAAGTAAAAATCAACAAAAATAGAAATACATGTTTTTCTTTGGACAGCAACGATATGGTGGTAGTATAGTGGAACTCTGATCGAGGGAGGGGAGAGCTCTGAGAACTTGGGCTGGAGCTCTAAGCTGCTTCTTTTTGACTGTAGGGCTGATAGGACTGAGGGAGATGAGGTAGTGGTAGGGATTGCGAAAGGATGGGAATGGGAAATTATACAGTGTCTGACTGTAAGGAGGAGTAGTTTCAGGCATGGTCATCCTCCCAAATTTCAATTAATCACGAAAAAGTAAAGCATAGTGCCTTAATAATAAAAGTTATTTTTGATGAAACTTTACCTCATTCTTTAAATCCCCTGTGTGTGCATTCAATATAGATGCAGTGAAGCTCTGCACTTGCATTATGGATAGAACCACAAAGCTTTCACAACATCAGGTTCAGCTTAATGTCACCCAGTAAAGCATTTCAGCTCATCTTCTTGTTTGTAACTAGTAGTTTTCTCACTACTAGTGTCTGACTACATGAGCTGTAGGTGAAATGTTATCATATATTGCCACATCCTGTCTTGTCCTGCTCCTGTCCGTCCTGTTTTGCCTTTGTTTACATTCCCTCATGTGCTCTCCTGCTATGTGCTTCTGTTTTTGTTTGGGTTTTCCAGATCCTCCTTTGCTTCGCCCCTTTGTCTTGCCTCTCACCTGTGTGCAGTCTGTAGCCCCGCCCCCTCTCATTAGCCTCAGGTGTTACAAGACCTGCACTTGCATCCTGCCTCCTCGTCTCCCTCCTCCTTACAGTTGCATAATAAGCTCACCAGACAAAAAAAATCGGTCACCTTGTGTGTTTAAGGTGGTATTATTTTCAGGCACCTGCAGATGGTGATGGTACCTGCGGGGTGTGTGGTAGGGGTTATACAGTGCAGTGAATGTCTCATTCCATGTGTGGAAAATGGGTCCAAAGCATGTTAATGATTGGCTAAAAGGAGTGATTGCATAAAGGTCTACCACCAGTGGTGAAAATCCCAGTCTACAGAAAAATGTCCTCAGAATTGTGTCAGGGAAGTCATCCCCCAAATCTGGCCCAACTGCACAATTATTTGATGCAAGAGTAGCTGATCCTCGATGTGACCTTCATCCAGAAACTTGTCCAGTCCATGAAATTGAATCACAACTATTATTTGTGCTTGCTGAGGTACTACACGCTATTAGGAATGTTTCAGTCAGAGGTGACCAAATTTTTGGCTGAGTTTATGTCCTTTTTCTGGTTGTATATGCCAAATTAGACAAATTTGTAACAGTTAGCTGCAGCACAAAGCCAGATGCTTCGTAGCAAACTGTGCTTGGAAAAACTGTTATCACAAACCAAAGCACGGGTAGAACGCTTCTCGACCAATCCAACAGTGTGGTTGGATCTAACTGTTGTATTGTGTTTCTCATGGCACATTCAGGGTAAAGTGACTGAAGGAGCCTGTTTCATGGGAAACTAAATTTCATTCATCATTTTAGCGTGGGAGGTTTGCATATTGCACCAGTAAGAGCAGAGTGTGAAGGTTCAATTAGCAGGTAAGAGCACAGTTTTGCTCAAAATATTGCAATGCACACAACATTATGGGTGACATACCAGAGTTCAAAAGAGGACAAATTGTTGGTGCACGTCTTGCTGGCGCATCTGTGACCAAAACAGCAAGTCTTTGTGATGTATCAAGAGCCACGGTATCCAGGGTAATGTCAGCATACCACCAAGAAGGACGTTTTCCTCCACCAGCATCACGTAGTGACCTGGCTACTATCCTGCAAGAAGAATGGCTTAAAATCCCTCTGACCACTGTGCAGGACTTGCATATGTCATTCCCAAGACAAACTGACGCTGTATTGGCCTCAAAAGGAGGCCCTACACCATACTAATAAATGACTGTGGTCTAAAACCAGGTGTTTCAGTTTCATTGTCCAACCCCTGTACACACACACACATTTGGCCTACAAGAGTTTAGCTCCACCCATTTCACTAAAGTTATAAGTAGTGTTTCAGCCTGGACTGCTTTGTGAATGAGGCATCACACAGAACAGCCAATCACAACAAAGGTCATTTGCATATATTGGTCTTAAAGGCATAGTAACAGAAACAGCATAAAGAGAGAAAATAAATTAATTGTTGCTTTTTATGGTACATAGAACCACACAAATGTTGGAATGTTAGTAAAATTAAGATATAGCCTCTGCTGTAAGTTGCATATACATTTTATTGTTATTCATTTGTGGTATTAATACAATAAAAATATGGTGGTTTTGAATTTACATGTTTTAAATGTGAGGTTGGAAATGAATGAAATGTATTACACAAACACAATTCTGGCCAAAACAAGTAAAGAAAGCAGTTATGTTGATGCAATTCTTTTTTTTTGTTTGCAACCCTTTGATACATTTGATTCCTGCCTTAACCTGTGAACCCCTTAAAAGATCTGGGCCTACTGATGGGTTCAAGAACTATAAGTAGATATGGAATAATAAGGCTTATGATATGCTGGGTCTTTTTTTTAATATAATACAGGTATTACTTTGAATAGACTGTGGCAATAGCAGACAGTGAATTTATTTCTTTGGCTGAGGAGCCCCCTTGAGATGAAACCATAATATTACAATATTATGTGTGTGTGTGTGTGTGTGTGTGTGTGTGTGTGTGTGTTCATTTCACTGTCAATCATTTTGAAATATCTGACCTAAAAACATCATGAGAATTTGATGCCAAAGGGACAGTGGAGGCCTACTTGTATTCACTGCTGAACTGCTATAACAATAGGCCAATAACCCAAACTTCTATGTCCTACTTATGGCTCTGTGTTTATATGGCATCACATATCTACAGCACAGCAAAAACCCTTTCATGTGTTTTTCAAAGCTACAGTGCAGTTGCAGTGAAATGCACTAATCATCAAAAAATGCTGCACAAATAACTGCACCCAGAAGGAATCAGCCAACAGGAATGAAACTTTGTGGGTAGGTTTGACATTGTGAGACATGCAAATGATTCAAGTTTCAACCTCAGCCGCACATGTGATGTAACCAAGGATGGGCCTTATCGCTGTACCAGACTAACCCAAAATCCACAATTCCAGTCCTTCAACAAGCAGTGATGCCCTCCATGAGTCATCCTGTTAGTACCAGCACCATTGCCAGACGGCTGCCCGATGCAGGACTACATGCACGCAGACCACTACGACGACTGTCAACATCGCCAAAGACTGCAATGGTGTCGTGACAGACTGTCATGGAGTGACTTAGAATGGCAGCGGGTCATCTTCAAGTGACGAGTCCAGCTTTAGTCTTGGTGGAGACGACCAACAAATCTGTGCGTGGAGGCACCGTGGTCAGCACCCAGATGGGTGGTTTGTTGTCACGTGTCACGTATGTCCAGAAGGCCTGGTGTCAATCCACCTCTACCCCTAGCACAAAATCTGCAGGAACTGTGTGAGAATATTCAAGCTGCATGGGATGGATTATCGCAGGACACCATTAGGAACCTCTACAATTATCACAAGCGCTGCCTGGGCAGGGCGAGGAATATCATCAAGGACGTTTCTCACCCGAATCATGGTCTTTTCACCCTCCTTCCATCTGGCAGGCGCTACAGGAGCCTCCGCTCCCGCACCAGCAGACTCAGGAACAGTTTTTTTCATGAGGCTGTGTGTCTGATGAACGCTGCACGGACACTTTAACTTACATTGCACTCCCACTACTGCTTACTTGCACCTTCTGTACTGTTGATGCACTTTATTCATTGCCAAGCCTCCTGTATACTCATGTTTACATACTGTTTCCATATTATTCTACCTCAGATGTTATTTTTACTGTATACAGACTGTCTACTTGCACTACTCTTACAGTTCAACATTCATTTGTTGCTGCTCTCACACATACTTATATATGCATATAGATATACTTATATTATGTGTATATATTTATTACTACTGCACTTTATGTAAATAATACTGTATTTGCACTTCTGGTTAGATGCTAACTGCATTTCATTGGCTCTGTACCTGTACTCTGCACAATGACAATAAAGTTGAATCTAATCTAATTATCTAAATTTATCATCATTTATTGTTCCTACATTTTACATTACATTTTAGGCATTTAGCTGTCACTCTTATCCAGAGCAACTTACAAGGTTATTCGTTTTACAGGTAGGCCTGTACAGTGTTAGGAGTCTTCCCAAGGACTCTAATTGGTGTAGCCCAGCATTTGCTATCGAGACTGGGATTCAAACCCCTGTCTCCCACATGGTGTGGTAGCTGTCTGTTGGGTAGTGGTGTTAACTGCTGAGCCACACCAACCGCTGGTAACCTTTATCTTCCTTCCCAATAGCACTGCAATCCCACGCTTCCTTCTGGGTGCAGACAATTTTTTTGACGATGAGTGTCTATGTAGAACTCACCTACATCTGTTCTTTTTCAAGCCTGACAGCAGCGGTAAACAACCAGTCCTCAGTTGTGTCCCTGTGAGGGGCCACTGGCTTTGGCTGGAGAGAGACAGTGGTGGAAGTGATGAACTCCGCTCTGCTCTTCACAGCTTGAGTGCCGCTTATTCAGGGAGACGTGATGGAACCATGCAGCGAGACAACGGCTGACCAAAAGAGCGCAATCTTGATGGTACTATAAAGCTGAGGGAGGTGAAATGTGTGAGGAGCCGAGGGCTTGTGGGGATTGTTTGGTTTTCTGATTGCATACAGTTCAGAGTTGAATGTACCCGGACAGGGTTAAATATGAGAAATGGAGGAGCAGGGATAGATGTAACTGCATTTAATTCATACTTATACACCTGTGGCGGACCATAGGATGGCACTCAAGAACCGTAGAAGAACAGAGATGAGTGAATGTATTATTGAACTATCCAGCAAAACCCTTGATGGTCTCCTGCACTTGAAAAGTGCCACACTGGGATGTCTACCCCAGGTAAAGTACATATATGCAAATGTTTGTAGAAACTCCTTCTAATTAGTGAATTAATGTACTGTAAGGTGCATCCATTGTTGACACAGATGTTCAGTTGTGCACAGCTTGTGTAGGCACCATATAAAAACACTGCCAATAGAATAGGCAGCCATACATGAGCCTAAGGTAAACATGCTCAAACCCAGGTGTTGACTAGTGGCGTAAGAAGCCCACTCAGCGCTGCACTCCATGGGGCACAATCCAGTTCCTTTGGGATAAGCTGGAAGGGTTTGTGATTCAGAGCCAAAATCAGTAGCTGACCTCACTAATGATGGTGTGGCAGAATGCAAACAAATCCTCACAGTAATGTTCCAATGTTTAGTGTAAAGCCATCCCAAATGAGTAAACAGAAAACTCCTGATTAATACATTTGATTCATACATACTGGACAAACAGTGGACTTGATGGTGACTGTATTACAGAAAGCCCTTGTGTGGCATGTAAAAAGGAACTAGTTTTATTATGCTACTAAAGGAAAATCCTCTCTCTCTCTCTCTTTCCTTCTCTAACCTTTGTACTTGCTCATTCTACATTCCTTTTGGGTGATGTCTCCTAAAGAACCCCTCTGATATCAGTGCGCGTGTGAATATCAATGCACGGCCTGAGGGATGAGGGGTGATGGCGACAAAGTATAAGAGACAGTTTTTCTAAGGATGGCTCATACACATTTAAAACATGTTGTCCAGCTCGACTTGACAAGCGCATTCATGAAGAGTACCGACAGTTATCCTTCCCCAGAGGACCCAATGAAACCAAAGGAGTCCTCGGACAAGATGCAGTAAATGCCATTTTCCCATCTCACTGGATAACCAGCAGAATTCCCCACAGCACGCAACCGTTGACAGGTTGCTTATCTGTGCTGTCCATCCAATTGATCTGTCGCATGATTCATAAAGCTCTCAAGCATGCTCTTGTCTAACTGCGAGTGCACACCACAGAACATTACCAGTGTCAAGAAGAGGGTCAGTGCTGTAATGTAGGATGCTAGGATGGAAAACCAGCATGTCAATATCTGACAGGGCCACAGAGGAGAGTCAATAAGCGAGGAACAAGGAATGTGAGTGACTCTCCACTGACCTCAGGCTGACATACGTGTACTATATGGTCACCTCAGCCAGCCTAATGGGACAGGTCTCTTCAGGAGTGGCTGTAATTGTGACCTTTTTTTGGGGGTGGTATTTTTTCTTCCACCGGATTTAACTCACTGAAACGTGCCTGTAATTCTGGAGGGCACTTAACAGGAGTAAACTGACCCCAGGAGTTGGTAGAGGGTCTGTAAGCTGTTTAATATCTGGACATTGTTCGATTATTCGGGGTCCCAACTCCCCCCACCCCTTTTTATGCGCCGCGCGCTAGTTCAATTCGTTTCCCAGGTTACTGACAAATAACTCGCTCGTGTTGGGGCGCGTGACAACTCTCGGGCCGGGGTGTTCACGAGCGGCTCGAACCAAAAACAAAAGGGGGCCACAAAGCCACGCACGTGTTGCTTTTTAGATGAGAAACGGAGCGCCACAACACCGGCGCTCTTCGGGCCGTCCGCGTGCTCGCGCAAACCAGGACACGCGCAGTCCCACCACGAGCCGGAGCGTACGTTGGCCGGGGCGCGAGCGCACGGCGCCTGGGAGGGGGGGTGGGAAGAAGAGGAGGGGGCGATCGGAGCTGACCGGAATACTGATACTGACACAGTCCGCAAGCAGCATCTCCGCCAGCTCAGCGCGCGCATCATCATCATCATCATCCTCAGCAGCAGCAGCTGCAGCAGGAGAACCGGCAGGACCGCAGCCGCGCGTCTCCCACCACTTTCCTGCACACCATCTCTCGCTCTTTCGCGCGCTTATGCGGGCCGCATCGTCGCGCATGCGCGGCGTCGTGGCTGAAACCGCGGCGGACTAAGTTTCTTGCTCCCGGCTTTTTTTAAAATTTCTCCCTCTCGTTCAATCCCACTCTTATCGTGAGGGACTCTTGCTCTGCGCGCGTGTGGCGGGAGCGATGCGGGCGAGCGGAGCCCGGTGGCGCGCGGGGGTGGCGTGCCTCCCGGTGTTGATGGCTTTGGCGCTCGGCCGCAGCCCGGTGGCGCACAGGTAAGGCGCGCCGCGCGGCTCACACATCTGTCCGCACGCGCTGTGCCAGCACTCAGCCTGCTACAGCACTCACTGCTCACTGCTCTCTCCTCTCCTCCAGCGGGAACGAGCCCAGCAACATGTCGTACGTGAAAGTCACGGTGGATAAACTGCTCAAAGGCTACGACATCCGACTCAGGCCCGATTTCGGAGGTAATGTTGGGCTAAAGCACACGGGGGTGATGAGGATGAGGGTGGTGATGCACGTTATCGATGTGGTAGTGATCGTGCGTGTGTGTGTCCTGAAGCTGCGCGTCTTCTTGCAGGTCCTCCGGTGGACGTGGGAATGAGTATCGACATCTCCAGCATCGACATGGTGTCCGAGGTGAACATGGTGAGTAGCGCGATTTGTTAGTACTGGAGCCCGAGAAACAAGTTTTGTTCAGCACTGCTTATAATCCGCAGTGTTAAATGAAGCCCTGCATTTTTAGTCATCACTGTATGGGGTCTGACAGTGCGCACTGGACTATCGGATCTGCAGTGTTTCCAAACTTACTGCTCAAGTTCGTTCACACATGCTGCAGACAGTGATGCACTTAATGAACCTGGTTCTGCATAATTTAAGTCACATCAACACAAGTGAGGCAACAACTGTGCTGATATTATAAATTCATGTACCAATATGTAAAAAAAAGTGAATTAAACTTTTATCAGTTTCTCAAAAAGAGTCGATGGTGATGCTGATATGTACGCACATAAAACAAAGAAATTGAGACTAAAAATAACAGTGTAGCAATTGTAGTACAGTAACCCAGCGCCGCCTAAATGTTGCAATACATGCAAGACATACGTCATCAAATATTGGTCTGCAATCAAATTTCAACTCCTGTCCAAAGCATAATACAGCTTTTCTAAACAATCAATACTGAAATGATTTTGTTATAATCATGCATTCACACCTGTGGCTTAATCACTTCTGACATTTTGTCACTTATTGCATTATGATTTTATTATACACTCATCATCAAGAGAATAGTTGCACCCAGAAGGAACTGTGGGATTGCAGTGCTATTGGGAAGGAAGATAAAGATTACCAGGAACAATAAATTACAATAAGTTTAGACTGATATGGGCAATATTTATTGAGCTACACATACAGAAGTAGTATGGCGTCAGGGCGTCATGTTTGCTAACCCAACATGCCAGACATCTCGGCATGGAGTTGTAGAGGTTCCTAGTGGTGTCCTGCGATAATCCCATCCCTTGCGGCTTGAATATTCTCACACAGTTCCTGCAGACTTTGCGGTAGGAATGAAGATGGAGTGACACCAGGCCTTCTGGACATGTTACGTGTGACATCAAACTGTGCCTCCACACACTCCGCCAAGGGCTCGTCACTGAAGATGACCCACTGCCATTCTGAGTCACTCCATGACAGTCTGGCACGACACCATGGCAACCTTTGGTGACATTGACATGGTGTTAAGTGCAGCTGTCGTAATGGTCTGTGTACATGTAGTCCTGCATCTTGCAGCTGTCAGCTAATGGTGCTGGCACTAACAAGATGACTCATGGAGGGCATCACTGCTCACTGAATATCCACAGTCGTGGTTGTTGGGTCAGTCAGGTACAATGATAAGGCTTGTCCTTGCTTGCGTCACATGCAAGGCTGAACGTGAAACTTGAATCTTTTGCATGTCTCAAGATGCCAAATCTACCCACCAAGTTCCATTCCTGGTGGCTGATTCCTTCTGGGTGCAACTATTTGTGCAGCTATTGTTTTGATAATGAGTGTGACATCTGACCTTCACAACTATATAAGATCAGATGCTGGACATCCCATTCTAAAACTATGTGCATTTATATATCCCCTTCACTCTTCTGACTATCCACAAGATTTTGGAGTGTGTCTGTGAGTGTGTCAAAATAACATTTGTAAGGTCGGGTACTGATAAGGACTAGTTCACAATCAACGTTCCAATTAATTCCAGAGGTGTTCAGTGGGGATAGGGCTCTGTGCAGGCCCCTTCCTCCACACCAAACCATGCCTTGATGGGCTTCTCTTCGTGCACAGGGGTACAGTCACGCTGTAACAGGGAAGGGCCAGCATAGTAGTTTGCAACTCTGTTGTGAGTAATGAACCAAGGATAGACAATTAGACACCTGCTCTGCGTGTTTGTGTAGTCTACTGCTTTGGGGCTGAGCTGTTGTTGCACTTGCGGTTGACCAGGGCAGATCTTCGTTGTAGCAAATGTGGAATAACAGTGTGATGTTGTAGATCTTTAAGCTCTTTAGTAAGACCCATTCCTTCTACTGCTAGTGTTTACCTATGAAGATTGCATGTGACAAAGGGCAACAGAGTGCTTTACACATGTGTTAGCAGGTGTAGGTTTTGACACCTGAACACAGTTATTAGGGTTTTGTCCACATACTTTTGGTCATATAGTGTATCATTGATTCAAGCATATTATTTCCATGTGAATACACTATGTAGCATCAAAAGTTATTGTCAAACTTACGGGTATAATGTAATATACTTTTTTCATGGTTTATTCAATGCATTTTTTTTAGTGTGGCCTAACCGTGGCCAGATATACTCAAAAATAATCACATACACACACACACACACACACACACATGTTTTATGGTGTAAGAGACAATACAGTGTGTTGAAGTAATGTCAGTGAAGACTTACCGTGTGTAATGATGAAGACGATAATGATAATGATAAAGATGATGATAATGCTGATGGTGATGGTTTTGGTCCCGATGCTTTGGGACCTACAGTAATGAGTGTTTAGTGCCTCCTGTTAATGATGTGATTCCAATAATGACTCCATTAAGCACATAAATACAATAGCTATGTTTGATTTCACCTATCCTAATATCTAATCTTTCCTCTAATCATCCCACCTACCCACTCCAAAAACATTCTGTGGCATGTAGCACTCATTTCTAAGACAGCAGAAATTGTACAGATGTTTTGTCAACTCCCTAGAATCCCTTCATCGTCCTAATATATAAATGATCAACCAGCTAAAAGAGATATTAGAAATAATATACTTCAGTGATAGATGCAATCATACTAGCAATAATGTCTGAAATATCATGCTATCCCAAATCTCACTGTTTACTTGTGTGTGGTTGGGTTAGGCTGATGCTGAATAGATTTTATTTAGTGAGCATCTTCTCTGACACTGCAGTGCTGCGTGTGGGACTCTGACTTGCTCCAGGTCTTGAGCTCGGTTGACCACAGGTGAACTTTTGTGCTGACAAGGTGTCACATTTCCCATGCTGGAAAAAGGTTTTTTAGTGAATTATGGATAGTGGTCTGAACAAAGCCATTTCCACGACAGGAGGTCATACATTAGTTATTTTAGAGAGTGGATGCGGGCTATGCAGGCAAGACCCATGGAGAGGAGAAGAAGAGTAGCCATCAGCAGTGGATGCAATAGTAGACTGAGGTTAGACTGTACATGTTTCTAAAAGTCCCTGTTCAGAAGCTGCAGTGGGTCTGTTAAAATTGACATTCACGGAGATGGAGTGCTGGGTGGTGCGGATAAGCAGATGCAGATGAATATCTATGGTCATTTCCCATTTCATCAGCTCCATATAGGTGGACTTTATAGTACTATAATTACAGACTGCAGTCCATATGTTTCTATGCATCCTTTGTTATCCCCTGTCACCCTGTTCTTCAGTGGTCAGGACCCTCACAGGACCACCTCAGAGTAGGCATTGTTTAGGTGGGGTATCATTCTCAGTATTGCAGTGACACTGCTGTGGTAGTGTGATGCTGGAGTTCTTAAACACTGTTTCCACTCACTGCCCACTCTATTAGACACTCCTACCTTGTTGATCTACCTTGTAGATTTAAAGGTACTTAAAGATACACTTTCATCATTGATGTTGCTCAGATATGGTTCTCTGTGATTTGTCTTCAAGATTAAGAAGATGAGCAGTAGGCAGTAAAAGTTATCTGCAGCGTATTTGATTGTATTGTCATGCGCTTTAGAATAAATAATAAGAAGACAGTTTGGCATTACAATTTAATTTATTAGACATGCACGAAATTACAGGAAATTTGTTAGAAGCTAGACATAGTGGGGGATGTAGGACCAGATCTGGCACACCTGTTGCACCTAAAAACATATAGTAGGCCGCCACTGGTAATTGCTAACCAGCTGTTACTGAACAAAGCTGGGTTGTTGGTTAACTCATTACCTGTATTATATGGGATTGTTAATGAGGTTGTTATTGCACAACTCCGCTTCAGTCATCATTAGTCTTAACCTAACTCATACAACACTTGCCTCATGTTAACTGGCCATATTGGCTAAACTGACAGGGAGCTAACCAGTCAGTTGACATTAACATTGCTAAGTCCTGATCAGTAAAATATATAATAATAATATAAAAGCTCACTGAACAAAAATTTAGTCACCTGTGACTGAAACTTCCCTAGTAGTGTCTAATACCTCTACAAGCACAAATAACAGCTGCGGTTCGACTGGGAATGGATTGGACAAGATTCTGGATGTAGGCCGCATCGATGTTCAGACTCACTCTTGCATCAAAGAATGGCACAGTTGGGCCAGATTTGGTGGATGCCTTCCCTTGCACAATTCTGAGGAGAATTTCCTGTAGACTGCTGACCCGTATGACCGTATGCTTCCATACACCTGCAGATTCAGCTACTTCCTTCATACTATGGCCTTTGGCAAGCCCAAATTCAATCACTCCATTTTGCCCATCATTAACATCTGCTTTGTGACCCATTTTCCACACATTGAAGGAAACATTAACTGCACTGTATCACTTTTTCTTAATCTGTGAATCCCATCACTCACCCCACAGGTATTTCTAGCCCCATCATTTTCATGCGACTCCATCTGCAGAAGCCTGAAGTTACTACCACCTTAAGCACACAAGGTGACAGGTTTTTTCTCCCGGGAGCCTTTAATACAGAAATATAATATACTGTATGTTGAGGTCATAGAAAGTGTCATTATCCAGTAATTTGGATGACTATCTGTGGTTAATATTAGTGTTTTTATTTAAAATAAATGTCAGTGCAGCTTCATTTTGCTAATGCATTGTGTATCTTTTTTGGCTAAACCTAAAATTCCAGTTCATGTGGCTAGTGTAGTGCTCTGGAATCAGGGAATAAGAGCTGCTACCTATATGGATTACTCAATATAGATCCAGGCAGGCCTGACATGACACTCACTGTTTTTAAATGTCATTTTAAATCCTCTGTGCTGGTGTACAGAGCCAAAACAACAAAAAATGTGTCATAGTCCAATTACTGTTCAATTATACCACAGCTGGGCAAAATCCTAAGCCTTTTCACATCACTTAATATCCCTAAGATGAGTGCAGTGCGTTCAGTGTGGCTGATCATGGAGAAAAGTGGACAAATGTCATTTTTTAAGCCAATAAAGTAATTAGGGCTCGACAAGGACTGAAGAATTGAGAGATGTCTAATTAGCAGAGGTGCCTCAAAGGAGAAGGAGTAGTAGTGAGAAATGGGCTTGGACTATCTTTAAATGGATGGAGAAGATGGCAGAGGATTAAGAGTGGGTAGGTGTGATATGGGTGACCTGTTCTGTTTTAAGGAAAATGGATGTGTAACCTGCTTCGGATGTACGACTGGTAACCCAGGTGCACATGGAAGACATCAATCTAATGGGAAGTGCTGCGGTAATGTGAAGGCAGCGTATCCATTAGCGAAACGCTGTCTCTAAAAAACAAAGATGCAGCTCCTTTAAGTAACTTGAGGAAAGGTTGTTATCAGCTTTGCACTGTTTTCCTGACATGGCATGTGAGGATGCCAAGGTGTTCAGGTTGCTGTGCAATGAG
>CM067478.1:7943751-7965118 GCA_034552555.1 Semaprochilodus insignis
ATGTTGTCCTCAGAATGAAGTCAACTTCATTTAACCAGAGTTTATGCTGATCTGCAGCTTTTTCATGTTTGCATTTTACCCAGCATCTTTCATCAAACTGTCTCTCTAGAACTCCTCCTATAAACGCATGCTCTTTACACTCATGCAGAGTTTTATCAGCCATGTAAAAAACAAGGAATAATTATCAGATTGTGAAAGCTTTGGAATATGTTCCTTCCATAGCTGAAGAAGCAGCACTTCTAACCCTACTTTCACACTGGCAGGTGACAAGTTGCTTACGTCGCCCCAAGTTTGTCTCTAGTGGGGGTGTTTAAGACCGCTCCCGTTGTCGCATGTGGGCGTGTATAAGGTCCAGGAAAGCACATATTATTACCAACAAACAAATTATTATGGAAACCTAACTGCTTCCATTAAGTTATGGTTAGCTTTAACTGTGTCACAATTCATTTGCATAAAGTAAAGAAAGGCTGTATTCGAAATGGCACACTACTATACTGCACATTGTATACTACAGTAGTATGTACTACATACTGTATACGCCCCCTGTGTGTAGTATACAGTACAGTAACAAGTCTGACATACAGTGTAGTGTACTAATACAGTCACGTGACCAGTTACATCACATTTACCTCAGAGCTGTTATTACTGTATCCACTGTTCAGAGCTAGCTGCTGCTAACGCTGCTCAGTTCACTTGAAATACGTTTAGCCTGGCTGTTAGCTACCCTCGGCTATTTCGCTCTGAAACTGATCCTCTAAAGCGAGTTCAGGTTTTATTAACCTTCAGACCTGTATATTTTAACTTTCTCAGGCTCATTCTGATGAAAACATACCCTACTACAGTGACTATACCCACATTTACTCTCTGGGTTGGCTGCGTTTTGCTCCCCAGTGTTACCCGCCGCCATTTCCTTAGCTGAAGCAGGCTGAGAGCTGGTGAGGCCGCAGTGCATGATGGGATACAGTACACCACGAAGATAGCTCCCCCTGTATACGAGAACATCTGACTGGAGTAGTACACCATCCGGGCATCTCCAGAGCACTACAGATTTTCAATTTGCTTGCATACTGCATACTACCTACTACTTTTAAGCAGATTTAGTATCCAAGTCGTATGTAGTATGTAATTTCAAATACAGCCAAAATCTCAACTTGTTTTGTCACTTGTTGCTCTGTTGCCATGTTGCTTGCCACTTGTTGCTAAATCACAGCTACAAACCACGCACCCCACAGGAAACGACTGGTCGTTTGGTGCTCCGTCACCCGCTAGTGAGAATGTAGGTTAACAAGGATATAAATAGTTCTTGTTTAATCTATTAACTGCACTAACTGTAGCTTTGAGTTTATGGCCTTCGCTCAGTCATCTCTGAACTTGCCTCAGAGACTCTGACTCCGTGATTGCAGACTGCTTGTTCAGTTCCGGTTTACAGCCTCCTCTCACGGTCTTCTCTCTGCTCACCTCAAAGGCTCCAGCATTGATTGCACTTGCTTGCTTCAGTTCCCCTCGGTCGTCTCTTACTCCTACAGTATGTGGGTTCATGTGAGGTGTTTTGAAAATGAGTGAATGCAGAGGATGTGTTTGAAGTAGGACTGGAACATGAGACACGGCGTGACGCTGGTTTTTCACTTTACTTTGTGTTGCATTTAGAGGGTCGCTATAGTGGAACACTTCGGCATTCTCTTTCCACAACACAGCCGAGCTTCAAGCACCTTGTTTTTGGTGTTCTTTTTACTCCTTTTCTGTCTGCAAGCACTCTCTGCATCCCCACGCTGCTCTTTACCCGTAGCTCTCTAGCCAGCTCACGTTTCCGGAAGATGATTGCAGTGTCTCGAGTGTGATGGGCCTGGAGAAATGAAGTCATGGGGAAGAGCACTGCAGTGCAGGGGCGATAGGTATTTGCATGGTTGCTACCTTGAGTTTGTGTGTGTGTGTCAGGGTGCTTTGTAAAGAAGTTGAGGTGCTGGAGTGATGATTTTACATGGTTGTCAGGGGCAACAGCTGCTTCTAATAATAGACTTTGAGGCATTTGTCCTAAGCGAACCTGAGGCACACCCATCCTCCCTCTGTTTTTCTCACTCTTTCACTCCCTCTCTCACCGTATGTCTCTGTCTCTCACTCTTTGTCTTATTTCTCTCATTATCACTGAGTGTTCTGGCTCCTATCATCTGCAGACTGCATCTCACATATGTCACTCTTTTCATTTTAAAGGAGCAATATGTAAGATGATCATTCTGCACAATTCATACTCCACTCAGTTCTTCCTCCTCCCTCTTCACTCTTTCCCCATTTTACTTACCAGTCTGAAGAACTTTTAAAACAATCGTTGAAAGTTCAGCATCCAACACCAAACCTTAACTCTTGTTTTCCTGCTATTTTAATAACTTGTTTTCTTTGCTTTCAATGAGTGTCTGTATTTCTCCCTCATCTGCTCTTGATGCTACAGTGTCTCACTATTGCCTCTTCAGGTACGAAGTGGTATTATGAGACAAGACGTGTTGGGGGTAGCTTGTTAGCATGCTAAGTTCAGTAGATAATTCTGTGACATGATACATAGGTGTTTTTGATGTTATGTCAAAACTGTCATTTCTTCACATTATGTTAATAATTTTAGAACATTTTAAACAAAAAATCTTACAAATGATTTGAATCAACCTACATATTGCTCCTTTAATGCTGAGCAGAGAACTCAAAAGACATCTAGGACATGCATACAAACATAGCTCATCATGCACATACTATGGAAATGTGTTACATTCCAAACACATTTGTCATGTATCATGCATTTACTTCAAAAGTGGAAGCCACGTTAACATGACTGAAATGCATGTTATGTATATTTTATACCATTCAGTCATGACATTAAAACCATCTCAATGTATCTACACTCTCTATCCATTTTATCAGCTCCACTTACCACATAGGTGCACCTTGTAGTTCTACAATTACAGACTGTAGTCCATCTGTTTCTCTGCATACTTTGTTAGCCCACCCATCACCCTTTTTCTCAATGATCAGGACCACCGCAGAGCAGGTATTATGTGGGTGGTGGATCATTCTCAGCACTGCAGTGACACTGACGTGGTGGTGGTGTTGTGCTGGTGTGAGTGGATCAGAGACAGCAGTGCTGCTAACAAAGTATGCAGAGAAACAGATGGTCTACAGTCTGTAATTGTAGAACTACAAAGTTCTCCTATATGGACAGTGAAGCTGATGAAATGGACAGTGAGTGTAGATACAAGGAGGTGGTTTTAATGCTGTGACGGATGGGTGAAAATTGCAATGCAATGTAGTCTTCTTGCTTTTGTGTGGTTATTAAGCATTTAGAGAATGGTTGAGTATTAAGACCCTGTAAAATAGCTGTGTCCCACCACCGTAAGAAGTTTCAGACTTTAAATCAAATGATTGTTCATGCCATATTTATGAGTAATTTACTGTCCATATAGTAAAACGACAAGCAAAGCAACTTTAAGGAATAAGACGAATATATAAAAAAACAAATAATTAAAAAGAAGTCAAAAGTCTAAAAAAGGGGTGTCAAAGCATGTTCTGTCCAAAGGGGTATTTTGAGGAATGCCTCTAACAAAAATGACATAGTACTCCATATTAATATCATCCAAAACATGTATATTCTATGAATGTTAACATGAACAGTTAGCATTTACACATTCATGAATACGATATAAAGACTATACATAAAATATTATTAATGTATTATGTAGACACCCTTCCAGTAAAGTGTTTCCTAAATTTCCCTCCCATTTTATTCATTTTTATTCCTCCTGTTATTATCTGTATCCCACATGTCTCCCTCACATACAGAGGACTCTCAGGGCAAGCACACAAACAGTCCTCTTCATGCATGTATTACACAGGTTAAAATAAGTTAACACGTTCATCCAGGGAACAATCTTCAGACTATTATCACAATGTCTAGGTGACATAATGGAATACCATGTTTACTATTATGACATCATTATTACGTTACATAATATTATCATATTACATTGTGACAATGGGAACATTCTATAAACATGCCACATGTGTTTGAATTAAGACAAAACAATGCTCAGGTGACATAAAACAAACATAAAAAAATACATCACAACAAATTACATTTCAAATGCCTTTAGCATGTATTTGAAACATTACTCACTGTGATTACATAATAGTAATTAATAGTAATTATGAGGATCCAAGTCACCTAAATATTGATCAACCAATAAATCTCTCCTACTGTTATTATTTTTTTCCCTCCTGTTATTATCTGTATTTCACTTGAAAAAGTTTTTAATTACATTTTTTTTGTTCTGAAGAGATTGCTCTCAGGACCTGCACTCGACCAGGCCTCGTCACGCCTGCAAATGAGTGAAAATACGTTAACACATTCTCAAATGATGCATATTTTAATGCACATTTACTGTTTATTTAAAATGTGACTTTTCCCCTCAGTAAATATGCAGAAATTGTGCATTAACAATAGGAAAAACTTCCATGTTTAACTTTTCCATTTCCATATTTAACTTTTCCATTTCCATATTTAACTTTTTCTTAACCATTTTCACCACAAAATATGTCATTTGTATTCACATTTTTTTCATATGACTGCATGCAAGTTAAGATCTGTTTGCATGCATGTTCTGAGAGCCCTCTGTGTAACTGAACCCTGTGTTCACTATTATGTGTTAACAAAGTTCAGATAACACTGGAGTCAATAACAAGTGGAATGTTTTCAATGTGATGTCATAGCAGTAGACATGGAGTTCCATTACACGTCACCTAAACTCAAACAAAATGTTAAGGTCTGAGGGTTGTATTGCAACACACTGCAGGAGTGAATTATTTCAGTCGCCCTACATGCCTTGAGACGCGTCCAAAAATCAGACAGTTTCCAGAAAGTTTGTCTCCCCAAGGCGTGCTCTGAAGTGCTAGCATAAGCATCTTCGTAAACTCCAAACCAGCCTGGTCTGTGTGTGTGCTCTGTGAGGGGAATCTTAACCAAAGCATTGCAGCACAGATAAGGCGAATGAGGAGTGAGGGCTGGAGCAGCCCTCTCAGGAGGGCAGCAGCAGTCAATTGAAACATTTCAAGTGCATTTAGAACCACCCCCCTTGGGCCATGCTGAGAGACCTGGACGGACGATACAAACGATCTCCATGATCTCCATTTATTTTTAATCCTCCGTTTTTGGAGGGGTGGAATAAAATGAAGGCTTTCACACGGGTTCATACTGGCAAAGGGGAATGCTACCGCAGTGCAGAGACCCTGATTATGAGAGAGCCTTTCTAGAACACTGTGAGCGAATCTGAGAGGGGTAGTATTCTGATAAAACAACAGGATTATACATGGAGCCGTTTCTGTTTAGAGAAACAGGAACACCATGAAATAGAATAGTCACACTCTGTGTGAGACACCACTAGAACCAAAAGCACAAATGTTCCAATTGTACTTTGTTTCATATCCCACTGGAAACTAGATTAAATTCAAGATTCAAGAGTTTATTGTCGTACAACGAAACAAGCTGTTGCACTGTACACTAAAATTCTTACTACTTCCCAACTACAAGTTGCTAACAAATACAATATACACTCAGCATCAAAAGAATAGTTGCACCCAGAAGGAAGTGTTGGATTGCAATGCTATTCGAAGGAAGATAGAGGTTACTAGGGACAATAAATGGTGATGATAAATTTAGACTGATATGGGCAATATTTATCGAGCTACACATAAGAAGTGTCTCTGGAGGTGGAGGTGGAGTGACACCAGGCCTTCTGGACGTGTGACACATGTCAACAAACTGTTAATCTTGGCACTGACCATGGTGCCTTCACACACGGATTTATTGGCCGTCTCCACCAAGACAAAAGCGGGACACTAAAAAGGACAGACTGACATTCTGAGTCACCCCATGACAGTCTGGCACTCCATGCAGTCTTTGGCGACATTGACGTGGTGTTAAGGGCAGTTGTTGAACGGTCTATATGCATGTAGTCCCACATTGTGCAGCTGTCTGCCAATGGTGCTGACACTAACAGGATGACTCATGGAGGGAATGAGTCATCAACGCTCGCTGAATATCTGCAATCGTGGTTGTTGGGTCAGTCAGATACAGAGGCCAAGCATGAAACTTGAATCTTTCACATGTCTCACAATGTCAAACCTAAGTTTCATTCCTGTTGGTTGATTCATTCTGGGTGCAATTATTTGTGCAGCTATTGTTTTGATGATGAGTGTAAATATCAAGCTCTATGAATACAGTAGTAATCTGAATTAAAGTAGATTCCTTTTAATATTTTACATTCACACACAAGTTAGATAGTTAAATGTTATCTGTGAAAATTGACCAGTTGTCTAAACGTAGCTTAGATGTCTTGGAAACAGTTAGCCCCAGTCCCAGTTGGGCTCCGGTTTCCCTCTTTCTCTGAGTGTCATAGCAATTCCCTCACACTATTAAGCCATAGATGTGGCTCCCTGATATAGGAAGGTCTGAACAGGCAGGTTCTTCTATTAAGATATAAAATGTCATGGGACAGCAATGAATTAGCATGCCTTCTGATTGCAAGCGTAATTGCCTGATAGGCTGTGAAGCACAGGGAAATCTGTATGGAGCATTGACCAGAATACTTCCACAGAATGCAATTTGTGCCAGTGATCTAAATTACCTGAGCTTGATGTGCACCATTAATCTGATGCGTAATATACCAGACCTAAAAAATCTCAGGAGAAATGGAATAAAATAATTGACTGTAATATAATCTATAATGTATTGAATAAAGGCAATGTTTTATATGATGTAGTGTAACCATAATTAGCTAGTAATTGGATTTAAATGTAAAAATGAAGCTTTTACTTTTGTCTATGACGGCTTGGAACTAATGAACATGAACATATGGATTCTGCTCCTATAATGTGGCCTATAAGAGAAACATAGTGTTTTTATTGCCACACAACACTTTTATTGCCACACAACATGTCATTGGTGGTATTTCTGGTGCAACAAGATGGTAACACCTTATTTGTAGTGGTCCTTTGTAGATGATTAATAAACTCTTAACAGAGTATCAGTAACACGTCAACAACAAATTTAGTAAAGTAGCGGTAGTGAAGCATCTGAATGCATTGAAGTATAAATCTTGTAGATGTACTGTTGATACATGACTTACATAGAGAAGTATTGTTTTTATGTTAAATTAAGAAGTCCAAATATGTAACTTCCATTAGGCAAAACCTAACCATAACCCTAACATCAACTCAAAACTCAATCCTAACCATAACCCTAACCATAACCCTAACATCAACTCAAAACTCAATCCTAACCATAACCCTAACCATAACCCTAACCATAACCCTAACCTCAACCCAAAACCCAATCCTAAACATAACCATAACCATAACCCTAACCTCAACCAAAAACCTCAAGCCCAAAACCTAACCCTTACCCTAACCCTAACTTCAACCCAACACCTAACCCTAACCAAAGGCCCAATCCTAACCCTCACCCAGACCCTAGTCTTAAACCCAACCTTAACCTTAATCTCAATTCAAAACCCTAGTCCTAACCTTAACATTAATCTCAACCCAAAACCCTAGTTCTAACCCTCACCTTAACCTTAATCACAAACCAAAACCTAATCCTAAGAGTATCAGTAACACATCAACAACATATCAGTGAAGTAGCAGTAGTGAAGCATGTGAATACTTTGAAGTAGGGCTGCCCTCTAGAAGTCGACGATTCGAATAGTCATTCAACAGTGAACTTTAAGAATTTAAAAAGACATTTTAATAATTATTAAAAGGGGAATAATTAATATATATATTTAAGTTCTAACTGGGCTATGACGCATGCTTGCTAAAAATTAAATCCACGTGACAACATGTGCTGGCGGTTCACCGTTGAAGGAAGCTAAAGCTGTGAAGCTGAGAAACACGGGTGGAACAATGTCTCAGAGAAAGTCTAAAGTGTGGAGGCATTTTGAACTTTTAAAAGATAAACCAAATAACCTCCTGACATACTGGTAAGTAAATTAGGCTGCTATTCAGATTGTTCATTTCAAATGTGACAACAGACAGGTGAAGCGCAAGTGGGTGAAGTTACGAACAGGTTAGCACTGACAGTTCTCAGAAAAAGTCTGGAGGAGCTTTTGAAGAAGAGAATCCGAACAAATGAAAGCTAATTCTGCTCGTCATTTAGTCAGACATCGAACACTGCTTCAAACGAGTGAGTTGACTTTCATTTTAGACATAATGGCTGTTTGCGAGTGAGGGAAAAACGGACCGGAACGTTTGTTTTATTATAATTCCATTATTTTAGAACCTAAATTACAGATATTTTTATTCATTCATTTACAGCTAAGATTATTTTTATTTAAAGATAAGTACAGTCACTTAATATGCCTGCCGATAAACGAGCGCTATTTCAGCGCAGGTGATATAATAATTAAACAGTTCAGGTCTACCGTTCTCCTTTTCATCTAAAAATAATTTAAATATTGACTAATTTGGCTTTATTTAGGACTTTATCATTTATGAGAGATGAAAGACGAAGGGTCATCCTACTGAAGAAGCGGTTAAAAGTGAAATTAAAAAGACTATAAAGGCTATAAACGCTAATTTTTAGCATAAATACGTGCTTGCTTGCCCGACGCTACATTCTGTAATTAAATCAGGCTCCAGATTGTTCATGATATGCCACGTCTCTTTAAGTTAAAAAATATGTTCCTGTGACTCTGCTGACTTTCTAAATGAGGACATCAGATGTGAAACGTATGCAAATTGATTTGCTGATTACTAGATAATGTATATGGAGAAAAAACATGAACGAACAGTCGAATCGTCGGCCAGGACGGGCGAATCCGATTCGACTGACAAAATTCTGAGTTGGGTACAGCCCTACTTTGAAGTATACATATTGTAGATGTACAGTTGATACATTACTTATATTAAGTAGTCCAAATATGTTACTTCCATCAAGCAAAATCTAAATTTAGCCAAACTTAACCCTAACCATAACCCTAACCCCAACCCAATCCCTAACACTAATTCTAACCAAAATGTCAACCCAAAACCTTGTTCAGTTGTTGTTCAGTTACTGTAACACATTGTCAGAACAACTGTGATGGTACTTTATTCGTTCACCAAGGTACAAACAATGCAGTTGTCCCCTTTGAGGTACAACAATGGTTTTGATCACCAACTGTGTACTTTAAATAAGGACAAGGTACATAATTGTACCTTTTTAGAACCTTTTTTAACCACAGCAATCAAATAAAAAAGGCTGGGGACAAGACAGGTTGTGTGGATTGTGGAGTTTTAAAAATCTAATTTCGACGGATTATGGTACAATTATGTTCCCTAATTAAAGGTATTGAGATCTACCCCTAACGGTACCCCTGAGTGACAAGAGAGGTGACAGCCCCTAGTACCAGCCTCATACCTTTTTGTAGACATGAAACTGTATCCAAAAATGTCCCAACCGGCTCAAACCTTAATGTGAGTGTCTTGGTGTGTGCATATGTGTGTTACAGGACTACACCATCACCATGTATTTCCAGCAGTCATGGCGTGATAAGCGTCTGTCCTACACAGGGATTCCTCTCAATCTGACGTTGGATAACCGTGTAGCCGATCAGCTCTGGGTGCCGGACACTTACTTCATAAACGACAAGAAATCCTTTGTTCATGGGGTCACCGTCAAAAACCGCATGATTCGCCTGCATCCAGATGGAACCGTGCTCTATGGCCTCAGGTCAGTCTGTGCACGTGTGTAGTGAATCTGCACATTTACTGAGTACTGTATGTCTCATGGGCATTCATTTTCAGATGTAAGTATTCCTGCCAGTCTCCCTCTTTCTCTCTCTCTCTATGTCTTTCCATGTGGGTGTGGACTGAGCAGTATTCCCCTGGCTATTCTAATGTTGCTTTTTTGGAGTTTAAAGCCCAGAGAGGAATGAGCGCCCTGAGTGAGTCAGCGCATGTAGCTCCTGTTTACTGATGAAAGATGAGGCTCTCTTTGCCCTACTTAAGTAACCCCCTCTCTGAGCTGCACAAATCAGTATCATTCTCCACCCAGACATGCTCCGCAGCCTCACCAACAGCCAAATGAATGAGTCTGTGAGCATACAGGTCTGGGAAACAGTGATTGATATGAATCTGGGTATTTGCTTTTGTACTAAATTGTTTTTGAACTGAGTGAACTTTTATGTAAGGCTGTTTCATAGGGTTATCCTCAGTTTCCCTATTGTGAAAATCCAGCTTAACTGCGCTTTAACTGACCTGACTAAAGGTTAAATGTGTGTGGAAGTTTTATTTCACAATAAAACTACTGTTAAAGTTGGCCATAGAAATGTATTCAAACTTTTGCTCAGTAATGTCAGTTTTGATGGTTAGGCACATGACCAGGGAGCACATGACCCGGAATACCACAAATTCCCACCCACCTGATGTCAGAGGTCTACCATTTGGTTAAATGGAAGTCTAATGGAGAGAGTTAGGGCCTTAATTTATACAAGCAATTAAGCAAATATTATTAATGTTTGTGTTTCATAAATTGGGTTCCCAAACCCAGTCCTGGTCACTCCGTGCTGTGCATATTTTTGGGTTTCCCCTGCTGCATGACCCAGGGCATGGAGGAAGGGATGTTAATTACCCTGATGTAAAGCCTCCTGCAATACACATTTTATGAAACTCTCTGCATCATTTGTAAACATCTCAACTTCGTGAAACCAGGGTTATCCAACAGCCAATCAAGACGCCAATAATTTACCATGGTCATGTCAAACAACATGATGATGATTTTAATTAAGACATCATGGAAAAAAATACTGGAATGCCTGGACCTTATTTGCTGCAATTTAGCTTAGCCAACTAGCGAGCTAGTATTTACATGACAGCTGTTTGAACAAGTGAACTGTGCCAGCAGTTGTACTTGTGCCAGTGACTGTACTGTATTGGAATAATTATTACTGTGAGATTTTCTGGATAGGTCTCATAACTTTAATTGATGCCTCCACAAATTCTTTGCTTGTATGTCCTCTGGTTCGTATGGCTCAGGGTGCATGTCATACCTTTAATTGTGGATCTTTGTTTCTTGCCTTCTGCGTTCTGTCCTTGTGTTTTAGCTTCTCTTCCTTAGGATGTGCGGAAGAGGTGCAAGGATATTTTGCAAGGATGAAAGAATCAAGTCAAACACAATCAATCAAGGCACACTTATTCATCACTTCTTTTATTGCCATGTGCGCCTGATATAAATTGTATTTTCTAAATGGGCAGATCTCTGTTAATATACTGCAGTGTGGCTCTCCTGTTGAGTGTAGCTCCTATGGAAAGATCTACTATCCGTTTATTGTCCCGTATTTTTCTTAGCCTTCTTTGGGCTGCATGAAAATCTGTGCACCCCTTCCACCCTCCCAGCCTTCCCCTCCATGGTTTTCAAGACCTACCCATGATTGGGCTCTGGCGCCAGGCTTCTTTGTACATCTTTTCCTCATGTCAAAACAAAGAGCTCAGACGTAAGGAAAGATGCAAGAAAAAGAAACGAGAACGCTCAATTAAAGAAATAAGATCTCTGTTTCTTACTGAGTCACCAAAGGGTCCCTGATCCCCATTGTTGTCTCCATACCCTGCCTCCCTCAGCTAACAGCAATAAGGAAAGAAATAGATAAATCATGGGTCTTACAAAAATAGCAAAAGTTCAATCTAATAAAGGCTCCAATAACATCATTATAGAGCAGCGATGACTGCTGTGTATTTATTTGAGTTTGAGCTGGGCCTGTCTTCAGTCAAAGTTGTCCTGTCATGTTAACTGTGTTAGAAGACTCCCTGCTGTTGGACAGCTCCAAACCATTGTTTCACATTATGTTTACGTTTAATGTGGAAGCCTTATTTATTGCACATAGATTAAGTGTCCATATTTAGTGTCCATAGATTTTAGAGTCCATAATTTCTTTTTGCATGTAATAATTCAATCATAGTTGGATTTCTGTAGTTATCTGACGATTCACAAGGTGATACTTTGATTTGTTAGATCAGATTAAGACCTAGAAATCTGATTAAGACATCTGATAAGGAAAGCTGGATTTTAGCTCAGTAATTGTGTTTTTCAGCACATGTATTCCCTTACTCAGATTTCTTTCATTTTTCTCGATCTGCGCATATTCAAAAACATGAACAAGCAAGCTGCATTTAAAGGCAGCAAGATGGCAGAAAAACACTTGTAGGGTGACACTGAAACAAACTACAAGCTCGATAAAATAAAGAATATAAATGTTTTCCATCTTCTAGATGATGTAAGTTAAAATTTTTAATTAAAGTGACTCGAATGTTTTTAGGTTACGTAATGTTTTCATCACGTCTTCATCACGAAGTTTACTGGCTGATTGCAAAGCCAAAATCTAGCTTTTGCGTGACTTATGTAGACCTAGAGTTTTCCCATTATTGTACTACTTGTACTACTACTAGTGCATATAAACTGTTTGAAGAGATTTTTGACACAGTCTAATTTTTTTCACAGTCTTAATTTTTCAGATTATTAAGTGCATGTAAATGGGGTCAGTGAATGTTCACATTTAAGGTTCATACTAACGTAATACTGATGACACAAAGTGATGGATTAAAGGATAGATTTTTTGTAAAAAATATTTGTCCAAATGGTACCAATCAGAATGCATTTAGCTTTGCAACATTCACACACGCATCCCTTGAACAGTATTTTGCACACATCCGTACATGGCATGAAAATCATGGCAAACAGGTTTTGCTCTCAGCATTAAGTACTTTATTTCTGAATCATATATAAAAATACATTCCGGTAATTACAATTACAATCTCAAATGACGTATTTGAGCTAATCAGCCATTTTAGCTGCATCTATTTAGGTAGAGCAAGACTACAATTAAAAGCACATTTTAGGCGCTGTAAACGAGGTAACTGGCACTTCTCTACCACATTCCAGTGGCCTTTTGAAATATTTCCCCACTATGCATGCATGCACACACACACACACACACACACACACACACACACACATATACTGCATATATAGATCTATATATGTATATGTATGTAAACACTCATCATCAAAAAGATAGTTGCACCAGAAGAAATCAGCAGGTATGAATCTTGGTGGGTAGGTTTGACATTGTGAGACATGCGAATGATAAAAGTTTCACGCTCAGCTGCACATGTGACATAAGCAAGGACAGGCCTTATTGATGATGCATCAGAGGAGAGTTCTAAAGCAGTTCAAGCAGTTGGGAGAGTTCGCATCGTAGGGCTCAGTGAAGCGGGATGTTCTTTTCGGCATACTGTGTGCCATACCAGTCGTGTGGATATTATCATAGTACACTGTTGGGGGCAGCGAATAAAAGAAGCCATATATATATATATATATATATATGTGTGTGTGTGTGTGTGTGTGTGTATATGAGAAAAATACCCTAAAATATCTGCACTTCAGGTGTCTCTCCACTCAGGACAGAATGCAAGAATGCATCCCTTCCCTTTCTCCCCTTTCCCTCTTTCATCCGCATCTGAGGAGGTTTGGAGGTTCTCTCTCTCTTTCCCTCTCTTTCTCTCTTTCTTTTTCTGTCTGCTGTATAATTTATGTCTAATGCACTATGCTGGGCCGAGAGGTGAGGACACCGTCTGTCTAATGCAGTGCGTTTGGACGTCTAACGGTAGCTGTGTGTGGGTGTTCCTTTGAGTGCTCTGTCTATAAATGTTTGTGATTACTGATTAGATAACTATCTCTCTGGCTCTGAGTAAATCAATACTGGGGAATAAGGTGTGTGTGTGTGTCTGGGTGTCTGTGTAAAGGGCTGTGTGTGTTGCCTCAGCTGGAGGAAAAATCGTGCGTATCCGTGTGTTAGAAGCTCTCCCTCTGCCAGGAAGGACCATTTTGCAGCCAAAACCCGTCTGCAGCTGGAAGACAGAGGAGGCTGCTCTCTCATAAGTTGTTAAAAAGTGCAGAAGTCACGCACTGAAAGGCCACAGCGTTTGTGTTGCGGTGTTAATTAAAGCGCACCATAATTAAGATCTAACTTGAGGCATTTCTGACTGCGTTGGCAGCCATGACTGAGACAGTGTGAAGGCAATTACCAGGAGAGAGAGAGAGAGAGAGAGAGAGAGAGAGAGAGAGCGAGAGAGAGAGAGAGAGAGAAAGAAGGTTGGAAAATAAGAGAAAGAGGAGAAGAGATTCAGACAGAGAAGTGCAGACATGCAAGGTGTGAGTCTACATTCATAATTCAGTCTGTGGCACGAAGCAAGAGGCATTCAAAGTAGTATTTATGTCACTTGAATGCACAATGTGTACATATTACCCTGTAGTACTACTTCATTACGTGCTACGTCTGCTGTGCTGAATCAGTGTTGTTTCAGTCATAATTACTGCTGTTTATGTTGGTAGAAAACACAGAGCATATTGTGTACTGTCTTGTCATTAACAGTTCTCCATTTGTGCAAAATAAGTCCTGTAGAATTTGAAACAGGGGTCTGATTCTGATGTCAGATGATTTCAGATTTTTTTGTGATGTATATAACTTAATATACACTCATCATCAAAACAATAATGGCACAAATAGGTGCACCCAGGGATCAACTGACAGGAATGAAACTTGGTGGGTAGATTTGATTTGACATCACATGCGAATGACTCAAATTTCACGCTTAGCAGCACATGCGATGTAAGCAAGGATGGGCCTTATCACTGTACCTGACTGACCCAACATCCACAATTGCAGAGATAGAAAGCAGTGTTGCCATCCATGAGTCATTCAGCATGACCCAGGAGTACATGCACACAGACAACTGTGACAACTGCCCTTAACACCACGTCAACATCACCGAAGACTGCAATAGTGTCTTGCCAGATTGTCATGGAGTCACTCAGAATGGCAGCAGTTCATCTTTAGTGACGAGTCCCACTTTTGTCTTGATGGAGACGACCAACTAATCCGTGTGTGGAGGCACCGTGGTGAGCGCCAGGATGAACGGTTTGTTGTCACGCGTGACACGTCCAGGAGCCCTGGTGTCACTCCACCTCCACCCCTACCGCAAAATCTGCAGGAACTGTGTGAGAATATTCAAACTGCATGGGATGGATTATCGCCGGACATCAGACCTCTGGCATGTGACTCTGGCATGTTGTGTTAGCAAACATGGTGGCCTTACACCATATTGAGAGACACTTTTTCTTACTTCCCAATAGCACTGCAACCTGACCTTTTAGGTGCAATTATTCTTTTGACAATGAGTGTATATTGGTGTTGGCATAGAAGAAGAACTAAACCAATAGCACTTCAAGTGAATGCTCTTAGACTGAACACAACAGAAGACTACAACCATCACTCAGCACTGCCTGTCATGGCCCAGAAGCAGGCAAGCCATTCCCCGCCCCATATTTTCTATACATGGTAGACGGCAAACTCACACAAAGTACTCCACACAAACAACACATACGGCAGACATTAAACTAGTAAAAGCAACTTTTAAAGCATTTTTAAGTCTCTCTTTTTGCAAGTCTTGTGCTCCCTCCTGACTCAGCATGTGGCTTCTGTGCATGGCTGCCTCTCCAGCATCTCCATGTAGTGAACTAGTCATTAGCGGAAGACTACATGGCCTCCCTTTCAATGGTCAGCCATTCTGGTGACTACACACAGTCTGAGGAAAGTCCCTGGGGCACATGGGAGCAGCCTGGGTTTCAGATTGTGCGCCATCCCAATAAACAACCATGCAGTGGGGTGCAAACTCCTTAGTCGTGCATGCCCGCAGTCCGTACTTAGGGCCGCATCCTCTCCCTCAGGGCGCCCAGGAGCAGAGAGACTAAGCATAATGACTTCTTTCCTATTGTGCGGCAGAACACCTTGTACCTAGGCTCAGTCCTCTCCACCTTTTACTGAACACAACAATAGAGGGCAAACAAGTCAGTAGCCAAACGCTACAACAGGATGTTAACTGTGTTATATGTCTTTGTGTAGAAACTAGACTATTAGCAAGGGTGGCAATGATAGCATGGTTTGAATAACATCTCTGGACAGCATGCTATGCTAAACCAGCACAGTATGCTAAACTGGGTCTGGTCCATAGCAGAGGAGAGGATCTGATCAACAAATTGGCACTCAGTTGGACAAGCTGGTCAGTTTTACTTCCTACTGGAAAATACATCTCATGCACCGGAGTTTCCTTTGAATGTTCTGATTATTCTCAATATTTCCATACTGAGTTCACAGTATGTATGGGTGCAGTTAATCTGTTGCTAATATTCTGTCTGTATAGCCTGTAATTAAGTGCAAACTTTTCATCTGTCTACATTTTTGAACTAATAGATTAGATTGATTGTATAAAGGGTCAAATAAGCTATTTTATTTAAATGTTTAAATAAAATGTGACCAGGTGAAATATAAGCATGTGTAGGAGGCCTAACTTCTGATTGTTTATCTCTGTGATTGTCTTCTTCTTAACTGACGGCCACTACATGTTCAGTTTTGATTGTGTTTTGTTTATCTACTTGTTTTTTTGCCTAGGATAACAACAACTGCAGCCTGCATGATGGACCTGCGCAGATACCCTCTGGATGAACAGAATTGCACCCTGGAGATTGAGAGCTGTAAGTACTGTTTAACATTCATGAGAAAGCACTCACATCTGTACGATTTTACAATATACATGACATGATATCATATGCCCAGATATGTTGTAATAGAATGCACACTCTGAGCTACAAAGATCCCCTTGTCTGGTTCTGGTATCTCTGACATTACAGTGGCTCTATTGCAAACTTCAGCCGCTCCTGCCTCAAAGAACTGCGGCGTTGAGCCATATTTGGTGGATGTCTTCCCTGGCACAATTCTGAGGAGAATTTTGTGTAGACCCATATGACCGGGTCATACGCCAACAAGTGCAATGAGAAAAGTATTGCCTGCACACTGTTGAAAAATCAGACTAGCAAAAATAGAATTATACTATTAGAAAGAGTATCAAAACGTCAGACACAAACTGAGCTAGCATATCAGCCTGTTCATCTGTAGGGCTTGGCATCTGTAACAATGCCTAGGGTACCTTTAAAAAACTATTACAATACACTGTAAATCTGAAAGTCTGCACAATTTCCCAAGAGTTTGATGAACTCTTGAATTGCTAACTATTTCTCAAATTGAAGATAGAAGAGGTGAGTAAGATCTTAGCTACCGTGTGGTAGAGCAAATTACCAACCTAGAAAACAGCATTTCCAGAAAAACAACTGTTGAACCAAACGTTTTGCTGCCACTGAAGCTATAATCAGCGCCACTATGGCAAGTAAGTTAGAAGCTAGCCAACTCTCCCCTTAAATACCAGGGGGTGTTTCTCACTCTAAGGTCAAATAGTATAAAGTCCTGCATGGAAAGCTGGTCAGTCACATTGGTGCAGAAACCATGTCCATCCAGGCCTGGTACTTCTTTTAACTTTTACTAAAGCATGTGTTGAGGTGTCTGTTCAAAAATAAAGATCTTTTTGCCTAAAAAAAGTCTCAGTTGCCTCTGCTTGGTGTGACACCATCCGAGCTAACGGAGGAGGTGTGTTACGTAAACACTCCATATATCCAAAAAAGAGGTAAAGAAACAGAACGAAAAAAAAAAAACAGGAGGAATGAGGTGGTGAGAATGCAATGTTCATTTCAATGAGTGTGTGTCTAGCTTCTTCCTATTAGAAAGCTGGAGCTCAGCAGTGTGGTGGCGCTAATGCAGAGCGGCCTCTCCACAGCACCCCAGCGTTAATAATAGATTCCACCTGCGTGCCAAGCTCCCAGCGCTGCCCCTGCTCTCCAGCCAGCCATGGAAATGCAGCGCAAAGTGTCTGCTCAATCAGCCTCCATCATGCCAGCCCATATCCAGAGAAGAGTTCAACCTGCACTTCTTATATACCACTGACCCTAGTGGGCCAAAATGAACATGGCGGTGGCCATATGCTCTGAAGCTGCCTACATTGCTTTCAAAGTTGGGAGAACACTAGTCTCCACCTCCAGGTTTAGGCAGCAAAACTGCACTGCATACTCTTTTGGCCCCCGTCGCCCAGAGAGAGCAGTTTTGTTGGTTTTGCGTGTGCCAACTCCGCCTTACAGTCGCTGCATATTAGTATAACGTGTTTATCATCTCCAGTACCTGGAAAGAGGGCAGCTGTGCTAACTGATGTCTCTTTCTCTACATCACTGGATCTTTTCCCCTCTCCTCTCCTTCTCCGTCTCTCTCTGTCTCTCTGACTCTCTGGCTGACGGACAGTGGTTGTAATTGGGTGTGCACTCTGCTGGGCAGACAGCTGTAGCGCTGTGAGGCTACTGTCATGTCAGTGATCAGAGACACAAATCACAACATGCAGGAGGAAACCGCAGCCCCAACATCACAGCAGACACCAAGCAGGACATTTTCACCATTCTCCCAGACTATTACGATGCCGATGTGAACCTGTGGCTGGCTAGCTATGAACTCACAGTGCTGATCAGTCTGCTTTTCCCCAGCTTGAATTCTAAAAGTGCCGACAAGGTTCTCAAGCTGCAGCTCAGCACCCCGACCCCATGAGCGTGACTGCAAATGGGCTAATATTAAATGAAGCTGAAAAAAATCTTTAATTGATAGAAATTTGTATGTTTAGGTTATCCATAGTTTTACGATAAGCTCATTTTATGTCCCAGCTGTCAAGCATACACTACAGTGCACCTATTCATTCCTTTGCTTCTACTTCCCATCAACATGGCAATTAAGCACGAGTTATTCATTTGCTTTCAGCTTTTCAGAGGAATCTGTTTGTTGTTGTTGGTTGCAATTTCTCCCATTCATTCAATCCATTCATTTATTAATCCTCTGAGCCGCTTATCCATCTGGGTCACAGGGCGTGCTGTAGCCTAAAACAGGAAACGCTCTGGAAAGGGTGCCAGTCCATCACAGGGCAGACACACAAACATACACATTCACACCGAACGGCAATTTAGTTTCACCATTCAGCCTGGCTGCATGTCTTTTGAGGGTGGCAGGAAACCAGAACACCCGAAGGAAACCCATATTGACACAGGGAGAACATGCAAACTCCACACCGAAAAGGACCCTGAATGCCCCAGCCAGAAATTGAACTCAGGCCCTTCTTGCTGCGAGGCGACACTACCCACTGTGCCATCGTGCTGCCCTTTCACAATCTGAGGATTCCCAAACACATTAATTGATGATGAAGTCTGGGCTCTAGGCTGTTGTGAGAACACTATTAACACTTGTTTTAAAAGATCTCAGCAGTGTGATTGGGGTTTCAGTAAAGTCAGGACAAACTTTCTATTAGTACCCTTAAAAAAATTAAGAAATGTTGAACGAACAAGTGTCTGGATTCTTTTGAACATACGTTGGAGTTGCAGTGATAGGCACAGTCCCTCCTCATGTCTCTTATGATGAAACTGGATGAAGAAGAAGGAGAGAGGAATATACTAGATGAAGAAGAAGGAGAGAGGAATATAATTAGCCTCTGTCCCATAATTAAGCTGAAATGTGCTGGAGTGCTGTGTTCTTCTTTAGATAAGTGTCAGAACTCTGCAGGGAGGGAAAATCCTGTCAGTTCAGGCTGAATGAGGAGTTCTCACAGAGCTGTTCCCACCGTGCAATCACACACTGATTTAGTGCCCAGACAAGAGGAAGTGTGGGAACGGGTGACTGGCACCTCTTTCTGTCTCTTTCCTGGAAGTGTAACAGGAGAACTGAGCGCGAGCCAGCCAATATTGGGAAGTATATTCACATGTCACGCTCTGAAATTCATACTGTAGCACAATTTAGCATTTTCTGAGTTAGGGCTAAATGATAAAGTTGACAGTGTTCCGAATAGATTTTAGACCATGTCACCAGTAATATCCAGTCATAATACTGGATGTGGGGGTGAAACACTCACCCTATGTAGATTTCAAATGTTAATAGAAATGATTATTATGAGTTCATAGGACGTTATCACATGACTGTTAGGAATTAGCAAATTAGAACTTTTCGGCACTTAATGACTTACTAACAGTTAGTCGTTTAATGTTCTGTTCTCTCTCTCTCTCTCTCAGATGGCTACACCACAGATGACATTGAGTTTTACTGGCAGGAGGGGAGTTCAGTAACAGGAGTGGACAACATTGAGCTGCCACAGTTTTCCATCATCGACTATAAAACTCTGTCTAAGAAGGTGGTATTTGCTACAGGTACATTAACCCCTTAAAACCACATACCTATTAATCAGTTAGGAATCATAGAGAAAGATTATTCAGTAACTGCTATGAATCAGTTGCTAACTACTAGAAAACTAATATGTAAATAATCTAGCTATGATCTGAAAGTAAGGAGTCAAAGTGCAGGCCTGCATACAGTATGTAACTTTTTTTGTATCAAAGACCACCTGGAGGAAGGTAGGTAATGCAGGATGGGGTTAATGCAAACACTGACTTACAATCCCACATCAAAGCATCAGTGAACAGATAAAGCATATTGTTCCTGATATAGAAATATGTACACATGCACTTGTGACTGGCGAACGTCTTTTTCTGCATTATTAACACTGTTTCCTTTTGTAATAAATTTGTTTTAGCTAGTTTATGTTTATGAACAGAGACCTACAGATTCAATATAGTAAAGGAAAACTAATTTGTTAGCCTGTTTCAAGCAAGTTTTTATTAAACTTAAACTTGTAACTAAGTTACAAATAAATCTTAAACCGAAACTTTGCTTGTTTGCAAAAAGTAATTTTTATAGTTCTACCTAAAGGAAACTGTTCTCCTTCAGTGTTCTGTGCTTATGATCATTTGAATAGACATCAGTGTCAAACTAGTTAATGACTTTCTATTAAGTCTTGAGTCTTGTTGCAGAAATGATAATAGGACATTTAGAGCCATAATAAATCATGCTACTTTTACTTTCCATACTTAAGTACATTTGAAAGTAAATACTTTAGTACTTTTACTCAAGTGGAGGTCTAAAAGGAGGACTTTTACTGGAGTAATATTTTACCATGGGTATCTCTACTTTAACTCACATACATGGTTTGTGTACTTCGTCCACCACTGACTATAACCTGCAATTGTAAACTACAAAGTGCTCCCATATGGTAAACAGGGCTGATCAAATGGACAAAGAGTGTAGATACAGGGGAGGTTTACCTACTAAAGTGCTCACTGAGTGTAAGTACCCTCTTTAACGTTTCCGTTCTTTAAACATTTCAAAATACTCACAAATACAGGGGTTGGACAATGAAACTGAAACACCTGGTTTTAGACCACAATCATTTATTAGTATGGTGTAGGGCCTCCTTTTGCGGCCAATACAGCGTCAGTTCGTCTTGGGAATGACATATTCAAGTCCTGCACAGTGGTCAGAGGGATTTTAAGCCATTCTTC
>CM067478.1:7965496-7991915 GCA_034552555.1 Semaprochilodus insignis
ATATATATATATATATATATATATATATATATATATATATATATATATGTGTGTGTGTGTCTTATTTTGGATAGATATATGTCTTATATGTCTTATTTTGATGTAAGTACTCTGGAATTAAAGCAGGCATAACCGCAGTCAATTTTATTTGATATTCAATGTGGAGCCAAAGCAACAGAAAATGTGCCACTATTCACTTGCAGTCACTGTATATGTATTTGTATTCCTGGTTTGGTTGAACACTTGGTCAGCAGCAAACGTTTCGCCATAAATTGGAATCTTTTGAAAGGTGGTGCACAAAGGCAGAGCAAGGCTCAGGGCCACAGAAACTCTGATGGGCTCTGTATGCACCTGCATCGCTTTCACTAGCTGAACTGAATCAGTCAAGACTACTGAAAGATTATAATGTTGTTGTAGAGCTTGGTCAGTAGTGGTTCGAATGTAGATCTGTCTGCTCTGTACAAAATGATGTCTGTGTGTATTTGTTGAGAATCTGTCCCCCACAGACATGGTTCTCTTCTTCTCTCTCTCAGGGTCGTACCCTCGACTGTCCTTAAGTTTTAAGCTGAAGAGAAACATTGGATATTTCATCCTACAGACCTACATGCCCTCAAACCTGATCACCATCCTGTCCTGGGTCTCCTTCTGGATCAATTATGATGCTTCTGCAGCACGGGTGGCTCTAGGTGTGTGTTCTTGTGTGTGTAGCAACAGTACAAGACTTGTAATACTCTCACATCATCACATAAACTATATTGAACAGTATATTGATATATTACTAGTAGATTTAAAGGCAATTACACGATTGCATTACACAAAAGAATTACAGTACCAGTCAAAAGTTTAGACACGACCACTCGTAGGTTTCCTTATTATTAGCTTAATGCTTTAGTTTAGAATAAAAGTCATCAAGCTATAAAATAGCACTCATGGAATTATACAGTCTGCCTTCAAGAACCTCCAAAATGGAACTTTATAGGAGGATAAAAAAGCTTTCCTAACCTGCAATGGAGGTTGATATAACAGGATGTTTCTAGTTTTGGACTCTATTGGTCTGACCATCATGAATACTGACAAAATGAAAAGGGGAACCAGAGCTTTTAAACTGTGCCAAAAAGAGATGTTTTTTTTTGCACAACAAATTATGTATTGCAAGTGGCGACATGGCAGAAATCTAATATTGTAATACATCAAGCTTATATGTGGAATATAAGGATATGTATTGTTTCAGACATCCCATCAGTTGGTACTGTTAAGTGTAAGCCTGTAGCGTCTTTAGCATAACCAGAAACATCCAATTAGCTGGGTATGTCCAAACCTTTGACTGGTAGTGTACCTTTACATTCTGGACTTTTTGGACTTTTTCCTGCACAGGAAAAAGTTTTCTGCACATTTTAATGTACAACTTCAGATTTTTCGCTATAAATCAATTATTGGACAAAATAAAACATAAAGTCAATTGTAAAATATGTCATACATCACAATTTGTGTTTTATTTTTTTTTCTATTAAGTTAAATTAATTAACAGCAGATAAGCAGTAAATATGCATTAAATCTGTGTCAGTGATGTGTACTTTCTTATCTAAAAATCATGCAGTTTGACCTGAGGTGCCCAAACATTTGCATGTAACTGTGCTTATATATTATATATCAAAGCTTTTTATTTTATTAAACGCAAATGTTGCATGTTTTTAGAATGTTTAAATGTGCATGCTTGACCGAATTTCTCAGTTTCAGTGAACTATAAATGAGAAATAGCATAGCTTGAATTACGCCACCCTTGTGTTACTACTGCAATGTCTCAGAGTTCATTTATAATCATTCACCCCACAACTAGCATTACTATATGATAAATAAATGGCAGCTACAACTCATATTGTGTATCTCTATAGGAATCACCACTGTGCTGACCATGACTACCATCAACACTCATCTGCGGGAGACTCTTCCTAAGATCCCCTACGTAAAGGCCATAGATATCTACCTAATGGGCTGCTTTGTCTTTGTCTTCTTGGCCCTGCTTGAATATGCCTTTGTGAACTACATTTTTTTTGGCCGAGGCCCACACCTACAGAAGAAGGTGGCGGAGAAAGCTGCTAAGAGCAACAATGAGAAGAGCAGGCTGGAGAGTAATAAAGTCCAGGTGGTAAGAGCTACATTTCCATCTTTCACTATTTTATAAGTTTCAGAATATGCATACAAATTTGTGATGATATAAAATGAACATTAGAGGCAAATGGAGAAACAGAAATTGAGGCTTGTCTTGCATCTTGTTGTGAGTCTTGTAGAAGAGTATTAAAAGAAAATTCAATAATCATATAAAATTAAGACAAATTAATGACCTACCACGCAGTTCCTTATATACAGTACCAGTCAAAAGTTTAGACACACCCAGCTCCATATAACAGTTCCAACTGATATCCCACATATACTCTTGATGCATCACAGTATTATATTTCTACCATATCGCCACCTATATATTTTGTTGCTTTTACTTTTTTTTGGTGCAATTTAAAAGCTCTAGTTACCCTTTCAATGTAGCGTGTATTCATGATGGACAGACCAATAGAATTGGTCCAAAATTGCTTAGAGAAAAATCTTGTTATGTCATCCTCCATTGCAGGTTAAGAAAACTGTTTCATCCTCCTGTTTAGTTCCATTTTGGAGGTTTTTAAGGTGGACTGCATTATTCCATGAGTGCTATTTTATAGTTTGATATCTTCACTTTTATTCTAAAGTAAAGCATTAAGCTAAAAATAGAGACAACCTTCTATTAGAAGCCGTATCTAAACTTTTGACTGGTATTATATTTACAGATGTAAACACCCTTAAATTAAAGCTACTTAAATTTACTAAAGCTAAATTACTGATTCATTCCTTAACCAGTATGGTGGAGTACAGACACAAAACTGTCCACTGACTTAGGGACGTGCAATGGAATTCCTCGTTTGGTAGCAATATATCATGATTTCAGAAAAATGAATTCCTTAGCAAAAGTTTGGGTGTAAGCTGGCGTCTTTTGAAAAGTGGTGCAGAGATGGCATGGACAAGTCCGGTGCACTGGCCCCATTGACAATCTCACTGGCCTCTTTTCTCAGCGTTAATTTAATTTAACTCACATAGAGCCACATGGTTTCCCGCTAGGTCCCATACAATTTATCCAGTTCCTGACCTTTGAACAAGAATTGTGGCCATCTTTATGGCCCCACCTGTTAGCAAAATGGCACAACTGTCATTTGTTGTACTCAACCTTTCTCTCCAAAAATCTGTCTCTCTTTTTTTTTCCCAAAAGGTGGATGCCCATGGGAACATTCCGCTCACCAACCTAGACCTGCGCCTCACCGGTGCTGAGATGCTGGGCAGCCTTGGAGATCCTCGGAACACCATGTTTTCTTACGACAGCGCCAGTATCCAGTACCGCAAGCCCTTGACAGGTCGTGATCTCTACGGCCGGCCCACCGCTTCCCTCGAGCGGCCGATCGCGCAAAAGAAGAGCCGCTTGAGGAGGCGGGCCTCTCAGCTAAAGGTGAAAATTCCGGACCTGACAGATGTGAATGCCATTGACAAGTGGTCCCGCGTCATCTTCCCCATCACCTACACTTTCTTCAACCTGGTGTACTGGCTTTACTATGTCCACTAGGGGGCAGTGGTGCACTTGGCTCAGCATCCACTTGTCAGGTCTGGGCAGGCTTTCTCAACAATCATTTGCTTGTGACTTTTTTGTCACAAATGTGGTCTTTTTCTCTGTAAATATGTTGGAATATAGTGATAAATAAATGCATATATACAAATTAGGGAATATGATTTTAAAGCAACGATTTAAGGTTATTTTATCCTGTCTTCTAAAAGCTAGTAAATCATCTATATTGTATAATTAGCATATTTTAAATAGGGCACTGGAATTCAGCACTTTACGTTGGCCTCTGCTCCACGTGACAGTGGACAGCAGGGGTGTAGCAGGTGTTTAAAGGCTTTTTTTTGTGCAGCAAAGAAGTTCACCTTTTCACACACCGCGCATGAACGCACCACAGCTTCAAGACCCCAAAGTGAGAACCAGGCTCAACCCAGCAGCATTGAAAAGTGTTTTTAGACCTTTCAGCTTGAGTCGTCTCACGAAGTTAGCTCTTAGTGTATGTGCCAGCCTTCTGAAATACGCTCTGCTTTGAATCAGAGTTCATTTTACAACAAATATGTTCACAGTGGAATCGCATTCGCAGAGGTATCACTGTGAACACAGGAAAGCAAGACTGCTACAATTCTAGACTTAAAGGACATTGCAGCTTTTGAGTCTTGTCAGTGTGCCTGTGCGTATATGGGTGTGTGCTAACACTTTTTGTGCGCTTTGTTCAGTACTTCACAATCACGCTTAGCTGTTGCTGTACCCAGTTTCTTACAACAGACAAATCAGCTGATACATACAACATACAGGGATCTATCAGCATACTAATGAAAATATGTTCAGATGTTTCTCCACATTTGTGAGGTTTTCTTCTTTTTTTCTTTTTGTTTTTAAAGATGATGTCTCCATTAGACCTGGCGAAGTAATCTGATATTGGTGATGACTGACAAACTAAGCATCTAAATAATAATATTAAATAATATGTACACATAATGTTTTATTACCTTTTGAAATATTAAAAAAAAGCAAAACAAAACAGAACTACAGGAGATTAAAAAGCTAATAAGCCCCTAAAGTGCCATTGTGAAAAAAAATTGCAACACCTTCTTTGCAATAGTTTGGCATTCTATCACAAAAGTTTTGTGTTCATTTGCAAAATCTGTTGTATTTAAAAGAGATCGCTAAATTATTGAGAAGGAATGCAAAATGTTTGCAAGGGAATGTAAAACTATTATGAGGGAATGCAAAAAAGTTTGCAAAGGAACGATAAGTTATTGAGAGGGAAGGAATGCAAAAGATTTGCAAGGGAATGCAAAATTATTGCGAGGGAATGCAATAAATGTTTGCAAGTGATTGGAAAGTTATTGCGAGAGAATTCAAAACATTTGCAACAAAACGCAAAAGTACTGTGAGGAAACACAATATCTCTTAGTTTTTACCACAGTCCCTTAGGGGCTCCATAATATGCTGTTCCCCTACTGTAGAGTACATCTTCCAGTGTCTCTGTTTCCTGTAGCTTAAAAGGAAATTCCAAAGATTTTCAAAATTTCAGCATAGTTCAATAGTTGAGATGCAAACAGAGTCATTCAGAGTAGTTAGTTCTGAAATGCACTGTTCTAGTGAAACTTGACAGTGACAGTAATCTGAACCACCCTTTAGCAATTGTATTTACTGTCCACAGTGACTGGCAAACCTACACATGTCTTTTTCATTATGTAATGTTACTAATGATAAAATAATTTTCCCAATTTTCATTGGCCACATTTTTTCTTAAAAATCCCTGCACATACCAATTTGCTTTAAATGTGTCCAGAAATATATAATATACTTTTATCCCAAATCATTATCTCAAAACTATTGAAAAGCAATGTCTAAGGCATCAGGCAGTGTATTTGTAAGTCATTAAACAGTCTGTTCTATTATAATGCAGTAATTTTCTTTAGAACTAAAGCATGTCACATCAAACCACTCCGAATTCAATTGTTTGCATCAAAGCCATTAAAATATTGATCAGTTGTTGACAGAACCTTTAGAAAGATGGAATTCCCCTTTAGGTGTGCTAAAGGTTTCACTGAGTTGCAAATGAAGGAAATATTATACTCCATAGTTTCTGACAGTCTTCTGTAGCTGAATTGTATTTATTGAATAACTCTGCTATAAAGACAGAAAATGTCTTTATTTAAATATGTAAAGCACATTAACATGGCTTTGGTACTCATTTAATCACGTTGCAGTCTGAAGTTTCTCCAGCCAGGGTAGATATAAATACCTAAGCCCACCCTAGCAGGAGCTCATGCAGTATATTTGATGCAACAGATTTCAGAAAACATTTACTGTTACCTAGTATTATATTATTAAATAAGGAACTTTTCATTAAAGGTCAGTTAATGTTTAAAAAAAAACAATAAAGCTAAAAATAGAATAGAAACTAAGTCTAAGCTGCAGCCAAGGGTGTGAGGCGATATTATTGTGCTAATTATTTTTAGATCTGGCCCAGGCCCTGTCACCACACTTTTGATGAACATTTCCAGGAGTCATTCTTCCGGCATGAGTTAATATAGACAGAAGCCCTAAAACTTACGTCTTGTGCATCACATCTAAAGGCCAAGAGGACAAGATGATACATTTTTGCTGTTATTCGTAAAGAGACTCATGTCTTGACATTGTATGGAAACCATAACCCCCCGTCCTAGGCTGGGTACATACCACTAAAACAAACCACCATGACCTCAGAGAGGACGCTTCCTCTGCTAGAAATGTGTGTTACTGTAGACGATTTGTGACTCCAGTGTCTATCTTTCTTTACATTTAGCTTTAAACACATGCACTGTGACTTATGTGGTACCCAGGCTCACCACAAAAAAAGCAGATAGAACTAATCAATGTGCTGTTACTTCTTCTTCGGGCTCAATTTGTGCCTTTTTAATCAAAATTGCAACATTTTACAGGGTTTAACAAGCAGCATCAGCATCACTTAATGAACTTTTCTAAAGACAAACTCAAGGTTACTACGATAACTTGACAAGGCTACTCTCTCTGGCTTTTTATGATGCTCTGTATTAACATTATAGATCGCATAGGAGTGTTAATGACTAGTTACTAGAGCAACATTCCAGCATTTCAGTGACAATCTACACAGAGCAGCTTCAGGACTGACTGTCAGCAGGATATTAATGGCTCTGTTCCCAGTTAGAGAGGCATTTTACGAATGACACGAAACACATACACATGGGCTTGTCACGATTACCACATCTTAGCTGTTTATTAATTACCATTAATTGGAATAGTTGCAATGAATAAGTTCTCTTTTTCTCTTGTCGTTATATACAACTATTAGAGTGCAAGATTGAAGTGGCCCAACTCATGATATAAAACTCTCACTTTAGTTGCTGTTAAATAAACATAGAATCCTTCCTTTGATCTTTCCTAGGTCTAAAAATAAAAGTTTACATACTGGGATTCTCCAGTCTAAGGTAAAGGGCTTGTCTGGTGAACCAATTTAGTCATGCTAAATGTTAGTAAGCAGAAAAAAGAAATGGCAGAAAGTGAAATTATTGAAATCATGAAAATATTATTTCATATATTTCATATATATAAAATATTATTTTCAGGTTGCTTGGGGGTAGCCAAGCTGCAGAACACAGGGGGCCCTGTGGGAGACTGGAAGCCCCTAAATAACTTCTTGGAACCCCTTAATGCCTCTGAATCAAAGTTCTTGGGGGCAGTTCCTCAAAAAAAAAACTGTTATGACATTATGCAAAAAACAGACACTCGAGCGTCTGTCTTTGGTATTACAAACTAACTAGAGATGCAGCACTGCACTGCCTCAGGGTGGCACTGTAGTAAACTGATTCATCCAGTTGGTCCTTCATAAAAAGAGCATTTCCAGAAGAAGAATTGTTAAACATTAAGTTGTCAGTTAAACTAGCATCAGTGCCACACTAGTGAGTGAGTTAGCAGCCAGCCAACACTGGAGTAGCCAGCCAACATGGATACCGGAATACCAGTGGTATTACACACACTGCCATTAGCCTAGTGGTAGAAGAGTTAAGCCAGCAAACAGCTGACTAGAGCTTAATCCTAAATGGTGCCCTCAGTTCCTCCTTGAAGGTTACACTTTAGTGATGTCAACAATGTGTGGACCTATAGGACAAGAGATCCGCTTGGTTTAAATGCCAACTGTGCTGATCCCAGACTAGTTAGTGACATAGTTTGGCAGCAAAATGATACTTTTCCCTTATAGGATCAGTAAAACACATCACGATTATTTAAGGCTAGTATGTAGTAATTGCGACAGGCCTACATACACGGTCATATTCTGTACATACTCAGATTTACAGCAGAATGTGCATGTCTATACACTTACACTCACTCAAGCGTATTAATACGCAAATTATACACTAAGTGAAAAACATTGCATTGACGAAACTGGCCTGGGGTTTTCTACCACAGCAGATGCCAAAAAAGATGAACAATGCTGAGGGTCTCTTTAAAACAACATGTTTTGAAGCTGTTTATGTAATATAGCTGTAAATGGCATTCATGCTCTTTCGCTTTGTGCTCCCATACTGATGCTGGCGTGAATGAGTGAGACTGGGGAAAGTATGAGTGAGATGGAAAATGTGTGTGGGTGTGTGTGTATGTGTACGCCTATGACAGTAAGCACAGTTGTTCTTAAGAATCCTTTGTCTTAAACCATGAGAACTTTTGAAGGATTCAAATAAACTATTTCACCAAACCAGTGCCAGTGTGATCTGTGAGTCCAAGCAGTTATGCCTGTATGTCTGATGAAAGTCTGAAGGAATACTCTAGTAATTACCTGTAACCTGATCATCTGTACAGGCCAAACCTGCAACGTACGGTTAATAAAAGAACAGAAAACCTGCTTTTCAATAGTTTCCTAAAAACACATAATAGCAGTCATTGGGCAGGTCCTAAAGCAAGTACCCATTGGTTTCTATTATAAGTGGGGTTTTTTTTTTGCTGAGTTGTTTATTCTCTTAAGTTAAAGAAATTAACACATCCTCTACAGAGAAGGCACTTCTTAACATTTTAATAAATAATTACTGTATATTTGGTGAAAATTTACAATTTACAATTAAATGTTAAAAACTTAAAATGTAATTTAAAATGTACCAAAAGTAATGCACATTTTATATGTTCTATTTTTCCCCAATATTTTAAACTCATCAAACAGTTTGTTCCATGTAGACAGAGGTGGATGAAGTGCACAAACCATGTACTTGAGTTAAAGTAGAGACACCCAGTAGAAGTTCCTCCCTTGAGACCTCCACTGGAGTAAAAGTACTAAACTACATTTACCTTCAAATGTACTTAAGTATGGAGAGCAAAAGCACACTACTACACCAGTACACAACTTACAGTACACTAACACATTACGCTTACTGAGTTACTGTACACCAACACACTGCTTACAGTAGACTAACACATTACACTTACTGAGTTACTGTACACCAACACACTACTTACAGTACACTAACGCATTACGCTTACTGAGTTACTGTACACCAACACACTACTTACAGTACACTAACACATTACACTTACTGAGTTACTGTACACCACTGCATGGGGATGTTAACTAGGCAATTTAACTATTCCAATTTTTGCAGTTAACCTGCAGTTAACCTGCAGTTTCCTGCTGGAGTATTCCTTTAAAGGATAATTCCGGTTTATTGTGTGTTGTGGAGTTCTTTATAGAACCACGCTCATTACACTACATACTACAACTGTGACACATCTGCTGGAGAATGTTATCTTTTTCATCATTATGCTCTTTCACAATACTTTCTTTGACAATTCTGTACTTAGCTTACAGTCTCCACTGGTGGAACAGAACATCTATATCACACAGCTATGGGCTGAAGCAGAAGGGCTGAGGGGTGGAACACCAGCCTAAAGAAAAATGCAGTTCATTTAAGAATCAATTCTTGCCCAGTCACACACTCGGATAGCTTTGGCTCTCCTGAGGGCTGGACTAATGGACCGATCTGACACTTAATAGAAAGTAAAGGCTCAGCCAGAGCACGGAGGAAAGATGATGAAGAAAACTCCGGCCAAATGAGACCTGCTCATCTTCTGAAATATTGGCTTAGAATTGGCTTAGTGCTCAGAATTGAACAACGCTTTATCTGCCAAGATCATCTATCAGCATAGTGTGTTGGTTTCATGCATTAAACTCAAATGTACTCAAAGCCAGAGTAGAATGCAGAGTCTGCCCATTGCTTATCTCATTGTAGAAAATATAGATTTCATCGACCAGGAACCAGTTAAAGCGCTTATACACTCATCATCAAAAAAATAGATGCACCCAGAAGGAAATGTCAGATTGCAATGCTATTCAGAAGGAACATTAGACTGATATTTAGACTGTTCCTAATGATGTATGTGTATGGCGTCGGGCCGCCATGTTTGCTAACGCAACATGCATCTACAAATCTACAAAAATATAGATTTTGTGGTAGAACCTCCTGGAATACTAGAGCAACTGCCTAGCAACATCCTAGCAACTATGTTAGCAACCACCTGGGATACTAAAGCAAAAGCCTAGCAACACCCTAGCAACCATCATAGGAACCACCTGGGATACAAGATCAACTGCCTAACATCTTAGCAACCATCATAGCAACCACTTGGGATACTAGAGCAACTGCCTAGCAACACCCTAGCAACCGTCATAGCAACCACTTGGGATACTAGAGCAACTGCCTAGCAACACCCTAGCAACCCTCATAGCAACCACCTGGGATACCAGATCAACCATCATAGGAACCAATTGGGATACTAAAACAACTGCCTAGCAACACCCTAGCAACCATCATAGCAACCACCTGGGATACCAGAGCAACTGCCTAGCAACACCCTAGCAACCATCATAGCAACCACCTGGGATACCCGAGCAACTGTCTAGCAACACTGTAGCAATCATCATAGCAATCACCTGGTGTACCAGAGCAACTGCCTAGCAACACCCTAGCAACCATTCTGAAATTGTGTAATCACTTCTGCCTACTGACTTCTAGTTAGTTACTTCTACTTCTAGAGAATTACTTTTAGTTCTAGTTACATTCGATATTTTTAACCCAATAAATTGGGCTTTTGCTTTTTTTTAGAGTTAGACAGAACCCGTATAAGGATTGAAATATTCCAGGAAAGATGCCAGCAGCCAGAGAGAGGCTTTCAGTGTCACTATAAATAATGCATCTATGGAGTTTCACTGTATTCCTCTGTCATGCTCAGACGAGCAGGATTATACTGGCCTTCCCTCTTTGAAAAAGCAGCACAGAGACCTGCTGGATGCCCCCATTACTCTTGAGGAAAGCACAGACACCATTAAAAATCTTCCCCTAGATACTGTACTGTCTGAATTCTACAAATGTAGAAACCTTGAGGAACTCTCGCTCTCTCTTCTAATTCATGTCATGTTAAAGAGGTCATTTAGTAGGGTGAAAGTTCCCCTGTGGAAAGCAGGCCTTCATTTCTCTAATACACGAGGAAATGGAGATCCTCTTAAGTGCTGGAACATTAGACTCATAATAATGGATGTCAAAGTTACTTGCGTTCTTAACGTCTCACAGTTGGACCAGACATTATTAACCCTTTAATGTTATCATTGTCTGAATTAGAGAATGCTTTAGGTTCAGTGTGGTGACAGTATCTCTTTCAGTGCTTAAATGTTTACCTTTGGAGATAAATTCAGCAGCAGTCTTCCTGTTATCTTAGAAATGATGGCATGTTCTCCACCAAACCACACTTCTATGACATCCTCCTTCATTGGACCACAATCTTAATAGGGGAACTAGAAAGTCATTTTGAATGGTTTGGTGTGAAATGCTCTACAGAAGAACCAGACATCTGAAGAGCTAAATGCCTTTAAAAGCTCCCTATCGGAAAGTTAGTACATGAAGGTATATCCTGCCTGATGTTCCACACATTGTTTTATGATAGTTTTGCGTTGAAGTTTTGGCGTAAAATTAATTTTCCATTTATGTTAATCCATTCATGGCGGATTGGTACACGCATGGTACAGTGAGGCAAAACAGTCCACAAAGAAAACATATTTTTCAGATTTCACTATTATTAACATTAACATTTAAATGGATTTAAAAAACTTTGCTTTGGAAAGTAAATAAAACAGCTATATTTGTGTTATAGATATGGGAATCCCTGGTTCCCATCACCACCACTGTAAGGAAATCTGTGAACTCCAAAATGAACCACTTCACGACAAACCAGCCTGAAGAACACCTTGAAGCATTCAGAAACATTCAGAAATTCTGAAAAACTGGTGGACTATCCCTATTAACACCAAGAAAACAAGTTCGCATTTTTAAAAAAAGGATCTTAACGTTGAACAAATTCTCACATGCACAGTGTCCAATCCTGGCCCTGGAAATCCATTACCCTGGAAAGTCCAGTTCCATCCCATCTGGATCTAAATATTCATAAGCTCTGGAAGACCTTCATTTCTCAAAGCAGGTGTGTTCAATTAGTGTTAAAGCTAAACCCTGCAGGGTGGTAGACTGGGACTGGGGACCCCTGCATTCTCCCATTCACAGCTCAGTTATTTGTACTAAGTGACCTGTAATTTCCCTGCACCCTGCGCCCCTTTGATGCCCAATGGGGACATACAGAGGCAATGTTGCAATGAAAAGGCACTGTAAATGAAGATGCACAGAATCCTTAGTAATCACAGGGTTCGGTCAGCTTGGCAAGTCATCCACACTAAAATAACTGTTCTGCAGATAACTCTCCTAAATGGGAAAGTGGGAGGACTGACTAAATAATATGGAAGTGGGAAAGTGGAAAACAAAGTATAAGGCAATATTAGTGATGGAAAAATTGGCTTACATTCAAGCAACATTACCAGTCCAAAACATCTACCCATCTGAAGGAGGAAACAGATACCTCGGCAACCTCCATTAGTCAGCTAGCATCAGCTGTCCATATTCTTGCTAAGGTCAAATATAATTAATGCTACACACTCTTTTTGCCAGATGTTCTTCTCTATGTCTTGGTTTTGGGAATCTAATTGGGTCCCTAAATGATCCATCTACCCAGATCACTTGGAATTGGGACTGTAGTCAAGTGGAGGCAAAATTTCTACACTCCAAAAGCCCTAGTTTCTGTGGTTAACTCTCTGTGGTTTGCATTACTGCTTGCCTTTCATTCCAAAAGCAACATGTTCCTCGGAAGTGAATATCGCAATAAAGAGTTAAACATAAAAACACACACACACACACACACACACAAGGAATTGGTAAAAGTGTCTTGTTGCTACAAAAAACGATTCTTGCTCTTGTTTTCAGAACAGAAGGTGGTGAATAGTCATTCTTTCAGCATAATAACAAAGGAGCAACAATTAGCCACATTATTTGTATTAAAAAATCTGAGCTGATGAATGACAGTTAAACAAGTGATTGCTATTACAAGAGAAACTTTTTTTTTCCTAGAACAATGAAGAAGAGATGGATTCAGTCAGAACCTTCTCATTGCTATTAAGCATTCTGAGCTGCTCACGGCATGTACAAACTTACCGGGGTGCTGCCACTCATAGCTATTTACTGTGACACAATCAGACATCAGTCTTGGGCCCACCCATGCCCTAGTCTCAAAATGTACATATATACATATTAAAAAGTCCAGAAGTAAAAGCCAGGTGTAGACTGCTAGTTTCCCCATCCGGTAGACACACCCGAAAATGATCACACTTCCTCGCTCCTGAAGTGCACTTACAGACGCATCACAAGAGGGTGAACCGCAGCTGCTTGTGTTCATTTCAACTGCAGGACAACCTACAAGAGCACACAGCAGAATTAGTAAAGTAACAAGTATGTGCATGAACATGTTTGCAGCCCATAAAATGCTGAGTCATGTGTATGTGAGTACAAGTGAAAGAGAAAGAGATGGTACCTTATTAGCAGCCTCTAATGCGGTGATGAGTGTGTGTAGCTCCTCTTTGTTCATTTCTACATTTACAGCCCTCTGGATTCCGTTCTCCTTCAGGTCCAGACTGAGGTTCAGTAGAGGGGTGTTTAAAGAGGACAGCTTATCACTGGATAATGCAAGCTAGAAAGAAATAGGGAAAGAGGGATTCAGCCTAGCACAGAATCCAAGATCAGGTGTCACTGGCTCATGTGATCCTATTCAATGTTACATAAATGTACATAAATTAGGTATGTAATAGGTTCTTGGTTCCAATAAACCTTGGATTAGTTTGCTGCTGAGGGGAACATGTTTTTATTACACGGCTTTCATTTTGGCACACAGATTTTGTAAAATATTGTATTAGACACCTGAATGGTTACATTGAAATTCATGTATTCTTCATCTAAACTGCTTATCCTCCTGGGTCATACATAAACCCCATTTACACCAAGTCACTTTATGTGACTAGTATCTAGGACAAACGGCACGACAGCGAGGAAAACCACACCTCCAAATGAACAGGTACTGTGTCTCTCCACTGCTGACATGTGGAGAACTCTACACAGAGTCAGCCCACAAAAAGCACCAGGATCTGACAGCATACCAGGCAGAGTATGCACCGAACAGCTGGCTGATGTTCTCACGGATATATTCAACATCTCTCTGAGCACATCTCTCAGTCGTTCCAACGTGCTTCAAATCCACCACCATCATCCCTGTGCCCGAAGAAGTTTCCAGTGTCCTGCCTCAATGACTTCCGTCCCGTTGCACTCACTCCCATCATCAGGAAGTGCTTCGAGAGGCCTATCATGAGGCACATTAAAGACCAGCTCCGTCCTTCACTGGACCCACTGCAATTTGCATATTGCCCCAACCACTCAACAGACGACACCATCTCCACCACACTCCACCTGTCTCTCACCCACCTGGACAATAAAGAAACCTACGTCAGAATGCTGTTCATAGACCTCAGCAGCTGAGTGGTAAACTGAGCCTACTAGGACTAAATACCTCCCTCTGTAACTGGGTCCTGGATTTCCTGACTCAGAGACCTCAGTTAGTCAGGATAGGTAATAACATCTCCAGCACCACCATACTGAGCACCAGCGCCCCTCAGGGTTGTGCACTTAGTCCTCTGTTTTTACTCTACTGACTCGCGACTGTACTGCAAAGTACAGCTCAAACCACATCATCAAGTTTGCTGATGACACGACTGTGGAGGGTCTGATCAGCAAGAATGATGAGTCAGCGTACACAGAGGAGGTGCAGTGGCTAACGGACTGGTGCAGAGCCAACAACCTCTCTCTGAATGTCTTCCAAAGAGTGTAAGGTGACCACCCTCCACTGAACATCACTGGCTCTGCTGTGGAAATCGTCAGGAGCACCAAGTTCCTCGGTGTCCATATCATAGAGAACCTCACCTGGTCCCTCAACACCAACCCCATAGCCAAAAGAGCCCAGCAGCGCCTCTACTTCCTGCAGAGAAGGAGAAGAAGGAGAAGCAGGCTCATCTCCCCCCTCGCATCCTCACCATGTTCTACAGTGGGACTGTGGAAAGCATCCTGAGCAACTGCATCATCGCCTGGTTTGACCCTACAGCATATAGTGAGGACAGCTGAGAAGATCATCTGGGTCTCTCTCCCCTCCATCATAGACATCTACACCACACGCTGCATCCGCAAAGCCACCAGCATTGTGGACGACCACATCCATCCCTTTTTCACTGCTGCCGTCTGGCAGAAGGTACCGGAGCATCCGTGCCATCACTGCCAGACTCTGCAACAGATTTGTTCCTCAAGCGATCAGGTTTTTAAACACACAAGGACTGATCTGAACCCCCCACTCACACACATACTCTACACTCTCTCTCTCACACACACACACACACACACACACACACACACACACACACACACACACACACACACACATTGATGATCTGGAACATTGCTGCTAACACTATTTATTCTACTTCAGTAACTGCTGTGTTATGTATGTTATCTGACTGCGTAAACTCACAGATCACATCATGCTAAATCTCTCTGCACCTCATTCTACTACCTCATGTCCGAAAATGAGTGCCGCACTGTCCTGTCTGTTTACTGTGTCTAATGTCTGTTTAATTTATCGTATTTATTGTATTGTTTCTAGTTTAAATTTTTGTTTACACACGTATGTCTGCACTTTTGTACTCTTTTGTTCCATGTTGCACCTTGTTCCTGAAGGAATATACTTTCACTCCACTGTGTACTTGCACATGGATGGAATGGCAATCCGATTTGTATCTGCTTGAAATCCAACTACAACTACCAACTGTGAAACCAACCACACCAAACAAAAAGTAAATAATATCATCTAATCTAAAATGTTGGTGCAGACTTTAGCAAACAAGCTACATGTGATAACTTTCCAAACAAGTTTCATAAATATAGGCCAAACAGAGTAACACGATGTGTACTTTTATCTGCCAGTTGAAGTCCTGCAGTTGCGTGCTGGAGATTCCATTGGTTTGGTCCACCAAAGCTTGTCTGATCTCTTCCCGTCTGGCATGTACACACTGCAGAATCCCATTTGCATGTGCAGAGTCCAAATCACCCATCAGTTCTTGTATCTACGAACAACAAGGTAAACAACACAAAGCAATGTTGATTATATACAATGTTGGTCATAAGAGCATAAGAAATATTAAGAGAATATAAGAGAACATGTCTAAACTAAACACAACTCATAATACACACACAACCACCACATTCTGCATAATCTGGTTTACAGTTTATGAAACACAGATGAATGATGCATCGCCTCACTAATGCATACACAAACGCATCCACCCTACACACAAACTTACAGAACACAACATACAACACACCAAACAGTTTTCTCATGAAAGAATACTCAGACACTAACCTCCTGATCTGAACACGGTCTCCCCACAGCGACCCGGAAGAGTTTGGAGAGTGAGTTCATTAACTCCCCCCACTCTGTTAGACTCCATACTTCACTGTACTCCGCTCGCTTTGGGTAACTCCGGCCACACAGTCCATCTACAAATCTGTGCAGAAGCTGGAAAAGTAGGAATGACACAACTTTAAATGACTGCAAGCATAAGACAATAATTAATTCTGCTCAAACTCACCTGTTAAACCACAATTAAAAAGACGGTTATTCACGGGTTCTTTAGCAATGAAAATGGTTCTATAAAAAAAAAAAAAAAACATGAACACGTAAAAAAACAATCCTTTCTATGATTAAAAGGCTCCTTAGATTGATCAATGTGCTTTTTGGAAAAGGTTCTACATGACATCAAAAAGGGTTCATCTTTTATTACAAGCAGACATTGTAACCTCAGCAGAACCCAAAAGGTTCTATATAGGACCTTCCACAGCACATTACCCATCAATCTGATATGATAACCCCTTAATCATGCAAAGGGTTCTTTAGCTGTTCATGGTTCTAATTACAACCTTTGCTAAAGAACCATGTTTCTAAGAGTGTGTCAGGTGTAGCAGACGTGCTGTGTTGTGTGGTTCACTTTGGACCTCGGTTGTCGAGGACCGTAACTGAATAACCACATTCTACATCACCTACACTCCCTACACACTCTTACCACACTCTTCTACACATCTGCACTATCAACTCACTATCACTACCAGGGACTAATAGGGTGAGGAAATGTTATGAACGCTGCACCACGTCTAAGTTAACGGATTCATTTAGGTCTAACCGTACTGTTATCGCCAGTTACTGCTTCTAGTATGTTTGCGCACTTTGTCCAACAACATCGGGGTGTTACTCACTTTAGGACACTCTGTCGGAGAGATTTTTTCGAGTAATTTTATCATGATGTTCTCAGCTCCGCTTCCCTCCGGTCGTGTCAGCTGACGCGCTTGTCATGTGACTACAGCCCGCTGAGGCGCGTTCAAGCGCTGGCTCCGTTTAGAGTACTGTCTAATTTAAAAAGATGTATCCTACACGTGTGTGCTTTTATTTGTGACGTTTAAAATACTAAGTCAACCGATTTAAATCCTAGGTTACCCAGGTTAGGTTCATTTTTACGTTTGAAAAGTATTCATCGTAAACCCGGAAGGATATATTGGGATTTCAAACTAAAAGTCTTTTGTCTTTTCAGAAAATAAAAGTCCTGAGAACGAAAGTCCTCTTGAGACTTGTATATATATGCCACTATCATTGCATTCGCTTCAACTTGATCTTTTTCCTAACCTTTGAAGGACATATGTGGCTAACAAAATATACAGAGAAACTGACTACAGTCTGTAGGCTAATTGTACAACTGCAAATTGTTCTTAAGGCGCTTAGCTGTTACCAGGATGGGCACGTCCTCTAGGGTCAGTCTTCAGTGCCTTTAGTTAAGACAAATAATTGTAAATAATAATCTGTTTAATGAATATTTTTCAACCTGTATGAACTCTAAACACTTCCCTTGTCTCCAGGCCTCTTATTTTTGTGTAATTATTCTCTTCTAAAACAGGTTGATAGCTAATAAAGTCAGCATTTGGTACTTTGTCAGCAACCCCTCCTGGGAATTGCTCTCACACATACATGCATGTGCACATTCTCTGCTTAGTTACCTACTTTTTGCCATGTTTGTGTTTTGTAAAGGATTGGAAAGATTGGAAGTTCACAGCTAGTTCACTGATATCATAGTCATATTTTTGAATGTACAGGAGTCAGACCCCTTTCTTCCCATGTGGGATGAGCATATTATCCACTAAACTAACCAAGACAGCTGTAACACTGCTCAAAAAAACTTGGTCTGACCTAAAAGCAATGGAAAATATACATTTGGTATCCTATTAGACTAACAACAAGCTTTATACATGTTTAAAAAATAGTAGGAAATTAGTCAGAACACACCTAACACAGCTCAGACACTTCTAACACCAAGACAGGGTCTGGCGTTGAGGATCACTTCTGTAGGATGTGGGATAGAGTTTTTACAATCTGTACTTCTTTAAGGCACTTTATTGAGTACTTTCTAGGGTCTTTGTTGCAGTTTTAAGGTGATGTTTACTGACAGTCATTTGCTGTAACCATCATTCATAAGGGTAGTACCTTAAATCCAAACTTGGTCAAGAGTAGCTTGTCTTTTTAAAGAGACACAGGGCCGGGTGGTCATAAACTCATTCACAAATAGTTGTATCATTACTGGAAAGTGCGCCTGTCCTTTGCTCTCAACTACATCTTATTTATGAATCATCTCAACATGCAGCACAAGGCTAAATGACTTGAGCCAGATGATTATTGTATTTGATCTTATTACCAGACATAAATTCATGAGATAAGACTCACAAATAATTGACAAGTGCAGTCAATCAGGGTGTTATGACTGATAGGCCTCTCCTTATTTCCAGTCCGCTCTGACCATGGCAATGGACAATTCAACAGACTCACCCTTTTTATTCACATCCAGCAACAACACGGCTCTGCGCATGTGTCTTGAGGAACATACAATATTCTCTCTTTTGGATAGCCATGTAACATGAGCTTGTTATTGGTGACCCAGTAACAGGCTCTGAATATGTAAATACTGATATGCAAAGTGTGGAGTCATTAGCATACATTAGCTATGTTTTCAAAACCATAAACAAATAATTTCTAAAAAAACAAAACAAAAAAAAAAAAAAAAAATGTTTGATAAACGAAGATTTCAGCCTATAATTGCAATTAAAAACATCTCTAAACTGCTTCAAGCCAAGTCCCGTCACTCTTCCATGTCCCTGAGTCTGGTTGGCAGATTTTGATGGAAAAAATAGCAGCTTTGCAATCAAACACACTATAGACACAAAGAAGTGCTATATAAATAAAACTTTATTTCATTATTTTATTTGCAATGAATAAATCAGTATAAATATAGAACTTGTTATGATATCCTAATGCTAAATACAAGTCACAAATAGTCAGAAGTAGCCAATAAAAACCCAGTAGGTCTATAAATTATTAAAGCATACCACACATACTTTACACATATATTTTAGTAATGACAGGTAGACACAAAAAACCCAAACAATATACTTGACTTGTCATACACTAACTGCAGGCATTTGAAATGCTGTTTGCAGGAGTTTGAACACTCCTGGTATTTTGTTTATTTAAGTTAAAGTAAGTGAGATTAAAACATTCTCATCAGGGAACATATCCAAACATGGCATTTGTCTGCTAATTTTAGTGCACAAGTCTATGTATTTGCTGAGTTCAACAAAACATGCAGTGTAAATGTGTCATATAACTTTTGCACATATTGTTGCTGTTCAAAGAAAAACATCATCTCCATTTGTATTGATATTTACTTTTATGCATCATTTGAACACAGCAGCTGCTGTTTACAGTGTGTGTGAAGATGTCATGATGAATTAACCAACAGAAATGGCCCTCTCCTGTAAAGTTGCTATTGATACTTGAGATACTTGTTTATCTTTGGACAGTGATGGATATGTTAGCAGTATTTTCAATTTCACAAATAAGCAATAATCTAACAGTAAGTCTAACTGTGTAGAAGCGTGTTCTCAGTGTGTTCTTATTTTCAGTTAGCAAATCAACAGAACATGCCACTGGACCATGGGTGCCCAAACATTTGCACACGACTGTATGCATTAAATATGTAATAAATATTTGAATTATGCATGGAGACTTTCTCTATTTAACCTGACTTTGATTTTGCTGTGAGGGAACAGTTTATGATTGTAAGAGGCAATTATTAATGTAGCATTGCTCTCTGGACTAGCTTAACTGTTAGCAGTAAATACAAAAACAATACTGTACAGAATTACTCCCAGGCTGAAAAATAGACCAAGCCCAAAATAGCAAAACATTAATCTTCTAGTGGTCTCAACAATAAACCATTAAACAAATAGATGAAGTGACTTAGCATGGGAAGCTTTTCCCTTTAATTTCTTCAAATTGTGTAATGTGTGTGTGTGTGTGTGTGTGTGTGTGTGCGTGTGTGTGTATTTGTGTGTGTGTGTAAACTTGCAGACAGTCTTTTACAGACAGAAGGGTCAGTATTGTTCCACTCAGCACCGATGGCTTCAAACAGCTGTTATAAGATATTCTCTACAGGGTTTAAATCTGGACTCTGACCAGCCAAACCAACCAGCAAAAAACACCGTACTTTAGGCTTGGCCCGTTTGTTTTGCCTGTGAGTGTAGATACTGTATATAACTATACCGATATATAAGCTATAGGCAATTTGGACGCCAGTGTATCTTGGGTTTTTAAAGGACTTTATCAGGTTATCAATCATCACCGGACTGTCCGTGTCGTACTCCCACACTGAGAAGGTCCTACAAGGGTGATGCTGCTGCTGCTGCTGCCTCTGCTGCTTCCACTATTGATGCACGCAGAGAGCTCGCAGCTAGAAGTTCCGCGCGCGAGTCTCGGCTGTGGTCGCCTCAGGAGGACTGAATTTTGAGTAACGCGGACCACAAGATCGAATAAATGACGCTGGGAGTCAAACCTCCGCCATACGGCACAGCACAGTGTGTCACCAAAACATCACCTTCACCATGAGCCAGGTCTGCTGAAGTAAGCCGGTAAGTTGTACTGCTGCTTGAGCGGTTTCGTTGTGCTGTTACCTGTTAGCTAGTTAGCTAGCGAGCGAGCTAGTGAACAGAAACCTTAGCTAGGGATAGTCACTGTCACAAAGCCAAATAAAACTCGATTTCATACGTGTGTTTTTGCGAAACGTCATGTGTTTATGGCATCAGGAAGTCTGAGTTAGGCAGAAATATTTGCCGTTGTGTACGTTATCGCACTTTTTACCTCAGCCGCCTGTTAATATTGACGTTGGATGTAGCGGTTTGGATAACTGCCCGGTTAACGTAGAAGGTAGCTACTTGACTATCTGTACCAGAATGTTAATCAGTTGGCTAATAGTTAACCAACAGGTTAAGAAGACAGTTTAGCTGAAATGACGGTTAGTGCTCCTCAGTTTCATGGCTGTTTGTCTTGTGATAAGCGCGTGATTTCTGTTCGTGTTGTGTTCCTCCTTTAATCGTGTATTACATGACATTAAGACCAGGCTGACAATGACCCCCATAACTGTAATGTCAGCTGCCCCGTACAGTCTGCTTCAGCTCGCTAAACTCTCTAAAAGCTTAACCTCAGAGGCAGGGGGGTTTCCAGGCTTGGCTGGGTGAGGAGGATGAGGCTAGGACAGTAGCTCAAAGTATTTGTATTCCTCGTAATTGCAGCGCTCAGAAACACTATAACATAAAGCTTAGGTGCTTGATTTATTCAGCAGAGGGTGTCGATTTAGACTGATGTCTTTACCAGACATTCTAACACAGGAGAGCTTCTAAAACCCCTAGTTGAACTATTATGCTAATAATCAAGTCTTTCACTATTTTAAGTTGTAGATGTAAAGTCAGAGACAGTAGCTCATCTGCGGCTGCACGGTTTGTGTTTGTCATCCTCTAGGCCTTCATCAGTGGTAGTAGGATGCTGCCCACAGGACGCTGTTGGCTGGATACTTTAGAGTTGTGAAATTCTGTTTTTTCTTTCTGTTCCTATTAAGGCTTTATATGGGCAAGAACCTGGTGATAGGACATGTATCATGTTACAGGGGTTACGATTCAGTATGTTGCAATACTGTAAGCAACGCGATAGATTGTGATTTTTTTTTCTAAATCAGATTATAGGAAAACTTTCATAATATAAAAACCACTATATGTTTAGGTTTGCTAAACGCAGCTTGTTTAGTGGAGGAGACTGATTGCTGAAGATTACAACACTGCTATCTAGCATTTGGGTCTTTAAACACAGCACAGAATAAACCTCTATTTGCTACCAATCTTTGCATGTAGACTAATAATTAAACATTAATAATGTGTGGATATAGTTTCACGAAACATAATATTGGTGTTCTCAAGCCATTGGTATTTTCTCACATGCAGTAGGGACTTTTTCTGTTTCCCTTTTCCTACTTCCTTTTTTTATTAATTTCAGCTTTGCAGTGTCAGGCACTACAAAGCCACCAAAGGTACTGTGGGATCATAGACAAGAAGTTCATTATAATTTTTGAAAGTGAAAGTGACATTATAGGCAAACACTTTCTTCACTAGCACAATGAAAACTGGGTCAGTTTAGCAGTGAGCTAGAGTCACTGCATTTACATGAGCAGACAACTAATTCATTCATGTGCTGAGTTTGTTACCTGTTTACTGTCTGTTGGTAGATCTTTTGATTGTAAAGCACATGTCTGCTTTAATCATCTGCTACAAGTGCTAGCTTGCCTAGATTGTAAACATGACATGACAACTGCAAGTTAGTCAAACATTGTGGGCTTAACTTGACTAAAGCTTGAGATCTGGAATGTAGTACTTCTTAGTCATATACAAGGATAGGGCACCCTCTTACAAATTACAGGTTTTATTGATTTTATGAAGCAAAGTTAACACATTCTCTGCAGAGTGCTTTTCCACATTAAGGGACACATTTAGGCACAGTTACTTAACAAAAAACAAAATGTGGCCTGTGGAAAATTTTAATTAGTGTAACATAAAGACACGTATTAGAATTGGTGATTAATCTACTAATGCTCAAAAGCAACTTTTTCAGAAATGCTTGGCTTTTTAGTTATTTTATCTCATTAGTAAAACCATGGTTGCATAATATGATGAATTCATTAGTGCAGTTCAATAACTTATTTTAACTCGGTGGTCACTAAACCTGCTTCTACCTCCCTGTAGAGTCTAGTTCCAACTACAAATGGTAGCACATGCTCCATGAATGGCTGGATCAGATGCATTAGAGTTAGGCAAGAGGGGGCAGCATGTTGGACGATGATAGTCACCACTTGATGCCCTATTTACTATTTGCTTCTGACCCACCCCCCGTCCACACCCACACTTATTTAAAATGTAGCCGGGAGCCCCAGGGAGGGTAAAACAATATATGATTGGTAAAACAAAGATTTCAAAGGAAAGATAAAACCATAAAAGAAAGTCTAAATTAATGTAAAAATAAAAGAGCACAAATACCCATCAAATAATAAGTTAAAAATCAAATAATAAAATAAACTAGAAAAGTGCATTTCTTGAAGGAAACGCGGGATGGTTGCGCAGCTTGCTAAGTGAGGAACGAGGGATGAGTAAACGAGTGCAGGTCAGTATGACTGTGGATAAGTGTTTGGGGGCCTGCTCTTAGTGAGTATGTGAAGTTTTGTGGGTCTCGGGGCAAAGGAAGCAGTCGGCTTTAGGTGGGTACAAAAATGAATGGGACTCTATGGGAGAAACGAGGGATGAATAAACGACAGATAGAGGAGTGCAGGTCAGTATGACTGTGGATTAGTGTTTGAGGACCTGTCCTTAGTGAGTATGTGAAGTTTGGTGGCTGTCGGGCGAAGGAAACAGCCTGATTTGGGTGGGTCCAAAAATGAATGGGACTCTATGGGAGGAACGAGGGATGCAAAATAAAAAAAACGGACGAGTGCGGGTCAATCCAACACTGAATTCCTGTGTATCCGATATCGTGTCTCTAGGTTGAGTGGAAGTAGGGTAGATAGGCACGCATTGTTCCATCCTATTCATTTTCTATGGGAGGAAAAAGGGATGCGAAAAGAAAGAGAAACGAACTTGTGCGGGTCAATCCAACACTGAATTCCTGTATCCAAAATGGTATCTCAAGGTCGAGCGGAAGTAGGTTAGATAGGCTCCTGTTTTTCCATTCTATTAATTCTCTATGGGAAAAAATTCCAGAAAAATTCCTTCCCACACAGAATCCGTGCATCCGATCAAAAAGCTGTATACAAGCACGCATCACACAATCGGACCGGACAGTCGAAATTTCACAAGCTGCGGGACGAGTTACGCGCCAAAGAATAATAAATAACTAAAAGAAATTAAAACAATATTTAAATAAAACATTTACGAACAAAGCTAAGATGACTAGAAATTTAAAATTTAAAAGCTCTAGTTGATAACAGATGGGCAGTTAAACATTTAATTCCTCAAGTCTGTAATAAATAAGCTCTATCTGTCCGGTCAGTGTTTTGCAGTCATCTTTTGTCCTTTGTGTACAGGCCGATTCTTCCGGGAGGCAGTGGGGGCCTGACTTGGGCCATTTTGCATTAGCCCCTCGGAACTCTTGACCATCTCATGGAGCGCTTCCATTGGATCAGGCACCGATGGCAGCTGGTGAGTGCCACAGATTCAAGGCAGGACTGGACCTCTCCTGCTAATGTGGGGCCATCAAAAAGTGACTTGGATCCCCAGGATCTCCTTGGGCACAAACCTTCCGGGAAACGGAGAACAGTGGTAGCACGGTATGGCCCACACCGGTTGGAATACCACAACATCTCTAAGGGCTATCAAGGCAATGGTATTCGTACCACCAAGTACACCCTTCTCAGCTTCATTCCCATGAATCTGTTTCAACAGTTTCACAGGTAAGCGCTCACATTCAGATAGATGTGAAACTGTATTTGAGCAAGTAGAGTAGAGTGTTATACTAATTCCGTAGAACCTAAATATTGGCTGATATTGTCAGCCAACTGGCATAACTGGCTGTTTAAGGCATGTAATCATAGATAGCGTTCTTAAGAAAACTATCTAACCAAAAAGACATGTTGGACATGTTTAACTGAAGAATAAACAAATTGGGAAGTCTCTTACTAACGCAAGTGTTTCTGTAGAGCGGCAAATTTGTACTTCCTGTTCCTGGTGTTGCTGAATTGGGTTCCTGTTGTGGAGGCCTTTCAGAAAGAAATAACCATGATCCCCCTGGCTGTGGTGCTCACTGTCATTGCATTCAAAGATGCCATGGAGGACTACAGGCGGTACCGCTACGACCAGAGAATAAACAACACCATAACACATGTTTACGGCGGGTCAGTATGTAATTTGTATTTGATTATTTGTTTTTTTGGTTTGTATGTGTGTTATAAATGCTCAGAGCCTGGCAGGATCACTTAATGCTACTTAATGATTGGAGTTGTCCATTTTTTTCCTTTTAATATAATCCATTTTTTTTTACCTCAGCATTTTAACAGATGGCCTCACATTAGGGCTAATAGATTATTTTGTGCAATTTTCAAATAAAAAATGGACATGTTGGTGTTTATAGCCAAAAAATGATTGCAATTTAAATCGCAATTACAATATTGGTCAGAAATATTACAATTAGATATTTTCTAGATTTATTTTTTTAGATATATAGTTCACCTCTGCCTCACATTGTGCTGAAGTGTTATATGCTACCTGCTGTAGCCACCCTGCTTATAATTTGTGTGAGGATGTTATATTCATATGGAGTTTGGGCTATGGCACTTTGACTGAACTCTTTACTTATTTTAATCATGGCAAAAAATAGCTTACCAATACCTATTGCTGTGGTGTAGCCAATAGGCCAGTCATTGATATGATCAAATATTGCAAAAACTAAAATACTCACCAATTATTATGCTAATTATCACTGTTTCTTATTGTGGTGTAACTCTAGCGTAATGTTATTACTTTGGTAGAATGACTAAAGTTAAGTGAAAAGGCAGCATGGATTAAAAAGTGTTTTGATGGCAGGATATGTCCTCAGATCTTCCGTATATATTTATTTAAAAACACACAAAGCATTTGCTTAACACTTCCGCAACATGGTTGTGTTCCAGGTTAATTGATAACAAGCTATAATAAACTAGCAATGGGATGAAAATTAAAATGATGCACATGATGCATGTTTTCTTTTACTAATTTGGTCCGATGGAGCCTATCCCAGTGCTCATTGGGCAGAAGGCAGGAAACACTCCAAACAGATTGCCAATCCATCACAAGGCAGGCATCCCCACACACACACACACACACACACACACACACACACACACACACACACACACACACACAC